>KN805368.1:7334307-7986172 GCA_000818905.1 Trebouxia gelatinosa | reverse complement strand
GCAGCAGCAGCAGCAGCAGCAGCAGCAGCAGCAGCAGCAGCAGCAGCAGCAGCGGCAGCAGTTGAGGCAGCTCCCTATCAGAAGAAACTTCAGCATCTTCTTCATTGGCTTCTGAAGCTCCCAACACACATCAAGCAGCAGGCACAGCGGTGGCAGTGATGATGGCGACAACATTAGCAACAGTACAGCAACACCGGAGCAGCAGCAGCAGTAGCAGCAGCAGTAGCAACAGCAGTAGCGCTTTGTTCAGTAGTACAGGAGCAGCAGAGACAGTGGCAGCAATAGTGACAGCAGCAATTGCAGCACATACAACAGCAGTGGCAGGTGTGGCAGCAGTGTTGTCAAATAGAAGCACAAATGCAGTGGGCAGCGCTGTCTGTAACAACCCAGTTTCAGACCGACATGATGAAGCACAGCAGCCATGTGGGGCTGAGCCATCGCAGACATTGACACCAGTAAGGTCTGAGGTCAATCATTTGTAGGATGTGACACAACGGTTGCCATCCTACAACATNTGGTATGACACTGTGATGCTCAGCGTCCTGAAGGTGGTGAAGGACCTGCCGTTTTCAGCTGATGATATCTGGCACACACGCAATGCACAAGGCACCTTTGGGGATGCTCTCGCAGCTTTGAAGGAAGCCCGCAAGAGACTGGCACCTAGAGAAAAGGTACTTCAACACCCGCTCTTTGCCGTTCCTTCCTGACATTGTGCTCTTTGCGATGATTTGTTGTCATGTAGCTTGTTGTCCTGTAGCCCTGATGCCCTGTGGCAAAAGCCCTGTTTGACTAACCCCTGATTGTGGCTGCAGCGCATTCCAGTCGTGCTTGCGGCAGAAAACCTCCTGAACAAGTATCCTCGCACAGCATGCCTCGAGCCACTTAGTCAGCCATCCAGATCCATGCACAGCCCCCGGCCTTCCACCAGCTTTTCCTCCCCTCATCAAGACAGGACCAAGAAGGCCTTTGACGGCACGCCTCCTAGCAGACAGCCCAGCGGTGCTTCACTGGACCGAAAACCTTCAGAGAAGCACAGCTACACGCCTGGCAGGATTGTTGATTGGACTCCCCCTGGTGGCCGGAGGGGCGGTCTTGTGGGGTCAGAAGGCAAGGCAGTCAACAGCATTAGCAGGCCTGTGGTATCTCAGGAGAAGGCTGTTAACACAGGTATGACATGCTGTGCATGACTGGTAGCTCCGCTGAGCAGGACGGTCTGGCATCAGGCTTTACGTTCATCAGTTCTGTCTCATCAATATCTAGTATTTTACAATTGGCTTTCATCAGCTCCATTGGTCAGGTTACACTTCTGCGGAACGTTTGGCAGAACAATCAGCTTATCAGCAGGTCCGTGAAATGCAAACAAGATCATCTGCGCCACAAGGCAGAATTAGACCCACACTGAAGCTTTGCAGCTGTTGCAATGGGGGGTTCGTGGCACTAAACATCTTCAGTCATGCAAGCCATCTGAGCATGGTTGTCCCATCTGCAAGTATGCCATGTTCACCTGTGTTAATATGAAGCCATTGCAGTTTGAGACCTCATCTACATCAGCAAAATGCAAACACCTTGTTGCAAATCTTATCTTGTACTGTCTAACCTCATCTGTTCGTTTCTGCTTCTGTACATAGCACTTGATACTGTTGCATTGCATTTGTGGCCCGAGCCTGCCCCAGCAAGAGCAAGACATTCACACAGCACTACAAGCAACGCTTATTGTAGAGTATCCATCCTGATGTGCTTGCGCTTGTAGACTGTACACCAGTAGCCTCTCAACAGCCTCCCCAGAAGCGTGCCATCACCCTGATGCGACCCGAGTACATGCACACCAATAGCAAATCTAGCCGTGACCAACCTGTTGCCAATGGTCATGCAGTCCACTCACTTCCCTCCACTCAGCCTCAGCCATCACTGCATGGCGGTGCAAGGATGCACTCCCTGCCAGGCCCGCCTGCTGGTGGCACCCCCCTGGGGCGGTCCCACAGCTTCTCAGGGGCCCCACTTGAGGTGTGTCAGTGAGCTTATGCTGCACCTGGTTTGTGTTGGTGCTGCAGCAGATCCTGCTTCTGGGCATGCATGTGTTTCAGCATGCACTGTGAGTGCATTCTTGCTTTCAGACTTGCTGCCATGCCTGCAGATGCGAGGCAGACCCTGTTCCGCCATTGGTGCTTATCTTGCCGTGCGTTGTTGTTGCACCTCTGTGTGCTCACGTGTTCATTGCTGCCTCCATGCAGCGTGGTCAATGTCAGCGGCTTTGCATGCACAGCATGTGCACAGGCTAAGGACTATTTTTGTAACAACCCATGTTCACTGCATATCTCCCAACTTGATTAGTGTATTGAATCATCAATAACCAGTGATGTCTCCAGCCCCCAATGACATGAACACAACATGCACATGTGTGACTCAACCTGCAAATGGTACGCAGGTGCAGCATGGCACCCCCCACTCTGCCAGACCCCCTCATCGCCTGCACATGGCTAGGGGCCCTAGCAGCCCACCAGGGGTCACCCCAGCAGCCTCATCCCTTCTGCACCACGCCTTGCAGAGACCCTCACCATCACCCCCTGGCACCCTCCCCCCACCCCCAGTGTTGCCAAACTTCCTGCCACCACCACCAGCTGTCACATCTTCCCTGCAGCTGCCACACATGCCTGGTTCAGGCCCACCAAAGGGCCCTTCTCCACCCAAGGGCCCTGCCCCTCCTAGTGGGCTCCCACCTGCAACTTCATCTGCAGCAGCTGAAGCCCACATGCTGCCCGCTGGCCGCAATCCCAATTCATCCATTCTGGGACCTGCTCCATCCCAAGCGCCAGCAACTGGTAATGCAGCCCCCCTGAGTCAACCTGCCGCCAGTAATACCAGTACTGCGAATGGAATACATCCCCCCTTGCCAGTTGGTTCACCCAGCACAAGTCACAAGCTGGATCGCTCACAGATGGCATCACCTGCATCCAGCTTCACATCCCTGAACCCCCCACCCCTACCCTGCGAGCCGCCCCCTGTTAGTCCAGCTGTAGCCCCCCTGTCTGTACAGTGTGAGGCAGAGTCCCCTGCCAACCCCTCCACACTTCTGGTGCCTGGTAGGGCCTTGCTGCCTAGCTTCACACTGTGCACATGGCATTGGATAGTTGCAAGTCAAGACAGCCCAACTCCCTTCAATGCAAAGGTCATGCTGACTGTGACTGTCAGAATGAATCGTGCAGCATAGCCAGATTTTATGTTGCTTGGTCTCAACCCTGGAGACAGTTTCACAGCTACACAAACAATCAGCAGAACAGTCTCGACAAAGCATGGATATACGTGGTAGGCGTGCTCTGTGTCCAGATCTTGCCTGTATGTCATCAAGACAATGTGGTCATGCAGTTGCAAGCTTTCTCACTGCAAGCAGAGCCATTTGGCACAGTGCATGCAGTTGATCTTACTGCTGTGTTTGTGCAGACACTGACACAGCTGGCCAAAGTAGCTTGCCCAAATGTGGGAAGAAGAGGAGCAGATGGGAGCAAACTTCAGAGCCTGACTCCATTGGCATGCAGCGCTCTGCACTGCAAGCTGCACCCGGCCTGCCAGGTGCCCTGCTGATCTCTTGCAACTGTTGTTTGCGGTGACGTGAATCATCATGATCTGCAGTGCTGTGCAGCTTGTGCGCGGCATTTGGGGTAACGGGTCAGCTCATGGTTTTCAGTGGCTTGTACCAAGCCTTGTGACAAGCCATACATACATGCTTGTGAAGCCAATGTGCGTTATCACTGAGCAACATACAGCAACAGCATGCTAAGTAAGCTTCCAAGCTGCCTGAACTCACAAGCACAATTGTTGCAGGGGTGTCCAGCAATGAGCAACAGGGCACTGATGCAACTGCCCTTCCGGGCCCGCCTGATCTGCCCCAGCCACCCAAAGCCAGCAAAACAAGTCATGCTGTGGTGCTTAACAATCAGCCTGCACAGCATGAAGCGAGCAGCAACGGCACAAATCGTATTGGCCCCTCGCCATCAAGACAGCGTACGCTGTCCTCCAGAGAGTCTTCTCCGCTGCAAGATCAGCAACACCCATTGGCAGAAGATGACTTCCCTGCTGCCTGGACAGAGCTGGACGACAGCTTTGAAAGGTACCTGGAGTTTGTGATCACCAAGAACCTTGCCAGATTTGATAAGGCGCCACGCAAAGAGGTATGATCATGGCTGTCTCAGCACACTTTTTATGTATGCTGATATGCAGCGCGTGTGTGAACAGATAATGTGGCCGCAACACCAGCTGCCTAAGCCTATGTACATAACATATGAGTACATATATACATGACCCATGCTGATTTGTAGCATGCATTGGGGTCCAATGCGCTTCAGCATGTAGGTGAAGTGGAGTCCAGGGCGTGTCTCACATTCACTTGTCAGCAAGTTCAGTAGTGCAGTAGCAACAGCAAAACCTGCATCATGCCTGAATTGCCTACCACAGGATGGCTTTGCACTTGTTCTGCTTGCCTCTTTCAGAGCATTTAGTCAGATCGTTAAAATTACTCTCACTGCAAGCATGTTCAGCAAGGGCTTTGGCTGTACATGTGAAGCAAAGCTTGACATCTCCTGAGCATTGCTCTAGAAGCTGGTCTTGATCAACCTGACAAGAACAGCAGTCTTTGTGTTTGTTGCAAGTGTTTGTTGCCCACCATGATTACTTTGTGTTATGCTGCAGGCTGGTGGGGATCACAAAATCATACGCAGGTGCAAGGATAAAATTATCGGGTTGGAAAGCAAGGTATGCTGTGAGCAGAAGCTGACACACTACTACAGCTTATGCAGCATGCCACAAACTGTGTTTGGCTGCACTCATGCATGCACTTGTATGGCATCATGCTTGATCTTCATCAGACAGTCACTGCGCTGCTGTCTGCTGTGGGCAGCAATTGTACAGCAGATGATCAGGCTCCAACTTGCAAGTCTCTCTGCGTAAGAGTGCAGCTGAAACACGGTCTGTGTTGCAGAATCTGCAGCAGGCACAAGCTATGAATACAGGGGCAATGCTTCAGAGGTCAAAACTCAGGGCATCAGTGGCTCTGCTCGTCGAGGGTTATTGTACCATTAGTACTGGCTAAGACGGAGTTACTCTGTGGTGCTCATCAATGCATGCACGTTGGAACTGTGTTGTTATCGTTATTTGACAGTCTGATTTGTACCATGTTCTTTCTGCGACATGACATTATTGGTATCTCGATCAGTGATCCTGAATCAGTGTGACTGGGTATACAACTTCATATCGCAGTGACTGGGTAATGTGCCATGTTGTGATTTGTGCGTGCTAAGTGTGGCTGTAAAAAGTGGCGCCGTGTACAGTCATAGCATGCCAGATTTGCATTGCCAAGTCTGCTTCTGCCGTTGCACAGCTGATGGGTGAATTCAAAACCTGTCAGACCCGAGCTGCAAACAACATTGTCAATCGGGGCTATGCTCAAGCTCTACAATCTTGGGCATGCACCTGCAGATCTCGCTTAAGCAAACAACATTGCCAGTCTTGGTAATTGAACTGCCATCCAGCAGATTGACCAGCCATACTGTTTGGGCCCTTGCTCGATGCAGCATTCATGCAATGAGGCTTTCTTGAGTAGCACTACTACACTTCATCTACGAAACAAACAAACAAAAAATGATGTATATGACATATCGTCAGTGCTTAGGTCAGATCATGACAGCAGATGCGCCAGCGCCATCCTAGGCAAACTCGTGAACTGGACAAATAAACTTTATTGCCTGCCACAGGAAGTTATGCCCAACAGGACACAGAAGAATGTCTAGCAGGCCGAGCAGGGTCCTAGCGGAGAGAGAAAAGTGATTCGCAAGTCGTGAACAGAGCTGCTAAGCTAAGCGACACCCCAAGCAAAACCACCACAACAGGAAGCGCGACATCACACACGTACTGATACCATTGTCTGAGTGTGCTTGCTGACGACCCAGAGCTATGCTGACATTCCGGAATGCCGACGTGGGTATCATGATTGAGGTCTGCATTACCTGGCAGCAGGAGAGCGTGCACCTGTTGCTCTTCTTCATCCAGGACAGAAACCTGGAACTCCTGGATGCTGTCAACTGCTCGCAGCTTCAAGTGCAGGGCAACTGGAAGGACATAGCATACAATACACACTGCTGTAGCTCCTGTGATGGCAAAGATCTTCTCTGCGTATGATGGAAACACTAAGGCGACAGCCAAGGTGCTGCATACAATGCCAGTGGTTTCAGCCATATGCCGCTTCCATTGGAAAGGGGCGCCTTCTGATGCTACAAGCTGGTCAAGAGTGTAGCGTAGCGAAATCTGCAGGGACAGCATCTGTCATGTAACCCTTCTGATGTGAAAGCGCAAGGACAGCCATCATGACAGTATCACAGCAGCACTCATTTGTGTTGCATATGAGATAGTGCAGGTATGCAATAACTCTTGCGACATCTTGCACAGCAACATGAGATCTCGTGTCTCATGTAAATAACTTGTATCTCCTTGCATGTCTCGTTGATTGAACATGGTTGGTTGACAAACAATTATCGACCTATCGACGCTTTGGTCAACATCACATACATCAGGGCATAGCAAGCTCACAAGCACCCAACCATGGAAAGTGGCATCAGAAAGTCAAGTTTGTGCTCTTGGTTCCCTAGCAGGATAACAGGGAGCAGCAATATAGCAAAGTCGAGCAAACTTGGAGCAAATCCAGCAATCTTGAGCAGATCAAGCACACCTGCATGGGAGGAATGCTGATGGAGAGGTAGAAGGCCATGGCCAGATCAATCCAGCCCTCCCGCCGACCCCCCAGCCAGGGGTTCACCAGGCAGTCCCCTTCGGTCTCCTGCCCAAATCTAGCAGCTCCAAAGATGCCCATGGTGCCGTACATGACACATGCTATGCCTGCAGATGTGCCATGCACATGTAATGCCTGCAAAACTTAGGCACTACACCTGTGAATGTGCCATGCAGACTTTGCTGTGGCACAGATGGTTATGCATAGCTGTGCAATTGTGTATAGGACATCAAAGAAAGCAATGCTGCCTTCACAACAGGTAAGACCATTGAATTTGTCAAGTTGGATTGCACATAGACCATGTGGAACCTGCACCAGCAAGCTGCATGTGAGTGGAAGTGGACTCACCAAGGACGACGATCTTGACAGCCTGAGATGTGATGGACAGCCCAGCAGGCCCGGCAGGCATGTCGTGCAGCAGAGGCATCATCATTGGCTGCATGCAAGCCAAAAAATCCTCAGGTGTTGAGGACTGATGCACTCACTTGCATACTAACAGTATATGCTCATGTGATCTGCAAACAGATGTAGTCGCATCAAGCATGCTGCAGGCAGCAGGCAGCAGCTGCTACACACAGGTCAGAAACAGCAGTTTCAGCGAGCTGGCACACATGATCAGCTGGTCCTTGCTCAGGTTAGACTTGCCATACACCAGCTGACGGGAAGTCAAATGCAGTACTGCTTTGGCACAGTGTGGATGCACATGCGTGACTGGGGCACTACCTGCAAGTAGAAGGCGAAGCCAAGCACCACAAATGCTTCTGGCAGCCTATCTCTGCTCTGCACAATGCTGCCAGTGTCAAGGCCTGAGCGCAGATGTCTGACACACACAAAGTGCTGTGGACTGTGTCATTGAGCAAAACAGGCAACACAATTTTGCAATGGATGCAGTGCATCTGCATGTGTATCGGCATTATGCATTCAAAAGGCTCCCCTCACACAACATTCACACATAGACATGCAGTTGACCAACATATGGTGTTGTAGAAGTCAGTATTGTCACAAGTCATACGCAGTCGGGCATGGGGACTGTGCCCAGCTGTCATTAGTCAGCTCGTCAGGAATGAGGTGCCAATTTATGAATGCAAACCGACGATGCAGACTGAAGATGCGGGTTGATGATGCAGACTGAAGACATTCAGCATGTTGCAATCGCTGGACGAACCTCGACAGTCCACACAGGAAGATCACCACTGCGTATCGCTGGCAAGCCTGCATCTAGTGAGGTCTTCACAATAATGCCCAGCACCACCAGGATGACAATGCAGCCAACAGTGGCTGCAGACTCTAGCTGCATAGCAGACAACCCTTCGCAAACCAGCAGACATCATCAAGCTGTAGTGTCGAATTAGGTTGCAATGTGGTGTATTTGCTGGAAATCAAGGCAGCTTTGGTAGGTCCTTTGCATCAGCAACACTGTTGGGTAGGTGTCAGAAGCAGCATTTGCAGCAGAGCAAGTTGACATGCGGATGTTGCTTGCAGATGCTGATGCATGTTGAACCTCACACACAGTAGAGCCATGTCAAGACAAAAGTGCAGTGTGTTCCAATTACAGCAAATCAGTAGAGCCATGCCAAGACAAAGGTGCAGTGTGTTCTGATTACAGCAAATAAATCTGAGTGGTTGTGAGGTGTGCATCCTTAGCAGCAGCAGCAGCAGCAGGAGAAGCAGCAAACTTTGGCAAGCAATTTGGCAGAGGTTTGTTACAGGAAGGGGCTACTCACCTGTCGCATGCCTTTCAGGCAGCACAGAGGGAAGACTGCAAACAGTGCAAAGAGGCACATGGTGCCTCTGCCGTCATAGGCAACAAGCCATGCAGGGGGCTCTGCTGGTGCTGCCAAGCCTTTGAAAGCCCTGGCTGACACGTCTGATATGAGAGCAAAGTCTCCGACAATCGTACCAAACAACAGCAGTAGAAGGCTGATTTGTGTGACTACCTGCAATGGCAAATTTGATGTAACTTGACATGTGCATGATGGCCATGTGCAATCTGTAGTTTCCGAATCTTTACTGGCAGAAGCCAATGCTGTGTCTTATGGCGCAAGCAAGTGCATGTGTGGTGCAGTGTGCCATACACACTCAGAGTTGCTGTGACATGTACCTTCCATGTTTTGCCACCAACAGCAAGAGCAACTCCTTCATAGCTATTGCAGCCAGTCTTGCCAGCAGCTTTCAGCAGTAGAAGCGAAGTCAAGCAGTTAGACCCAGCCACAACAAGCATGACCAGCACTCCAAGCAGGACGCCTGTTTTCGAGAAGGCATACGGCACAGGGAGCATGGAGCTGCATAATCATGCTGTTGTTGATAATTGATCGATGTCAGCAACTTATGTCAGGCCTTCAGGCAGTGTTGTCAGCTGTGCAGCTGCACACCTGCCAAGTATTGCCAAGGTCAGCGTGACCGACGCACTGAACAGCGCTCGGCGGTGCCCTTCACCATTCCCTGTGTCCATGTCAAGTTTGAAGACGCAGCGGTCGCGTCACGTGGTGAAGATTGCCGACACAGGCAGGTATGTTACTTGCAGCCGACGGCAAGAGCCACCGCCCACTGCAACTGCCTTACGAAAGACACAGCATGCAAAAGTGTATGAGGGTACGCGCGGCCGGATTTGGGTACCAAGTGTCGAGCTTTGGCTTTGCCTAAGTCAGCCGGAAGTCCCGTCAGAAGCTGCGTTGACCTGGGGATTCAAGTTGCAACAGGCAGGACAGACAGGGGTTAACATCTTCAAGCAGCCAGCAAGGCAGCACAGATGTGTCAAGGATTGCACCTTGACTAAATGCTACACAGTCTACATGTTCAATAGGTCTAGGTTATCTAATACAAAGTTCAAGATGCCCACACGCGTTTGTTGTGAACAGAAAGATAACATAGTGTTTGACAGGGGGGTTGAAAAGGAATTAGTATTTTGACCAAGTAGACTATAGGAATGGGCATTCAAAGACAAAGTGCTTCTCATCACCTACGGCGAATCATAGGCAATGACTGCACAGCCTAGCATGACAGGCGATGGACGGTGTCATACGCCTACCACTTTAAAATAAACAGTGAATGACAACTGAGTCTGAATTGCAATAAACACTTAATATCCTTGCCTGATCTGGTAACTTGTAGGGGTATGTAGCACTGAGAAACCAGTTGTGAAGTGCACAGCTTAGCAGCTTAACAAGCTTTGAGGGTGCAGTATGTGGAGTTGCAGATAAGCTGGAGCATATGGACACTTCATGCTGCTTAACAAGCTGTCAGACTTGATGTGTGTCTATTATGCCTCAAAAGCTGTTGCAAGCTTTCGGTGTTTGCTTCAGGCCAGCTGTGCAAATACGCGCATCCTCTGCAGCTGTGCCGTCAGGAACCGCAGAACTTTCACTTACTCACTACCATGGTTGCCAACAATGGTCACAAATATGCCTGTTGAGCTCCTGAAAATGTATGTTGCGGCACAGGAATGACAAATCGCTGTTTTGAAACTCAAAGCAACAGCATAACGTAATGGTATTACTGTGATAGCATGTTACGATAACTGATGCTCAATAGTACCTACCGCAAAGGTCAGCATCTGCATGAACAAAGACGTTCCAGCACCAACGCGATCACCTGGCATGCTGATAACATTGCTGCTCTACAGACACCTGCTCACGCCAGCAGTTTACCATGCTTGCAGGAACATCGTAGCAATATTCATCTTTGTGCGGTACACCTATACTTGAGCAGCGCTGTCATGTAGCGCCTGCCTGCACTCATAGTTGCCTGAGTCTTTGTTGTTGGTGCTGGTAGTTTTTTCTTAACGCCTGCTATTGCTGCGTGTCATGCACAGGATCTTTGGAGATACATGCCAGTGGTGCATTACACAGACAAATTGAATGAGGCTACACTGCTAACACCAAGTTTTATAAATCCTGTGTGGCCCATATGTCTGCTGGACAGGATGCTGTGATTGCCCAGCAGGATTGCAACACAGACAAAGAAGTACTCTTTTTTAAACAGCTGTTGCTGAGCAAGCATGCAGCAGCCTCACTACTGAAGCCAATGATGGTGCAGCAGCTGCTGTGGGCTTAGCCGTCTGGCAGGGTCATGCTGTAACATACATCCCAGGAAGTCCTTCAGGCCCTGCAGTTCTGCTGGCTGGGTTGACAGCTTGGCCTCCAGAAGAGCCATGCCGGGGGTCCCATCATGCTGGACCAGTCCCCTCACCCAGCCAGACCTCTGCAGCAAGTGATAAACGACTTGATGTAAGCCAGCAGGGCATCACATTTCAGAGCTACAATGCAGCATTGAACTGCAGCTCAAGACAATTACAGCAGGCTAGCTTGTGCTTTGCAGGAGGTTTGACGTTTATATTCGGCATGTAAGCAGTGCTGCAGAACATTTCCCACAGTGCAGAAGTGGCATTACTACAACAGAGTTAGATCCCACCAGTGCATGTGTGATGGTCAGGTAGGCTTTGTGCATCCAGTATAAATGTTGCATGCTGTATAAAGTTGTATGTCAGAGCAACAGCAGCAAGCTCAGTGCAGACAGATGGCTGATCAGGCGAGAAGCAAGCAGCAGCTTGTACCGTGCGCTTGAGGGTGGCTCGCAGTGGCTTGAGTAGGTCAAGTGAGGGCTTCTGGCGATGGTCTTCCCAGGTGTCAAAGGGTGGGTGCCCCGCCACCAGTTCAAACAGGGTGCAGCCAGCACTCCACACGTCTGAGGCATACACATACCTGCCTGCCTTGGTTGCAGAGCCCAATGCCTCAGGGCTCATGTAGCTGGGGCAGCACGAGAACTGGTTGACTCCTGCACGCCATTATGATGATTGCAAGAGGGGACTTCTGTTTGTCTGTCCAGAGAAGCCGTACTCATTTTGCACGTTAGTCAATGCGCACAGGTCAAGCCGTAGGCACAATGCCATGCTCAAAGTCTCAAGTTCCCCCTCGGCTTCATCTACAATAGATGTCAAGCTGCAAGGGCAGTTACAGGTGCTTTCACCAAAGGTGAGAGCAGTGGATGCCCAGAAAGCAGCTGGAGGTCAGAAAATGGCCACAAGGTGTTGGAAGCATATGCCAGAAGGCTTACTTGTATCATTTGGGCAGGATGCACTGAGGTCCAGCACCTCCAGCTGAGCAGTCTTTTCGGCCCATTCCACTGCAACCTTGGCATTGTCTGTCTTCACATCACCATGCACAAGGCCGCAGCTGTGCAGCAGGTCAAGTCCCTGCAGTCATTGTCAACTGAGTACAGACTTGTCAGCAACCCCTACAAAACATGACGGTGCAATGCAACTTGGTGCACTCCTACTGCTTTCAAACATGGCAAATTTGCCAAGTCAGGACACTGATGCAACATTGTTTGTACCATAGTGTTGCTGAGTACAGATTCTAGTTTTAGAGACACACTGCAATGAGTAAAAGGACTGAAGGAGCACTGTGGACTGATGACAACAAGAGCTATGAAGCCAGCAGAGGCGTGAGTGAGCAGCAGAGGCGTGAGTGAGCAGCAGAGGAAGCTTGCCTGAAGCATTTGGTACATGCACTGCTTCAGGATACACAACCAGAATTCAATAGCATCGGCCTGGTCACGGCCAGGCCTAGCCTTCTCCGCTGCCTGCCACAACTCCCTCAAGGCCACCTGCAGCTCCACGCCTTCTGAAAACCTGCACATCATCACACGCACTTATCAACAGCATATGACGCAATCACAGCATGGCGCAGACACCTGAGTTTGTGGCATTGATTACGCAAAAGCAGTAGGGCGGGAGAAGCCTGCCTGGTGATCAATAATGTGCAGTCTTCCCCATCCACTGTGGCATCATATGATGTGAGCAGGCGGATAAGGCAGGGCTCCTCAGGGTACTGGCCAGCGCTTTCAGCAGCCTGCTCGAGCTGCTCAATCTTGTGCTGCACCTTGGTCAAGGCTGCAAGCTCTCTGGTAGCAGCGGGCCCTCTGAGGACCTGCTTGATGGCCACTGCCTGCCAGCCCCAGGTCCAGCCAGTGCCCATGCCTTGAGTTTCGTCCCCCAACCATAGCTGCCCACTGCACACATGCAACTTGCCCATTTGGTGTAACCATGAGCAGGTGTGCCGGCCAATGCTAGGTGGTGTCATGCCAAATCCACATTCCCAAAGCATGCATACAGGCGTGCACAGTCTAGATTCAGAGTGCTGAGAATACAAGCTGCCTTCTGAGATCACAACACTACCAGACACATGCCTTGGCGCAAGTCTGACAGAGCCTGGCAACTCTTTTAGGGCTGACAGGAGGCAGGTGGCACAGCATGGGGGAGTGGCTTACTAGTACACGCGCCCATATGCGCCCTGGCCCAGCAGACCTGCCTGAGCATAGCGCAGCTGGTAGAGCTCCACATTGGCAGGGTTTGGCACAGGAGTGAGCTCCCAGGATCCGGTCCATGGTATGCCACGCTTGAACATGACAGCCAGCAGCCAGTGGTGGTACTGGAATGAAGCTAGCTGCACATCACAGCATCTCTCTTACTGAATTGTGACTGACACAGTGCATGTCATGGGTGCAGGAGATGCTAGGCCAATGCCTGCAGCTGCACGTGTCAATGCTTGTGTGCAAACTCACAAAGCAAAGTGGCTGTTGCCAGCACTACGCTTGAATACTCTCTTGCACAATCCATAAGCACAGGCAAAGAATTGTGCTAAGTTGGGAACCTGTTTCACTGATATGCTACCCGGCAGAACCTCACGATAGTAGTCAGGGCTTGGTTTGGCAGGCAGGGGAAAGCCCTGCAAGCAGTGTCCCATCACATTTTCAACACCCTGCAAGCAAACCACAGCAGTGAGGCAATGCAAGCCAGGGAGGCCACTGCTCCATGACAGAACAAGCAACATCATGGCTGATGACTGCATTGATACTGGGCAGCAGGCTTGCAGTGGTGCACACCTCCTGAACATATTTCTGCTGCGGCTGGTTGAGCTCCTGTGAGAGCTGGTGGACGTGGCCCTCAGTGTCAGACTGCCGCTGATGAGCAGCTTCCAGGTCAGCTTGGAGCTTTGCGGTGTGCTGCTGAGCCGCTGCTAGCGCCTTCTCAGCACCCTGCACACCCACCAACAGCTTCACACCACAAAGCAAACCTCCAGGATGAGCTCAAAGCACTTTACATTGTTGGCATACTGGCAATCTTTCCAAACAGCCAGAGTTCTGTCAGTTTCTGGGTCAACAGTTGGCTGAATATGCAGAGGACATGGAAGACTGTGTAGGCTGAACACACGTATGTCTCTGGTGCGATCCTGTCTGTCACAACTGACAACCAGAAGAAAGTGAAGCAGACTGCTGTTGAATTGCTAGAGGTCAG
This sequence comes from Trebouxia gelatinosa, assembly GCA_000818905.1. Classification (NCBI taxonomy): domain Eukaryota; kingdom Viridiplantae; phylum Chlorophyta; class Trebouxiophyceae; order Trebouxiales; family Trebouxiaceae; genus Trebouxia; species Trebouxia gelatinosa. The sequence goes on along the minus strand of KN805368.1, from coordinate 7,972,103 downwards.
TGCTGGCATACTCTGCTTTTAGCACAGACAAGCTTAACATCCAAATGCCTGTGGTTGTGCCGACACACTCTCCTCATGTTTACAGACTTTGGCATACTTACATCGGCGTGCTGGGTATGCCCACCTTGACATCTCCAGCAACAACGTGATGCTTCAGACCGGTCAGGCAGCCCTCTGGGACCAGGTCCGGCTCATTGATTTCGGCCTTGCACAGAAGTGTAGAACAGGTACGACATTGATTAGGTACCACACAGCTTTTGCCTTTCATGTTTGTGTTGCACAACAATTGTCTCAGCTGGCACTGCTTGTCAATCCCAGACGCATAGCACGTATGCATTCACGCATCCTCTGTTGCTATACCAGATTGCTTGCACACACTCACACCTGATAGGGGAGCGAAGGAGGAAAGGGTAAAGGAAAAGGGGAAGAAGACAGTATATGGCCTGCAGTACTAACATACATTGGGGTTGCAGGTGCAGATGCTGGGCAGCCTTTGAGAATCAGGCCACAAGGCTGCACGCCTGTCTATGCCAGCCCCCAACTGCTTCGTGCAAAGCTGTGCCAGCTGGAGCATGCCTACTTTGACGGCGAGGACTCTGAGGCTGACAGTGAGCAGTCATCACACATCAGGGATGAGCAGGTGGCAGAGCGTGTAGCTGTCAAAGGCAACAAGCTGCTGCGGCGGCTTTCACCCTTGTGGAAAAAGCTTGCACGCCAAGATGGCAATGCAGCACCACCAATGCAAGCCAAGCCTGAGCCTGTGACTGAGCCTGCAAATGATCCACGCTACATTGATGGTCCAGCAGCAGATGTCTGGTCTGCAGGAGTAGTCCTTTTTGAGATGGTACGTGTCAGTGAGCCATCAGCTCAGCACGCAGCTGCTTGCATGTGCAAATTTTGCTCTTGTGGCATATGAAGCATCAATTGTACATGCTCATCAGCTGTTGCATTCTCGTGTCAGCATGCCTACAATGATTGTGCTGATAATGCATGATGACTGCATGCCCAGTGCCGATCATGCAGTCCATGTGTTACTACAACCATGACATGCAACTAGCATGCCACTACAGGCTCCATGTTGTGCCAGTCTGCACAAGTGTTTGTCAAATGCTAAGTGCTCTTTGGGTATCAACAGTCAACTTCCCTGCTGCAAAACACAACTTGTCCTACAAAGTAATGTTGATGTATGTTGTGACTGTGCAGCTGACGGGTGAGCACCCCTTTGAGCCCCAAGCAGAGAACAGGCCTCTTGCTCCGGCCTGGGTACATGATGATGACAAGCAGACTTGGGAGGACTGCCGTGGTATACTGCAGCTGCAGGAGCAATGGGTAAGGCTCTCCCAAGCCTGGCTACGTGGTCCATTGTGTTATGTTCCGCTTCTGGTGTGTCCCCAAATCTAAACCTACCTGAGCTGCATGCACAGCAATGCTACTGTCAATACGTGTAGCATACAGATCAACAATACTGATAACCTTGAGATGCTGAATTGAGTATCTGCGACGCCACAGCATCTGCATAGCAAACATAGTACTTCAGCGCATATTCATCTACACCCCTCCCGCTGCTTGCAATGCTCCTGCTGTAATGCTGCATGACCTGTCATACGTGTGCATAACAGCACATGAGCTGTACATAGAATTTGTCAAGGCATGCATCATATGTACAAGCATCACTGCCTGCCTGGAGGGGCTATGTGTCATCTGCATTGGTATATTAATCTACCAAAAAAGGTATTGTTTGCTGCATTCACTTTGCAGAATCATCACAGCATGAATGCGGCAATACGTCATGTAGTTTTTGGTATGCAGGCAGCAGAGATCACCAAAGCGCGGGGCATTGCTGACCTCAGCAGCGTCACACACCCTTTGCTGTCCAAGGTGCGAAGCTGCAGTGCAAGCCCCGAGTGGGCCGCAGAGTTCTTCACCATCCTGTTGTGGCCCCGGGAGAAGCGGGACAGCGCCTTTGTTGCACGCAAGGCAGGCTACCTCCGGGAAGAAAGGCAGGCCTGCATCAAGTGGCGCAATCTACACCCACTGAAGAAGACTCGTAAGCGTTACTTGCTGTGCAGTAGCCCCAACTTGCATGAAAGGCTGCCTGTTGATCTGGTGAACTGGTCTGGCATTTGCCGCCTTGTCCTCACTGACAGCTGCTAAGCTTTGCCGCAAGCCGTCATCATGCATGAGCCCTCTCCTGCACACTCCACTCACTGAAATGCCCAGCTGACTCGCTGAGCTTGGTGTGACATTACAGAAGAACCCACCACTTTGTTGCTCACTGCAGCAGACCTGTCGATTTGTAAGGTACATGGATAGACATATGTTTTACTGAAGGTGGGCTCTGGGCAGCAGCAGCATTATATTGCAAGCATTGTGCTGCCATGCTGAATGCTTGAACATGCATGGTTGCTGCAGGGGCGGACCTGACCCCTATCAAGCCTGTGCAGTGGGTGCTTCACACCAGTTCTGCCTGCTCAACCCCTCCTGGTGCACCTAAGACTGATGGAGCATTGGTCAGCAAGCCTGACTGCGCCCACCTCAAAGTGCCAAGTGTCTGTACTACACCCTCTAGCCATGAAACTTTGAACGCGGAGTGCCCAGCAATGCACATACAGTTTGGCACTCCAAGCGGATGGCCTGCACGGCCAAGCCTCAAGGACTTGGACGCTGCTTCAGCAGCATTTGCAGACAAGGCAGTCCCTAGAAGCACTCACTACCACTCAGACCCCATGCGCTGACTCTCCTCATCTTCGCAGTCCAGCAGTACTAGATCCAGCAGTACTAGATCCAGCAGGTCTTCTGTATCTGCAGCTCCATCAAATTATGAAGCTGTTGATGCCATCAGTACGCAGCATGTCACATGTCCTGCCAAGCCCTTTTTGCCATTTGGCATCTTTGGCACGGATATGCAGAGGGTTAGCAGTGATGCTGGCAGCCTCATTGCAGCTCATCCTGGCAGCGCATGGCACCCAGACCTGCAGATGTTGCAGCCCAAAGCATGGCAGTCAATCCCATTCCAGCATGAGAAACCTCCTGCTCACCTGCTCCTTACAAGATCAGTGCCTTTGCCACAGCTGCAGTCTTCAAGCCATGCACATGTGCAGCCACAACAGCAGTGTGCGAGGTCCCATACAGTTCAGCCTTGTTCTGGTACCTCAACCCAGCAGCAGCAGCAGACAGACGTATGCAGCCCTTCTCTGCAGCTGCAGTCTGCATGCACACAACCACCTACACTGCTGTCTAGCTACTCGCAGCAACAGCAACAGCAGCAGCAGCAGCAGCAGCAGCACCAGGGAGTCATCCATGCACAGCCGTCAAGTGAGGCACAGAGTGCAGCTTTGCAGAAGGGCCATGTGACGCCTTCTGGAAAGACTGTGGCCCCGCAGCCAGCTGGCAGTTTGGTACATACCTCAAGCTCTGCTCACGCTGATGCTCATACTCGGGCTAATATTCCTGATACAGCGGGCGCATCAAGGTGCGTGTACAAGAAAATTGCTCGTGTGACAATGACAAGTTTTATGTCACACCCTGCACTGGCTCACAAATCTGCGGTTTCACACAAAGCATTTCATTGCAGCCCTCAGCACCCGTGCCACAACCAGCTGATCATTCAGATGCAGATAGTGCAACAAGTTGCCGGGCAGGGTGTTAGCCCAAGCCTGGCTGCTGCATGCCAGCCATTATGTCATTGGATGTTATTATTGCACCATTTGCATGCATAACTGCCCATGTTGCAATCGAGCCATACATTGGCATGCAGCTAGAACTGCTTGCATGCCTGCAGCAAGCGTGGGCGCAAGAGGTGCCGGCGTGCTGTGGGCAAGCTGTGCGGGCTGGTGAAGGCTGCTGGCCAAGCCTGTGGCAGGAAGGCCAAACAAGCCTTCCAAGCTCCAGCTTGCTGCCGATCTGCAGCCACACAAGACTGAAGTAACTCCTGGTATGCTTGCCACGCCCCCCTGACTGACTACTTGACTGACTGGCTGACAAACATATGTCTTCCATACAAGTTTGCCAAGCTTTTCTGAACAAGGCTTGTCTGCTGTGCTTTTGTGGGGGCATGCAACTACAGAGCGTATGGCCTTTTTTCATGATGGCTGTGCTGCTGTACGTGAAGGCTTCAATTTCGTGATCATGCATTGCTGCTGAATGTTTGTCTGCGTCAAACAGTGACTAAAACTGGTTTGTGACCTGGGTTGTTGCAATGCACAACTTCAAGTAATAGTGCTGCAGGCTGGTGCTGGGTAGCAGAGAAGTGTTGAAGAAGGTGTTGATGTAGATTGCAGTGAGTGTTTCTCAGCAAGCTGCCTGTAGCAATACAGGGTTGATGCGCATTACTGCCAAGAAGGGGAAGTTTTGATAGCAATGCTGTCTTCAGCTGGTGTTCTACATCTCACTTCCTGTTTTTGGCCTGCCATTGGGAGAAACCCAAAGGTAGGACGTCTTCTTCGCAAAATGAGGGGGTCGTCAAAATTAATAGTACATCAATCACACCACACAGTACTTGACACAATACATTGAAAAAAAGTAATTGTCAATCAACCACACCAGAAAGTCAGTACTAAGTACAATACATAACGGGAGAGCACGCCAGTTGTAGTGCCCATGCGCAGCACATGGCTAGAGGCAAGTCCATGTGTAGTGCCATGTGCCAGATTACAAGCAGCCTGGTCACGTAGTACGGCACAACTGCAGCACCAAATCAACGCATGTGGCAGCCGCAAACGTGACCGAGAAGCCGACCGACCTTCGACAGACAGCCATAAACGGAATCAACAAGCAGTGGTACTCGCCTTGCGTCCAAAGGGACGTCTAGAAGTCGCCAAGTTTGCTAGCTAGCTATCTTTAGAGCTAGAGAACAGGCAGTTACTGACGTTCTATCCGGATAAAACCGCGGCTACATGCAGAGGCAGAGTCTCTGTTATGGTGCGCAATACCGCGCAATAGTACGAAGCAGTCGATACCTTATCACGGTTGATCTCTGTTGCGACTTCCCCTGGCAAGTGCTAAGTATTAGCTAAACCCAAACACGATCACCAACACCAGTACCAGTTTGCAAACCCTCTCATTCACACCCAACTCAATGCTTCAGTGCCTTATGTTCCCTCATCCCTAATGCTATGGAGTATGCATGCCAATGATTCCAAGCCAAAGTCCTTCGTAAATAAAGATCGCTCCTGTCTTCAGCCTTTTACAAGTCTCCCAATACAACCTGTATGCCATCTGTTACCCTAAGGAACCCTCACCTTGGAAAAGCATTCACCAGCAGCCAATTTTAGCTTACTTTCCACTAATACGTCCACTAACCAGCGCAATACCAAATTCTCCCAATGGCAGGCGAGGCTGTACCACAGCCTTCACAATTTTTGCTGTTAGCCAAACAATCAGATTGTCACCTTGACTGAAACAGCCACGAAAAGTTTGAAAAGTTGCTGCTTGCCAATGGGTGTGCTGTTTTGACTTTACCAAACTGTACTGTACTGTACTGTACACAAGAACTCAGGGCCGTGGGTGAACACAACGCAACTTCCCTCTGCATGGTCATAAAACCAGCTATCACATGGTGTACATGTGCACATGACGGTGAAGAGGAAGTCACAGATCCAGCCAACAAGACTGATGTCCTGTGCCACAAGGTGGTTTATGCATTAGCATGCAGTCAAGGAAGTCTTTCAAGCCCTCTACCTCCATCGTTGTCACGNTGTGTAAGCATGGCAGCATGTTGCAGCCTGTTCAGCGCCCACTGCTGTTGGGCCTCAGCCTGCTGATGCACACTGCCTTGGACAGCAGCTATAGCCTCTCTGCTTGGAGTGAACCCCAGGAAGTCCTGCAACCATGAACATGAATGACAGGCAGAAGCCATTACAGGGNATCTGAATTTAGTGCAAACACCACAGGCAGGCATCCTGTGCAGCTTCAGAGCATTCTCACAGACATTGGCTGCGTGGGCTGCAGGGCTCTGCTACCAGTGCTGCAGGTGCCCTTCGCGAAGAAGACTGGGTTGCTGGAGAGTTGGAGNAAGTGTGCCAGTGCGCAGCAGTCTTGTAGTTGCATTGCCTTTGCTGTATGCAGGTAAGCAGACCCTTAAATGGCACAACAAGGTCAGCCAAGCCATACGCTTTTACCTAGCTAGCAACTTGCCTGATGTCAAGGTACCGATCGTGGATCCAAGAAACAGACGCAAATAGATGAGCATGCAAAGGCAGACAGGAGACATGCACACCAGCATGATGTGAAAACTAGCTTTGCATACACAACACAACTTCTCTTTGTGAAAATGCCTGTGTGTTCTGAGGCTCCAGAGGCAAGTGGCNGTGACGCCCCTGCGTTGACTGCACAGGCTGCCGCAGTTTGCCTGTCTGCCTGCACAAAAGGGTTCAGACACGGTGGCCTGACTGCAGTGTTGGGTCGGCCTAGGTCGCCAAGGCATCAAGTATCCTCCACCCGCTTCTTTCGTGCCTGCAACACCGGCAGATGTGCGCTTCAACAACCAAAGTCCAGCTGCTGAACAGCTGGTTGTAAGACGCAACTTACTAAGGATGACACAAGTCCACCACGTGACCTCAGCTGAAGCTGTTCAGCTGAAAAGCTTTACATGTGCACTGCTTTGTACACAGTCTACATCAGTNTCAACAACCAAAGTCCAGCTGCTGAACAGTTTGTTCATTGGGCTGCAGCAGTCCGACAGCTGCCAGGCAGATCACGCAAAGCANAGGGTAATTGGGCTATGCTGTGCGTGCAGGGGAAGGCATGAGTCAGGAAGCTGTTGCTGCAAGCACACATGCTTTAGCTACAGCTGTGCTGGAGCAGGCTGGTCTGAGTGAAGACCCATCCCTGATGCGGGCTGCAGCTCAGATGTACGNATACGTCACTACAGTAGCAATGTATGCACTGATTGTGAGTGTCACTGAGTGCAGCGAGACCCTATGACATCGACAGTCTAACAAAGATACAGCTTTTATGACAGCGTGAATCTGAGCACACCTCAGAGTTTCCCAAAGGTCTAAGAAGAGACCAGACAGCAAAGGTTCACGCTGTGTTTGCCAGTCACACTGTCATACAATGTTCATGATTGCACCTAGCTAGGGTCACATCACAGTGGCTAGGGCAAGTCAGTCTGACATACATGGCTTCCTCACTCAATCTGGCGAAATTGATGCATTGCACACTGCTATCAGTGTGTCGTGGCAGTCTGGCTGGGCATCCTCTAGCAATGCTGGGGATGAGCAAACATCAGCATGTCATGATTGCATGGACACATCCACTCGTTGAATGCGAATGCAAGCAGCGATGCTACCAGCGGTACAGCTGCAACTGCACAGTCATGGCAGAGCTTTGACTTGTAGTCCATACTGCATAGCAGCATTGTTTACCTCTGTGAAAGATCCAGATGTCATCATCATGGCCCTTGGCAACAGCGCTGACTTGCCCAATGCCGCCAGTGGCCTTTTTGGCAATGGGAGGGCTGGTAGCCCCCAAGCCAGGTGGGGGGTCCCAGGTGGTGTGAATGTCAGGCTGCACACACATACACAGAAGTTGGTTCAAACTCAGGTTCAGGGGTTTTGGGATGCACACAACAATGCACACNCCATACAAGCAAGTGCTGCTGCATATGTGACTGTGTTTGGCAGTACTGTTGCAACTGCAGAACGGTGGTCATCTTTTAGCTACCACTGTCATATAGCGCCAAGCTGCAACTGTTTGATGGTCTGCAAGATTCGCTTCTCAGCCAGTGTGATCTCATGTACAGGAAGGACATTGTGGGCATGGCTCGCAGCTTGCAGCAGGTGGACGGCACCCGAGTGCTAAAACNCTAGCTGATGCTGCACCTGCATGCTCTGCCTTTGATCACAAACCTTACCTTGACTGAGATTTACCAGTATTGGGAACATTCTGGGCAGTGACCAACAGCAGAGCAAAAGACAGGTCACCATAATCAAGTGGTGTGACACATTTGAACTGACATCAGTTTCAGCAATGGCAGGCTAACAAGTATTGCTGAAAATGTGCTTGTATGCGCAAAAGTTGCCGACAAAAGAGAAGCTGCACTCACTGGCTGGGTGAATTGTGACAGCAGCTGCCCTGTTCCCATTGCGTACTGTGAAAACACCAGGGGCTCTATCNTAGTGCCCGACACACCTCGTTTCACAACAGTCCTCATCTAAATGTGCTCAAAGACCGCATTCACTGCAAGCGTGGTCCTGCTTCGTTGGGTTTTGATTGCAATTCAAATTGGTTTGCTGATGAAGCTGGTGTCCATCACAACAACGCACGCTCAACGAGTGACTCAACTGCACTAACACTGCAAGAGATACCTAGTAGAGTCTTTAGCAGGAGTTTCAGGCTTGTAACGCTTGTCGGTTAGTGATGCTCNGCGGCTGTGAGCTTGTTAGCTATACTAGCTAGCGTTTCATACAGGCGGGCTGAGAAGCAGAGCTCCACTGCACGCTTCTCTTTGCCAGCTTTCTGGTACAGCAGCACAGCCTTGTCCAGCTCACCACGCTGCTCAAAGTACTCAGCTGTGTCTAGCATCAGCATGGCTGGACTCTGCAGCAGTGGCATGGGTGACGTTGCTCAGGACGAAGTTTCCACTGGCAACGNAAAGCGTGCCGGCTGAGCAGCACTGCCAACACGTCCAGCCTGGTCCTCACTTCCTGAGGGTTGCTGATCTGCAGGATCTTGCGTGTCTTTGACTGACACATNTGTTTGAGACAGTGTAAACAACTTTGAGCTCATCAGCAATCACATGAACATAAGGTACACTGCACACAACTTGTTCTCCGATTGCTCGAACAATACTTGTTGCATGCATTGGTCAATTGCAACATACGTGCTCAAAGATTGCGCTGGGCNGCTGGCACCTCAGGCTGTTGTTGCTGTGCTGTCCATTGTTGCTCAAGCTCGCATCTTATGCTGATCTGTGCTTGTGCCATGGCAATGACATGCAGCAGTGGGCGGGGGAAATCTGCCAAAGCAGTACAGGTGGCAAGAGTGTCTGTCTAGCAGTAGTGCCTGTTTACAAGCTGAGTCTGAGACCATCAATATCTTCTGTCAGAAAACACATCATACGCCTATCAATGGACAAAGCCATAGTCTACAAAAGCTTCGCAAGCAGATATCTGCCCTGCAAATCCGTAGTTCTGCAAGACTTCTTGTCCAGCCTGCAAAGCGTGTTCACCATGCTGCTGTCGGATTATCGCCCTCACAAACTCCTCATCAGCAACACGCACCCTGCACAATAGATGCAAGTGCTATACCACCCATCCAGTTGGCACAGAAAACTGCATGCATNGGAGCAAAATGCAAAGCATGCAGCAAGTGCTTCACTAGTTTGGGCACAACATGAGCCATTCACACCTTGGCAGCCTGTTCATTAGCATCCTGCTCCTGTTGCGCCACAGCCTTTTGAGTGACGGCTGCTTCCTTCTTGTCAGCAGTGATGCGCACCATCATGGCCTCCACCTCTACTGCTGTCTTCTCTAAGACTGGCTGCAGCTGGCGTAGCTCACCCTGCCAGCAACAACGAGCAAATGTCATTCTGAACCAAGCTACAGCCAACTGACTTTGCAAGTTACAGCACTGTACTGAACACAAGAAGGCAGCCTGTGTATGCAAAATCAAACTTCAAGCTAACATGCACAAGGTGTGCCTTGCAAGCTTGGGGACAACGGCAGCTGAACCTGCAACAAAGCTGCACACAGAAGCAGACGGCGCACCTGCATGACTTCAACTTGAGTGGCCGTGGTCAGCAGCTTTGACAAACCAGCCTCCAATCGCTGCTTACTGACTCCTNTGGTGACCAGATGTCGTGGTTGATGCCCTTACTCATGCTGGAATAGACTGCTCTTGAACCACCTCACATTTCTGAATGCATACAACAAGCAGCCTGCTACATGTAGCAACAGCACACATGACTTTGACTTGTGCACCACATCGTACACATACTATGCTGCAGGAAGTGGGGCAAGAAGTGTTTGACTTGCTGGCTGCGCTGTGTGGGCCAAGCCCTTGATGTAGACTTGTACCTCCTGGGAGCCCCACCAGCTGCTTCAACTCCTGTACACCCTCCCCCACAAGCAGCTCAGCCTCAGCCTCAACCTGCTGCTCAGCCTCAATTGCAACCTGTGGCTCAGCCCACTGATGGACACCTTGACAGCCCTGACACAGCAGTNCCTTGTGATGGCATGCCAGCGCTGTGCACACAGGTCACACTGAGCACCATCAGTGCTGCTTAATGAAGCGCATGTGGCCCCTGATTGCTGCAAAGCTGTACAAGGCTACCTGGAACTTGCGCCTAGATGCAGATGACTGACCACGTACCTTGTTGTCAAGCTCTAATGAGATGGCCACTTTTGATGGAAGTTCAATGGTGGCTCGTGCTGTGNGCGACCAGTACAGCCATACTGTCAGCCTTGAGTTCTAAGCCACTCAAACATAGCACCTGCGTATTGATCCTTCATGTGATAAAAGATTTCACAGCTATGTCACGTACTTCAACCTGTAAGGCAACTGCACAGACGGACAGTATGCTTGTGAGAGTGCGTGATAATCTAAATATCATTGAAGTTAATNGTTGGAAGGCTGGCCTGCATTGTGTCACCTGAACATCACTGAAGTTCAGTGAACATCCCTGAACGTCACGTCTTAGCCCTACTGAAGTACCAAACAATGCATATTTTTGCAATCCTGTACCGTGTGTATCTGGTGCTCTCACACGGTGCTGATCTGCAGCACCCTGCTGANACGTTGCAGCAGCCACATTCCACCGATACACAGCAGTTTCACCAAACGAGTACGGCAACCAGCCCTGCAGACCGTCAAGTTGGTCATGTTGTGACTCNCTGCATATAACTGTGTATGCAGCTGTGCACACATCACATCTCGCTGTATGTACGTCAAGGCACAGGCTGAACAACTTGAAAGAATAACCGTACTGTGATATCAACTCTGACACTGGCCACAGATTCTGGTTTGGTTCCTTGCACATCTGCAGCCGACAGGTCGACTGTCATGCTGCAAGGCCCAGTCTTGTTGGCAAGCACTGTGCGCCACTCAGCATGACCGCTCCCAACAAAGCTGACGCTTCTGNGTTTTGGGCATGCACCTGCAAATCTTGCTATCCAAAGCCAAACGACAAGTCTTATTGTGTTCACATCCTTATGTTGCATCAAATAGCACTCCTATGCACGGGTTTGCCGGAGCTGGAAAACTGAGCAGGAGGCTGTACCACACAGCTGTGCTTTCTTTTGGTGCTGGCTCACAGGTACAGCCTATGGCTGACCATTAGGAAGCCTATGGCTGACTATTGTGAAGGCTGCAGATGCTTGCTCACCCGATTATCACATTCGAATTGAAGNGGTGTGAGTGTATTGTAGACAGTCCGCACATGCATGGCTACGGCATAGACGCAGATCAACCAGTTTGAATAGCCTGATACCGCTTACTCAACCATTTGACAGCCGGCGTAAAGTAGGATAGGCAAACTTAAAAGGGTTGTGCGCAGCTGCACCAGCTGCAGCTGTGATGGCGGAGCTGGAACCGCAAGACATGCAGCAAGACTCCAGCTCTTCAGACGACAGCGCTGACTCTGACTTCGAGGAAGTCGAAGCCAGTCCTGAAGATATGGACCTGATGATGCAGCTCGAGAGCGATCTTCAAGCCAACCCCAATTTATACGACTCCCACGTACAAGTACGACATCCCATGCTGCTCTCCAAAACGAGTCCTGGCTGCCGATGCACTGGCTATCCTGCAGTATGTGGGTGTATTGCGCAAGTGCAAAATGCGTGAGAAGCTAAGGTCTGCTAGGCAGANCAGATGGCTGACCAGCAGCTGCTACAGGAGCAAGCTGCAGTGCACCAAGAAGCCGCAGCAACCAAGGGNCGGCAATGACACAACCTGAAGCTGCTGCCTGCAGTTGACATGATGTAGTCTGCATGTAATACAGGACACCCCTAAAGCTGTATGCCAGCCTGTGTACTNGACCGCCTGTCCCTGCACACAGTCTTGTTTGCCTTGCAATACCATACAACAATACTGTGCAAGCTGAATTTGTAGTGGCACATTAGCAGCATACACATACCTGGTATACAGCATCACCTCTGTCGCCAGCACCAACACTTGCCAGCAATCACTCTAGACATGCCTGAGAACTGATGATGCCTCANTGCTAAGCGCCACAAAGCTGATGACATTGCGTCTCATCATATGACAGCTTGCCAAAGGCCTGCTGCAGCGCTTGGAGATTTGCCTATGCATATTGTAAGTGCCCTTTTCAGCCACAGAGATCTGCTTGAACACCTGTATGGCACAAAGTGCTAGCCGCTAGCAGACAATACAGACATCTGGACAAGTCGTTGCAGGTCAAAGACATCATTTGTCTGAGTGCTCCACAGGACATTTGGCAGGATGCAGGTCAAATCGAAGGCTGTCCTGATGTCCTTCCAGCCTTGTTTGTGCCGACAGCATAGGTAGTCATGTGAAATGTGCGGCGACATGTATGCATGCATCCAACTGGTGAGTAGTTGGATGCAATCACAGACGCTTGGTGCATGTTCAGGTACCGCATTATATTATAAGGCACTGCCTACCAATAGCGTTGCATTGCAATGCAGTCATCAGCCGCTATTATTAATCAGCTCAGTCAAGCGCCAACATGACATTGATCCTGCTGTGTCACATAGCGTAGTAAAGTGTTACATGCCCTCTGCCCAACGTGCAAATATACTGAGTCAGAACCCCACAACCCTTCGTCACATTTATCAAACCTACAGACTTCTTACAGTACAGTCTCTCTACCTTATTGACACGAAGGCTTGGAGCAAGGGGAAAAGCTTGCACGTCCTTGTCGTAGACTGTCCATATGCCCACACCACAGAAAAGGCTCATATAAAGACTCAAAACTTTTATTGATCAGCACAGGAGTTATCTGGCAGTACTATAAGGAAATTGCAGGTGACACACTGCAACATACGTTCCGCTGCAACCTCTGCTACCAGTAGATTGTGCAAAATACTACAATGTCCACTTGATAATACCTGGTCTATATGGGTAAGCTACTTGNAAGCAAGGGTAAAGCAGGTGTGACACTGACTGTGACCCACATTGACCTTGCATTTGCTACTGGATGTTGCTGCGTCATTGTAGACATGTGGCTCAGCATAGAGAGCTGTGCTGAATGCGTTTGTTATTCCAGGTGGCAGGGAAGGTACGCCAGAAGCTGATGCTAGCAAGCTGAGTCCAGCAGAGCGAAACCACCTGCGGGTGAAGTCATGGACAAAGGTGATCTTCCAAGCGGAACACTTGCTACGCAGGGCCGGTCTTTGCATTCTGTCCCGTAATGTCTGCAAGCATTGAGGTTTGCCGCTTGATGCAGGGTGTAGACATTTTCAGCAAGGACTTCCTCTTCATTCCAATCCATGACGCCTTGCATTGGAGTCTGGTCATTGTCTGTCACCCAGGCCTTGACCTGGACTCTGAGCGCAAGCCCTACATTCNAGTCTCTGCCAACCATACTGTGTCCAATCGAATTGCAAACTTGTCCTTGGCCTGAGCAATGAGCCTCAGGTTGCTCGTCCTAACCTTTACAATCTTGCCTACAGTCCAAGGCGTGGCGCCAAGCAGGTCTGGCAGGCTGCTGTCAATCTCAGCCTTGGTTCTGTAGCGGAATGGGTCATGGTTGTGCATACTTGGGTCCCGCCCAGCCAGTATGTAACAACTCTGACTTGGGCCAACCCTCCACAACCAGCTGCTGTGTTTCTGTGCTGTGTTTCAGCTGTTCAAGCGGGATTTAGGCAAAAATTGGCTGGCCTGAGGCAGCTGAGCTGCTGGAGCTGGTCTGCCGTTGACAGGGGAACTGCTCACACACTTTGCCGTATTTTGACTTGGCGACTGCAGCAGCCTCAGTATAACACGGCACCTCGAGCAAAGGCGACGGTAAAGCGATGTGCCAGACTCGCAGTTCCCTTTCTTGCGAGGCAGGGTGACTGCAAGCCTGTATGGGGAACAGATTTGTATGCCATTTTCAGCACAGTCTTGAGCACATTTGACTGCCATGGTGCTGGTGTTCACCNCAGGCTCAATTTGCTGCAGGCAAACTTCCCTATCCGGCTTTTCTCAGCAAGCACTGGTTTCAGCAGGAGAATGCCTATGCTTTGAGGGGTCATGTACGGCAGCTCATTTTGCAACACTTCCGGGAACAGAACAAGCTCCCTGATGACCACCCCAGCGTGATCAATATGATTGCAGATATTGAAGGATTCTACGAGAGCGGTGTCAGAAAGTATGGTGTGCTGCTGCTTTAGCCATTGAATATGCTGCAGCAGTTGTCTGGCCTGCATGTTGTGGGTGGGTGCCATCTTNGATAGAGTCCCTGCACAGCCAGCTGCCCATAAACCTTGCAACAGTACAGCACATTGCCTGGGCTTTGGGTTTTTTTTATAATTTTGGTGACTCACAACTCAGGGGAAATAGGAAAACAGGGTCAAAAGGCAACTCGAAGCAGCTACTCGAAATCTTAGTATGCCAAAGACCGTCAACATGCATGCTGGCTGACACGCATTTCATGCCATTCACACGTCTGTTGCTGTTGGCGTTTGAATTGCACATGCATCTGGGGCAANTGTAGCACACATGCTACAGCTGTGCATGTCTTATGGTTCCTTAGCAACTGGACCTAAGCATCAACCAACCAACAAGAGGACGTGTTTGCAGACCAGTGGCAACGCAGAGATGAAGGTCACAGAACACCTTGCACAGGAGGTTGCCACTTGAATATCGTGCTCTGCAATGCACCATGCTCAGAGCCGCAGCTTGAGACCAACATGTGCATTGAGTGAAGACCTGCAAAATGTGTCTGGTCAAGGCCATGTTCATAAGTGCTGTCACGAGTTGTGAGTGCCAAGTGTTGTGTCAAGCAATCCATATGCTATTAACTTGGCAGAGACNGGCACTCCTTGGCAGAGCATGATGTCAGCCAAACAAGGTCCCAAATCAGCGGCGAGCTGGTCCAGCATTGCAGCACCTTCACACCTGCAGTTGTGGAGTCCGAGATTGCCCTATTCGCAAGCACCTGCTGAGGTGCTCCACGGCAAGTTTGTGACAGCTGGGAAGGGACGTAGCAGCGCAGCTGTCAGTGAAGAGCGTTCCAGCTTCCTTATTGGCACCAGACACAGCACCCCNCTCCAGCCATGTTTGCCTCTGCTGGTACGCCTGTTGTGGGCTTGACGGTTGCTGCAGCAGGCTTCCTAGTTGCTGTGACAGCTGCAGGCTTTGTTGTGGGTACCTGCTGAAGCTGCTTTCCAGCTACCTGCGACGCCTCCAGCATCTTTCGAGAACTGCATAGCTCGTTCTGCAGGCGCTGGATAGTGTTGGGAGGNGTGCTGACACATGAGGCATTGTTTGCACCAAGTGCACAATGCAAGCCATCACTACCTCATGTTCAAGTACCACATTCCTCCAAAGAAAGCGGATGCCTGCTTTCTGGTGGTCCTTCAGTCTTGAGGCTATGCAGCCAGCAACCACGACCTGCAGCACCAGCAGCGCCTGCGTGTGCCACTTGCCCCATGCTTTCAGTTGCAGAAATGACCAGTAGACCTGTCTTTGTGGCCTCAACAGATGCCACAAAACAATGCACTACAGATGCTTCTTATGTGCCACTACTAAGCACTCACCAAGACACAAATGTCCAGAAACTAGACAAGATACACCTGTGCCAGAGGTGGTTGTCTGGTTTCAAAGAAAGCAAGACTTATGCATTACCTCAGGTTGGACTTCAGGAAACAAAGGCATGGCCTGCGGATCAGCAAGACTAGCCAAAGCAATCCTGGGAGGTGGCACTGTCCCAGCAAGGCTTTTGCGGCGCTCCTCTTTCTGTTGCTTCTTCCTGTTGATCTTGTCCAGCTGAGCTTGAGCCTTNCAGAGGTCCACTGCAACACTCATGTGCTGTTATGATAAGCACACCTAGTAGGTGCCAGCCCAGCAGAACAGCAAGTGGCATGTAATTCTGTCGTTGCAGGTGCTGTTGCTTGATGAAGTGACTGTCGACATGGATGTTGTGGCACGCTTAGNCCACGGGACCACACCCACAGCTGTCATGTGATACTGTTGGGTGCCTGCGTCACCGGCCCAGCTTCCAGGCGTTCCCCACTGAACACTGGCCATATACCAGTTTTGCCGCGATCAGCTGACGAGCAGCATGGAGGTCCATCACCATCTTGCATGGGTACAAGACCGATGGCTGGCGATCGTGATTGCAGCCGCATCAGCTTATCTAGTCACAAATGTGTTACAAGGCATTCTCAGCTGGATACAAACGAGCAGGGCATTAGCTAGCATACCATCAGCTCCCAAGGGCAGCTGGCTGCTTGGAGACATGATCCCCCTCGCCACAAACTCCCCGTGGGAAAAGATGACTGAATGGGTGCTAGCTGAGAAGTCTGGCATCATCAAAGTCCATGTCCTCAACACATACCTTGTTGTTGTCGGCTCACCGGCTGGCCTGAAGCAGATATTCCAAACCAAGCAGCGAGACTATCCAAAGGATGCCAAACTGTCCTACCACAACTTTCTCAACATCCTAGGATCTGGTCCAGTGTCTGGCTTAGTCACAGCGGAAGGAGAGCACTGGCGAAAGCAGCGGACAACCATGGGGCCAACGCTTCGCACAGACATCCTTGACAGCGTGATAGGCATTGGCTACAGAGCAGCAGACAGGCTGAGCCAGAAGCTGGACAAGCTAAGGGGCACAGGGGAGGTGACAGACATGGAGGAAGAGTTCCGCCTGCTGACACTGCAAGTCATTGGCGAGGCGCTGCTGTCTCTCGCCCCAGAGGAATGTGACAGGGTGAGTGGTGCTGACATGACTTTGTTAGGCTTAGTTCTCGTACATATGCTAGATTGTGACAGGGTGAGTAGGGTCGACATGGTGCTGTTGCACTTATACTGGGCTGTGCAAGGCTTCAGTGCAGCATATAACAGTCCTGAGCATACTTGGCAACTGCCAGACTGTGTTTGCTGCAAATGGCTGCACAAACAGTGCACCAGCATGACTGAGGTTCCAGAAGGAGGTTTTGGCAGCTCAAACCACGCTGTGCCTAGCCTTAAGCCTGCAGCCGACCTGTATGTGCCATCAGTATGGTAGCCCAGCAGAAAACTCCTTCAGGCTTCGTGCAACGGTTCACGTACATGCCAATGCCCGCTGCAAGCAGTGCAAATATCAGCAGAGTACACACCATGGCCAGCTTATTCACTCACAGGGTGTCGTTGTTGCTGCACACTACTGCACACAACAATGCTCTCAGGTGTAATGAGGTGGTTTCCAGCCCCTTCAGGCCCACGGCTGCTTGCTGGATCAGCTGCAGCCTGGCGCATGCTTGTTGAAAACATAGTACACATTGTCCAGGGCTGCCCCACGCCAAGGCCAAATTAGGCATGTGATCATGACCAGATTTGAGTGAAACTCGCGTGTCTGTTACTGTGCACGACTGGCAATTGCAAGTGACNTGTGTCAGCAGGCTTTATAAGAGCAGGAGTGTTCCCACACAGCAAGCTTGTGTCTGCAAATGGGCGCCAGATCTGGTCCCGCAAGTACACTGGCGGCATTACAATGCCTTGCCTTGGCACCCTTGTTGGGGGTCTCAGCAGCAGTACTCCTGCTGCAGGAGGCGCTTGTGACACAGGCGTAGCAGCTGCCTTGACAAGCGTATGGTGTTGGGGTGGGGGTGGNACATGTTTTGCAGCTTAAGCACAGAAGGACATTGCAGAGACACTGCAATGTTATATCAAGCACATCATTAGGCTGGTTCACGACGTCGTTGTGTTGCCCCCGCTCTTGATCAGCTGACAAGGCTGGTGGTAACACAGTGACACCATGCATCAGCTTGATGCTGTGCTTGCAGTAGTGTTGCAGTGCCTCTGCAACANGGCATCGACACACGCCTCACCTTGGCACGTAAACACAATCACACGCTGAAGAGCTTGTGCAAAATGTAGGCTGATGCTTCAACTCGGTTCATGGAAGTCAAGATGGCATATCAGCTACTGACTGACTCACAGAAGCGTCAACAGTATGACAGGCAGCAACAGGTACAAAGCATGGCAGCATTCACACTGCTGCAGCACAGACATCCGGTTGCGTATGTGAACAACAGCCACGACAAGGAGCCCTATGTGAGGNCTGTGGGGGTGCAGGAAAAAGCGCTGGCATGATTCTGCGCCAAATCAATCCTGAAGCTCTGGCAGAGGCACATGCCCTGCACTATGATGAGNTTTTCTTGAGCATGCTGTGCATGCTGGGCTGTACCCTCAGCAGGGCCTTCCGAATGGTTCCAGGCCCCGTCGGGGAATGAAGCCTGCCAATGAGCCTGCTGCAAATCAGGCTGCTGCAATGCTTGTTGACTTTGGTCATGCTGCCCTGAATCCAGCCCTTGCTGGAACTGCCCTGGACCTTCCTGCTGGTGCTGTAACTGGTGGTTGTGAAAGTCTGCAGCAGCATTGCTGACTTGCCCTTGATGTTGCGCCTCTGGGTGTGCCTGCTGACCGGGCTGATCTTCTTGAAACTCCTGAGGCTGCCAGCAGCTTTCCAGAGTCTTGGGCTGCTCTGCAAACTCCTTGGGCTCCCATCCAGCATACTGCTGCATGGCTTGGGCAGCCTGTGTAACAAGCAAAAGCACAAGCTAACACAACCAACAAAGATGACGGACAGAGTCACATGCATACAAGCATAGAGCAGTCATGACTGTGCATCTGTGACTACCATTTGCATGCAGGCACGCCGCAGACTGCAATACCTGCAATGCGATGCAAGCAATGGAATGCTTCGTGCAATATGCAGCAACTGTACATTGATCCCATAGGACCAAGATCATACTGACACCATGCAGACTGACCAATAAGCTGTNATGGCAGATGCTAGGCAGCAAGGATGCAGAAAGACATTAGTGTGCTTAGAGCCTGCAATCACCATCAGAGATCCAAATCTCTCAGTCACCATCCTGTACCTTTGCAGCTGCTTGTGGCATCAAATGCGAGTCCCATGCGTGAGCAATGGTGCTGTGCTGCANGAGCAGTATAAAAGTCACATGACAAGCACAGCTGCCAGGTCGAGACCTGCACGAGGGAGCTGGATGCTCTTCTCCTGATCTGTCATGCATTGCGCCCGTATTGCTGCTGCGTCATAACAGATAGTACATCTGACTACAACTCCTCAGTTCAAAAGTAGGAGATGCTACAATGCAGGTGTTGCAGATGCCTTGCTGCGTTGCTTGAGCTCAGCAAGTCTGCTTCTCCATACAGGCTGCATTCTCGCAAGTCTATCTTGCTGCAAGACCTTTTCTTCAACAACACCATTGTTGCTGCTGCTGCCTGCAGTATGCACAAGCAGCTGGATGCGCACACGCTATATACGATGCGCTGCAGACCCGCTCAGCATTGAAAATGGGCCTACTGGCTAGCCTGCTGAAACAGTACAAGGGCGTGGCGATGCCAAATAAGCAAGGTACCCGGCCCAAATGAAATGTTGAACAGCACATTCCAGTAGGTATAGAGAAGAGTCCCTGAACAATACCAGAACCAGCTGCAGTTGTTCTTTTGGNTGCATGCAACCAGCTCACAAACAGCATCAGAGGCGTCCTGGAAGGTGTCCACGGACTTCAGCCCTTCCACAGCAGCTTTGGTCAGAGGGTGACCAGCGAGGGCAGGCCCATCCAGCCCTGCCCCTGCACTGAGCCTGAGCCATGCTGCAAAGGCACTGAGCACCCGCCCTTGCACTTGGTCACCTGCGTTCACCAACGACTGCCCGCACTTTAATGCATGAACGTCTGCGGCTGACTTCCTTTGAACCTGAGAAAAGCATATAAGTCTGCCAGTTCTTGCAGCTACAACCGGCTGCAGAAATACTCAGCATCAACACTGGGACATGTTGTCCTGTGCACACACCAGAGATTGACTGGCTGCTGTTTTGGTACACACTCACTTTTGAGACCTTAGACACAGTCAACAGACAAGGCAGGAGATAGGCCCAGTTAATCTTTTCCAAAGTGAGAGCTGCAGCCGGATTGTGAAAGCACTCAAGAAACTGGAGCTTCGCCTTGGCGTTTTCAATGTCAAATGCACGTTGGCCAGTGGCAGGCATTTGTCCCCATGCTGATAAACAAGCATTGTCTTCAAGTACACCACTCTGATGTGGACAGTAAACTAGCACGGATGTTATGATACCAGCATTGCAAGCAAGTCAGGCACTGTTCTTGCATATGGTCGCCGTTAGCTTGAACTTGTACAGTAGCAGTTACACGCTGCGATGCAAGGAAGGCATCTGATGTGCATGTGGAAATCTGTAGCATCTGTTATGATACNAGCAATTTTGAGCATTGCAAAATCTGTGCTGCAGGCTTCCAGCAACAAATGGGGACGCTACTCCTCCACAGCAGCGGCAAACACGCTCAGAAGCGCTACGCAGAGACCCTGTGATCATTGTTGGCAGGTGTGCCTGACCCTCATGCATGCTTNTAACCCCTGATGCAAACATTGTCTCAATGCAGCTTGCTATATCGTGTGACTACACTTCAGTATGGGCACATCAGCACATGCTGGCATGCATGGCTTACTTCATCCTTCAAAACGTACCTGCTGCATGTGAGTTGTCACCAGCTGACCCCAATGATAGTAGGGCACAGATNTGCAAACACTACAGCAGCAGCTGTATGAGGAGCTCAGCAAGACCCCTGAGCATGGTCAAGCCTTCACTGATGTCGTAAAAAGCGTCATGGACAGAGAGACTGCCTTTGTGACCTGGAAGTCTGAAGGCGCTCCTGAGTACTGGCAAAAGCAAGGGCCGGGGTTGCCTGCANTCTTCTGCTTCATCTTCTTCTGCTTCTTCATCATCATCAGAGCCGGACTCGGCAGAGCTGGACTGATTTGAAACTGGTGTGTCAGGTGTTGCTTCACCATAGGCCTTGCAAGAGTGTGCAGTCATCAACCAATGACATGCAGGTGCCGCAAGCTGTCAAGGAGCATGTGGGTTGGACTGAGGAAGATGACTGGACCAAAGCAGATCTGATGCCGATCAATGGCAGCGTAGAAGAGGTTGAACAGCTCAGGGAGCAAATGTTGACGAAGCGGGCAGCTGTAAAAGCCAAAAAACAAAGCAAAAAGGCCACCAAGATAGCAGCTACAGGGTTGACACAGGAGGACAAGCAGCTGGTAACCGACAATGCTGCTAAGGAGGCATCTAGAATCACTTCAGCATCTCAGGCTGCTGACNGCCCAATCACCGGCTGTCTCATCATCAGCTCCCCAAACTGGCTGTAAAACACCTGCACCCATGTAACTGTGACCATCACACATTACCATTGCCATTGTATTTTCACTATCATAATGGCATGATTGCAGGCAGCAGCTGCTTGTGGGTCAAATCCGTCTTGAACAGCAGAAGCCTGCTGAGCATGTCAGCATGCACTATGAAAGAAGGGCTGCCAATGTATGATAGATTAGCAGAGCCTACAATATTGTATAAGGCCTGCAGGCAGTCTCAGCCATCAAGCCAAAATGAACAATAACAGACTGCATGTCCCACACACGACTATGCTTGCAGTTGTGCGCAATCCTGCATCAGCACAGCTAGCAAGTGACGCTCAAGTGATGCCAGGTGCAATACCCTATGTTTGTTCACAGATGACTAAGGCAGCAGCAGTGGAATACATCAATGCCACACCTGGCAAGGGCCTTGTGTGATTCAGTAGCAGCGGCTATGTTGCACAGTTGATGCATGCTAGGACACTGAGCTCTGCATACGCTGAGCAACAGCAAGTGACTTACAGGGTCAGTTGCAACTACAAGTACAATTACAGTCATGGTGACTTACAGTGTCAGTGACATCCTTGTCGCCTTCAGTCCTGCGTGAGGATGGCGGAATTGCAACTGCTGCCATGAAGTTGAAGGCCAGCGGAGCTGCAAAGCGGCACATCAACAGGCCATTGGCGAGCAAGGAGTATGCCNGGATGTTGTACGGCCTGGCACTGCACCACCCCCAGGCTGCCGTGTGCCTACACCTGCAAGTGACCATCCTCAAATTCGGACATGGTTGAAACAGCTGCCACCAGCTGCAGGCAGCTGACCACATGCTAGCTGCAGAAGAAGACTGCAGACAGCAGATGGTCACTATACAGTGTCTGCAGGCTGCAAGCGCATGTGGCACTTGTTTACAGGGAGGAAAAACAGCCTTTGCTTTATAGAC
The DNA here is from genome assembly GCA_000818905.1 of Trebouxia gelatinosa. Classification (NCBI taxonomy): domain Eukaryota; kingdom Viridiplantae; phylum Chlorophyta; class Trebouxiophyceae; order Trebouxiales; family Trebouxiaceae; genus Trebouxia; species Trebouxia gelatinosa. The sequence continues at coordinate 7,949,878 of KN805368.1, read as the reverse complement.
AGCATCTGCATAAGGTTGCCTGCACCATAACATGCAGCACAGATGTCTACAGTAAGCTGACCTGCAGAAGAAGATGACGGCATGGAGTTTGCTGATGCTGATGCCGAGCTACTGGCTCTGCCATCTAATCTCATGCCAGACCCTCTGAATGGGACAAAGCTTGGTTCCTGAACTTCTGGCTCTGCTGAGGTNAAAGCAAAATGTATGTTGCCACTGTTCAATATGCTAGATGGCCTTGTATGGTCGGAGTCAGGTGCACTTGCTGCTTCCCACATGCAAGGCAGTCTTGCAGTTGTGCTTAGCCGCTGTGCAACAATCTTGAGCCGGCAATGATCTGTGGTGGGTGTTAGCTTGAGGGGTGCTTAACTGCATTTCTGCAGCTGCTGCGTTCACCTTTGGGGGTTACAGCAACGACACTGCTGTTCCTGGACAGCACATCTGACTGATTGGCATTTTCACTTGAGTGACACGCAGCGTAGTGTATGATGCTCAAAGCTTATGGCCTTCTTGATTTTGGGGAAATAACAATGCATGGCTTTGTCTTTGCACTGCAAATGAATGCCTAACTCCCAAGACAAACATGGGCAGTACCTGCACTTTGGACAGCCCAGGCGCCTATCGACCACAGCCTGCTGCAGCAGCTGCATACTTGATGCATCCAAAGTGGCAGGGGCTGACTGTGCAGCACCAGCTGGCTGTGTATCTCTGGTGGCAATTTCAGTTTCAGAAGGCCCAGCATCTTCACGCCTTGCAGGACTCTTGGCCACAGCATTCCTTGCAAGCCTCTTGGTAGCGACAGGTCCATGTTGCTTAGCAGGGGCCTGCTGCCGGCCTCGAAGTGAGTGGGCAGCCGTGTGTGTAAAAGCAAGCTGGAATCCAGGTCTCCTGCCATTGTGTTTGCCNCGATTGGATGTGTGTCCAACATGCTGTCAAGCAATTTTCCGGGTTTCCAGCCGGCGTATGGACCTGTACTTACTGGTTTTTGGCCTTGATTGCGTATACTGGTTGGTATTTGACTGAGTAGTGCTCCCAAATTGCAGCGAATGGGTCCTCAGAAGCCTGTGAAGAGGTTGACTGTATGTCAAGGTCTGGGTCAGATCCGCTTGCACCTCTAAAAACACTCATAGAATGGGCAGTGATCACTCAGGCGCCACGGTTGCAAACAGCGGTTGTATTGACGGTGGAAGACTACTCCAGCAAGGGCTCACAGCCTACACGTGCGCGATTGGCAGAAGTGTGCTGGCAAGCACACGCACAATCAACTCATCTGGCGTTCATGTCCGAGACTTCGGGAGCAAGTGAGTCAGCGCTTAACGGCAGTTCCTCTTCTCCTTCAGAAAGTAAGTCTGGCAACATGGTGACACAGGTAGATGCGAGCACACAACCTTGTGGTTCATGTTTGAGTTTGTGCCTGCGCCCAGCTGGATGTGCAATGGCATCTGTTGCAAGAGCTGGATCAAGTTTTTAACATGCAGCTGCGTTCAAAGCTGCATAGGTTATGCTTGCAAGCACCTGCACCTGGACTGTGGCACAATAGTTGGAGTCCTGCTGCACTGTGTCAGGCTAGCTTAGTTGAACCTGCCAATCCTGATTAGAATGTACTGGTGCCAGGCATGATCCTTTGCAAATGTTTCATCCAGGGCATACACTGTGACTTAGCTGCTCACAGTGAATCCTTATGACTAACAAGGCTCATCAGGGCCATCAGGACATGGCTTGCACTGCGAAAGCACATGGCAAACAGCCACACAGTGCTGAAGGCTGTTTACCTGAGGATTATACTATGCCCACAGGGCACTGGGTAGATAGCATGAGCTGGTATGGCTAGCTAGGCAACAATGCCCATGTTGTTCTGGAAGTGCAAAGCAACACAATGCTGGATTTGACTGTGGCAATGGCAAAGCAACAACTCAGCACTGAATCATGCCAGTGCTGATTGTGCATTCCCATGCTACACTTCATCTCACAGACACAGCCACTACGATGACTCCACGGGACCAATGCCCCCAATAAAGCTATCACCAAGCTAGGCANTGCAAGTCACTGCAAGTTACACACTGCAAGTCACACGCGGCAATGCTTTGGCGTAGGTGCAAAGTGACAGAGGAATGCTTTGGGCAGATGACAGCCATGTTACAGCCTGTGGCACCTTTGGCTGTGCTNCTGCAACGATGTGCATTTGTCCTGCAGCAACTATGAGGAGTGCCTGTCAAAATGCCTTGCTTGCTCCCTCTGCTCCACCTAGCTCTTGCACATGTGCTGCAGGAGGGGCTCGTCTTGACCGAATATGGGGCACCTGGCGAGCTNGCAAGTATTGCCAGCATGCACAGCAGGTCGCGCTTGGAGGTGCTGGGCAGGGAGTCGAAAGGCTAGCATGTTCAAAGGTCCCGGATGTGGCATGCCAAATTCCAGGAGTGATGCAGCGCACGGTTGCGCGAAGAACGCTGGCCTGCACCACGCAAATAAACTTCATCTCAGCTACATAGCCAACTAAATTTCGCTTAATGACAGGCAGATCACGTTGAATCTCGTTGCCAAGCCACTACTGCTGTGATTGCAACAGCGAGCGGAGTTCGTACCCGCGAATTTTTCGCATTTTTGCTTTTTTTTGCCCAAAGTGTATGGCAGTGCCGCCATACGTCTGACATATCCTGCACTGAGCCACAGCTGCTAAACATGACAACTGGCAGTCAAGGTCGCCTACCTGTACGGTCTGTGCTTTCAGATGGCTTTGTGCCGTGAAGGCCGGTACCGGTACCGGTTTTGGTTTCTGAAGTTTCATGGCTTAATGAATAACAACGCAGCACTGGCCCAAATGCGCATAATTATAGTACCGTCTGAACACCTGACAAAGCTGTGACCTGAGCGTACTGCTAGCTTATCCCCATCGACTGAATGTTCGTGTCAGCCAACAAATTTCCAGTAGCAGCAGCAGCCTCATCAGCTGATGCATGCAATCCGGTGAATATACCTCCACTATAGTACAATTAGCTGACATAATAGCCAGTGCAGTCTCGTTTCAACGAGTCAAATAACCTACATAGCCAGTCGTACTCACACCTGAACACAAAGCTCTCCCATGACAGAGAATGGAGGGNGCAGCAGGAGGCTGCCAGCCTGCAGCAGCTCAACCAGCGCCTCTTTGCCCGCTTCCAGTCCCTCAGGGAGCAACTGGCCCACAGCCAGGACAAGCTGTCACACACACAGCTCAGAGGTCTGCATTTCAGTCACTGCCTGTTGTGGTTGCTGCATGCTGCAAGGAGGCCTCTGTGTAAAGTAGAAAATTGCGTCTGTACAGCTCTAGACATACATTGCTTGCTTCAGCTGTGTTGTGTGATTGCAGCATGGCTAGCACACCCGCATGTGAATCATGTGACAAGCGTTGAAACATGTCACAGGCACTGCTAACATTGCAAGCTCTCTGAAGTAGCTATGGAGTACACCACAATTGGGCATCTGTTGTAAAGCATCCGGCATGTATTGCATGCTGGCCTTGATTGTCATGGAACCTCCCCACTGTCCATAAGACAGGAAACGGGGTGCTTTGCCTGGACTTGCTGCAGCGCAAGTCTCCAGCATGCAGTACCATGTGGTGATAGTTTTGCAAGAGGCAGTCTCAAAAAGCAAGAGGGACTCGTAAGAATCACAGCATGTCCATNCAGCTGTGCATGCAAAGGTGTGCAAAGGCGTGGTGATACACCTGAGCATGCGCTGCATGGCGAACAGCAGAAGTGTGATTAAAAGTNGGCGTGCTGCCTCTCTGCTTGCTGCTGCAGCAGCCCCTGATGATGTATGATCTGCAGATCCCGGAAGTGCCGTGCAAAATCGCTGTCCTGCTGTGCACGCTGCTCCAGGATTTGAACCTCCTTGAGCAGGCTATCGTGCTTGGCTTGCAGCTCGGTGTGCTGCTGTGCCCCCTGCTTCAATGCTGTGACCTCTTCCAGCAAACTGGCTCGAGCATTGCGGTCCTGCTGTGCCTGCTTGTCAAGCACTGCGACTTCTCCCAACAAGTCTGCTTCAGCTTTCCTGGCCAGTTGCAACGCCTCTTTTGATGCTTGCAGCTTCTGCAGGAGGTCTTCATGTTCAATTTGAGCAGGATGCAAACTAGCTGACACCTCAGCTGATGCTGACAAGGATTCGTGCGGCTGGTGTCCTGACAGCATGTATTCACCATGAAGCTGGTTGACAGCGGCTGACTGAGCTGTGGAAGCTGATCTGCTGGGGATCATATAGCCTGACAGGCAATCCTGCAGTACAGATAGACAAATGAGGAACACATCTTGTATACATGTTACAAGAGTCCTTCGGCAAGCTGAGCAGAGTAGCACAAGGGGCATTGGATGTTGTGGGTTGTCATGTACTGTATCAAGGAAGGCTGTAGCACATCAGGTCACAACAGATTGAAAGGTGTTGCACCATTTTCCAGGAACGCGACGAGGCATTCCTGCTGCCATAGTGCTGCTGGCTTTGTCCTGCCAATGACAGACTGCTGCTTCATTTGTACAGAGGAATTTTGCTGCATGGTGTTGCGACATGTATGACACCAGGCTATGTGTACAGCACTGATGTGCTGCAAGCAACCCCCAGCAAGGTCTTGTAGGTACACATGGACGGTTGTACCCCATGTGAGTGGCTCAAGATGGCAAACAAAGTCAGAATCCGTCAGCCATGAGAAGATTGTTAAAGCTTTTGAAGACACAAAAACCCTGACCACTCCATTTTGACATCTCCTAAGGGCCAGTCCTACTCTTGACCAAGTGCTCTTTACACAACAAGTGTGTACAGCCTGGATCGACCAGGTGGAATTTCACACAATTATGATTGTATGCATGATTAACTTATATCTTGATATCTAGTGTGCGGATCATATATCGAGTCTTAGATCACGTAGCTCACAGCTGATAGGATTTGGAGCTCATCCAATAGATGAGCTTCCTTAACGAAGGCAATTGTAAGCTAAATCAGCCTCTTGCTGCATTCATTCTTGATCATTGCATTAGGAAGTCTGAGAAAGCTGACTACATCAGTAAGGCTGTGACACTGGAGTAGACAACTTTCTGAGGCTTCTTAATAGACCCAGAAAGAGCAGTGTAACAAGAGGCTGTTTTTTGTGGCAATTGCAACATCTAAGGGAGCTTGTCCATGGGAGGAGCCAACCAGTCAAGAGCTATATGACATATTCCCATAGCAACCACAATATGAAGCTCAAGTATGCTGCAATCTGCCGGTGGTGACAGGGTGTTGGACGCTGAACTCTACCATGTCTGGCTGATACTCTTGTATGCAAATGGCANGCCTATGCTGAGCACAGCACAGCATGCCTTACAGCTACTCTGCTGTCAGCAGCTGTGGCAACACCTGGGAGGCAGCATCACTGCAGGTCGCAGATGTAGCAGCTGATCTTACAGCAGTCAATGTGTCAGCAGTCGTTGGCAATTCTTCCCACAGGTGTTGCTGCAGAAGCAGGACAGCTGCTTCCGTTTTCTTCTGTACTTGTTCCTGCGACTGACAGCGGTTGCTGTGTCATTCTGAAGTGCCCATCCAAGCAGCCCAGCCTGCTATTCTAGCATGATGCGACTGTCACGAGTGAATGCATCTCGCAGATCTTACCATTTTCTGTTGCTGTGTAGGCCAATGATCCAGCCTGTAAACGCCTTGAGTCCACTGTCAGTCTCGAATTCCTTCTTGATGCGNCAGTCCCTCTCGCCCTAGGATGCATCTATGAACAGCCACCTTGCAAATGTATATGCCTGATTGTGCAGTGAGGCTGTTTGCAGGATGAGTTTCTTGTCATTGTACTGGTAGTATTTTTGTGTTGATACTTTTGCGTCTTGTTGATGCTTGGTGTGTTGACGTATGCTTTGACTTGATCCACAACTAGACTGTCTATCTGGTAAATAGAAAGCATGAGCATCATGATACAACAAGTGTATGAACAGCTCAGTTGACACACGGAAACAGGAGGTCTTCAATCCAATGCCAACACATCATCACCGTATTATACTCACTTGATGACAGCAAACAAGACGTTCATGGGTCAAATATTCCTACAACATCTACTTGGCCGTGAATGGGTGTACATCTGGTTGCGGTGCTACTAAACACTTCATTTAGTCGAGACATTTGTCAGTGAGTCCCACACAGCCTCTCAAATTCGGTCTGTACAGCGAACACCAAACACCTGCCCAAACAGACACTAACTACTGCATAGCACTACCCAACAACAACACACCTGGACTGAATTAGTCCCANGCATGAAGTGGGTGACCCCTGTTGTTAGGGGGGCTGCTGCCCCCTGCCCCCGCATCCGCCACGCTGCTGCCTGCTCCCGAGATAAAGTCTTCATCTTTGGGGGCCAGGTAACTGGTATAGCTGTCTGTAGCTTATGTTTTGGCAGAGCAGACTTTGTCTTGCTGCTGAGTCCCAATTCTGCCCATTGTCACACCTCGTGCCCCTGATGTCTATGATGAATGCTACCTGTGCAGCTTCTGTAGCCAGAGTGTGCTGTACAGTTCTGCTTCGGTTGAGCCAGTCAACCTTGTTGCTCAAGCGTGTCCTGCTCACGCTCATGTGCAACTGTCTACCTCAGCTGAGTTGGAGCATTGCTGAAATCATGCTGTGTCGCAAATGCCACTCATGCAGCAGTGCTGGTGGAGAGTACTCACAACATGCCATGCTCCACATCAGCTTTGCAAAAAGGCATGTACACAGACTTGAAAAGCACNTCGCCCTGGTTGAGCCAGGCCTCAACACTGCGTCTTCTTGACTCGTCCGTGTGTCAAGGAAGTCATGAATTACCAATGCATGGGTTTACTCAGTCCCATGTGCGAGGGACTGATTGCATAAGAAGATATCGCTCCTCAACGACCCTTTCAAGAACGCCTTGATCAAGCAGCCTGCCAAAGTGCCACCACTACCTTGCACGAACTCGCTTATACCTGGCGACTTGATTTTGGCTGTTTCGGACCACGGGCGATGGCTTGATCAGACCTACTGTATTGCTGCAGACAAAAGGTGCCAGCTGGTAACCGGTCCTTTGTACTTGCAATGGAGCCAAAGGTGTTCGTAACGGCACAGGACCCATCAAGTTGTGTGATTCGATATCCGAGTGGCGTCTCAGGCAGAGAGCTGCTACAAAAAGCGCATCAAGTCTTTAGTTTAGGTGCAGTTGACAATGGTCAAGGGTTTACAGTGTCACAAAGGCTGTCAAAGGCTGGTTGTGCCTGATGGGACATACACATTCCTGCCATATCAATCAGGCAAGCTCGCCACTGCTGCAGACAGTATCTTGTACTGCATTGTATTTGTGTCTTCACTGTCAGCACCCTCTCAATGTTATTGTAGCTTCNCGCCATCATCAGGGGATTGCAGAGCAATGTCAAACAGCCGGTTCTCCAGCTCGCTGATGTCCTTCAGCATGCTGTCAAGGCTGCAATAGCACACACTGCCAGCTTAGGCTACCTCCAACGCCCAAACAAATTGACTCTGGAATTGTACATCGCAACAACACGCTGCCCCTGTGTCTACAGTGCCAATCAAAAGATCAAACACGTCTTCCTGTATCAGATATGTACAACAGCCCCACAGATGAAACAGGACCATGTGTTTGATCTGTTGTTTGGTGTTGTAGACAAAGGGACAGTGTCCCCTTGTGATGTGCTCTTAGCCAAGCAGGTTGGCACCACGTATAGCACTCATTGTAACTTGGCCTTGACATGGACAAGTCAAAAGTGTGATTGCTGACACCGGCATCAAGAGCATGGCAGACAAGAGCGGATCCATGTCACCAAACAGACAGGTGGCCATGCAAACATACCTTTCATTGGCGCGCTTGTTGTCACGGATTAAGCGGCTGTTCTCCTCTGTCAAGCTCTTCAGCAAGTCCATACTGCACAAGCACAGCAGTGTTTGGTACAGCAATGCACAAATCTGGCGAGCTCTAACGTGTTGAGCACAAAGCCATGTTTTTGGGGAAAACATGTTTTTGGGGAGAACAGCACAAGCTCACCTGCCATTCAGGCGCTGGATCTCATGGCCCAGCTTGGTGTTCTCGTCACAAAGCTGTGAGATCAAGCCTTCCTGAACCTGCATGCATTGTGAAGCCTGGCAGGACAGCACATCATGGCCTTGTGCTTGGACCAACATGAAAGCATGTCAAGTGGTACATTGGGCACAGGGCAGCAGTCAAACAGGCTATGCCATAGCCATGACAGGACAATCAATGCATCTGGAAGAGGTTTATGCAAGCTNAGGCAGCATGGCTAGCCATATGGCATGCACAAGTTCATGTGCCTGCAGTGTCAACAGGCATTGAGACTGCCGAAAATCAAAACGCCTATGTCAGTGGCTTGGTCAAAGCAGACACCTCTGATGTGCTGATGCAAATGCTTCACTGTGCACACACTACAGTATCGCTGGCACGCTCATTTGCAGAAAACAACATTGTTTGACACTGACCCAGATTCTCACCCTCACTGCNAGCTTGTCTACAGCAGGCTTGTGTGAGCAGAGGGTTGGACAGGGCCTGAGGGCATCCCTCCCCTGATTACAATAGTTCAGGAAGGCTTTGCCTCCTTCAGAACTTTCTCACCAAGCAGTTTTGCGGAGGCAGCCTTCCTGCACCCTTACAATCTGTGGAGGTAGCCAAATGCAGCGAAGGCTGTCTAAGTCAATTTTCAAGCAGTTGCAGTGGTTTCAAAAGCATCCTGTGGATCCTCTAAACTGACAAATTGTTTTACATCACGTAATGTTGAGCCTTATAAACCTGATTGTGAGAGGAAAGGGTTCCCTTGTCGTTCACCGTTTTCTGCACTGTAAATTTTGACTGTTTGTAATTTCATCTAAGCAACTGGTTAGTGCAGCTCTTACCGGCGAATGGACGTTCGAAGAAGACTTTCAGTGNTGGATTCAGATGTATAGGGTTGACAAGACAAGCAGATGCTAGGGCTGCAATTGCTTGCAGCACACATCAACATGTCTGGTTTTGCTTAGCGCTAGGGACACTGTCCAACACATGGACCATCGGAGGGGTTCCCATTTGAGCAAAGCATGTGTGACTTCAGCTCTGTGTGACTTTGACGTCGCCTAGCTAGAGCTCCAGATCACTCATGTTGCAATGACTGCTTCGCTTCAGGACACCTTTGCCCCTTGCACATATTCTACTTGCATGCAATGCTAGTAGTATATTGCTGTGTGTATACGTACATAGTAATGTATATGTAGTATNAGCTGCAGGTTGCTTCTTGAAAGGGCTGCACTGTGTTTGAAGTTGGAGTCAGCGTGCCACAAANATTTGAATAGCAGCAAACACATCAGCAGGGCATCAATGAGGAAAACGAAGCTTTTGCCTCGCCGTCCCTGAAGCACAAGCAGAGAAATTGTGGCGACCAGTAACATCAAACACGTCAAGCAATCTCTGGCTTACACATGCCTCAACATCTCATCAAAACACACCTGCAACTCCCACGACCTCGCCATCATAGCCTGTGTTGTAACTTCCTCAAGCAGCTGAAGAGNTTGCTGTTTGTGCATAACATGCACACGCTGCAACATTTTAAGCTTTCTCTTTCCAATTACAGAAACAAGCTTTCTCTGTCCAATCACAGATACAAGCTTGATTTACAACATGACTGCATATCTTTTGCTGCTGTGAGCAAACGATACCAAATATGTCCCAAATGTTGGTCAGCTGCATTTCTTATGGACCACTGTTGGCCCCGCCTCATCATAATCTAGCTTGGTTACATGCTGGTTCTGCTGAAACACTATCTGCAAGACACAGCAGCTGTTCTCAACTACCAGGCCATTGTCAAGGACATGCAACCTGTGCTGATCAGAAAGTCATGTCTGCAGCTCATCACTTTCTTGCCGAATAAGCAACACTTTGCAACACATGGCTGCATTGAGTGTCACCTTTGACAGGATGGCTGCGCCCATCCAGGAGGAGTGCTTCAGTGTGTGCTCTGGCATGTAGTCAGGACAGCTGCACAGTGCTGGCTGCAGGCTTGGGGTTGAGACAGACTGCATCTNCCTGTGACCTACATTTACAGCTATCAAAATGTGTGTTACTCGTAGATGCATGCCAACTGTTGCTGGACCCAGATGTGCGAGACACTGAGTCAGCACCGTCAATTACTGCCCACAAACCCAAGTAACCAACACACTGCACGAGAAAAATTGACATCAATGAGCATCGAATGAAAATGCAACAGACACCGCAATCGACACCACAAAACCTTATAGTTGCACAAGTGTCAACATGGCATGCAGAGTGGGTGTATGGGTGCCAACAAGCTAAGCTAGTGGGGCGCGGCAACACCACCAAGTTAGGACTGACCTGCATTTGTGCTTCTGGAGAGGGCATGGGACAGCAGTGCAATCTGTGCCTGCAGGTGCTCCCGCTCCTGGCTCCATGCAACCTGCCAAGTACATGTAAGCGTTTGAGCTTGATGAGCATAGGCTGTTTGGAAAGTTGTGTCACTTGACGCACTAAAAGTGTTGTGGCCTACTCTGCAATCGGGTCTGTTGCGTGAAAGTGCTTGCTGGTGGAGATGCTGCCATTGACNGGCAGTCAGTTGTTGTGTCACACTGCATGCTAGAATGCCAAACATCAATTGCCAAGTGCATGCTGCAACTTTGTGGCAGTGTGTTTGAAGTCTGTACCATCAGCTTTATGCTTGTTACTCAGACCTCCAAAGCAATCTTGCCAGTAGACTGGCCTGCACTNTGTGAAATTCTGATATGCAGCTTGCAATACGCGCTCAAGGAAATCTGAACATGGTACTCAATGACTGGAAACAGGTCTGCTAATGCCTAGCACACAATCACCTCGTGGGGACACAATGCACAGGTGCAGCAGCTTCACTAGCTCGACTTCTTTGCAAAACTTAGAAGCAACTGTCCAAACAGATGTGTCCAATCACAAGCAGTGCCTTCGCAGCCGGCTAGTTCAACTGTATTGACGGATGCTGAGGTTGACAGCGCACCTTGGCATGTGCTAAAGGGTCCACCACAAGCTGCACAATACCTTCTATAAGACCATCAATAACGGGCTTCAGACGCACGCCTGTCTGTTGTAAGTCTGGCTCTGCGTTTGCCTGCAATGACAAGGTTTCTTTTGGCGAAAACCCTGACTTGTTGCACAAACAGACTTTGCCCTGAGCAAAAGTTGTGCTGAGCAGCTAATGGACACGCAACTTTGACCACGGATGCAATGAAGTGGTACCCACAGAAGAAGGGGTNGTAGAGCAGCTTGTCAAGGAGGCCAATGTGTTTGCCTTAGTGGCACATCAATTTTGGGGGGTTTGGTGTTTCATACAGGCCCGGTACTCAGATATCGATTTTGACTACATGGAGTATAGCACTATCAGGTGGAACGAATATCACAAGCGCAAGCTGTCAGTACTTGAAGCCATCAAATGACTGAGCCCTGAACATTCTTGCTTTAGAGTCTCTCGCATAGAGTAGAAAGTCAACTGCCGGCTTCGCCACCACTTGCAGTTCATGTAGCGCAAGCGTCAGGACTCCGTCATACCGGATCACAACAGATGCAGTGCGACGGCTAGTGGCATTTGCGCCTGCTCAGCTTACACACGTTTCGAAACCACCTGGACTGCTGTACGTGTTACGTTGTGTAAGGTATCCGAGCCGCTGTCTTGCACGAAGTTAGCGTCTGGACATCGATGCGGATCNCACCGGGTAGTGGTCGCAGTGAGGTAACTTTTGTGCTAACGTGAATGTATTTGTGGAGGTCGAAGGTTGTGGCAAAGACATCAAGCCAGGCAAGCACCTCAGTGTGGGCTGGGAAGCGGCGGCTGTCATGTGACTTGTCACCCATGACTTCAGGTATAAAGGGGAAATCGGAGTAGCTCATTATCTGCCGGGGGAGGTTAGTGCGCAATGTACTGTACCTGCAATGGCACATGGCCTCTGGGAGGGTGAAACACTGGGATGCCAAGTGTGCAGCTGTCCAGTTAGTTACACTGTCACAGGATCATGTTGTCATGTGGTACACCCTGACGTAATTCCGTGCATTTCAGCAGCTTACATGCTGCTGTGCACACGTCGCCGCTTTGGGTCTCGTCCAAGTAGATCATCTTGTTCGCATTCCTCCTGATAGTTCCAGATACCTCCAATGGCATCGTTCTGCTCAAAAACGGTAACCTGGTGACCTTCCTTGAGCAATTCCCTTGCAGTTACTANTCAGCTAAGCCAGCTGTGGCTGAACCAGCAGCACCAAAGCAGGAGTCAGCACCAAAGCAAGAGCCAGCTGTCAAGGTAGAAGCTTGCAAACGCTGCAACACTCTGCATGTTACAGTAGTGTATGAGCTGCAAGCAGTGCGTAGCAGAGTGATTGCCATATGANTGTTGTAGTTCGCTGGTGGCCCATGCAGAGCTGTCCTGAGATGTCCCATCATGATGTGACCAGACTTGCTGCGAGTTGTCTCGCCTGCTGCCAGAAAGAGCGGTAGCTCATTCATTTCCTGCTCGCCTCTGACTGTAGCAAACACCTTACAGGCACCTGGGGACACCAGGCTATGTTGTTTCATGTCACGCTGTAGCCAACATGCTAAGAAGCATTACCCCATTGTCTGATCCCTGGTTTGCCTCTTGACTTTGGCCCTGCAAGTGAATGTAACAGTTGTAATGCAACTGAAGGGCTGACACATGTACCATTGCACAGCGAGCACAACAGTAGCTTGCAGCCTGAATATTAGCACATTGGCTGATGAAGTTGGCACTCATTTAGACAACTATAAGNACTCCGACATTTGCATAACATTGACTGGCTTGACACTTGGGGAATAGATGCACTCAATCACGCTGACCCAAAGCTGTGCAACCACCACACACAGATAAATCAAGCACAGCACAATGAACACTGACACATGCAGGTGTACCTGTGCTTGTGCTTGGGCTTGTGCTTGGCCCTGGTCAGCTTCGATGACAATGGCATGGCTGGGTATTGCTGCCACCATCTTTCTGCGATGGGCTGTGCCCGCGTTCACTCTAAAGGCAGACAAGAAGGGCGCTGCAAGAATGATGCCAAGGGCTGCATACCCCAGCCCCTTTGTCACAGCCTGCACATGCAAATCACACATAAACAGGAATGCTGTACCACGGCCAGAAGCCACGTGGTTGAGTGTCAGCGCTAGTTGAGAGCAGCACTGTCATTGCAGCTTGGGACCATCAGCAATCTACAGCCATACTGACTGTGGTGCCGTTGAAGACTCAATACTGTGAAGTGGCCTTGATACAATAGCTGATCGACCCCCAGGGCTGCTATAAGTGTGCTGGGGATGAGTAGTCTGGCATGTATGAAAGACGTCTTGTGCTCAGCAAGTACAGAAAGTCGACAGTAGCCACACAAGCATGGCGTCTAAACATTGTGTAACAATGCAAAACTAGGAAACTAGCAGTGGGCTCAAATGATGAGCCTGCATGGCACTCAAGTCTGTGTCTGTTTCAACCATTTATATGNCTAAGCTTGTGTACATGTTGCTGTGCAGTTAAAGGATGAGACTGAGCGGTGTGAGGAGGATGAAGCTGAGAAGCGAGTCAAGTTGAAGGCCATGCGGGAGCACCATCACAAGTGGGAGGACACCCGAGAGGGCCGTGTCGGCACCTGGCGAGACTTTGTGAAGGGCAAGAAGACTAGGGTGAGCTCAATTTGGCCTGTCTACGTGCAGCGCAGCAGTGTCATGTTGACATTTTGTACAAGTGTTTTCACAACACATGAGTGTACAAGGGTTGAACTTGTCACTACCCTCTCAGCTTGCAATGGCAATGTTTGAAATGACAGTAAGCATGCAGCACATATGTTGCACTGCAGCATGTAAATTGTATGCTCTGCAGCCTGTTTGTGTGTGGCTATTGATGTTGCTGCCAGACCAGTTTGACTATTCTGTTTACATGTGGCACTGTCAGGCAGGCATGTGGCACAGCAGGACTAGGACGTTCGTATACCAAGCTCCTCCATACATTGCAGACTGTGATGCTATTGCGTGTTGCTCAACAAGTCTCACACCACACCTGCCAGTGACAGTGCCACTGCTGGAGCTTGACCNCGCAACACCAGACTGTTGCAGGGCAGAAATTGGGACCACTTGTTGGCAGCAGTTTTTGCAAGGTGGAGCTTAGGTGACAGGCGGGCANATGATTTGAGTCTGCTGCTGCTGCCCTTGTCCAGTGGTGCTGAAGTTGGCTGGGCAGTCATCTGCAGCCACACTGTAAGATGTTGCAACAGCTTGAATGAGGCATTGACAGCTGGCAGAGGTGCAGCTTGCAGCGCAGTGGTGCAACTGCGCAGGACATTGACTGACAGCCGCAACACCANAGGAGCAACCTTCAGGCTCATGCTACATGTCACATGTTGCAACAGCTTCTTCCAACTCACGCAACTGGCAATCAAACATGAGTGTAAGGACACTGCATATGTGCACACAGCCAGAGAGCAGTTGCTCACTGAGGTGCCATCAGAGGCGCTGCATGGGGTATGCAGCAGCTTCCTCCCAGCTCCCACATCGACGCCTTCCTTAGTAATGTTGTCCCTATCAATGACAAACTCCAGCCTTGCATAGCCTGTGCTTGAGAAAGTCTTTCCCCATTGTGTATGAAGGCAGTCTTGTGCTGGCCCATGCTCTATTGACCTTCAGGAGATGGGGAGACGAGACCCCACATGCAGGACTCTTTTTTGCTGTCTTTGCAGCTTTGTTAGTGGAGCTGACAATTGACAATGCATTCACTTGGTAAGCTTGACCCATCGAAGAGCCTGACAGGCGTTGCATGGTGCTGCAAAGTTCTGNTGCAGTGGCGCGGTGTGCAACAGCCCCTGCCATGGGGCCGTACTGAGCTTCAAGGGCATCCAGGCGTGGATTCAAGCTCCTGAGCTCTGCTTTCCTGCCCTCNCGCTGGCATGCCTTTGGCCTTTGTTTTTGCATCATACTTTGCCTGCTGAATTTGCACACACTGCTGACTTCAGTAAGATGCACTAGTGCATAAGGACTTGTCCGCTGCTACAGCTGGCAACTGGTAGGACATGGCGAGGTTTTATTTGTCCTGTTGCCATCATATTTCACGAGCATACAAAACATTCATGCTCACTGCTGATTCTACATTTGGAAAGCATGAGTGCAATTTTCTCACCATCGTAGCTGACGTAGGAATGCTGTCTTGTGACTAGCAGCCAAAATGGTGTAAGTGCGGCACAGTAAAGACAGTGTTCATATTGCTACACCTCCCGTCTGTGTCATGAGCTCCTGCACAAAGTCATGCAGCCAGTCCAGGTCTGCTCAGGGAGTTGCCAGGGTTGCTGAGAAGGTAAATTTACTGCTGCAGCATAATCAGCTGTTGCACCATAAGAAGCACACAGAAGCATACTTGTGTCAGCAAGCTTGTGCAACAGCTCCCCTGTGTCGTGACGACTGATCAGCTGCCATTTGTGGAGCACACCAGCTATATGCATGGCCCAATCCTCCTGACAGGCAGATATTTGCGTGACACAGGCCTCACAGAAATAGCTATGCCTGCCTGACTTGTCTGGAGTGGGGACGTTGAAAATTGCAACAAAAGGGTCGGCCAGAATAGCAGGCTTGTAAGATTTAGCTACGAGCTGGCGGAACTTGAGGGTCGGGCTTCGCAATACTGCATANGACAGGATGCTTGACATGGGATTTGAACCTCAGATCAAGGACATCATGCAGAACCTCCCAACACCACATCAAACGCTGCTGTTCAGTGCCACCATGCCTGAGGAGATTGAAACTTTGGCTGGCCAGTACCTCAGTCAACCAGTCCGCATCAAGGTGCTTGCAAGTCAAGTCATGCACTTGTTATGTTCACTTGTGGCATCCTGATTGTGCAGAACTTGCTGTGCTGCATCTATGCATCCCTTTCCTAAATTTCAGGCACTGCCATCATCTCATGCAGCCAACTGGGCACGCAGGATGCATCAGTCATACATCAGTCATACGTCAACACTGCATGCAGGTGGGTCTGGCACAACTGCCTCACAGAAATGATGGCAACCTTGCACAGCACAGCTGCCTAAATGCATTCGCACAGCACAGACACTGTTGGAACAGGCAGGCAGTAAGCTAGCAGGTGACTCACAGAANGGACATAGCTGTTGTGCAACTGCTGTCTCGGCCTGTAAATTGTGTCACATCAGCTGCATACAGTCTGTATCTGTGCTGAGTTGAAACTTGAGCTGGCTCTGCTCTGTCGAATTTCACCGGTGAACACCTGATTCTTGATCTGCAAATTGTCGTTCCAAATTGTCATAACTGCCGAGTCGCTAGCATAAGTCGTGCAGACGGTGTCTGCTGATCAGATAGCCTTGCTTACCAATGNCTTACAGCACAGCATGCATGGTTGCCTGCATCAGCTTATTGTGCAAGTCAGTGCAGAACCAGCCATTGACTGACTCGCTTATTTAACTGTGGGTACAAATATGAGGACATGCGGCAGTCACTGTGTTTGGGCAGTGTGTGCCGTGCGCATCAGGCGTGCTTGCAGCAGGTGCATGGTGCCATACTCTGCTGTGCATGTGCAGCTGGNGAAGAGACACATGCTGCACACTACAGGTGGATGTGCTGAGTGGAGGCGAGAAGGCCAGATTGGCGCTTGCCAAGTTCATGCTCACCCAGGGCACCTTCCTCGTGCTTGATGAGCCCACCAATCACCTGGACATCCCCTCCAAAGAGATGCTGGAGGAGGCTTTGATGAAGTTTGAGGGCTCCGTCATTGCTGTCTCACATGACCGTTACTTCCTCAAGAAAATCGCGACCAGNCCACTCACCAAGCTGATGCCACAGACAAGGTTAGCCAGCACAGACTGGGCGCTAAGACCAACCACTACAGTCCCCACTCCTCCCACAGTGAGCAGCGGCTTGACATTGATGCCCAGTATGGACAGGCACATGAGGCTGCCAGCACACACCACAAACCAGCTGGCCAGGCCACTGAAGGGCAGCATCACCCTCTCAAGAGCCCTGCCCTGCCCCCCACCTGGGCTGGGGTGCACTTCCTGCAGCACCAGGGGCCATATAGCCATATAGCATGTAAAGGACAGGGTAATCTGATGCAGCGCTACAGGCGTGCTGAGTGCCCGACATACATGCAGTAAGCAACAGCAAGCGTGAAAGTAGTCATTCAGGCTGATAGTGTCTGCGGGATCAAGCAGCGCTTCTGCTGATGTAATGCTATTTGACAGCGCAGATGCAATGTAGCAAAAGCAGCAGCATCAAGCGGCAGGGCAATGTGTCACATGGTGTGCAGTGTAGACACCACAANCCGAGCGTGTTAGCGACAAGGTCGTTCCGCTCAATCTCGAGACTGAGGTTGTGGTCCGGTTTGACTTTATAACAAACGGAGATTCACGGGTGGGCTGACGTTTTTTTAATTCGTGTCTATCCCGGAGACACTTGCCATTGCATTTGCTTCTGCAGGCTGCTTTGATTACAGTTGCCGCAGCTGAGATCCTGGGCATTGGGGTTTTGGTCACAGAATTCAGCGTCAAACTGAAAGAGGTCAGCAGAATGAAGAGACTACTGATTGCAATTGTGACCACTGTATGCTGTGGCACTGCACAGTCTCTGCAGCAGATCAACCGTGTACTCGTCTGTTGTTGCAGGATAACAGCTCTCGGCGTTTTGCTGACAAGACATTATACATTTGGAATATAGTAGTCGGCGGAATCTGTCTACTTCTGATCTCCTTCAACCTAGCTGTCTTTGCTGCACGTGCACTTGAGGCAAACAGACTCAAAAAGCATTGGTGAGAGCTTTTGTGCGTAACAGAAACATGTCACGACTCATCTGCATGCACATCCTGCTTGTCTTGCATATGTGCCAGATCAAATAACATGCACCATACGTAACATAGCCACCCAAAGGGTTACAACAGGTATGAGCATGCAGATGCCACCCCAAGGTCACCCCAAGGTCTGCAACTCAACACAAGCTATGAGNTAGACTAGACAGCATGTGCATGTGTGTGAGAGCACTGTTGTGTCGATGCATCACTTGATTGTGTACAATGACTGTTGCGGTAGCCTGCTGTATGAGCATAGCATGTCTCTTTTCCTGTACAGTCAGTCTTGATCTTGAAGATGAGCTACTTTCCATTTGGCAAAACAGGTACAGCGATGGATGGGTGTACGTGTCCTGTACAGTATAACGAGCAACACCGGTGCATAGTATTATCCTACGTAGGCTGCAATGGTGCTAAGCTTGTCAAAGGACTAGTGTTGCAAACTTTTGCTCGCGTGCCAAGCAGCAATACATGACAACAAAAGCAGATGTTCGAGCATTCATTCTGCGCCTGATGCAGACCCCATTTGTTTCTAGCAGGACAACTCACTAATGTCATCTGTAAACACAATNACAAAGCAGCATGATTGGTCAACCACACAAATGACACATCACATATTACTCACATATTGGCCTATGCTGCAAAGCAGCCAGTTCCACTGTGAATGCTGAATGCGTAAAAATCCATCAGCCTAAGATAAACTGGTGCAAGATATTTNCTCAGCAAGTCTGCATGCATTGCAGCACTACAGATCCTAAAATTGCGGACCATGAAGTCCTTACAATGCATGGCCACACAAAGTTTGCTGAGAGCAAAAGTCAAAAAGGTCTGCCTGTGTCCCTTCTCGACCTATCACACCTGACACTAAGCATACTTCATGCATAGCATAGCTACATTCATAGCTTGACTAGAGCTATGGCTCAAGTACAGCCATTCATGCAATGTGGGCTGATGCAGACAACTCTCAGGCTGTCACAGAAGATATGTAGGCAAACTTTGTATTTAGATAACAATGATAAGAATACACGCCTGCCAGCCGGTGTTAATTCATGCAGCAGTATCATGGAGCTCTAGCTAAAGTTGTCATCTGAATAGAGGCGTGACTTAAGTATCTCCATTGATACACTGCTGGCTGGTGCAGACAGGCCTGTTGACAGGGGATGTGAGCATCAAGCCAGAGAGCGCATGCCTGATCATGACAACAGAGATTTTGAGGTCCATGCTGTACAAGGGCGCCGACATCATCAGAGACATCGAGTGGGTCATCTTTGACGAGGTGCACTACGTCAACGATGCCGAGAGGGGGGTTGTCTGGGAAGAGGTCAGCGCCTGCACAGGGCACATTGCCTGACTGAGCTTGATGTTTAGGTGTCACCCAGAGACATGGCATGCATGGAAAAGTGTATCGAGATGATTATGTGTTCAAGTATGCAGTCATGACACTGGATACTTGGCACTGTTGCATATCAGCACTGCTTCAGCAAGTGTTGCCTGCTCGAGTTTTCGTCCTTGCAACTGCCATTAATGTGCCAACGAATGGGTTTCTCTTCAACTGCGTCGGGTTGTTTATGAGTGCTGACAAGGGGTGAAAGCAGAGCTGACAGGGTTAACTTGCGACACTGGATAAGAATGCTCCTGCTGAGCCCTGCTTGTTGCTGACAAGGCATGCTTGGCGTTCTGGATCCTGTTGCACAGCTGGAGGNTTCTGCACGCAAGCTCGCGCCGTACCCGCGTCCTTGTGCACTAAGCTCCTTGAAGACTCGTTGACCCGTAAAGCCACTCGCCCCGAAGACAACCACGTCAAACTGGCGATCACTTGGCATTCTGCACTCACGGCGGAGTTGGCAGTCTGTCGCGTCAACGTACGTCTCTGCTGAGGTTCATCGCAAAGATGGCAAACAATGTCGCACTGATCTCTCTCCTGGGTTCCGGAAATCTTGTATGTCATCAGGTACGTAATGTGTTGCAATGGGTTTTTTGGGCACAGCTTGTAGTACAAGCCTTGTACAATACAGAACTACGCCTATCAACATGAATTGCTTCAGATAGTAGGCTACTGTACCTCGAGTCGTTGAGGATGCCGCTTCGAGCTATATGTGTTGTATCACAAGCGAGGAAACCACTCTGTTGACGCANCGATCTATCCACTGATCTACAGACGCATGCACCGATTTAAGGTACAGCTTCGCATGCCATCATGACAAAATAAAATATCTATGTAGTTGTTATAGTGTGGTAAAGTTTGCTGCTGGGCTATGTGTCACATGTAGCACTGAAGCGTGGAGTGTACCTCGGTAGCTCAGAAGTAGTGAGGCTAAAGGTGTCAAGCTTGCTCAGGATGTCAGAGGACTTCTGTCTACAGAGCTGTGTTGGATGTAGCAATTTCATGTAACAACATGGTACTTTGATGCTAGCTATGTAGCTGCAGTGAACGTGTACGCATAACAACACGGGACAGGCAACAGTGAGCATAAAACTATTGACACGCGTACGTCCACATACATAGTCACTATGAGCATCTGGCAGCAGAGAAATTGCATTTAAGCTGAATTATGAAGCATATGATACGCATGCATGATGGATTTGCATCCCATCTGCCTGTTGCAGCGATTTCTTCATGGTAACATGAGTAGGTCTACGCTTGATCCATTGCATGACAGACCATGAATACCTCTTTGCAAACATAGGGCCACCTTTTGTGTATTCTGGATGCCGTGCCNCCTGCCAGAGAATGAGTGCAGCAGTGTACTTGCCTCTGTTGTCCTCGGCAACACAGTGGCGCATGCCATAAGATAGCTCAGAGAATGCTGCACACCTGGCAAAGTCTAATGCACAGCTGCTGTCACACTGTACGCATGTACACTGTCTTTACCTAAACGCAAGTCCCCCATCAGGATCCCCAGGGTCTTCACAATCTCCTCTGCGCCATTGATATGTGTATTGAAGGGCTGATTTGAGGTGATTGCCAGCTTGCTCCCGTACAGACTGACAAGCTGCCTTGTTAGGGCTGGACAAAGCTCGCCATGCAAGCTCATACCCCACTGTATGCCTGCCGTCTGGCCTGCAAACTTCCAAGCACACACTGCTGAGACATCCAAAGCCAGCTTACACGAGGCCTAAATTAGTAAGCAGTGCACTAATACTCACATGCTTTGCTGGGCCAGCCTGCGAGGCAATGTGACAGANCCCTGCACAACAGCCCCAACAGTGCCCGCACAGCCTGTGGCCCTAATCAGCCATCACCCCGAGCAACATCCCCAACCCCTTCATCCCCCTCGAGGCAGGGGTTACCAAGAAAGGGGGGTATCCGCCGGGTGCAGAGTGAAGCACAGCTACTGACAAAGTTCAGAATGAAACCAGGGGATCAACTTGCATTGGGCTCTTTTGGTAGTCAGACGTCAGATAGCACCAGGAGCTTTGACGAGTACTTGAGGCGGCATCGCAGCCGTAGTCCATCCCCGAAAACCAAGTAAGTTCACTTGAACCACAGAAATTGCACCTGTACCTCTGTGTCAGTACCAGATGCACTGGTCTGACATTGCCTGCTTAAATGGCTTTGCATTGTGTGAGCAACAGCACACTACTCAATTCAGCAGTGCTCATGAGCATCACCAAGCCCTATGGTGCAGTGATGTTGTGTCTTCATAAAAGTTGCAGTTGGCAGTAGNCAGACCAGGCTCCTGCACCTCCACAGGCCCCTTCGGATTCCCCAGACGCCCCAGGTTCCCCTCATCAGGCACCTGCACCCCCTCAGCAAGCATCTCCTCACCACTCAGCTGAGTCTGCCTCACAGCGTCCTGCATCGCCTCAGCGCTCAATGTCGCCGCAGTTCAGCCGTGGCAGGATGAGTCGGCGCCAGTCAGTGAACGAAGATGGTTTTGACAGCGATCCAGAGTCCTCCTCCAGGGCACTTCGGCTAAAAGCCCTNAAGGTGTAGCAGCTGCTGCTGCAGATGGTGCAGGATAACTTATGGAGCAGATATGCGCCTGAGCCTGCAGGTGCCGACGATCTTAGATATGAGCAGCGTCAGCAGGAGGAAGCCTTGCAAGAGAAAGCCAGGATGAAGGTGGGCATATACATATGTGTATGATATNCACATCATACTGTGCTAACCTTCCCCCGCCACTGTCCTCTGCCATTGTTATGCAGACAAACTGTCTGATAACTTGTTTTGTTATGACTCACATTTGCAGGGTCTGTCACCTTAGCCTTCTGCCTGGCACACTTGCCCTTCTGGCTGACTGTCACTGATCAGGAGTGCATAAATACTGCAGGCTATGACACAGCGCATGGATATGGTGCTGGACTCAAAGGATCAGCTGGCAAATGAACTCAAAAAGGCTGAGGCTATTATTGAGCGACAAAAGACAGTTTGTCAGGTGCTGACTTCTGATCACGGCACTCTGCACCTGGTTCCTGTTCCCTGAGTCTGAAAACCGACTGTTGAAAGAGTAATCATAGCAACGTCACCTTTGACGGTGTGTATGGATAGTTTTATTGTATGTTGATATAATTTCTACAACAGCAGATTCAACCTTGTTGACGTCACAGTAGTAACAGTTTCCTCTGTCTGCTCTCCCTGCTGTGTCTAGTAAAGCAACAAGTCACAACTAGTCATCTGTCCAGCGCATGTTTGACTAGATCTTGCCAGCAAATTTTGTTTGCAGGTGATTGCTGCTGATCTGAATTTGGCAAAGGCCAAGCTGCAAACTGCTGAAGTGGACAAGCTGGAATGTATGGCTGATGTCGAGGTGAGTACCAGATCTCATTTTCCTCTTTGTCACATGTTTACAGCATGACCTGACTGGCCTACCCAGTAAGTTGCTTCGTTCACGCAGCATATGGCCAAATATTTGTCATGCTGTGCAAGTCCTCACCTTTATGCCCTGTTGCTCAAATTGCTAGTAGGTTGACATGCTTGCATTTGCAAAAGACTGTACAATTGAAGCAGTGGGTCTTGCATCTCATTGCATACGTCGATGCTTGCTGTCTGAGGACTTCTTGGCTGACTGCAGGACTTCACAAAACAGCTGGACATGGTGCTGGATTTGAGAGATGGTCTGGTTGATGAGCTGGCACAGTCTCAAAGTACTATTAAGCAACAGAAGACGGTTTGCAAGGTATGTGGTGCATTTCAAGTAATAGCACAGTTGCTTGTGGGCACTGTTTGTTCAGGTCAAAAAGAACATGTACCTTGGCTCTTGAATGCATACCGCGGCATGAGCAGTATAGTATAGCACGTGCTCCTGTAAAAGTTGCGCATGTGGTGTTTACCATGGCTGTCTGTATGCCAAGTGCCATGTCGTCATAAGTAGTATTATTACCTTTGTCCAATGCTGCAATGGTGAAATTGCAAGTTTGGCAGCAATCAAGACCAACCTTCCATCTTCTGTATACTGAACATGCATGACTGATCCTAGGAGCTGACACAGCGGGTGCGTGAAGTGCTGAAGCTGAATGGCAAGCTGCAAGATGATCTGACAGCAGCAAGGTTGGCATTTAAGGAACAAGAGGACAAGCATGAGGTAAGCATTGTTTGTTGTAAAGTAACATGGCATAGCTGGACATGGGTTATGGTTCATTGCCTGAATCACTTAGTATACACTAGGAGGATGTAGACCTGCAGCAAGGATATCAACATTCTGCTTTTGAAAGAGCTGGCTTGGGGAGTCTAGAACAATACGGCAACAACGCTAGAGGCTGGCGGCTTTGCATGTGTTGTTGTGAAGAATTAGTAAAGTAAGTTCAGGTGACGTGCATTGTCTAATAGCCAACAATTGGCAAAACATGCTGCAGTTGATTATCGTCTTGTAGTCACCTTGTAGTCACCTTGCTCCTCATTGTTCCTCAGCCAGTTGTGGCTGCATGCTGGCCTGGGACAGGAAGCGTTTGATCTCACTCTGAACATGGCTGCCTGCAGTTTGTGCAGGAGGAGCTGCGCCAGGCTAATGACAAGAACCAAGGTCTACAGAAGAGGCTTCACATCACTGGAGTAAGCATCAGCACTTTTGACACTTTCAACCTGCCTGTGGGTCTGGAAATTCACCACATGTGTGTGTGTGTGTGCTCGCAGTGTTAGCACACAACATATGCATTCCATCTGCACGTTGATACATAGCAAATTGATAGTGTGGTCTACATGTTTGCAAGGCCGACACAGCTGGACTGCAAAAGCCACAGACCTCTGTTACAGTCTGTTGTTGCTGTCTTGGGTACTTGCAGATTATACTGTCAGAGTACTGCTTGACAATTTGCAGCCATAAAATGTTGCCACACAGTTTATACATTTTGTGTGGGATTACAGCTGGCTGCTGTAGGGGCCGCACCACAGGCTGCTGGATGTGGTCTAAATCACAAATTAGTCAGTGAGCTTGCGTCCATCAGAACAACAGAAACACCAAGTTTATTGACGTCAAGCGGACAGCAGGGCATTGCAGCTATGTTCATTTTGAAGTCAGCATGGCACACAGCACAGCCAGTAAATCTTACATGACAGTAGGGGGTTGTGATGCCCCCTTCAGCAAAGCACGGGCAGAGATGTGTCTGTTGAGAACACGGATTTGGCCTGCTTTTAGTGAGTAGCAAATGTAGTCATCGCTGACTGCAATTCTTTGCTGCCTCTCGCAAAAAGGCTCTGTGCGTATCACAGTTACTGGTGCCACCTGTAATGACCACCATCTATGTTGTGTCTGAATGCATACATTGCAGATTGTGAAGCAGTGAGGAAACTGCTTGTACTGATTGTCCACCTTCAGTTCTGGCTTTTGTTCTTCTGCAGTGTGCTGAGCTGCACCGTAGTTGAAGACAGAAGTGCCACTTGGAATTGCTACACCAGCCCCTTCCGGGGCAGTTGCAGGGCTAGTATACACTGTGCCTGCAGTACAAGCGCTTTGGTCTGTGCCTTGTGCTGCTGAGGCTGGCCATTCACACTAGGCCAGGTCAACAGCTTGCAGCTTGCACAAGATCACTAATTGCCAAGGACACACCTCTCAAATGTGCTGATTCTAGTTCAGCACTCAAGACGCAAGTAAACTCACTGGAAAGCCATACTCTCTGCAAGCAGCTAACAAAGTCCTTCAGCACGTGGTTGCCTGTGTTTCATCAGGTAGATTGTTCAGCAAGCACCAGGCCTGCAGCGTTGATGTGCGTTATTGAGCTCAGAGACAGAGACGACATTTGATACGGCCATGTCAGTACAGGTAGCTGCCGTATGACATGGTGTTCATGTCTCAAGCACCTTGAATTTGTGACTTACTGCACTGTGCTCAACCCTTACGAGCAAGCTTGCTTGAGCGGTTTGCCAAGTCACCCCTGAGGCCCTGTCACAGAAGAGGCTTGAGTGTCACGAGTTGTAAGCACAGAGCTGCCGCTGTTTCGTATAGCTCCAGTGCGGTAACCGACCATACTGCACAACAGCTGGAAGCACACCAGCGCTACACCGACAAACAAAGTGAAAGTCAGCAGCCCGTCAGACCTGTCACTAGCCCGACGGGACGGCGGAAGCACAGTAGGCTGCAGGCAAAATTCGGTCAATTAGTATCGCAGATCGACTGGAGCGCTGTCGAAAGGAGAAAAGAGGATGAAAGAGAGCGAGACCACTGAACAAGCGAGGCTTTTGGATGATGCTGCTATCATGCCCGTTCTCGTTCTGTTCTATACAAGTGAAGCGCAGTAGGGCAGGGTACAGTCCCCTTGTGAAATTCTGCCGTCTGCCGTGTGCCAGTAAGCACTTTTCAGGCACGTGGGGTGTCGCACGTGCAAAAATGACTGCCTGACGAGGCTTATGAGAGAACCGCTCCGCAACGAAAACGGCAGCATCGGACACGGCTAGTCAGTGCGCAGGTACACACAAATCAATCTCGGAAAGCAAAGCATGGCGTTTGAGATTCAGATTTATCAACTGTAGCCTTGTTGACAAGCAGTGTTAACCGTCAGCTAGACCGAAGCGTAGACCGAACCCTGTCAAGCAGTCCTACAGGCAGCGCCAGCATCCGTGCTGGGCAGCGCCGATACTCGGCTGTGCTTGCGGCTAGCTTAACTTGTGTTACGCAACGCTTGCAGCGCCAGAGACAGCCAAAGGACGGTTCGAAGCTGCCAGAATCGTACATTCATAATTTGTATGAGCAGCGTCCGGACAAGCAATCCGCTTGGGTCTTGGCTGTCACCGTTGCTCCCAGCAAGTTGGATTCATAGCAAGGCATTTCATGTGAGAAAATCAGAAACAGTATCTCTTGTTGGTTATGGGACTGTGGCATCTATGGTGTATAACGCCTTGGCTAGCAATTCTACTCTGAAGAATTTGCTCCTGGTGTGGACCTGTGCTGAAGCAGCATTCTACGTGTTTCAGAAATGGAGGTGAGCTTTGACTGCTCAATTGACACACCTGGGTATTGTCAGCTTGGCTTGACACACCTTTCGCTTTTGAGGAAGATCATCNAAAGGAGAGGTGTTTGAGGTAGTACATGCTGCATGCTGGAGTATGCCAAGCCATCACAGCCCAGCGTCCAAGCTGACTCTGCAAACCAGGCTCACCGTCTGTCCATGTAGGTCACACTTGTCAAGCCCCTGGGATTGCGGTTTGCACGTGGCAATGATGGTGGTTGCTATATCAACAAGTCTGATGCTGGCCTGGGTAACACAGATGATAGGATTCAGGTGATGGGCACCAACGACTGCTACACAATCACTCACAGTGAAACTTGCTCTTATATGCCAATCAAAAACTGTTCATTGACTGTCTAAGCATGACTTTCTGTCCTTCATGCAGCCTGGGGACAAAATTTTGAAGTGCAGTGCATCCTTTGGGGATGACATCTGGGATGCCAAGCAATTTGGTAATGTCGTATATGCTATCAAGACTCGCAATGGTGCTGTGTACCTACAAATTCAGAGCAATGGTGGAGACTTGGATGTCATGAAGGTATGCTGCACAGCCAAATTGGGCAGAACGTATTGAGTCAAAGTGCCATGTCAGTCACGATGCAGCCAAACCTGACCATTTGCAGAACGGTTGGAGGCTCCAATGCTGCAGGTATGCACTGCAGCTGATGAGTTGCCCCTGCATGGAAATGCAGCTACTCAGACACTGTATAGCATTCGTGCAACAATTGTCTTGCATGTCATGCTGTACACTCATGCACCTGTGTCATGTACTGGCCAAGTGCTGCATGGTGCATGCCAAATCACCTCCTGTATTCTGTCACAGCGCCACGTCTTTGTGCTGTCTCGGCGGCAAACCGCCCTCATAATTCAGTTGTGCAGTGCAACATCACAGAGGGTATTCTTTTTGAACCACTTACCATTTCAGTGGCAAGAAACCAAACATTCTGCATGGCAAGATGTGAACCTCCCATGTGCGCAATTCCCCGTGTCGATGCTCTCTTTTGCTGTAGGACGCAGAGACAGACGCATCAAAACAGTGGAAACAAGAGCGCTCTGGTGGAAACTATGGCGAGGGCACACGCGAGATGCAGAAGAAGAACTATGTCACCAAGAAGGAGTCAGAGCGCAAGAGGCGGGAAATGTTTGATGATGCCCTTGACAAGTTTGCCAAAAAGGATATTGAAGGCGTATGTCACCTGCTCCTCCTNTGAAAGAAGATGGGCTTGACCTTGTCAACATCCGCACTCAGCGGCTGGCACTTCGGCATGCATCCTCACAGATGCTTCAGGCGTCAGCGACAGGGAGCCTGCCTCGCGCAGACAGCAAACACAGCAAGCCTGACCATGCCAAACTAGATGGCATGTCGGCCTCCCCACAGCATCCCTTTACCAAGCTGAAAGTCCGCACAAAGCGTGAGGATAGCCTCAAGCATGACCGGCTCAACACCAATGCTGACTCTCCAGCTGCTCTTGATGGACATCAGAGCAGCAGGGGCAAGGGCAGTGTCCAAACGCCCCGTCAGCTGGAGCACCGCAACTCAGATGCCACACCACGGTCATGGCAGCTGCAGCAGCGGCAGAGTGCCCCCATGGCACAGCTAGTGGAGTCAGATTTGTTTGGTGACTTGACTCCCTGCAGAGTTGCCCTTGAGCCTCGGCCCTCTGCCCCTGTGATCAGCCCTCATCCAAACACAACCCCAGACAGCCAAGCTGCACCTTCGCACAGAGCACAGCCTCGTTCAGAGCAACCAGTGCCAAAGTCACAGTTGCTGCCCAAGTCAGGTGTCAAGCTTGTTGTCAAACAACACAGGCTGGCAACAACAGATGGGTACAGACCAGCCGTTGAAGAGCAGCCTGCTGCAGCTGTGCAACCGCCAACTCCAGCGGTACAGCTTCCCGCAGCTGAGCATATCAGAGACAGTAATGATGAGGGTACACAGGAGCAGCAGTCAGACCGGCAGCAGCNTATAAGAGACAGCCCAAGGACAGCTCAGCACAATGTAGCGAGACAACTTCTGATCCACAAGCTCTGCTGAGGTTTTATCGGCAGGAAGGCAAACTGGTGGCTCGTGATCTGGACCACAGGTAAACTCCTGGCTCATTTCTGACTGACCTTCACACACTGCACTGCTTACAAACGCATTGTGCCTATCAGCCAAGCCTGGCAAGATGTTGCTGGCACCCAAGTGCCACATGGGGTTATGTTACACAACTTGTGTGGCATTCCGTTGCCAGACCATGCAAGTCATAGTGGGCATTTAGCACAGGCGCTCCAAAGCTGTCCATGTGCTGGTGTGGTAACGCTGCAGGTCTCTGGAGTACTGGAACGATTTGAGTGCTGAAGCAGCTTGCCAAGCAATGAGGGAATATGCCAATCAGCCAAAGAAGTCCTTGGAGAAGCCTCCCGCCTACTTCATGCAGCTTATGCAGGTGGGCACATAGTCGTCTCGCAGATTCAATACAGCCTCTAGATGCAAACAAAACCATGCACAACACTGGATACCAAACAGACTGCTGGTAGGCAGTTTGGCGGTGATATGCACAAGCCCATCTGCTTAGAACCCACGCCTTTATGGGCAAGTGCATTCCCTGGTCTGAGTTCATTGCGCAAGAGACTCAGGCATACACCCACAAGGCAGCGCTCTTGATTAACAGTGTATAATCACTGATGCTGCACACCTTGCCAATATGTGTCATGCTACATGCTTGAGCATAGTGAAACATTGGCACTGCAGGGCCTGCAGGCCTGCATACTGTGCATGTCACATGGGCAGCAACAATATGTGGTTTTCACTGTCATAGCAGAGCAAAGCTTACAACACTCTTGCACAACTTACCTGATTCTGCCATTCAGGCTGTTCAAACCGCAACCCACAAAGCAAAAGTGTCAAGGCAAGATGTAGGGCAAGTCCTCCTGCGTTCTTTGGCCCCAGGCACACAGNTGCGATGTCCTGTCTCAGGCACAACCTGCTGTAGGTGCATTCTACATGCGGTTGGTGGGTCGACCAATCGAAGTGTACAATTACCTGGAGCCCTTGTATAATGATTACCGCAAGCTCAGATTGCTCAGCCAGGATGGCTCCTACAGCTTAAGCTACCTTGATGAAGTAGTTGATCAGATGCTACATCAAGACTATCTGTTCGACATTGCACTGCCAAGGCTACCTCAAAGGTGCGCCTCAGAATTTGCATGCAGCGTTTTGATGTACAGCTTGGGCGTCAGCCTCTTTTGCAACAACCTACAGCATAGCCAAGGTTTCTTGCANGGTGCTTGACTGGCTGATGATGGGCCTGCAATGCAACAAGGCTTCTGACGCACACATCACCAGCTTGTCTTGAACAGAGCACAACATCAGGCAGTATGCAACCATCAACAAATTCATAGCTGACACAACACAATGCAGCTTCAGCTGCACATAGATGCATGGTCAAAGCGTCCCTCAGCATGTAAGCTAGTCCCACACCTTGACTGTAGCCATCCCCAAAGAAATCCATCTGGAATTTAGTTTCATCCATCTGTCGCTGTGTGGGTCCCGCTCTGCTGAAGATCCCGAAGGAGAAGAAGCCAGGAAACCGCAGCAGCAGGGTCCTGCCCCAGGCATACTGAGCCAGCACTTCCATCATCTTGCCAAAGACAGCAAACAGCAGGAAGGTGTAGTAGGACTTGACTGTAAAGTAGGCTCCATAATGCACTGTAGGCTGTTGGCGAGCTCCCAACCTCGCCTGAGTTCGTCGGACAACTGCTGCATCTGAACCTGCAGACATAGTTGGCACGTTTGCACAGCCCTGTTGTACATACAGGACTTGTCTGACAGGATCAGATGGAATTGCCTCTTGCAGAAATGTGGGTCTCGNGCCTGGGCCTACTGTTGCTACAGTTGCTGTGAGGCCAGAAGCATGAAGCATGTGGGATTGGCAGGATAACATGCATACCTTTGCAAACAAACCACTGGAGCCGGCTCTTTCAATGCGTTCAGCCTTGTCTTGTCCAGGCATGATGAGATGGCCAGAATCAGACAGCTGCCCAAACCGGTCTGGACCCAGCTGATCATCTGTTGTCCTCCTGGTACTCCGCCGCTCTGCATGCACCTCGCCGTCCCTTGGTGCTTGAGCAAAGGGTGATGTAGAGCTTGGCTGCTGATGCTGCTGCTGCGGTTGCTCCTCAGCAGCAAATGCAGCTGAGTCCCAGCGTGGGGAGTGAGACCACGATGTTTGCTGCAGCATAGCCCTTCTATCAGCCTGTGGCAAGTCTCCGTGCCTGTGTGAAGACTGGTACTGAGCACTACCACGTGGCTGCTGCTGGGNTTCTGCTAGGAACATGTGGCAATGCAGAGGCTGTGGAGTTCTGCCGATTTCTGGAACCCACAGCAGAAGAAGCAGCTATGCGGGAAGCTGCGACTCAGCGTGTGCGGGAAGTCATCCTCAGCATTTGGCCGCAGGCATCAGTGCAAGTCTTTGGGTCATTTGTCACAGGTATAGCACATAATAGCATCAGGGCTAACTCCACAGGTCCAGTACACTAATGCATGTGTTTTGGCACCTGACGGGTATCTTGACAGGCAGCTTCACATACTATACTGGGATGTGCATCATAATCATCGTGATGCTTGCAGCAAAAGCAACGTTACAATTGCTGCATTCAGCTCTTTGAGCTTGCTGTATGCTCAAGGGAGGCTGTGCTGCTTTTAGGTCTTTATCTGCCAACAAGTGATATTGACCTGGTTGTCATGGACAGCAAATGTGGCGATGTGCCAATAGCTCTGAAAGCCCTTGCTAGCAGTCTGCTAAGACGTAGCATGGCCAAAGGCATTCAGGTGGGCCTCATTGGGCCTCACTGTGCATTTGAAACGAGAAGGTGATGTGTGTGTGTGTCTCATGTTGCGTGTAGATGTTCAAATTGACCTGAACATAGCTGCAGAAACTTAACTCCTGAAAGTGATACCCTCACATTGGGGTGTTACCCCTCCCTGCTGCTGTCTCAGAATTCTTGACCGTGTAGAAAATTATGACATCATACAACAACCATGCATTTCACTAAGTGCACGATCCAGTCAATGCATGAGTCTCAAGCTGGTGAGTCGGCTGCATACACCTCTTTGTGTGTGAGCAGCATTGGGCAATGTAGTTTGCAGAAACAAACTGCACATCAGCGGTTGCGTCACTTGTCCCTGGCATCCTTGTGGTAGTGCAAAACAAGCTTTTGCCAACAGGTAGTGGCCAAAGCAAAGGTGCCCATCATCAAGTTCATTGAGATCAAGAGCAACATCAACTTTGACATCAGCTTTGATGTGGCCAACGGGCCGGTTGCTGCCGGTTTTGTAAGGGATCTGATGGACACGCTGCCTCCTATGAAATCCCTTGTGCTTGTCCTCAAGATCTTCCTTCAGCAACGGGAGTTCAATGAGGTCAGCCCTTGCATGGTTGCAGCGCGTCTGTGCAGGAGCTGTGTCTGAGTTCCCAATGACGGCTGGCAGCAGCCCTCAAATGCTCTTTCATTGTGGCATTTGAGTGAGCTATACTTCATTTGANCACAAAACCCATGTGTATGCAACACTTGCATGCTTAAACGTGCCTTCACTCGTTTGCGCATGCAGAGGGTTGTATCACTGTAACTACTGCCAAAAGGATATTACTGGCGTGGTGCGCATCAAATGCGCCGTTTGTCAGGACTTTGACCTCTGCCTGGACTGCTTCTCTGTCGGAGTAGAGATCAACCCTCACAAGAATCATCATGCATACAAAGTCATGGACAGTTTGGCATTCCCACTTTTCCATCCTGACTGGGGGGTAAGTTAGCTTGCAGAGCATTCATCTGTAGTCATATCAAGTGAATTGCCATTGACTCATGCCTTGAAGGCTCTCAGCAGCTTTGCACAGTGGCCTTGCAGTCTGCAATGTACTGTTGTATGCATGCCATGCATTCGCTACCCTGTGCAAAGACGCCTCAGCAGGATGTTGCCTGCATGCCTTTGCTTGTGATTTTGCATCCAGGTGTTTCATGCAAATCATGTCGCCGCCAGCTCTCCAGCAGACTGCCTTAACCCCCAGGAGCAAAAGCAGTGCATCTTTCTCTTTTGGACAACCCAGTTGGCAGCAGCACCTGGTAGCTGAAAGGTCATCAGCATGCACAACTGCGATGGCTATATATTTATCTGTTGTATAACTGCTTCAAGTATTCGCAAGCGCTGGCTCATGCTGCAAGCACACTGCAGTCTACATCTGCCCCATCTGACACACCCTTCAGGCCAGGGACAGCTGCCTGTATAACATGGTGCTGTAACAGTTACCCTTTGAGCCATTCATCACGACATGGGCAGAGCGATCCCACATGCACAGTTAGCATCTTCAGCAGTGGCCACATCAGTGAGCCTTTGCAAGTGCTGACGAGGTGTATGGTGATGTAGGGCCAGCAGCTCACCAGGGGTGATCCAGCATCTGCAGGGCTGTTGGCCGTACATGAGGCTTCTTCTCCAATGCAACCTTCACAAAATCAGCCCAAAGAGCTGAGAACTTGGGCGGGAAGGGGATGTTATTGCTGAACATGATCATCGTGGCTGTCTGGACCTCGTCATTTACTTCAAAGGGCGGTCTCCCTACCACCAATTCATAGGCAAGGATGCCAGTCGCCCAAACATCCACCTGCAGAACATGTGGGCTTTTTGCAGCATCATGCCTGTGCAGTCTGTGCAACATTGCAGCATTTTCAACAGACAGGTTTCCATGCACGCTTCACAGGTAGNAAGGTGCAAGCGCCTCCTGGAACTGCAGGTCAACAAGACAAACACGACACAGGCTACCTTGGAGAATGAGATAGCGACCCTCCATGCACAGCAACAGCACCTCTCAACTGAACTGGCTAAAGCGGAGAAAAAAGTCAAGCAGCTGACAGGCCAAAGGGCTGACCAGCACAAGCAGTTGGTCTCCCTCAGAGGTCTTCGCCAGGTATGGCTCCTGCCAACTGCATACTCTGCTGACATGACATGAGCACGCCGAGTTTGGCTGTCTTTTGCACAGTGCAGTCATGACGAGCTGAGTGCTTTGTGTTGGTCCCCAAAGTGCATACCAATTTGCACCATTGTGCTAGGTATTCATATAATTTGTGTGTAGCAGGTTACATGCCATGTACGCAGCCCCGGTAACAGCATTGAGCTGATGCTGCCTGCAAGAGATCAACAACTCCATTGTGTTGTAGACAAAGGGCTAAAGCTGCCACATCCTTGAATTATTGTATGTTGCAAGTTGTATTTATCTGGAACACAGACAAGCAGTGACCACCTGCAGGAATGAAANGCCTCTGCAGCTTTCTGTGCACCTTGCTGTAAGCACAGACAAGCTGATGAGAGAGCTTCAAGTCTGATCACCAGCAGCACGCTAGGTCAAGTGAATATCCTGCCTCGTACGGCGAGAGCTTGCTGGTGAGGAACGCCTCGTGATGCTGAGGCGACTGCTGAATAGCCAAGTGCACGTCTTGTTCATTCTGCAGCACGATCAAGTGCTGCCTTGATAGCTGATCACACCTCTACCAGTTTCAAGTCGAAAATCTAAACTGAAGCGAGCACGACTGCAGACCTGGTAAATCGAGGCGGTGTCTATGTGCCTGATGCCACACGACAGAGCACAAGTCACAGCGTTTCGCACGACTTCTCCCTTGCTCCGGTACGTGCCCAGGCCAACGGACGGCAGTTCGACGCCGTTATGCAGTTGCAACGAAAGTGACATGTTGTTTGTTAGCAGATGCCCATGCGGCAGGCCTGGTCCTGCCAGTTCGTTCGGGAGATGTCTGACGAGTAGGTGGCGTTGCAGGCATCATGCAAAATTTTTAGCTTGTTGGCTGATGCATATCCTTGCTCACCGCATTGCCGATGCACTCAAGACGCTTGAAAAGGAAGTCACATCATTTCCATTCAAGTAAGGAGCACCAGCATATGGCTGCAGAAATGGCGGTGTTGCAAGAGCAGTAAATTTATCAGTTTATGTCCCAGCTAAAATATCATCAAACGAAAAGCATCAAGGCACAGCTTGTTGTACACCGTCACAAAACACAGCAGACACAGCAGTCGAGAAAAACAGTTGCAGCATTCATTTGAATTACAAGGCATCACTCAAAACTTTACTGCAAAGCACACATGGTGCTCACAGNGCACAGTTGCTTTTAAGCTTGTTTACAGCTTGTTCGGTTGTGTGTCACTACCTAGCTACTAAAGTCACACTTACCAGGTGGTCCCAGACTTTACCGTGGTGTGTTCACGTCTGTGCATTAGCTGTTACAGTGAGCACAAGTGCTTACAGTTGTCCATCATTTGGGTCTATTCTGTACTGAGGCCCTCCACGCCATATTGGCATTACAGCGCTTGCCAAGCAGAGCAAGTGTCGTGCTGCCGCATTGCACAGTCTTCAGTGAGTCATGATATTTGTCATTTCACTGCTATTGCCCTAACGGCTTTGTGAGCTTTGAAAGCATCCTGGCAATGCCTTCGATTGTGAAGCCTTGCGTTGCTTGTTTATCGCTGCTGACTGCAAGCAATGCCCAAGCAGTCTGGCACTGATAAGGTTTTGACACAAACGACCGCGTTCGAAACACACCGCACAGGTCATACCTCCCTGCAACTTGGCCAGAGTGGACGTGGACAGGCTGCAAATTTTGAATACACGCTTGAGCCTTCGCACGTGTCGCGGCGTCCTTGCTTCGAGCTAGCCATCGGCAGCAAGCGCGTAGACCCCGCCAGAGACAAGCCAAGCTGTCAGTATCTGTTACAACACAGACCGCTAGCCCTGCTATCCCGGTTGCCTCGGCCTGCTGTCCTCTTCGCAGCTGGAGCATTGTCAGGCGCGATTGGCAAGACCATAACAGCACCTTTGGACAGAGTCAAGCTTCTGCTTCAGACAAGTGGAGGTCTGCAGCAAGGAGCAGTCAGGCATGCAGTGCGGAAGGGAGGCGTGTGGAAGGCTCTTGTTGCCATAGGCCGCACGGAAGGCATAAGAGGATACTGGAAGGGCAACCTGCCACAGGTGCAGATTAGTAGCTTGGAGTTGTACAATGAGCCATTGAAAGAATGGCTTAATGCCGATAGTGAAGACTGTGACTGACAATGCTGCAGCTTGTCATGAATACATCCTTACTTGTCATCATTTGTTGAGCAGTGTTGCTGCCACCAGATTGTGCATCTCCCACCGGTTTCTGTGCAGTATTAGCCGTTTCTGGAATCCCAGCTGTGTTGTACACCTGTGATGTGTCTGACCCCAAACATGACAAGTCACTCTGTTCTGCAAGGTGCTGCCCTTGGTTGTGATGTATGTGCTGGCGGACACGCTGCTTGTGGCAAGGTGCCTTTGGGGGTCTTTCTGGTAAGGGAGTGAGCCCGCTGTGCTTCAGACTTTGTGGACATGGGCGCTTCCGAGACTGCAGCANCTCCTGGCTGACTTCTCAGATGTTGTTTTGCTACTGGAAGCTATGCGGCAGCACAGGAGTGTTCATGTTTCTCAGGACATGAGCAGCAAAATAAGCCAAATGTGAAACGTGTCTGGCAAAATTCATCACTTGACGTGGAGGTAGAATGCAGTACAGCGACACAAGGAAATATGCAAACTATAACAACNCTACTTACCATGACCAGCTTGATCTTGAAGTACTCAGCAGCCTTGAAGTAGGCTGCATGGGCAGAGTCCCCAATGATCATTTCAGGCTTGCGAATGCCTCGCGTGGCCCTGGCATAGTCCCTTGATGCCTTCATGGCTGTCAGAATGCTTTCACTGCCCCCACCAGTCATCGCCCCACACACTGAAGGGTTCCCATTAACACCACCTGCAGAACAAAGTTGTGTGTAAGACACATCATTGACAAGAGATTTCACAATGAGTTGTGACAGGACACTACAGGCACCAAGCAGAGCAGGGTTGAACACCAGTGGCAGGATTGTGACTGCATGCGGTATATTTCTCCAGGCTGCTATCTGCACCCCAAATATTCCAAACATTANATATGCCTCTACTCTGCTGGCATGCAGCAAGTTACTTGCAAGCTGCTGCACTGTGTGAACAATGCGTCTG
Organism: Trebouxia gelatinosa; assembly: GCA_000818905.1. Lineage (NCBI taxonomy): Eukaryota > Viridiplantae > Chlorophyta > Trebouxiophyceae > Trebouxiales > Trebouxiaceae > Trebouxia > Trebouxia gelatinosa. The sequence continues at coordinate 7,913,639 of KN805368.1, read as the reverse complement.
TGAAAGTTCACAGAGTTCATTCCATTCAAGCTTGCCATGTCACTTGGGCAGTTTTATTGAAGCATATGCATCCATATGAGTAAAAGCAAACACATTTAACACACTTGACAAAAGCAAAGGCAAACAGTGCTTTTGTTTGACTCTCTGAAAGGGTGTTAGACGGAGTCTCCCTTTGTGACATGTCCTGGTGAGTGTGCAGGCAAGTCACACCTGTCCACAGCTAGCAGCTGGCAGATGTGCGTGTGCAGCGCATTTGGGGAAGATGCTGATGGAGACGTCGGCGTTGGGGTCCCAGGGAGTGGCCTTCACAATGCCAGCCACCACTGGTATCTGGCGAATTTTGCGCTTCACAGCTGCTGCACTGTCAGCCACATGCTGCTGCTGCTGCCCTCCTGGTGGCCCTGCTGCATGGCTTTGCAGCGTCAGTTGTTGCTGAATGACGTCACAGACCAAGTTGAGTAACACGTGGTGACTGGACCTCATTGCAATGTTCTTCCTTTAGATGCATCTGCCATAGCATTCAGCACTGTGTTCAGGCACTTTCGGCAAATGCCAGACTCATGCTCATATCAGATGATGCCATACCAACATCATCTGTGCTGCTGGCGCAATGGGCAAGCCTTGTCATGGACTTTTGTGTAAAATTCATGTGCACAACGCTAGTGCACTGTATCATAGAGCTACTTACCAGACGTGAGTGAGGATTGCAAATGGCTGGCCTTCGGCGCATCCTCGCCTTCTGCGTCGCTGCTGCAGGGGCTGTAGGCATTGGACCATACAGCATCCTGCTGATCCAGATCATGCCTGCAAATGCAGGTTGATTTGGCCAGTCATGCCAGGCCAGCCATAGCTGTTGGCGCAATGGTCTCGTGCAGGCATGCGTGATGTTGTACTATCGTATCCAGCGAGCTATTGGCTACGGTAGAGCAGATGCCTCTGCGGCACACAACTTTGGACAACATCTCAAAGCTGATGCTGCCCATGAGTGTGTGTCTGGATGCACACTTTATAGGAATCTGCCACAATAAAGCAGCACCAGTCTTGACTCAATGACATGGTGGGAAGCGTTGCCTGAGTCTCTTGGATGCAGGACCCCCCCGAGCAGAGTGCACTCCTGCAGCCTGGGGACCTCCCTTGACCCATTCCAGGGCTCCTTTTGCAGGTGGCCGCGACAGCGTGAGCACCACAACGTTGTTCTCACGTAAAGCGCTGCGGGCACCCCCGCTGGGCCTGACGTGCAGATGAACCCACCCGCTTGCTGTCTCCTCAACACTGCAAGGAAGAGCATGTATATAGGCTGAACAGGAACCTGATTGTGTGTCCTTTGGGCCTAGCACTGTCTGCTGAAGTCTGACGGAAGTTGTGAACACTTACGCTTTTGATTGCAGTGCCAGCTTCACAGAGCAATATTGCAGTGAATAGCATTCGTCCGAAGGCCATGTGGTCATGCACTGGGCAGCAAGGAGCGCTCAGCAACTTGCCTGGTGATGTCGACAATTGATGTCTTGCGCAAGTCACAGGTCTCAACCCATGCTGATCTGACTGCCTCTCTGGCTTCCTCGAACAAGAGGGGCTCAAAGGTGGAGACATAGTGCTGCGCAGACTTGTAGTTGATAGGCAGCTCATCAGGCAGGTCTAGGTTGGCATCTTGGCAGTCTTTGAACCAGAGCCGGCCCCCTAAGACGTTTTGATACAGCCTGTAGCAAAGAGCAAGCTTGAAGCAGGTAGCAGTGTGTACATGACTGACAGAGTTTCACCAGTGAGACCCTAATGGGCAATGTGAACCAACATGTTGCAGGTGATGGCCAAACTTTTGCTGGCCATGTCACTGCAATCTGCTGAGTAGGGGGCAATTGCGATGGTGGCATAGAAATGTGTTTGAGAAGCACATTGTCAAGCGCTTCTGTCTGTCAATGTTGCACTGACAGAACACTACCTTGACATCACAGTCATAGCTGAGCAAAGCAGCGCGTCGCCATCCCTGACTGTGTGCATGCAGGTTTGCTCTTACATGGCAGACAGACAGATTGTATGATGTACATTCGTATACTGATCAATGAGCGTACAGCATCTTACTGAAGTCACAGAAGGATCGCAGCAACAGCTTGTACTTGTAGCAGACATGAAGCAAGCTGTTTGACAAGAACGCTAGACATAATGGTCTTGGCAGGTCAATAAACGTCAATACTGAGCCCTCACCGGTCGGACAAATCTTGCTGTGCTTGCTGTGCGGGACTCAGAGCTTTTGTTTTGCGCGCAGGCAACTTTGCTGTGGGCCGCCTCTGTGATGCTGCAGTTTGTGCCTCAGGACTCTCGTCTCTGAGGGCAGACTGGATTTGCTGGTGGTACAAGGCTTTCTCAGCGTCAGGCGATCTATGTTGCACTCTACCTCCAGCATTGACACCAACAGGTTGAGCTTTGACAGCCTGTCCTTCAGCAAGGTCTACATGAGACCGGTGCGGAGCGCTGTGTTCAGTCTGCGGAATGGTCCGTTTGGGTGCCTGACGGAGCACTGGCTCTATTCGCTGCGCTTTTTTGGTAGACTCAGCCTTCGATGCAGCATTGGGGCCTGCAATCTGCAGGCATACACGGCTTTACTATATCGGTAGGAAAGCTGGCGTTTATGTATGCACGGCCTCGCCATCAACACTTCGAACTTTGCAAAACAGATGTTCAGGCTTGCTCACAGCGTGCGAGCTTGAGGCTACGCACCTTCGAGGCATTATCATCTGCCATTTCTCGTGATTATGATTGAGCGAGCGATGCCATAAAGCGGTCAGGTTGTGCAGCTACTCCCGATCGAGCTTGGCTCTGTGTTAAGTGTGTTTTGTCAACTTTGCAAAGGCGAGTTTGATGATGCACGCGTGTGCCACGCTTTTTGTGCTGACTAGCACATATTTTATTTACTAGTGAGAGATCAGAAGTGCCTCTGCGGACCGTGACCGAAGATCAAGCCAATGCGATCCCGCTGACGTGGTGTCTTCGGTGTGTTGACCTCACGTAGGTGCGCCCCTCCGACTGCCTTTCCTCAGTACGGCGAATGTGCACGTGTGTTACAGCTTGCCGCAGTCCTTCAACCTGCATTCTTGTCGCATTCCTGGTCAGTGACCTAAAGCGGGTCCCTGCATTGAATATAGCCACCGAAATGCCCCAATTCGCTTGCAGCTAATCTAATTCGAACGCACAGCACAGCATAATAACAAGTGGCGGTTGTGATGCGGTTTTGACAGCAGCAACTCGCGCACAATTGCAAGCCGTACCGTACACCATGAACAGCACGGGCTTACTATCAAGGAACAGTACCTTCAGTTACTGGGACTCACAACAAGGCAGTACAAAAGGCTCAGACCACGCAAGCAACTCAAGCGTACTGTCTTTTTGTCGTGAGTGTCAAGTACACAGCAGATGCCCTTGCAATCAAGTTCTGTACACAACAGTCGACAGGGGTTGCACAGCTGACTTGATCTTAGCTGCAGACCCTTAGCAAGGAGTAACAGTCAGCAGGAGCAACAGTACAATGGAATACACGGGAACACCGGCAAGTGGTATGATACACATCTATTCTACACCGCTACAGCACGAAGCTGCCTGTGCATAGAACATTCTGCTGCCCCTTCTTGCCACAACTGAGATCTGCCTCTTTCAGCAGTAGGCGACAGCAACAGCGCAATAGCAATTGAGCAACAGCTTCAGAAATTTGTGGTCACTTCCAGCTACAAGCTGTACCAGATTTCAGGGTAAGGTATGCATAGCTTCAGAGTCAGCTCAAGGCGGGAGTTTACCACTAGGCCACTTACTCATCTGCATCAGCAGCAGCAGTTGACATAGCAATACTGCTCTTGCACAGGGCAAGCAAGTGGCAATGCCTGTTGGCAAGGACAGGCAGCAGACAGTGCACTTTTTGACACAACGCATAAAACAATGTGAGCCAGCAGAATTCATAGCCTGGTATTGCTTGCTATGCGCCCATCACTTCCAAGTACACAGTGCATGCCGATGCCTGTTTGCGTACCGTCTGCAGTGTCCAAGTCTGGATCAGCTGCTGTCAGCTCATCCTCAGCTTCTTCAGCAACAAGCCTAGACCTCCAGCGAGTCACAGCTCTCAGCTCAGCATTCAGGACAACAGCTGCACCCACTGCACAGCACAGTGCATCCTTGTATGAAAGATCACAGACCGCTGATGACATAGCAGATGCAGCAGTACTGCGCATACAGCCTCATGCAGAGAACCGAGTTAAACAATGTGACACACTTGCACATGCTCTTGCAAATCTGCACCTTCATGCAACCTTGTACAGTCCAGACTGCCATGTCTGCCACCGGATTTGGCAGGTGCCAGCAGTCAAGAGGTCAAAGCGCAACGGCAGGCACATCACATAGCATGGGACACGTGTAACCTTTGAATTGCAGGCTGAAATACTTACGTGCCACCGGTGGGTCCTCTTCTTCAGCAGCATTACCCCTGGTGACTGAGCCATCCTTGATCCAGCGCTCAAAGTTCTGCCCACTACCCAACAGATCCTCCATGTTCTTGTTGCTTTGTAACACTGTCTGCAACACGTGGCATGACATTCACACTATGAAGCAAACATTCATCTGCAACTTTGACTGTCAGCATACCAGGCCTGCTACCGGATGGCTGTGGACTGTAGTCAACATTACACCTGTGCAGACTTTGTTTGCACACCAGAGCCAATATGCTCGTTTAACTTTGTCTGCAGATACGATTAGACATGTGAAGTGAATGTCCCCCTTTGCTGTGTCATGCATGGGGTACAGTCAGAGCGTAGATGGCGCTCTCAAAGACACGCCTACCTGCTGCATTTTGTGATACTCTGCCAGGTCGTTCCTGTAGTCTGACAGCGCAAAGTTGGTAGCTGCAGCAGTGCCCCTCAGACGCACCAGGGCCCTGTCATAGGCTTGAGCTGCCTCCTTCTCAGCGTTGAAGAGGCCCAGATAGATATGTTTGGAGCCTGGAATGCCAATCCGAGCCTCCCAGCGGCCTGCAAGAGAGATTCATGTAAGCCACACATGGCATCATGCAGTGTACCCAGAAGACGCTCATTGGCAGCTTGTCTGAGGACTTGTTTTGGTCTTGTTATGCTATCAAGACTGTATTCTGCTTCCATCTCTGATGAGCTGTGTGCTGTAGCTTGAGTATTGGGTGACAATCACCATCTTGCAAGCTTGTCATGATTCAGCATTATTGAAGCATCACTTGTGCTTGCAACAGATGCCATTCAGAGCTGGCGACTCGACATGTCTTGAAGAAGTCGTAGCTCGTGGTGCCCTTGACGGGGTTGAGGGTCACTGTGAAACTGCCAAATGGCAGTCAAGAAAAGAACATGACAGCTTGGATTTGCGTCAAATGTCAGCATTTGCTTCTGGTGTGTTTGGCATGCAAGACTGAATGCTGTGTAAGCATGACATGCATGTTGTGCCATACCACTTGGATGATGAGTCACTCCACGATAGGTTGAGGTTCCTCTTGAGAAGCCCTGGCTTTGACGCCGCACTGCCATGATCAGCTCCTCCAGACTGATGCTGTCCATGCACTCGGTCAGGTCGCTGTACCTGCATTGCCAAGCAAGACCACTTTGTTCATGGCTGTGCGCTACTGCAGCAACAACTTGCCCTGAACTTCAAATGGTTGTTACAATGGCAAGTCCAGTAACGCAGCCAGCAACACATAGCTCTGTGATTGTCAGAGAAGGATGTCAGAACAATGGACACAGAGATACACCAGGTCAGCTGAACATGATGACAATGCATGTCTGCATGAGTGACGCTTCAGCGTGACAGAGCTGGCCTGTACTGCAAAAAAACAGATGTGCTTGATGAACATGTGATGTTTCCTTTTACCGAGCTGACACCCAAGGCACTACATTGGTGCCAGGTCTATTTGCAGATTACAGCATTGCCACTTCCACACTATTGTGACTGTGAACATTCACACTGCACAAGCTACCTGGCTGCATCAAAGTTAGTCTTGACTCTGAAGCCTTTGCACTTGAGGGCAGCAACATCATATGCTTCAGCTGCATGTTCCTGGTGCTCATAGCCTCCCAGATACACTTGGCGTCCAAGCTCCTTCACCCATATGTGAGCCTCCCACCTGTGCAAACGTGCCAATTGTGTCATGGCCTGATGCCTTACATGATCAGGAAGGCCATCATGTGCGCTGGTTTTGCAGGGTCTGAGGCACTTCTGAAATTATATTCACTATCAGCACCATCTGATCTGGAACATGTGAACAGAAATGGCAGTGTATTCACATGTGAAGCAATAGCAAGCCATTTTGTTGCACTTTTGATGGCAACAGTGTGAGAGGTAGGGCCTGCAGACAGCAGGCGTTGCACACCTGCCGCTGCGCCTGTGCTTGGTGACACCTCTGAACTGAGAGGAGCGAGGCTTGGCAGTGCTTGCAGCCCTTGTGTGTGTAGCGCATGTGCTGGTTCTGCTGCGCTTCATGGGTTGGTACTGCAGGCGGGGGGGTATGGTCAAGTATGAACACGTCAATGTTACACAGCTGCCTCTCACCATGTGCATGTATGATGCACTGACAGATGCAACTGCAAGTATGCAGCAAGCTGCAGCAGATGATGCCGATGTGAAACCTGCAGTCATGTCAGACATCAAGGGCAGGATATGAGAAGACTGTGTTCAGTATGTGCCAATGATATTGCAGCACAGGCTAAATCATACATACAGCTGTGAGCAGACAGCATTGCTGTCAGAGATGCAGACTTTGCCAGTCTCTCATAAGTGTGATATGCCTGCAGGGCATATAACGTCAAGCAGTGATACTGAAGCCCATCAGGCACAGACTACACTGACTACTTGAGTCCTGTTAACTGTAAGAGCCACTGACATCATGTTTGGTTCACAATTTGCTTGATGCAAATATTTGTCTTGTTGTGCAGAACATGATGCAGGCAAACCTGTACAGCCGGGGCAACGGAGTGGCGGCTGTGGGGAGTGCTGTGGGCTCTTGCAAGGCTTTTCAAAGCCTGGGTTGCATCTGGGGCGGCTGCTGGCATGGGTTCTGGGGACCTTCTGGGTGGGCTGGGGGCTTGTGCAGTTGGAACAAACCCCATGGGCATTGAGGCAGCCTGCAAGCAACAAAAAATGCTCGGTGCGCTACAGGTTTACATAAGTCCTTTTGCAATGTGAGCACAGTACAAGTTTCAAACTAGGAAAGACGCTCGTTGCATTATGAGTTTGCATATCATCTTGCAACATGAGCAGAGTGATTGCAGATTGTGCATGCAGACCGCTCTGCAAACTGCTGTCACATACAACATAACATGTGTGCATGCTGTACCAGGCAGAAGACCGTCAACAAAGCTTAGCACTTAATATGATTTTGATTGAATGCTTACAGAGTGTGTTGGGCTTGAGCAGGCGTGCTGGTCAGTGTGCAGGCTGGTTGGGTCACTGAAACGTCTTCCAGCACTTATGCTGATTGACTCAAGGGGTTGGGAAGCTGACACGTCGTGAGGCCCTGCACACCACGCACACAAGATGGACCATGCATTCATACCATAGACATGCACAGCAGCAGCTGCGGAAGGCAGTACGACCATTGAAGTATTGCAGCAGACAAAGCGCATTGTTGCTTTCTGTACATCCCATCTTTGCGCAAAAGCGTGTCTCAGTCAGGTGCATGCACAGTCTGCGCAGTCACATGCATGTCTTGCCTTATGGATCACTGTGGCAACAAGAAAGATGTGCGGGAGTTTGTTTGCATGCATCATTTGTGACGTACAAGGACTCATGGGCAATGCACTGTCTTCACACACCCAACATCATAGCAAACCTTGCAGCATACCTTGTGCCAGCTGATGTTGCGAAGGGATGTAGTCGGCAATCAATGGCCTTGAAGGCCTTGAAATCACAGAGGATGGAATTGGGTTGTCATGAGTGCCCGATGGCTCAGCTGGTGCATGAGTGGCCATTGTGTGGGCTGCAGCGGCTAGGGAGGCACTGCTGGGAATGCTAGCAACTTGACCTACCAAGGGGCACACGCTGCTTCTGTTCGCTCACAGGTGTCAACACATCAAATTGCAGTCAACCAGCACAGGCTACATTTGTGTATTTGGGATTGCATTTCATGCAGCAGCCATGTGCAGCACTTGACCCATGCTTGGTACGTGTATGACTCACAGGGTTGTACGGCACATGTACTGTGCTTGTCATAACAGCGTGGTGTGCAGCACGCTATAAGACATGTGTGGCACAAGCAGTGTCAGATGCGCTGTGCAGCAAAGTGAGCAGTATTAACAAGCTTATACGTACCTGTACTGGAGACTGCAGGGGGTAGGTGATGCCCTTGCCAATTCTGTTGTATGGGCGAAGAAGGCGAAGATGGAAACAAACCCTTGTGCAAGCTAGATGACGGCAAGGGCTCAGGCATTGTAGCTGCATTCTGTAGACCTGTACAGCCAAAAGCATTGTGAACATATGACAGGGCAATCCTATTAGTTGACAAGCTTGTAGTGTGCAGTCAGCATGGTGACAGTAGGGGAGAAAGTAGGGAGAAAGTAGGCATATGCATTGACCTGGCTGTATGGCTGTACAGTTTGGTTCCAACCGTAAAAGGTGCTGGGTTTGCACTCCTACAAAATCATTGCAAACAGCTAACAGACTTGCAGCAGCTGCAGTATGACGACTGTGTCCGTCCCGGCAAGCAAAACGTCACAATGACAGCTACGCAACGCAGACAGGCNTGGAGCAACATGAGACAGTGTCAAGACTTGGGTGATGCTAGTGCAGCACAGCACAAGTTTGGTATAGTAGATGGCAGCAATGAGGCAAAGAAACGCACGTACATGGCTGCAAAGCAGACAGTTGGAAAAGGCATGCCTACCTATTGTCTGCTGAGTTTCTGTCGCAAAAATGAAGGCTGAAACAAAGCCATGAAAGCCATGTACACACTGAGATCGAAATCTGCAGCAAGTCCACAGCATGAAGGTTGTGACAGCTGTTGACCATCTTAGCTAGGGTGTCCCAACTTTAGCGAATATGTTGCTAGTTCTATACATGGCAAGTGGAATGCCAGCATACCTACACATAGGCACACACACCTTGGCTCACCTGAAGACACAATACCATACAACACCAAAAAACAGGAAGGACGAGATGTATACTAGCACAATCGCCAATATTACTACTGGTAGTCGCAACTGAACACATGATGTGAAGAAGTCTGCAACACAGTGGCGCTGTGAGCACAATGCAGCTTGAGAGTGTGCACAAAACATCTCAAGTATGCAGCACGCTGACCTCGTTTCCATATATGATACAGGAGCTTAGAAGACCGCATCCCTGCATACTTGACTCTCGAGTGTCCAGCATGCCTGATAGAGCAAAATCATGTTTAGTGTCTGAATGCGTATGATGATCTAGTACAACAGGCATGCAACTGTGCACTCACTTGCCAGTGGCTACCAGCGAGGGCTTATGGTAGCGCTCACGCTCTGTTTGATAGAAGCCTGCGCCTCGGTCAGGCGTCCACAGCTTGCCCTGATCAGCATTGTGCCCTGACCAGTGCTCCCTGGCTAGCGGGTTCGTCATGNTATAAGCAACACATCTGCCTGATGTGCATTCAGCAAAAGTCTGGCACCAGTCAAGCTTGTGTGTCCTTGTGGCAGCCTGCATACTGGTTCACATGCTGTATGTGCAGGTGGACAGCTTGTTTGTATCTTGTACTATAAACTCTTGGTGCGTAACAACACTGTCCTGCCGCAAGGCTACCTGATGTTTTGTAGTAGGCTGTGTCTGCCCAAACATGCAGGGAGACACTGCTCAACCGTGCACAGCATTGTGTAGATGTGGCGGCCAGTCATGGTGTACAAGCTTGACTTCTGACAGAGATTTGCTGCCCACACATCAGACGGGAAACACTCAGGAAACATGGCAAATCCTGTCAGGGTGGCGGAGCAGTNTTCCACACAAACAGCACCAAGTGAGCAGTTACGCTCAGTTGCCAAGCTGAATGGTTACTGTGACAGCCTGATGAGCTACCTCAATCTGAAATCTTTGTGCTCTGATTTAGCATCTCAAGCTGCACATCTTGAAGAACTGCCAGTCCAGCACTCCAGCAGCCCAACATGCTGATTGCACCATACATGCTTGTCAACTTTAGCACATTCATGCCCAATGTCGACATGATACATGCCTTATTGCTTTGGCATTGCAACGAGCTTTAAAACAATGCAGTGAAAACCTGTAGCACAGGAACTTTGCACATCAATGTTGTTGCAAATATCAGTTGCTACAAAAGCCTGATCGTGATGACCATCGTGAGTGTCTTTCTGTACAATGCTGAGACCACTAAACAAGACATGAAAAGACGNATGCTTGCATACCTCAAGCTGTGATGATGCTGCTCACAACAGCTACTGCAACCATGCGTGCTTGTGATGTTGCCATGACTCAACTGTTGAACCCTGTTACATCCAGTCCTGATGTACCAGTCCTGATGTAACAGGGTTCATCAAGACTATGGCAGTTTGATGCAAGTTGACCATTTTGACCATTGCCAGCTTCAAACAAGGTGGTCAGCATCACTTTGATTCTCTCCTCAGGGCTCGCTTTGAGTCGTTGTTGCTCTCAACATGGCGGCAGCATGCACAGCAACCCCATACTGTACAGTCTGGCACTCAGCTATCTCAGCGTCATGAGTCCTGTGCTGAACCTGAACGGGCGAGGCCTTGCATCAACATGAATGAACACTCTCAGCCCAAACAGGCTCAGACTCAGCATCGTCACACTCAGTCAGATATGGCCACCTCAGCAAAAACCCAACTCNGCACCAGCTCTGCCTGCAGCATTGCAAGCGTGGGTGTTCAGGTTTTTCGCCCTTCAAGTAGCACTGAAAAAGCATTGACCATGCCAGACAGGGCTGCAATGGTGCTTGAAACCAGATGAGGCACACATAGTTGCTTGCAGCCAGCTCCCGAGGCTTCCTGGGCGCCTTTGCCATACACCCCAGGTGCACGCCTACTTGTGGCCGCATTGTCAGCTGCACATCAGCATACAGTACGTACTCATATGACCACATTACAGCCACTAGGCAACAGTGAGCAATCGTCGTACTTGATTGTGTGTCCACAGCGACAACATGTGCGTCATATGTCATATGAGGCTCTCAACAGACATTTCCCGAAGAACCCACACTGTTGATTTCAGCCGAATGGCCGCTTGGTCAAACCTCGATAACTGATCGTGGGCCCACTTGGGCTGTGGGTCACTGAAAACCATGTTTACATTGCAGCGCTGAGACAGTGAGCTGACCATACACTGTCTTTGTCAGCAACACCTTGTTGAACTTTGAAACCTGGCCAGCTTGACAAAAATATTATCATGAAAGCGTTGGAATCTTGTGGTCACATCAGTCAGAAACCATGTAAATGTCATGCAGTCTTGCATCTTTGCGCACTTCAGAAAACCATTACCCAGTGGTGTTATAGCTGGGCAGCATGCACATTTGGGACAGGACGTCACAGCATCACTGAAGGACAGGATGNACTGACCTGATCAAGCAGCAAAGCCTTGAGGGAGGTCTTCCTGGCCTTGACAAGGTCGCTGAACTGCTCGAGCGTCGGCATGCTGAGCACAGGATCAAAGCCCAGCAGACTGACGGGCTCGTGAGCCGCAGGATTTTCTTGCAGCCTGATCCTGGCAAATCTGCGAGGGTCTGAGAAAGCAATGCTGACATCACCCTCAAGCTTAAGAGCAAGCTTCCAATACTTTGGCGGCCATTCTGACTCATCCACCTTGAAGTTCTTGTACTGGTGACTTTTCACACCCTTCACAACAAGGCTACCCGTCATGCCTGCATGCAGAACAATGCTGGTGACGTGAGTGATTGCATACTGGTGTTGCCGGCACATCTTTGGCAAAAGTGTTTGTCATGTCTACAGATACACGTGTCCCATATTAAACGTACATGTATAGGCAGTCTTGCACACCCTTGAGCAACATGCCATGCCTGTGAGTTGCTCATTCGAAGTCAAGCAAGCTGTGACAGGTTTACTTGATTGTGAATTGCGCATCAGTCCACACAAGTCACAACTGAAGTACATGATCATTGCAATGTAAGCAGGCACAGCATCAGATTGCAGCTAGCTGTGATGAGCTGTTGACTGCTGCACACATACTGGACAAACTGACAGCTTGCTGGGACAGATAGAGCTGTCAAATATGTCAAGGGGTTGTGCAGGCAGCCTGTAGCTGTGACTGACATCAACACCTGGTTGTTTCAATAAGCTGTGACTTTGACACATCTTTGTACCCCGTCCATACCAACATGGATACATAATGCAGTGGACAAGATTTGCAAACTTACCAAAATGCAGCATCAGGCAAGGCTCTTTGTCAAACTCCAGCCACATCTGTTTGCCTTNAACCTGACATGCTGGAGCAGCAAATGCAGAAGGCTGCAGCGGTGATGTTTCAGGCTGCATGGGCAGGTTACAAACAGCGTAAGGCATGGCCTGCACAGAAAGCTGCCATGTTGTGGAGACGGGACATGGTGGTTAGCAATGCTGCCAGGCGGCAAGCCCACAAGCTCAAGGCCTGCTTCCATGGCTGGTATCTTCGTGCTGCTTGGCGCCGAGACTGGCGCTTGGAGGGATCTAGTGTCAGCTCTCTGGACTCTGATGCAAGGCATGAAAGGGCCCCAAGGAAGCACTCTGGTCAGTTGTATTGCTCACTGGCATTGTGCTTGTTCAAAGTCGGCATTGATGTGTGTCAGCATGTCTTACCACAGGATGGGAACATGCACGCATGTGTTCAAATAGGAAGTCTGCCTGCATATCATGTCCCATGTGTTCAAGGCTACAGATCAGAGTTGCCTGTTTTGGCTGCTGCACCTGCTGTGGCTGTCACGCTCTGCATGTCCCACATTGTATTTTTTGGAGGCACATCTACCCAAACAGTGTTGCATGTTGGTCCTGTTGCAAAAACCACATGATACACACATTTACCGTTTCACATCCATAAGTTGTGAAGTTTGTGTAAGTTCCTGTCTGATGCTTGTGATGACATTTGGCAAGACCTTTCACCGTATTTTGGCCACCAAACATACAATGTTGCTGCCTGTTTTGCAGAAATTGAAGGTACAGCGACTCAAGCAGCAGCATCACCAGACAATGATGAACGCCCAGGACTAACAGAGGCCAACCTTGCTGCTCATGATGCCACTGCTGGTCAGAGGCACACTGGCTGGTCCTGCTCAGGATCCTCAGTGTCTGCAGTGGATCTGGTTGTGCTGAACAGGATATCTGCTAGATATGGTGAGACTTCTGCCATTGCTGTAGCTGCACCTGACTTAAACATCATGATGTCTTGTATGTGCTGGGCAGGCTCTTGTAGCTATTGCTGTACACTGCCTTTCCAGTTGCTGGAATGTGGACAGTAGGGCTGTACACATGCAGCTCAACTTTGGTGCCTTTTGCACATTGAATTTGGCTCAAATCAGATCTTATATCCGCACTGCCTTGTATGCTGCATGGTGGTCTGCTGACAACATGATACAGCATAAGTGACTAATGTGGATGTNCTTCTCAAACTTGCAGATCCTTGAGGCGCTTCAGCTGCTTGCTGTCGCCCAGTGCCAAGCCTCTGCAATACAGCAGCACTAGTTGCGGGTGCTCTGCTGTGCTGTCCAGGTCTGGCTGCTGCTGTGCTCTGGTGTCCCAGTGCAGAGCGTGATGCCACAGACTGAATGCTGCGCCTGCCTCTGGTAGCATTCACAGCTACAGGGATGACAACAGATCTGCGAGGTGCTGCTGTGCNGCATCGGCAGCTGTCTCGTTGTGCAGCAACTGCAAGCATGCTCTCACTCGGAGTGCATGCCAACTGCAAGAATTGCCACTGTGTTTGGTGTCATACTGGCTCTGGAAAGCCTTGTGTAGAGCCATCACGTTTCAAAGCATTACATGCTGTTCCTGGGTTCTTGCCCAACCCTTGTGTGCTACTCCTGGCTGTATTAGTCTACTACTTTGACACAAGACAAGTGCATCCCAGAAGTGCAGCAATGGGCTTCCTGCAGTTTCTGATCATCTGGCGCTTCTTCCGCATGTGGGCTTTGGCAGATGGAGTACAGACCCATGAAAACATGCTGAGGTGCATCTGCAACAACTATGACATCGAGGTAGCATACTACGTGTTGACACACTTGTATACAAAATCAGCAGGCTGCTTGGTGTTGTTTGTATTTGCTCAAAAAATTGTTGCAAAGCCATGACGCTGAAACACTGCTGACTGATCAGACGTCCCAAAAAGTTACTCTGCTTTGTATGTTGTCGCACAGTGACGACGTTGCTGCTGATTAGGGATTCTGGAAAGGCTGGCATGCCTCATATAACCAGTGGCTGGTGCGCTACATGTACATCCCACTGGGAGGAGCATCCAAGCGCCTCCTCAGTGTGTGGATCATCTTCACGTTTGTAGCTCTGTGGTGAGTTCACTGGCAATGACTGCAGCATGTTAGCTGTTAGCTGCTGTATACACAAGCAATGCATGAACATCAGCAAGCATGCATGCACCAGTCTTGAGTACGTATAGTTAGCTAAATTTTTTCAGCAGCTTCATTGAATACCTGCTGGCCAATTTGCTTGCAAGCTGCAAAGCCCGCGGAAGTGCCATCTCAAACAAGTCATTCCACGAGCAATGCTGATTTGCACTGACAGTCAGGTGCAGGGAATGGGCATCTTGCAAGGCTTCTGCATGGTGTATGCACCCCCTTGGCATGTATAGCAGATCACCAGGATGCAGCACCACATCAAGTAATAGCTCCCCTAGCTCATCTGGGCTGAAATCCCTACTGCTGTCCAGTGGCAGGAGGTCTGCATCATCCTGAGGCGCATACAGGCACCATCGCTTGCTGCCTTCCACTTGCAGAATAAAAGCATCAATGTCATCCCAGTGAGGCGCAAATCCTTGTGAAGCTGGGGGAGTCAGGTAAGCATTGCAGCCNACGCCCGTACAGCTGATGCCACAATGCTAGCTGAGTCAGAGTGTGAAGTGAGTGTCCAAAGACTTGTGCTCATGCGTTTATGCATCAAGGTGTTAGCAGTCATATGGTGCACAGAACCCTTTGTTGCTTGCATATGCAACCAGGGGTATATCACAATCATTCATGCAAAGTGACATTTGCGCCTTGCACTTCTGCATCCAATGGGCAATATGTCAAGCTCAAGCTGACCTAGGTTGGCAGCACGTTAGTTACGGTCAGGTTGTCATGAATGCATTTGACTGAGCTGCAGCATACTCATGTGTTATATCGATGAGGCACAACATTGTTCACAGAGGTATGCAGAAAGTATGATATAGTCAGCATTGCAGATTATTCTCGCAAGAATTCTTCTCACCGTCAACCCTTTCTTGTCTACCTAGATGTCATATGTTAGACCGCAGAAGACTGTGTGCAGAGTGTGCTTGATCTGGCAGACCTTATGCAGATCTTACATGTATGCAAATGGGCAATAGAAATAATCACGGCATTTGTATTCACCAAGGCTCTACTGTATCATGCAGGGACAGAGGTTGCCTGCTGGACCATCTGGGCTCATGGCAGCAGACAAGCCTGGCAATGCAAAGAAGTCNATGAAATGTCACGCATCAGCAGCATGCAGGGTGTATCTGAGTAGCGTGTCAGGTATTGAGTTTGCAGTCACACTTTGCTGCTTCCATGCAATTCTGCTGACCTGTACGGCGTACTTTGTGCATCAAGCAAAAAAGCAACGTTTGCATGACTACAGTCAGAGGGTTCTCTTGGCTGTGGTGGAGCCTGAGCTGTAAATGGCACAAGCCTGCAGACAAGGCTTGGGTCTGGTTGTTTGCAAAACATGGCATGTGTGATTTGATGCATTTTACACACCCTGAGCAGCACGTGCAAGTTCCAATGCATATTGAGCTGCCTGGCATTTGAGCATATGTGCACAGCACTGCATCTGCTGATAGGTGTCCAGGCAAGTGTACAATGCAGCACTGTGCAAGGTGATGTGTGCTGTACTGTTATGTTCACACTGTCAGTTGTACCCTGTACCACCAATGTTACTTGTGTCATGACCCATCTAGATGACACATGTGAGTGTGTCACTGTAGCAATTTTCTGTCACTGCCATTTTGACAGCTTCATTTGTGTGGCAGCCACCGAAGCCACCACTGCCGCCTGCTTTTGACCCAGCCATGAAGCTACAAGACGGGAAGCCTGTTACACAGGAGCTGTACAGTACAGTTGTAGCAATGCTAAAACAGATTTATGCTGCCATTGACAGCTTGCCCACTTTTGCTAGCAGCTCATGACTCTGGGTGCAGTCCGTAATGTGCATGCCATGGTCAGGCTTGTGCCATACAGTAGTCAGTGTGTTTGGGAAAGCTTTGCAAGGGTGTTTATTATACCAGGCTCATGACAATGACGCTGTCCTCACGAAAGATGTTGCACCAGCAATGTTCACACAGGTGCAGACAGCAGCTGCTTCATTGCGTAGTGTTGGTGTGACAGCGCATTGAGTATGCTATTGAGTATGATGTAACATGGCAATTTGCAGTGAGCCCTCACGGGGCTTTTGCAGGGGCCCTGCCCCTGATTAGTAACTCTTGTATGCTATCAGGGTTTTTGCTCAGCAGGACCACATTGCGGTATTCAAATACGTCATACAGTGTCTAGACTTCATGGACAATTAGTCTTGCCACTTTGTGGCAGAGTTGATCAATCTTGTTGGTCTGTACTTTTTTCTACTACTTCTTCTTCCTCAGCCTTATCCACGGATCAAACAGTAGCCCTCCCAGCACCGGTCCAGACAGCAGCTCACACGGCCCAGACTTACAGCCGCCCACGAGAGCTTGTATGCAATGTGCCTGAAGGACTGTTTGTGCGTGAGGGCCGAATTCAGCTGAAGATCTTGACTGTTTACTCAAGGCCGCTTGTGGGCTTCTTTTCCACGAATTCACATCTGTTATTTCATTAGAGTAGCGATGTTGCTGATGTCAGTGCTCCTGGCCAGTCATTTCCAGCTCAGTCAATGTAACAAATACAGTCAGCAAACAGAGCAGCGCAGTTTTGCTCCTCTATACAAATGCATATTGCAGGGCATCTACGCTGACGGAAGGGTTGTGCCCCTTTGCTCAGCTGCCTCTTGATTGTCACACAGCTCCTTTTGGACTNTGAATGCGAATCCCTCAGCATCTCCCGCCAAAGCATGCATAAAGAAGCCAGTAGAAAGTCTCTGTCAGCTTCTGATATGCAAAACCAGTAGCAGCGCTAAGCGGCACGCAGCAGAAGTAGCAGATGAAGCTGAGCTGGTCTATATGCATGACACATAACCCGCTAACATGAAGCATGGTCCTCTAGTCGCGCGCTGCCGTTACTGAGTGCATGTCCAGGCGAAGTTCTGCTGAAGAAGATGTCACCTTCTGCTGTGCTCTTGAGNATACGGGCTCAGGTCCACCCCTTTGCCAAAGCGTGCATTGTGTATGTCCAGACTGAAGCAGTGCAGCACCATGCAAAGACCCGTCTTGACCTGAATCAACACCATGCAACAGCATGGCAACTGATCAACTCTACTGCTGGGCAAGCACAGTCAGCCTGCAAGCCAGCCTTGACAACAACACATGTGATGACGCAAGTCATCTTATGGTCACTAGACACTGTTATTCATACCAGAACAGCAGTACATTTTTTAAGACATCGTCGACCTCATCAACACCCGTGTGTCATGTTATGCTGTGTTCTGCGTCTTAACCACTTTCTTTGGGTTCATGAAACAGTGGCGTATGTGCTTGCAGGTCGGAACAGCAAGAGACCATGTCAGTTCTGGTGTCACGCATCTGACCAGNGTCATTCAGCTCACTCTGCAGGGCAACTTCTGCTTCATCTGATACTTGCACAAGTATACAAATACATGAAAAGCACAAATCTACCTGAATACGTCTCATCGCAATAGCGCTAGGTGCCCTTCCAGACATGCCGCCTGTCTGCAACTGTGCGTGCTGTCTGAGGGCGTTGGCTAAAGCACTTTGTGGCTAGCTCAGCGGTGGTGCTTGCTTGATGGACTGTGTGTGCAGTATCAATAGCGGAGATGCAACTAGCCAACGCGCACGTAAACAATGCGGGCGTATGCGTCAAGCTTTGCTGCACAGCTGATCACCAGGAGAAGCAGGATCAAAGGGACGCGTAAAGCAGAAGCTATAGCCAGAAATTAGTACCAGCAGAGCGGGCAGTGTACCTAACCTGGACAGATCTCGGTCTGTGACCGTATGCGTGATGACACAGGTGGCACCAGCAAGTGCTGTCAGCAACTTCGCAGAGAGGAATCCCCATGGGCGAGGAAGAAGTTGNTGAGACAGCATGTGCCATGTTGCTGTCTCCACAGACATAAATGTGGCTGTTGGGCTGGCTCAAAAGGGGTTTCAAAAGCTGGGAGTTGGACTTGATGGTGTCTTGCACATACTGCTTGGGTTGACCGGGCTCCCTTGAGTAGCCAACCACCAGGTGGTTCAGGCATCCCAACCGCTGTGCCTGCTGCAGCTCGGGCTGCCATTGTAGACATGCCACACTGACATGCTACAGACTGGACTTGGTGCAGAGCAACTGCTGATCAGGGAATAGATTGCCTGAGGGCAAGTCTTTGCAGGACTCAAGCAGCACACACATGTGATCTGTATTGGCACAAGTCTGCGCTCATGCATGCAGATGCAGCAGCCTTGGCATACCTACAAGCATGTCGGCATGCCCTTANTCATGACATGCACTGCAGGCTTGAAGCTGGCCACTGTTAAGCTTACTGGAAGCTTGCTGGCACCTGACAAGTTGTGCACGTGTTCAGCAGATGCTCCTGGCATTGGAATGCTTGTGGATGTCAGCTGAGCCAAGACGGGGGACAAGTCATCCAGCTGCAGCTCCCNATACCATCTCAATGTGTGGGGACTGCCCAGAAGAACTGGACAATCCAGTCTACATGCATTTGTCAGCTGCAACATCAGGGAGTTTAGCAAACCTCAGATAGCATGCATACAGGGATGTTGCAAAAGCACCTGTAGCTATAAGTGCAGTATAAGCCTCTCCAAGCTCTGCAAACAAGCGCGCCATGCCCTTGATACTCTCCTCATCATCTTCTTCCTCCAGACCATTGCCAGTATATTGCCGCTGCTCTTTTTCTGCTTGCGCTTTCTGTGCAGCTACACTGAAGCGCGGGCGCAGCATCATTACCTTCAAACGTAAAGGTCATGTAAGCATCAGAACAATGTAGGCAGCCTAACATGACACTGCAGGCATCATATGATGGGCCCTAGGACAATTCACTACAAGCGGTATAACAAGTCACAGCAATCGTCAACCCAACCCAGTGTAGGCACAAAGAGCTGAGACAGAGGCATTGTGGTGTTCTCAGCAGACATGGTGCAGGCATACAGACCCCACTGCACTCACTAGAAACCCTCACTGCAGGCACCAACAGCTGGACCACAGGCAGGGCAGGAACCCTCTGCAGACACCACAAGAGCCCAGTGCAGTCATCACAACTCACAGCATCCCAAGGAGCAACTTACTGCAGGCACTGATAGCTAAACCAGGGGCATCACGAGACCCCTCTGCAAACATCAGAACAGCCCACTGCAGGCATCACAATCACTGATGGCAGGCATCACAATCACTGACGGCAGGCATTGCAGCGGTGCAATGCATTTACAGGAGCAACTCACTGCAGGCACTAGGAGCTGGACCAGAGGCATCATCTGGGGCTCAGGCTGCCCGCGTGCTGCCGTGCATGCAANAACAGTGTTTGTGCTGTCAAACTCTGCCAACAGACAAGCACCCTGACTTGGCAGGTGCTCCCAGTGGCACAGACTTACTTGCTGAGGCCAAACCAGGGCGCCATGCTGCCAATGATGCCCACTTTGACAGAAATGNGCCATCACGGGCAGTGCTGCACAGCATCAAGACGGTGTCGCCAACTTGCCTGCACTGACATGACATGTATATGTTGCGCATCAGCCTGTATGTCTGTATTATGGCAGGCATATAGGTCTCATATCCTGTGCTGCATGTGCACTTACTCCGGCCATGGTAGCAAATAATGGCATTCACATGACAAGTAGTGCTCAGGCGTGTTCCAGCCATGGGCACAAGGTTGGCACCGAGGTGAACAGTGATTTTAGCGAGCTCAGGTTCCTACTCCAGTTTGCAAACGCAAATGCTTGCTTGCAGGCAGGTGTGGCCATCCGTGACATTGACACTGCGTTCCGTGTCACCANCGATCATGACTGGGCTCACCCAGAGTGTCACTGAGTCCCAGCTTCTGTGTGAGGAGGCCAGCCCCAGTGACAGTAAGCAGGCACAGGGAGATGAAGGTCTCGTCACTGCGGGACTCTGCCACTAGTCTGAATACACGCCTCACAACCACTCTGCCTGCCACCAGCAGTGCTGCTAGACTGCCAATGGTCTTGAAAGCTGTGGGCCCCAGCTGATACACCAAGCTCATTGTGTCTTGGGATGCCATGTCTGTGTTCTCGACCAAGGGTAGCAGCACTAAGAAGGGTACCACTGCAATGTCCTGCACAATCACAAGCATGCATAGAACCCTGCTGTGAGCTTGAAAGCTTATTTGTTACAAGCATCATGGACATGCATGGCGCTGCTCAGTGAAGATGCTCGCCGCCAACTTGCAACAGAATTGCTTGAGTGGCTGCCAATGTGCTTTCTCGCAAAGCCTGGTTGATGNGCAGGACACCTGTTGTGACATCACACTGTGGATGTCACATTCCTACTGGATAACAGTAGCATTGGAAGGACAAAAAGACCAACACCTTGGTGAAGTCAGNCCAGAACTGGGCTGGTAGCTCCTGTCCTCAGACCCTTTGACTTTCCACATGCTTGTGTGTGAGCGGCAGCCGAAACATATGTGGGTCATGCTGCAAGATCTGTGTTGACGCGGNTCATCTCTGTAGCATTTTGATGTCAGCATCCTCTTGGGAGTCAACATGAGTGTTGGCCTGCAGCTAAGGTGAGCCATGTCAGAGCTGTTGTTGACTTCTGTGTGTACCTATCGTATCATCAGAGCATTAGCGTTCTAGTGTCAATCTTTCCAACATGAGCAGCTGCACCCTGTCAGCAACTCAAAGCTTGTTTTGTCTCGCAATACTGCAACTCGGCTCTATGCATGCGTACACATTCAGTCTCGCAAATGCTGTTTTTATGTCCTCTGTGTCGTGTGCAAAGCACAGTGCAACAGGGGTTGTGTCAATTTCCTCAAAGACTGTGCAATAGACGTGACCATTTCTTGCAGATGCTGATGTGTACCTATTNTTGATGATTGACAAGCACCCATGATGTGCAAAACAGGGAAGTTTTTGGAAAAGGACACAAACAGTGAGATGAACACTAGTGACAGCACAGGTTCACCTTGCAACAGCATGCTAATGCACTTTGCAGGGCACATGCACTCCCAGCAACAATTTGATGCTGCGCATGATTGCTTGCTTACTGTAAAGTCAATTGAAAAACACAGAAAGTTGTAAAATAACCCTAACGCTCAACATTGGCTTACCTTGTCAGTGTTGGAAGCAAGCATGGATCTGAGTGACAAGCAGACCTTGTTGATGGTGAGAGCTGGGGACCAGCCACCATTCCGACTATCATACAGTATGTCAAGGCAGATGTGGCCATTGCTATAAATGTGTGGGTGCATTGGGCTGGTAGGCATAAAGACGACCTGCACATAACAGAGCATGGGCCAGCATGGCATAACAAGGATGCAAGCCTGTTACATGTCTTGACTCTGCATTACCTCAGGAGGCTCAAGTGGGTAGTGATCTGTGAACTTTATTTGTACCCTGCAGCAGCGCACATGCGTTCTTGACACACTGGTCAACACACTGGTCAACATCTTTGTGTATAATTGTTTGCAGCACACCTGAAGTTTTCACCAACATACAACTGTGGCATGCCAGAAGCTGAGTCAGGCCCCGTCATGGTGATGACCCATGTCAGTAGNCTGTCAATGCTGACTTGCCTGTCGCTGTCGCGGCATGCTACCACAGATATTACTGGCTGTAGTACTGACCTGCAGCACAAACTCGATCCAGGTTGACATGGGTTTCTGCCGCTGTTGAGGCGTGCTACAACACATACCACTGTCCTTTGTCAGTGCTGGATTGTATGTTGCTGTCTAGGCATGCTACCACAGATGCTAGTCAGTGACCTGCAGCCTAATCTCTGCTGAGAGGAGAAGACAAGTTGACAGTGAAGGCAGCTGGTGATGTAAGGCATGAGCAGACAGGGGTTACTGACTTGGCTGCACCTCCAGACACACTCAAGCAGAAGCGAATGACTTATGAGCGGCAGCATGACGCTATTGGGAAGCAAGGGGCCAAAGCCCATATTGAAGGCAGCTCACAGTTTCACGGATATCTGGTGACTGATTGATGACCTGNGTCTACATCCTGTGATGCAAAGCTGAACATGGACCAAAGGTGTGCATCCTCTTGACGCCCCCTCTGCACCTTGGCACACTTGCCAAGACAGTGATGTTGGTTGCAAATGGGCTTCAGTACGTCATTGCACACATTGCACATTTCGCATTGCTGCGTAGCAGCTGCCAAATGCAGGAGCTGGAGTACCTGCCGCATTACATTAAAACGAATCTACAACAGCCAGCGGGCAACGAACACCATCATGAACAGCTGCAATCCTGGTTTCCATCATAACAACCAGAACCAAAGCCATCAACGAGTTGTTCATTGCCCTTTGGTCGTCATGAATGCGTGTTATGTAATGCTGCAGGGTGTCATTTTGATTAGGCAAGAAGCTGCCTGCAATGCAGCATAGGGCAGTATCACATGGCATGCACTGGACATGTGGTCATGATTTGATGATATATGAGCACAGCTGACTGTACCTGCTGGAACCACAATCGCTACGAGAGTGCTTTCCAGGCTANACATGGTGACATCACTGACAAGATGTGACCACTGCAGGGCTGACATAGTATGCTGGCTTTCAGTGAGCGTAGAGACATGCAGAACAAGAGAAAATGCTAATTGCATGGCACTGCATCGCCTTGCACTGCAGAGGCTTGTTGTGCGCACGTCTGCAACTAGGCTGCAATGTTGGTTCACTCAATGACATGAACTGCGAGATTGCCGAAGCATAAAGCACATGCATCATATGGCGTCCATTGCTATTTTGCATTGTTACATGGCTTGCCTGGACAGCATTGAAGTCTAGTTCTGCTCGTGAGGACCCCCCACTGGGCACGCTTGAGGCTGCCCCGCCCCCCATGCCAATGCGGTAGGCAGGGCCCCCAATCTTGATGATCAGCATGCCCACCTCAGGGGGCTTCTTTTCCAAGTGTTGGTGATCAATTTGGCCAATTCCAGCGCTACAACGAGATCACACCAATCTACGCTTAGCATGTCACTGCCGCTGGCTTGCATATGCAATGTTGTGCTGCTTGCAACTAGCAACAGTACGCCAAGCATGTGGTATATCAGACAGCTCTCATGACACGCACAGGTGGTCCATTTGGATGTCAAGTGTGCAAAGGGGAAAGGTTACAGTGCACCAACAATGGCGATGCACCACTCGGGAAGTACATTACCTGAACATGATTGGCTTGATCCATTCTCGCCTGTTGCCATCCGGCAACCTCATGCCAAAAGTGCGGGTGTACCCCGCAATGAGGGGCTCCCCAAACTTGTTACCATAATCAGAANAGCCTAGCAGCACTGCTGCACCAGCTGCAAAGGCAGGCAAGAAGAGGAAGGCTGACGAGATCCTGGGCGCCACTCACGCTGCTGGCTCACAGCTCAAGGTGAGCTCACGCTGCCGGCAGAAACCAAAACAGACCATGTATGAGCTGTTAGCAATATGCAATGTCACCAACATCACACTTGAGGCAAGCTTAGATGCTCTGTGCTTCCCCTGGCTGCACGNGCAGTACAGCAGCAGCACACCAGCCACAGTCAGGGAGCCCATCGGCACTTCCTGAGGATGCAGGAAGCGACACACAGACTGTACAGCATACAGAGCAGTTGTTCACAGTATCCTTGGCTGGCAGTAGTCACACAACTCAAGCTGCTTCTGAGGATGACCAACATAGCATGCATGTAAACGCTCAGGAAGAAGATGCAGAAGAAGCGTTACCATCGCGCTCTGACATCATGGCTAAGTTACAGGCAGACACAAGCTGGCACGTTGAAAACAACCGTGCAGATCAAAAATTCAGCCTGAGGTGAACAAGTCTTCACGCATGTACAGATCAGCCAGTCTGCGTAATCTCTGTACATACCACGCAACACAGCTGCCAGTTGATACAGCAAGCAGTGCTGCAAGACCCTGTCAGCAAGAGATGGTAACGAACCAATGAATATGCTGCAGGTCAGCCAACGTCAGGGTACCAATGTCCTCTCCTCAGCATGAGGGAGAGATGCACAAGGGTCTGGAAGGGTCTGTGCTCGAATCGGGACAAGCCAAAGAGTGGCTGCAGTTCCTGCTGGGCAGGGAACCCAAAGATGCACTGCTGTACCTGCGTAAATGGCTGCGAGAAGCAGCCAGGAAGGAAGATGTGCAGTCAAAAACTGTCAGGAGCAAACTGCCAGGTAGTAGCTGTATGCAAGCCACGACAAGTTGATAATCAACCAGTCGTCTGAGTGCTTTTGTTGTGGCAATTTTCAAGCCCAGTATGTTTGCCAGTATGGCAGGTACATGAAGCTTCCTGGTATTCTAAGCCCCTGCTAGTATGTGTGACAGACTCAACTCACAGCAACATACAGCAATATGCACGANTACATCGTGGCAAGCAACTTGGCAATGCAAAACTGACGCAGTGCTTCGTGAGCGCACAGTAGTCTTGCGCTACTATTGCCGAACATGCATTGCACTTGGCTATGACTAGCAGCGTCAGTTGTTCGAGTTTTTCTCGGGGTGTCGAGCAAGTATATGAACACAGCTTCCTGCAGGAGTCAGCTGTAGTCACCAATGCTCCACAGAGCCCGTTGACATGATCAACATGGTCAACTTCATAGCACTATGTCGCATCACGGTCCTCATTCACAATGAACTGCTGGCCTGGACAGCCGAAGGAATGGCTTGATCAAGCACATCACACACACGTTGGCTAACAAACACACTCTCCTGCAACAGATGGCACAGACTGCAAGAACAACACAACAAGCCTAGTAGTATGCCTGATAGGGGTAAGCTGTAGCACCAGCAGCAGAGGCAGCAGGGTATGCATACGGTTGCTGAGCACCAGTATAAGCTTGAGGGTATTGGTAGTAGGACTGAGCACCAGCATAATATCCTTGTGACATGGCAGCTGAAGCCGCGGCTGCTGGGGGGCCAGGAAGGGAAGTTGCTGGGTACGCAGTAGCTGCTGCTGCTGCCGCAGGCGTAGCTGCTGCTGCAGTCTTTGCAGCTTTGCTGGCTGTTCCTGCCATTTGATCTGCTGTCCTCTTTTTGGAAGGTGCTGAGATTGCTACCTTGCCTGGCAGCTTGAACCTGTGCGCATGCTGCTGCTCTGCTTGTGCAAGCATGCTGCTATTGACAGGTCTGTCTACTGTGTGTGACTGACGTGAGTGAATAAAGCTTCCTATTCACGGACGCTTACTTTACTAGCATGTTTGTAGTCAGTGCTGTCACAGGTTCCTAGTCAGGGTAGGTCATGTCCTGTTAAGCTGTACGAATGGATTTCTCGTGAGTGGGAAAAGATGGGAACATGATCACATGACGCAAAGACACTGTGAGCTCACGGGCACATCGTAGAGACTAGAACTCGGTATGATCTCGGAAATTCCGAAACTGGAGGCAAATCAAACCAGAGCCTCCGGGCCAGATCTAACACCGACTGCTTTTCGTGTGCCATGGCTTGCAGTTCAGCAGCATGTGCACCAGTCTATTTCTGTGGGCGGACCATCCAACGGTCTTACTGCTACTCACCTTCAATCGAGACGAGTTTTTGAAAAGGTACGCAGCTCGCTGGCAAGAACTCAACAANAAAAGGGCTAGGCGGGAAGGATACATCCCTGAGGGCTACGGACAGAAGGATTGTGACTTGTGCCAACAAAAGAAGGACCTGCTGATCAGGTACCTTGTGTAGGTGCACTCAACTAGTGGTTTGCGTATCAATGTAACATAGCCATGAAATGCAGATGCCAGATTGATGAAAGCGAAACTTGGCATATGGTGTGTGGCAAATGCTGGAACACTGTGAGTGGCGGAGTAGTAGATGGCGATGATGACCATCTGTACTACAGGTGTGTGCATTCCACACAAAGTGTACTGGTCAATGCAGGCTGTGACATGCTCTCAAACAGGGTGTTGTCATGCACCCAGCTGCGATTCAGTGCTGCCTTAAGCTTGTGCAGTACTAGTGCTTGTGGCAGCTATGTACACTGCATCTTTGCATCTGTGCACCTGAGGACTGTCATATTCCTTGATTGTCATGTATGAAGCTTCCCCATGGTCGCCGCAGGTATGGCGGACTGTGGAAGAACCTGCACAAAGCGGACCAAAAGCCAGATGTCAGCAGAGCAGAGCCATCTGCTGAAGAGCCTACTGGGTTGCAGCAGCTACTAGCGAGTAACACTGACAGCAGCGCAGACAGGGCCTCATCATGATCAAGAGTTGCTGAGCACTCCTTTGCCAGAGCAGCTTGACTGTGCATGTGATGCGAGGACAGCACATTCAGTAGTCTGCATTCAAAGAGTAGGTGCAACAAGTGTGGCAGTCATAGCATANTGCAATCCCATGCCATCAGCTGAAGCTACAACTTCTGTGTGAGGCTCTGCTGACGCCGGTTGTGGCTCCTCAGCTTCCCCATCATCTGACTGCACAACTGCTGAGCTGTCTGTGTCAGCATCTGCAGGCTGACTAACAACAGCTGTGTTGCTGTGCATGTCACTCTGCCTGTCAGCACTTGATCTGCGCCTTGCAAGGGCGGCTTGCTGAGCAACAGCCATGATGTCATCATCTGAGGGTCCTGCTGACTTGTGGTGCAGCTGGCGCGAAGCTACCACTGCATTGAGCTGCTCAATGCCCACCATAGGATCTCTGAGTGAGATGTGCCGTCTGAAACCATGCAGGGGCACATCAGCATCTGCGGGATGTTGCACAGTCATGCTAGTCTGTGTTTGTATGGTTGCTGCATGCTTTGCTGAAACAGGCAAGTTTGTATCAGCTGAGGGCTGCGGTGCGTCACTGCTTTCCGGCGCCTTGGCTGTTTCAGCCTTTGACTCTGGCNAGTCTGCTTGCCTTGCAGCCTGACTTACTATTCGCAGGTCTTTCACCATGTTTCGCAATGGCATTGCTGACGGCTTGAAGTCACTGCATACCAGCACAAGCACAGTAGACAAGCACAATATTTTCCGCAGTGTCACATTGCTCTTGTCATGCAGTGACAGCAAGTTAGTGTTGGTTTGTCACTCTTGTGTGTGCAAGCTATGGGACCACTCTGTAATAGGAACATGGTCATTGTTGGCATAGTAGGCTGCGACAGCACAACAGGAGGGTCTTATGTCTAAATTTTGATCTATTGATGGATTTTGATGGCAAGGGACAATCACATGTTTGCCCAAAGACACAAGGCCAGCAGTAGTAAACAACGCACTGCAAAGCCTCCGTACTCTGACAGCAATCACGTGTAACACTGTAGCACACCTGGCTGCAATGACAGGCATATGCCTCTTGAGAACTTCTGAACAGCCAAACGATGTCTGCAACACTTCGCGCAGCGCCTGTTGGTCTTTCACACCAAGCTTCTCAGCCAGGAGCATAGCTTCACACGCAGCTGCACTGTGCACTCCAACCAGCAGCTGATTCACCTGCGCACCGTATACAGTCAGAGCCGTGCATATACACCATACATAGCAAGCCTGAGCATGTATCATGTTTGGCAACAATATTGTGTTGTGTCCTGCATTGCACCCCTGAGTGCAGCCATTGCGTAAAAGCTGTTGGAGAGGCCTTGCAAACAGACGTTGAACTGTCGGTTGTAAAAGGGGTGCACACACAGAGTCACAGGGCATGACAAGCATCGCACATTTGCCTGTTGTGACTTTGCAGTAGCTTGCTAAGTCAGAGCATATGTGTCATGCTACAGATGCGCCTTACTGCCCGCCTGCTCCTTCCAACTGATTCTGATACAGCAAACACAAAGCATGGCACACCGTCAAGGAATGCAACCAAATGCCAACTGTCTGCAATACACAGACAATGAATTTGTGGCTTCGAAGATTAAATGTACCAGCCATGTTGACCAGAATTTTGCAGAACTCTCAAAATTCTGCGATGGTTTTTGCAGAAGCTCATGCAGCTTTGAGTGCANCAACACGATGACTGCACACACAGCCACAACTTTGAGAGGTACTGCCTTCCTGATTCAGAAGAAACCCACTTGCCGAATGGCAAGCAGTGGCCTCAGAGCGCCATCATCCGGATGCAAGCTTCTACCACGACCNGATGTCCACAGCAGAGCATGACGCTGCTGGGATGAAAGTTGTAAGATGCTGACAAATACAAGTCTCGCAGTCTGACGATACGCTGAGGTATGTGGAGCAGAATCGAAGGGGTTGCTGGCAAAGTCAGGACCAACGTATCACAGTTGGCCAGGGATGTCTTAGAAGGTGGCGAGGAGGACTCACCACTGCAGGTATGTCCTATGAGTGCTGAACAGGCACCAAAGCATAGCTAATGGACAGTTGAAGGGGAAAACGCTGCAGGGGGCACATGTCAGCACCTTCAGCAACGGCTTTCAGCCAAGCACTGTGCCATATCCCCCAAAACAGACACCCCAGCCTCATTTCCAAGCAGCAGGGGTAGATGCAGCTCAACAGGCTGCACACTGGCCTCTACAGGCCACCCCTGTGGTGCATCAGCACAAGCCATTACAGCAGATTCCGTTCATGCCACAGCGCCCTCGGAGCACGCAGCCTGCAGTCAAGCCCAAACTGTTTGTGCCACAGCCTGTGCAAGCACAGCAAGCAGCCTCAACAGCAGGCCCAAGCAAACAGACGGGACCAGCCTTACCTGCCACAGCAACCTCTGTTGTACCAAGCAGCACTCATGCTGCCACCCATCGTCCGGCAGTGTCCAGCAGACTGTCTGCTCTCAAAGCAAAGCTTGATCAGGACAAACACAGGAGCACTGAAGACAAGTCGCCAACTAGGTATGAGTTACATTTCACGCATGTGTCATGGGAAGAAAGTCAGGTGANGCGCTGTGCTGTGACAATGGCAGCAGCGGCACTGTGTACATGCTACCCCACATCGGAGCAATGTCACTTATGTGAGTTGTGTAACAAGCGCTCGCCGTCGTCTCACAGGCAATCATGCAGCAATGCTTGAGCTCCTGGAGATCCCGCAGCTCATGGACACCTGCATCAGGAACGGCAGCTATGATGATGCCCTGGACCTGAAGGGCTTCATTGGCAAGCTGGCATTCATGCACTCAGACCTTGCAGTAGTACAGAACCTAGTCAAGGAAGTCGACAATGCATCACAATCCATGCTGGATCAGCTGCTGCAGAAGCTACGCAGTAATGTGCAGCTGCCAGACTGCCTGCGCATCATCGGGTACCTCAGACGGCTGGGGGTCTTTTCGGAAAGGGTGAGTAAGGCTGTGCACATCAAGTAGCATAAGTCTTTTTCCAGGCATGTACATGTCTTGCATAGATCGTTGAATCTGCTGCTACTCACAATGGCAACGCCATTCAGCATGTGCCAATGTCAGTCTTGTTGTCACAAGATGCTTGTCGGTTTCATCAGCTCCTGTAAAAACAACGTCCGTCCAACGGCAAACATAACATGTGATCTTACTGGTACAGGAGGATTTGCTTACTTGTGAATGCATTAAATGTGCTTTGACTGCATGCCACACAGTATAAGCAAGCTGACGCGCTCCTGCAGGACTTGCGGTTGCAATTCCTTCAATGCCGCGAGGAATGGCTTGCAGAGGTCATCCTGGATCTTGAGGAGCAGAGTGTGTATGACTACCTAAAGCGCCTGACAGATATTCACAGGCTGCACCTCTTTGACATTGTCATGCAATACAGAGCCATCTTCTCAGCTGACAGCTCCACACAGGTGATCCAGTAAGTTGTTCTGTGTGTGTCTCTCGCTACACTGTCTTGATGTCCCCACTTGCTGTAGTGAGCACAACTGTGTGACAGTCCTATTCTTGTAGCTCAGCTTGCATAAGTTTGCATTATGATCTGTTGCTTGTGCAGCCCAGGTGCGTTCAGCTAGCAGCATTGTAATGCATGGCCATGACTTGCCCAGGATCAAGTTGTGATGGCAAATGGCAATTGCTCGCTCAACCAGCGGACACATTGCGGTGGTGTTACAACGCCAGGATGTTGAGTGACCTGTAGCCATTGAAGATACAAGCAGATAATTGCATCCATTGCAATGCAAGTCTACCGATGTTTGTCGGACATTGATCAGACCTGCAGGGTAGTTTTTGAAGTCATGTGGATTAACTTCACAGTCCAGCAAGTGATGGTTAAAACAATCAAAAACAGTCTGAGAGTGTATTGGGCTTCAGAGTCACAGAGCCCAGAAACTTTGAGCTGTCAACTGGAAAACACTGCATCCTGCAGCAAGCGTCATAACCTCAAATTGCTAACCACCTTTACCTTGCACATATCACAGAGGAAGTGCCCCCATAGTCCTGACTCAAGCATCATTGAGCCTTGTGATGCAGTATGATGGTGTCATTTGACAGTGTATCTCTGATGTGTGTAGGAAGGTGAGCAAGACGGCGGTCTAGTCTTCAGCTGGGCAGAGCACAGAGTGTGCCTCTACCTTGAAGCATTGCGTGCCAACTTGCCGCGTGTCATGGAAGGTGGCAGCCTGGCATCAGTGCTGGAGCACTGCATGTACTGTGGCATGAGCCTTGCTAGGGTTGGGCTGGACCTCAGAGGGTTGCTGCCACCCATATTTGAGGCTTGTGTTCTTGGGCTGTTCTCAAAGGTCAGTAGCTCAGGTTGACATTGCAAGATGCTCTTGTGTGCTGGCATTGCTANCGAAATTTGCTTCAACTCAGCTTTCTTCCCCCTTTCACGTGCTGACGTAACGCATGTTACGCACACACTCACCCATGTCTTCCTGACGTTGCGACTGACCGCTAGTGATATGCATCAACTTGAAGCAATGCCTGTACAACAGGCACACAACAAGTATCATTCCATAGACCTGTCAAGCTACACGAAGCGTAAAAACAGCATGAATCACTAGTCATCTGCCTCGACACCCTGCTCTGCCACCCGGTGGTGACCATAAAATCGGGCAGAACCACGGCAACGCTACTATAAGTTGTCAAGACCAAATTTCCCCACTGTTGCAAGACCACACAGCCGGCATTGTGTGTTGTAAATGTGACCCAACACAACTCAGCTTCTTCTTGTAATATGGCCAGTCTCTAGGTCCAACACCCCAGCCTTACTCAGGTCCAGGTTCTGCAACCGCACCGCTCCAAGCAGAGACTCTGGCAGTTCATCCTGCAGCCAGACAGTGATTATAGTTGGTCCTACGCCTGAAAGTGCCAGCAAAAAAGTGCGACTGGCCTTGAGTATGGCATTGCCCAAGTAGGATACACAGTAGCCTACACCTAAGTTTTGTTTGCTCTCATGATGCTGAGCTGCATCAGCGAGAACAGTCTGCGTGATACTCAGGGCAGCTCCAAGCCCAGAACTTAGGGAAGCATTGACCGTTGCAGCAACATCAAGAAGACCGCCTTGCATAGATCAACAATGAATTGCATGTCAGAGCAGTGTATGGCATGTCAGCCACTGAAGTACCTTGGTATGACCCTCTAATGTGATGGCCATGTCTATGACCAGCCCCTTGAGAGCACCTTGGACCAGCCCTACCACTGACGCAGCAGACTTGGAGCTCCCAACATCGATGTCAACCTCAAAATATCGGGGACCTCTGCAGGCCACACGGCAGCCATGTAAGTTGACATGACATGGNGCCACTGCCCAAGTTGTGCAAGCTGTACACAGTAAGCAGCGCGGCGCTCTATGTTGCCACTCAAGCTGCGGTCCTCTTGCCTGCATTCAGTAGGCTGTTATCTACAGCAAGAGACACATCAGCTCATTGCTGCAATGCA
Source organism: Trebouxia gelatinosa (assembly GCA_000818905.1). Lineage (NCBI taxonomy): Eukaryota > Viridiplantae > Chlorophyta > Trebouxiophyceae > Trebouxiales > Trebouxiaceae > Trebouxia > Trebouxia gelatinosa. Next base: position 7,881,520 of record KN805368.1, on the reverse strand, counting down.
GTATGAAATCAGCTCCTGCAGCAAGCAACAGATCTGGCAGCATCTGTAATGTGTCATGCATTCCTGATTACCACTCTTTGATGAATGGTTAGTTCTCTAGACTCTCTGTGTATATACTACAGCTCCTAGACTGTAAGTTACATTGGGGAGGAGTAGCATGGCAGAGCAACACTGTCAGAGCTTGTCAGCCTGTAAGCTACGCATGCTGACAAAGCATGCGATACACGCTGCTGCAGTATGGCTGCAAAGCGCATGCTAAGCGTGCAAGGCTGTTCACCTGTCCACATCTGCACACAACCAGGTTGCAGCCACCGTTCTTCTCAACCTGGTTGCGGCACTTCGGGCAGGGCTTTGTGTTGGTGTTGAGCCAGTTTGCTGTCTCACTGTCATCGCTGCACTTGCGGAGCCACTTTGTCCATCTGCGGAACAGCGCATGTCACAGCATGACAAAACTTGCCAAGCTTGCTGTAATTTACAACATAGCAAACCTTGAACCCAGGACTACAATTCGCGACGCCAGGTGAGAGTTGACCAACGTTGGCAGTGCCACACACTGGGCGATTGAGACCGGATTTATGATGCTCAAAGGTGCAGAGACAAGCTTTTGGAAATATGCACAATGTGGCAAGGTGGACCTCATGCAGTGCGCCTGCTGTATATGCAGCTTTGCTGTCAAGCGACATTTGGCATGTTCAACAGCCTTTAACAGGGGCCATGTACTCGACAGGGCTCACATGTCACAGGTGCAAGGCGCATGCGGCTCATGGCCACACTGGAAGCAGAACTTCTTCCCGCATCTGCAGGTAGGCTCGCAGTTCAGGTCACCATCCACCTGCCAAGTGGCACAGTAAGCTCGACCTACTGTGGCTACACTATGCATAACATAGCATATGAGTTGAAATCAGATAAGCCATAGTAAACTGCAGTAGTGCAGTTGGCCATGCACTAGCTGTACCTGTATGGCACAGCCACAGTGTGGAACGCTTGGACACCATTTGACCTGCTTGTTGTCCTCAATGTAGGACTCTAAAAGCTTCTGTTGGTACTTTTCTACAAGCTGCTTGTTGTGCTGCATGAGTTTGACGACCTGCATGCAACAGCCCACTCACACATGGAGCGCATAGCATGCGAAAAATCATCACACAAATTGAACACAACGTGTGAGCGAAATTCACACAGGTGTCTGGTGTGTACCTTGCGGTCATCACAGATAGCTCCGCACTTGATGGCCATACAGAGTAGACGTCTGCTATTGCCCTCACTGATCTGGATAGTGAAATGGGACACCCAGCAGTCGTTGCAGAAGGTATGGCCACACTCCATGGTTGTGGCAGTCTGTACAGGAACCTCACAGAAGCAGCACCCACACTCTATGTCGCCTAATCTAGGAGCTGCAGCCACAATGACAATCTGGCTTGGCTCTCATGTTGATGAACGAAGGGCAAGCACACGCTTTTCACTATGNTCGCCCTCTTCAAGCAAATGCAGGCATGCTGTCCACCCACTGCAGTGTTTCTGTGTCGACAGTATAGTTGGAGCCATGCACTTTTGCCACTGTCTCGCATTGTCTGGATTCTGCAAGTTGACTTGATTCCATGCGTCTTTGCAGTTGTGCTTGTCTGGCCACATTGGACTGTAATCAAGTGCAAGGCCTACATTTCACTACCAGATCACCTCAAATGACCAAACTGGTGAGTCGCATACTTGAGCTTTTGGTGTAGCGAGCTAGGTACTGAAAAAAACATCCCTATACCATGGAAACACAGAATATATTGCCATATGTAGCTCATGAAGTTTACAGCACCCCAACGGTTAGACAAATTGCCCTGATGCTGGCTCACGCCTCAAGATCTGAGGTGACATGTCTCTCATCAAGACTTCATTAGCAGTGGAAAGGTGTGCCTGCTCTCAATATGCACAGTGTTGCAGAATTTGAGTCGCCGAGGGCTGCATGGGACTGCCTTGGAATATGGCAAGCTCCTACTAGGGCTGGACCCCCAAGACCCCAAGGGGGTCCTCTTCTGCATTGACTACCTTGCCATCAGGGCACAGCAATACAACTTCTTACAGGTATGCTTCGAACCTGTTTACACAATCGGTGCAATGACTGGATCAAGCAAGGCACCTCTCCGACATAGACTACTCAACCATCAGTGCCCAGTAGTACTGCAAGCAACATGTTCCTGACATAGGATGTGGCACAGCCACTGTATGTGATGGTGATGTGTAAACGGCTGTGCACAATGCAACTGAGAGCTGTCCTGCAGCCAAGAGCTTTTGTGCATGCAGCAAGCTTTGCTCTGTCGTGGAATGGCTTACAGCTTATTGCAGATGTGCCTCTGTGCCTCTGTCTGAGTACATATATAAGGTGGCATGTTCTGTCTCTGTGCATAACTTATGCTGCGCAAGCGCTGCCAATGTGCCATGTAATGCACATTGTCAAATTTGTGCATTGCATCCTTGCATCACAGGCTACCCTGAGATAGCACACAAACAGAGCATGCATGTGCACAGTATGACACGCAGCATTTCTCAATCTCACTCACACACAGCTGCATGAGCCTTGACTCAAGCTGCATGAACCCTGAGCCAAGCTGCATGCAAAGACATATCAACAATCCAACAATATTGGCATGCAGGCTGCAGCAGGAGGTGCTCGCAAGGGCAAGAGCCAAAGTTTGTCAGCTCTCANTGGAGAGGGGTGATGACTAGCTTGAAACACCTGTTCAAGGAATCAGACATACACCGCTGCATGAACTCAGTGTACAAGCATACACCCAGTAGCTTGCAATCAAAATGACTGAGAAGCAAAGGTATCCGGGACAGTGTTGTGGCAATGCCAGTGCAAAAAGCATGACATCACTTTGTCAACTTTACAAATGCTGCCTCACCTGCCAACTACTAACTCCAATGAGTAAGTGTTTAGCACCACACACAATACACAACATCGCCATGCCAGTGCATGGTGCAAACCAATCTGAGCTTGTACAAAGCCAACTATCTGAGGCGTCAAACGTGTGGTCTGCACCTGTTGTGTGGGGTCTGCAATCTACACATCACGGCGGAAGCTGCATCACGATTGTCAGGTATTGATGGCACGAGGGACTATGAGCTTAGACTGCAGCACATGTGTCACACAACATGTATGCTGAGTCACAAGTGTTGACATTGTCACACCTGCAATGCACACCAGCAATGGACCATGTCTGCACAGGTGTCAGCACTTGCAGACCATTGTGCTCGTGAATGGTACCTTGGGCTGATATGCGGCTGTGCTGTGTTACAGTAGCGCAAACTGATTATGATGTACACTGATGACCATACCTGACATGATACAGCGGTAGTGTCAGAGCTGAACTTGCAACAGCGTATTAGCAACAAACACATACCTGGTGTGCAGCATGGCCTCTGCTGTCAGCTGCTGCCAGCAGTCAGTCTAGACATACACGAGCAGTCATATTGCCTGTTGTGCCATTGAGAACGCTGTGGTCTGCAAAAAGCACATAGCACCAGTGCAGGTACTTCTCTTTCAGGCTTGAACTGGAATGGGTGGCTCTGTGCTGGAAGATCGTGCGCTCAGAAAGCAGCACTTACGTTGTTTCCAACNATGTGCTGGGAACAGTTGCGTCTTGCAGGTTGCCATTGTCAAGCCTTGACTGCATCACCAACCAGCATGCCAGCAACCAGCAAGACATAAGCTCTTCAAGTATGATGCTGTTTGTTGCAACACTGCTAAGTACACTTGACCTTAGCATTGATTGAGCACATTCCTGACCTCAGGTCCCAAATCACAGTCAAGCCATCTGTAATGTGATGCGCTCAAGGATTTTGTTGGCATGCTCAGTGGTTGTACAAACGCTTTTGAACAGTCTTGCTCACTGCACCCAACAGTTTTTGACTTTGCTGTTCATAAGCCTAGTTGCTTGCCTTTTGGCAGTCACAAGGATATTGGCTGTGTGTGTGGCCCCGCAATAATACCGTTGGGGGAACCCATGCAATGGTGTCAAGCAGTACTATACCTGTATGGTCGAGTTTGCTTGAGCAGGGCTGTCATGAAATCATCTGGCTGGTCAAGGAATGGGTAATGGCCAGCATGAGGTATGCTAGTGATCTGCAGATCTGCATCTGTAAGCTGTCCTCGCTGCTGCCGTATCTGTTCACAGACTCTTGCACCTCCAACTGGATTGGTCCAGTCCAGCTCACCATAAATGAAGCTCAGGGGTATCTGCAACATCAGTACAGAGCACTGACCAAAATGCTGTTGCAGGCTGTGCAAAGCAGCTGTTTCCACCCATTTTGCGACGAGATCTGCAGGTGCCATACAAAAAAAGGAGAGCTTGAAGACGACCCCAATTCACCTGCTTTACCAACAAACTTCATCAGGGATGCAGTACCGGTTTGTCAAAAGTCCTTAAGATGCCGTAAGCCAGTGGCGAGAACAAAGTCATGCTAATACGTGCATGTGGGATGGGGCGTGTGATGTGGNGCGATTAAGGCCTGCAGCAAGTGCATGGCGTGTATGGTGGACAAGTTGTGGCTGTGTGCACGTTTGGCTGAACATCTTGGACACCATGCCGTCAGTCCTGGACACTTGAGCTGCGTTCGAGCCAGGACACGGGAAATATCAAGGGTTTGAACCCTTGATGTTTAGGGTCTAAACCCTACATATAGACACACGTAGGTTGGGGGTGGTGCTTGTCATGACAGTATGGGCGGCAATGGCACACCAAAAGAGTGTTATGCGTTTGGTGGTGTTGCATGCCTGGCATGTCGTATGTGCCGCAAATTGCAACAACACATGCACTGAACATTGATAATGCCATCACGACAACACAAACTTGTTATGTACGGAGCTGAACGCTGCCAGCAAGTGGTTGCATCTGGCAGTTGCTGGACAGGCAAACCCTTGACAACTTGCTAGGTGCAGCAATGTGGTGTCAGTTACACTACGTGCATCATAACAGCATGACCAGCAAAGAGTTGCAAGACTGTGTGCCCAGGATACCAAAGGTGAAATCCCGCCCTGCAAGTCATGAGATCCAGTATGCCATAGACTGCTTGCATGAACACATTGTATCCCTTACGCCTTGCTTCTGGCAAGGCAAGTCTGCCACAGAAGTGGCGGTGAAGCTACATGATGCTGCGGGTCAGAAGGCTCGAATGGCAAGCCCAGTATCCTCGCCGCACAGTGAGCAGTTCAAGTTGGTGGCGCAGGCTATATACGAGACAGTGCAGCCTCCNATTGCATCCATTGTTGGACTGGAAGCAGCTAGATCCTAGCCAGCAGTGCGCTAAGATGACTATCCCCAGGTCCGCATATTACTTCTGTCCAGAGAATGTGTTGAGCACAAGATCACGTGACATCAGGTTAGCATCATCCTGCTAGCAGGTGTGTCATCTACTACTGGGTGTTGTGTGTGGCTGTTGTGTGGTACCAGGCAAAGCTTACAATGGAGGATGCTGTATTGGCTCCCATCCAAAGCGCTAAATCTGCTGATTACAGCGAGGGATCTGGCTTCAATGCAGCTGTGAAGCCTTCTGAGAGGACTACCAGCGATCCTGATGAGACAAAGCCTGGGGCTGGAAGTCACGGCATGGAGGACCCTGCTTTGACCCCGGTCCAAGGCGAGGAGCCCAAAAAATGTACGCGCACTGCTCGCTGGGGCATGCGTGCGAGTCTGACCTGCTAGAGCATTTCTCGCACACGTACACACTCCACTACGTGCCACTTCAGCTCTTTGTGATGCAGGAACCTGCGGTTGCTTTCGATAAGCACAAGTCAGGCTCTGAAATGTTGCCAGAGGCGTGTCTGTGCAGAAGTCCCTTGGGTACAACTCAACCTTCCTTGAAATGAAGCGTTTGCAGGCAAAGCAGAATGTACTGTGACAGTCGTGAGAGTCGTCGGGGTGAACAGGGTCAAGTACCTGCTTCTGCGCAATTGCTCATTGTCACAAGAGTCATTTAGTTTAAGCTGGCCAGGTGCCACCTTGCTACTGTGTTGTAACATACTGCTGAGTGGTGGCAGGTCACTGTTGTTATACTGAGGGGTTTGCATGACACACAGTTCCTTGTCGCCTGCTGAGTGAGGTGGGACATGGGAGAAGTTGGCTTGCCATATGGATAAAGAGCTTGCTCTGGTGCAGCCATGTTACTTAGCATTCTGCAACAGTCAAAATTACTGTAAGTGTTGTCACTACAGTGACTCTGGTAGGCAATGGCTGACAGCAGGGGTGCACGTCAAGTGTGTGCACAGTATAGTCTTTGCTTGCACCCTCAGTCTGTTGCATAATGTATTCCAGTCACTGACAGCTTTCGTCTCGAGCTCTGGCCAGGCACAATCTTGGCAGATGCCGAGTCACCTGACAAAATGACACCAATTTTGAACACAAACAAGCGCAAAGGTTCAACACAGGCACATGATATACATTGTATGATATATTACTTGAGGCAGGGAACTGGCTTGCATGGATATGTCACAAATGTGCCTGTAAAGCTGCTAGTAGACACGCTGCAAGATAGTCCCACCCGTGACGGTATTGTAAACGGCACGGGACATGATGTACATGGCGCTGCAGATGGCGTGTCCCGGACCCCAACATCAACATGGGACAGGGCCCATGTTCAGGGTCACGGCGAGGTAGAATCCCTATTGCTTTGTCCCGGTCAAAGGACGAGCAGAAAACACGCTCACATTGACATTGTCGGGCTACTATCGCTGAACACACGGAGAAANGTGAATTTGTGCTCATGCAGTGTGCAAGCGCATCTACGCAATTGCTGGTACGGTGCGCGTACACCTGTGCGTATAGTAAACGCCGTCCGTGTGTGCTGAGCTTTCATTTTACGCTTCCGAGTCCATCAAGCTCAACAGGCGTTGGTGTGACCTCACTTTGTGAGTCAAGCTTGTGCTGGACTGCTCAACGCAACACAGCCCACCCTTGTCGCACCGGCAGTAAGGCCGGTTCACCCCTAGGACGATGACCTAATCTGCACATGCCAGTACTCGGCTCTCGCCCGATGTGGCGCTCTTGCTGAAAAGAGTTTAGCTGCTGCAGTGCCATTAGCTCGTTGGTGTCTTGCCGTGCTCTGGGCACTCCCCGCACGTATCGTCCACAGTCCGCAAACCGACGAACCCGATGAAGCTTACCAAACAGCGCAGGCGGGAGGTCAATGCTACATACATCCAACGGCCCCTCCTCATCTTGCATAGTTTGGTGTGGGCCTTCGAGACCCTGCACGACAGCGCTGATGAGGAACATACCGAGGTGACCCTTCGTTGTCCCTTATGTCAGTTGCCGGCCACTTGCATTGTTTGCAGACTTGCGTGTGTNGGACGTCAGAAGCAACAAGATGTTGCACACGATTACATCGCTCACTAAAAGGTGATCAGCCATGTCTACAGGTGTAAGCCAGATACTTGTCAGACCTTAATCTTGGTGGTGCCATACCACACAGTCGGATAATTGTAATACCATACCATAGTGAGGTGTTGCAAAGACAAGCTATATGACATGCATGGTACAATACATGTGGGACACTCCTGCTCGTTGGCACAAACATCACTTTTAGGCTCAGGTCAGCTGCCCGATCTGTAATGAGCTTCTATTCTTCCCCAGCTTCTGGTATTTTAGTACAACAAACATAGGGATTGCAGGCTGACAGCTTTGTGATTGACGGCTTGAGCCCCTGCAGAATGCTAGAGATTACATAGAATTACAGTCTGTGCTGTTGAGATGCATGCTCTTGCCAAGCATCCCACATGTGTTTAGCTGACCAGTATACAAGCTTGGTGTGAGTGTTTCTCTTACAAGACGTACTTGAGCAACATCTTGATAGCAAAATTGCCAAGTCCTCCTTGGTATTGAAAGCGATAGAGCCTTGTGAAGGTTACTGATGCAAGTCACATGATAGCTTGCACAGCAGTCACACATTTGCAGCAGTCATAAGCACATAGGGTAACACCTGACATGTAAATATGCAAAAGTCACGTTGTGCCTGGTGCCTGAATCAGCAATGTGACCTTAGGCTATCACATCAGGGCAAATATACGCAACACACTGTCAGTTTGGCAAAGTTGTACCCAGAGATCAATATGTGCAGCATGAACAGTCACATACTTGCCTGTACTCACCGGAAATACACTACTGTTGGTTCAGTGTGCATGAATGAGCACTGTCCGCCTCTTGCAGCAATGAACTCTGCTCCTGCAACTCTCCATAAGTATTGTTGAGCCTTGATGCGATCCACAGGTCTTGTCAACGCTGCGCATGACATCATCTGCATGCCACACCTTTGATGAAGCAGTGGTGAGCCACCATCGCCATCGGGCTTTGTGTAAGGTCANGGCGCCGCACAGTACACTGCACAGCAAGAACAGACAAGAACCTCGGCACAGGTGTTGCAGTTCGTGCGCTGCTCGAAAGGTTGCCAAGAAACACAGGTAAGTAGCAGTAGTCAACACTTGTTTGCATGCACTTCGCATGCGTCCTTCGTACCGCACAGCTTTCGCGCGTTGTAAGCGCAGACCTGAGACTGTGAACCCGCATGGTTGTTACAGTTGTCCGCAATGGAGACCGTCAAGCAGGCAATTGGTCTGTCGTCCGGGAAAAATGAAGACGACGTTGTAAGCAAGGAGCATCAGCCAGGCTTCAAGAAGCAGAACCAGGACAACTGTTTTGCCTTTGAGAAGTACATCACCAATGAGCAGTCCTTGTTTGGCGCCTTTGACGGCCATGGTCCCAATGGTATGCCACTGGTCCCTCTTTGTACGCAGCATCGTGTCAAAATTTAGCCTGTATTTCTGGCTAGCTATTGATGCGATTGGGTGAATATGGAGACGCATGCCTGCTTGTCAGACTTGTTGTGCAATGTCTGTGTCTTGTGTGAAGTATCTCTGGAGGCTCTGGCCACAGCTGCGGTACCTGATGCGAATAATGGCACCTGTTTGCCATGTGGCTTTGCATGCATCATGGCACCACTGTGTATCATCATTGAACTGCTGCAAAGGACTTTTTTTGGTGCACTGATCTCACCATTGCTGAAGTCCGCATGTGGATGATCTGCAGGTCATCTGGTGTCAGGGTATGTGAAGCAGCACCTGCCTATCATGCTGGTCAACCACCTCAGCATGGAGGCTGATGCATCCAAAGCGCTTACCAAAGGTACTGTTGCTGTTGTACTGGCCTTGTGTCCTGATGCCACTGTTGTTGCAGCAGGTCTTGAGCATGTCTACTGTCGATACTTGTGTACATACACTCATAAAGTGTACATTATCAGTTTGATGGGGGATAACTACCACAGGCTTTATCTGCTATGTATGGCAACTGCTGTGTACCTGTTCACCTGACGTTCTTGCCCTGACAGCCTGCAGTACTTGACTGGATGAGTGTCATCAAGGTGTGTTGCCCTCATGCGGTTCTGACGCTCTCTGTGGCTGTGTTTTGCGCATCCCACGGCATATCAGCAAAACATCATTGACAGCTTATCGCCTACATGCCTAATACCTACTTCGTGCCCACATCACTTGCTCACCCCCACTACATTGATACACAAGAGGGCACATGTATACATACACCACTCGGGTACCCGTGCAAGACTTAGCGTCCGATTACAGCGGCAGCATGTGAAGAAGCTACACATAAGCTGCTTGCTTTGCTTGCCTGTCATCTACGGTGAATAGTTGCACCTGCTAGGGCAACAATGACGGCTAGTCTTTAAACACAGCAGATCACTGCTGCCAAGTGTGTCATACAATTATCTGTAGACAGGTGCCTCAGGTGACATGAAGCTGCAGAGTAGTGTAAGGGAAAGCCATCCTTTGTTGCCACCAACAACTGCATAGAAACAGCACTTGGCAATTGCATTGGCAGTGGATTTGCTTGGCAGGTTGATGTGCTAGGGCTAGGATGCAGGACTGGCACTAAACCTCTTACTTCTTGTGTCAGCACCAGAGTGCACTGTGCAAAGTAATATCCGTAACAGCTTGCATGCCCGTCCAGCAGTGCCAGCTTGTATATTTATGTTCAATGCTATGCTGTGATCTACACATGGGTATAATAAAGCAACTCAATAAGGCTGCCCAACTTGCAGCTCTCTTGGCAGTGGGCAATGCTCTTGGTAGCAGCTCCCATGATAACACAAGCTTGTTTGTCTTTACCATGTTGGTCACATCCTTTGGTTATGTCCATGTATCCCTTATTAAGATACCCCAGCATGCCATCATATAGATGTATTGAAGGTCATTTGCTCATTGTGCAGGTTTCCTGGAGGTGGACAAGGCTCTGGGCAGCAGCCGCATTGACTGTGAGTTCAGCGGCAGCACCAGTGTGGTGTCCTTCCTGAAGGGCAAGACCCTCACCACAGCCTGGGTGGGTGACTCCCGGGGNTTTTGCCATTGACAGGAGACTACAGGAAAGGGAGGTTGGGACTCGAGGTGGCTTGACCTTGCATAGAAATGTAGATAGGCTTTCAACTCTGACCAGGCCTTCTACACCATCAAGTCATGCCTAGACAAACACTCAATTTCCCATGTGGGTATTTCAGTACGTGTGGAGGGCCAAACAGCACGTGAGCGTCCTGAAGCGAGAAATATATAGTGTCACCATGACACAAGAAGAGGAACATTACCTGGCCTGATGCCCCACTGATGCTGTGTACGCCGCATGTTGGTTGAAGCAGTCTGTCCAGCATAGTACCTGGCTGCAAGTTTGCGAGCATTCCAATCTTCTACAAATTGATCTGCAATCAATATACGTTGTGAGGCACCGCTTGCAGCAGCCACAACTCTGCATGACATGCTTCTGTATGCGTAACAGCTGCACTTCCCAGTATGGATCTGAAGGTAGGTCATGCTGTGTTCAGAACAAGCAGATGAGTACACATGCATCACAACAAGGTTTGTCTGTGAGGTATTGCAACAGCAATGACCGACTGGCTCAACATCAAGATGTGCAAAACAGGGAAAGCCTCACCAAACAGCGAGCGAGTCTCATCTGAGTCCAGCTCGTCAAAGAACTTGCTGTGTCTCTCCCGTAGCCATACTGAGAACTCAGCATTCTTAGCAAAATAATCATCCTTGTCGATAGTGCTGATCTGTGGCATCACCTCATGTTGTTACGCATACTGCCATGTCATGTGAGCAATGGCAGCAGATATCCCCGGTTTCTTATTGTAGCATGACAGTGTAACAATGCAGCTGACAAGCTGAATGAGCCACAAGTAGTACCACTGTGTCAGGGGAAAGCAGCTTATTGTCCAGGGCACTGGCACTGGCCTTTTTGCCTTGTAAGAGATGGGGATCTGCACGCACACAGGGAACCCGAATGACTGTCTCGAGTTAATTGTTAGGCATGCAACTGACTGCTTGTGGCTTACTGTCTTTCAGAAACTTCTTGGCTGCTTTCCTCTCCTCTTTCTGCTTTTTGTCTTTCTTGGATTTGCTGTGTTTCTCCTGCAGAGTGATGCAGTCAGGTTCAGAGCCTTCAGCAATTCCACTACACAATTTTTGTGTCCATTGTAAGTTACCTTCTTTTCCTTTTTCGACTTTTTGCTCCGTTTGTGATCCTGACTGGAGTCTGCAGCAATAGGTTCTTGTGAGGGCAAGCATGCTTGGAGTAGGTGGCTTGCACAATATGACGTGTATGGTTTACCGCTCGCATCGGACATTGAATCGTCAGATACATCCTCGTGCTTGCGCTTACGCGACTTGCTCTTTTTGTCACTTCCCATGGTCGCTGCAGGCTGGCTTACCCTCACTGCATAAAGCGATGTCGAACTCCTGGGCTCGATGTGCAAAGTGTAAAGGTAGCTGATAAGACCTGCAACGAAGGCGCAGCGCTGGGTAGCTTGCAAGCGAAGAGTGAAGAAGGCACATGCACCTCCACATGGGCCCCCACATGAACCCCATATGCACATACTCGTGTCTCGGCATTGCTACTTGCGCCCTGTATTGTGTCAGCTACGCCATCCGCAAGTATGGCAGCACGTCATTTGCAAAAGCTACGCGGAAATGACCTGGTTCAACAAGCATCTTCTGAACTCGATGCCAGTGACAGTGACGGTGAAAGTGCAGCTGGGGCTGTAAACCCGTTCGACTNCCTGGAATGTGTGGCTGACATGCTATGCCCAGGACCCTGCTATTGGTAGCACTTTATCTGGGCTGAATCAGTACCTGCACAATTGGAGGTACCTAAGCTGCTCTGCCCACTTGTGCGACAATTTTTACCAGTTGCCTGATGCATGCAGTCTATTTGAGCCACGCAACGCTGTGAGCCACGCAAACATCATGTGACAACTCAAAATTGGCCTGCTTCACACAGCATTGAAATGCTGGGTCAGCAGCGGCTGGCTGCAATGTGGTCCAAGTCCTGTACTGCCTCATGCATGTTGCTCTGCACACTCTGCCGTCGTGAACTCCCAGCCTTGCTGCATGACATGTTGGAGGCGCTGCACGCAGAGACTGATTTAGCTTTCAAATTGATGAGGTGGCTAATCTTGCNGCATATGGTGCTGCTTGACATGTACCCAGTCTTATTTTGCATGTAGTTGTGTCATACACACGCGTGTCCATATATTTATTAATGCAGCTCGACAAAGCACTGATGGTGGGGAATGTTGCTCTGTTCACCATCAGCTGATTAGAACTATACCAAGTAGCATGCAAGTCTGTGGGGAGCATGAAGTCGGAGACATAGCACGTGATGCAGTTGCAGGCGACTGATTCAGGCAGGCATAGTGGCCATGCTGTAGCAGTGAGCGGCTGGCAACACTGCATGCTGAGCCACATNAGCTCCAGTGTTCTTGGCAGACTGTGGCAAACGCACATACTGATGGGCATATAAGCTGTAGGTCGAGCTAATGACAGGTTCGTATGCTTGAAGGATGCCTGCCTCACGGGGCTGATCAACGCTCAGTAAGTACTCAATTTGGAAACAAAACCTGCTTGCAAAGTGCAGAGCAGCAGGCCAGCTNAGTACCAGGACAAACTGCTGATTGCTGCTCAGATGTCTGTCAGTGTACCCCACTTTGAATCGGTTCCCTCCTTCCAGGTACATCATGGTCTATCATAGACTTTGACATACCGCACCTGGAATGGATGTTAGCAGCCTCCGGGTCTGAGCTTGGCAGCCATGCACGCAGCATGCCCCTTGCAAGGTCCTGGTCATGTGTGTCTGCAGCCTGGTTGAGCAGGGAGTCCTCAGTGTCCTGGCTGAGAGATGCCAAATACACTGGGGAGTCCTCCAGNCACATTAAGCGCTACTGTGCGCTACTGTGAGTGCGTTACTGTCGAGCGTTGGACCAGCGGTACCTGCAAGCATCTGCCCGTTACATTGAGCTTGCTACCCAACGAACATCTTATAGCATGCCGTTGCAAGTTATTGCATCTGCATACAATCCACGCTTGCGGTTTGGTAATGAACGCCACTCCTTCTTGAACTCAGGTGGTACAGACGGCCCTCGCCCGCTTGGCATAGCTGCGCTGGTCGTCGTCCCATACAGACATGACTTTGGGCTATCCTGTGCGGAAGCGAGAGCGCGCTACAGCACGCAATTACTTGACAGATCACCAAATTCAGTATCTGAGCACCCACCAAGTATGCCCAAAGCAGCGTGCTTTCGGATCACCACTCACGCCAACAATCTCCGCAGCNCAACTATGTGGTAAATTTTTTAAATTTTTCTGTGTGAGCAGGTGTAATGGTGCTGTTGACTTCCTGCTGGATTGGGACAAAGAAGCTAAGTACAGACTAGCTGCCCTACAAAGCAAAGCAGGGAGGGATTTGCTACAGCAAGCCGGGAGGAGTCCAGATGACTTATCATCTGTCGTGTTGGTAGAGCCAGGACAGGCTTACATCAAATCAGAGGCTGTGTTGCGCATTGGCCGCAGACTGAACACCCCATTCTTTGCTCTTGGCAGNTGTGCAGTGGTGTGTGCGTGTGTGTGGGCCAACGTGGCCTGCAATGTGGACAATTGGTGCACACAGTGCAGTGCAGTGTCCGCCTGGCATGCTGACTGCAGCTTGTCATGCTGTAGGAAGGTGTGATCTGCCGTGGCTCGTGCTCTGCACGGAGTGCTGTGGGTCCCTGGTCGTACCCACCCCTCACACATCATTTGGTCCTACAAAGACACCAAAGCGGCTCAATGTGGCAGGATAAGTTACCGCTGACAGGAAGGCTTAGCAGCGTGACACCTGTGGCAAGGTTCTAAGTCACAGGACCGGTCATTGCAGCTGATCAGGGCAGCAGCCCCCCAACTTTAGCTCACTGCACTTTCAGTGGTTGGAAAGTATTCAGCCTCTGCCTCAGATGCAGCCTGAACCTCCAATGCAGGCCCCGCAATGAGCATTAGGTTTGTATGTCAGCTGATCTGCTGATGGACCCTCATGCAACCAGTGACAACATCCACGTCCGAATNCTGGTTGCTCAGAACATGCGGTGACCGGCTGCGTACCACAAACAAGCACAGCATCGAAGCATAACCGCTGCAGAACAGTCTCAACAGCATGGACAAACCATTCCTGGACAAACGAGCCACTGATCAACTCAACCTAACGGTTTTGCGTCGTGTTGACCCAGACACCGAACAGGTATGCTCAGGCACACTTTCAGTAACTCAACATCTTTCACGCCAATGAACAGGCGTACATCTGCAGGTGCTTGCTACAGCCGGCCACGTTGCGCTTTACGACTTCGATAAAGGCAAGAAAGCTTGGGTAAGCAATGAGTTCCGCTCGGAGGCCGCACATGCCTTGCATGCACGTTTGTGTGACTGTGACTTATTTTGCACAGACACGGAAAGATGTCGAAGGCTCGCTGTTCTTGCTGAAGCGGCAGACACAACCTCGCTTCAAGATTATCATTTTGAACAAGAAAAGTCAAGGTCATTGCTGTGCGGTGCTTTGTACGCTGTCACAAGTGACACATCACATGTGCGTCAACTGTAGGCTGCTGCTGCAGATAACTTTGTGGAAGATGTGTTAGGAGGATTTCAATTTGAGGTTGCGACGCCATATGTATTGTACCGCAACAAGCTGGATGAGGTAGTTCAGTGACACAGCCACAACAACGTCTCAAAGATCCTTTGTGTATGCAGGGTTCATTGCTTGCTGTCTATGCAGCAACTCAAAACATGCGTTTTACAAATGTTGAGCGTGAGGNGTGTCTTGTCATAAGCTGTAGCAGCAATGTGGCAGTCTTTGACTGCATTTTGACGTGAGTGCACAACACTTGATCAAGAGCAGCATGTCTTATGTATGCATGAACAATGCATTTGTAACAGTGCTGCTGCTGTGATGTTTCCGCATGCAAGTGATGGGCTATGCGTGACATACGAGTATGCCCAATGTAGCGGAACCATTCAGGAAAGCAAGCAATGCATGGCTGGGCATCAGGCATGCTGGTCATGATCGTGTAGACATGGTGTTGTGGCCAATCAACAGAAAGATATGGCAACTGGATCATACCACTTCTGACGCATACAAAGTCGCTGTGACTTGTCTGTCATCTATTTGCACAATTCTTGCGCACATGATTCAGCTGGTGGTGCACATTTGCTGACCAGCTTTGTGGGGCAGACCCAATGCTGACAACAGACACTGTCACCATCAGCCCAGACACCGACTTGGAGTGCAAAGACAATGGGCTGCTGGCAAGTGGTGGGCATGTACACTAGCGAAGCATACAGATGACGATAGGACCGCAATTTGCAATGAATTCAAGCAGGCAGTGATGAAACAGTTGTACGCAGGCTTAGCAGTCTGATACAAGGCACAGGCATATGGTGCAGGCGCAGTCGACAGACCTGCTGTATGAGCGCAGCNTAGATAGCAATGTGCACATGTGCACAACACTTTGACTACCCATGAATCGTCCGTTTGTCACGCTGCACACTTACTGTTCACAATGTCAAGGAAGGCTTGTGGTCAGAATTCACAGTGTCTGCCTTCGCTTCTCAGCTTCTCGCAGCATGAAGGTGACACATCCCCACAATGTGTCAACCCGTTGAGACACTTGAGTACAAGGGCGGCAGCTCACAAAACTTGCATGCTCTGCTGTTGCCTGGATGATGCTTCATGCAATGCCATGAACAAGCACCCTCATAGTGGTGATGAATAGGCTATCACGGCACTGACACACACCAGACAAGAGGGGGCAAGCAATCACTTGCACGACACTGCAAAGTCAACCCCAAACAGCTTGCTTATGCATCAGTTGTTGCTATGTCAGCCCTGANTCTGTTGAGTGCAACAAGCAGCATCAACAGCAGAAGGCATACCTGCAAGTCGTAGTATTCGTTGCCATCTGCCCCTGTGCGGTCTGATGCTGAGATGATTTCACTTTCTCGCCTAACGCCAAGTCTTGTGGACATCATCTCCCGCAGGTACTGTTTCCGGGCTTTGTCCGCTACTTTGTCAGGTGACCCTATAATCTTGAGTGATGTGTACTTACTAGAAGAAGGGGAGGACATGTTGACAAAAAGACATTCATTGACATCATACGGGTTTCTGTAAAAGATTTCATTGCCTGAAGTCTGCATACAGTCAGCAGGCTCAGGCATTCTATGTCAGTTGGGGCAAGTGTGCAGTGCAGCTTAGCTGTGTGGCACTCACTGTCACTGGTGTCCAAGACTGTGGGTATCGAAAGCGATAACCGTCGAATTTATCCTGATGTACTCTGTACCCTGCACATGAGCAACATATAGCAGTGGGTATCTAAAAAACCCTTTGACCTGCCTGCTTGCGCCTGTGCACAGTCACACACCTGGCGAGGGTGCCGAGCTCTGACTACTGGCAGCGTTGGCAGCTTGGGAAGCCGGCTGCAAGAGAGCTGCAGCAGACGCTGCCGCAAACAAGGCCTGTCGTCTTGTCACGGAGCGCTCCAAGTGATCAGAGTTCTGCTGAGCTTCATTCTCGGCTCGACAGCGCAGCGGTCGACGTGTGTGATTGTGATGCGAGCGGCGCGTTGTGAACTGTAGCCTATGGCACAGGGGACACGGGTTCAACAGTGCAGATGTCGACATGGCGCATCGACGTTGGGTCTGCTCCGCAGCATCAGACCGTTCATGCTGGCTCTGCAACGCACAGGAGATGAAACGGTTTACGAGTACAACGTTGTGAAGCCTGCTGCAGGAGTTGCGCACATTGTTATTTCGACAACCGCATCGCTCGTCGCCATGGAGGACTGCTGTGTGATATGCGCGGAGCCTATGCAGTTCACTGCCTACGGGCCTTGCGGTCACAAGGAGGCGTGCTCCAAGTGTGTTACAAGGCTGCGATTTGTTCTGAAAGACAAGCGGNCATTCCGTAGGGCTGCAGACCAGCAACAAGACCTGGACAAACCAGCTCTGGTCCACTCCAGTGCAAGCATGCCTGGGCAGACAAGATTGTGCAGTCTCTGACACAGCAATTGCAGTCCCGGTAGCAAGTTGAGCAGGGAGGCACATAGCAAACCGGCTAGGCAGGTGTACAGGTAGGTAGGCAGACAGATAGAAAGACAGATGGACAGACAGACAGACACCAGGTTATGCCATATTAACGCGCCTTGCGGTCGACCTGATGGTGCTCAGGGCGCCATCTGCCAAGCGGGGAGGAGCTCAGGGATCAAAGAAGTGTCTCTCTGTACATACAAGGCAGCAATGCAATGTCAGGTGAAGCCTTGTGGGGTTTTTTGAAGCAGGTCTCATTCATTTTACTGCTGCAAGTGTCCAGTGACACTCATGCAATGCTTGCTTTTGTTGATGCAAGCATGAACACTCAGCATGAATGTACGGAGTCAAGCTGCATCTGCAGGCACGGCCTTCTTCTTCTGTACATGCCAGAGCTGCCTCACGTGGCTCAAATATTGCACACTCACTTCCATGCAGCTTTGAGTGAGCTGCCCTGCTGTGATGCTACCAACAGTGCCAAAAGTGTTCAGCTACTTGTCTTGCATCACCNGGTTGGGGATGATGCACTGAGGCACATGCAGCAGCCAAAAAAAGTGCAACACAGGCCCTGCTAATGCCAGAGCTGTCAGTTCATTAGAAACAACCACATGCTTCATGATGCATGAACTCACCACTCGTCAATAGATGCCACCCTGCTGAATGTTCTCTCTTCACCCAAATGCTCAACACATGTCTGATTGTGTCGGACCATGACACAGCAGCAGTAAGCTCAGCCCTGCGTGCAGGTATCCTGCTTTTGTGGATGCCCTCAGAGATCTTGATGACCCCCTGACGATGGCAAATCTGTTTGCTAGACTGCCAGCAGAGTCTGCACATGACATTCCAGCCAGAGTGGTGGCCACTGCTCGCAGACTTGCTCTGGAATTTGAGGCATATGTAGTGAGAGCCCATGCTCTCAGGAAGGTGTTTGTCTCTGTGAAGGGGTTTTACTATCAGGCTGACATCCAAGGCCAGGCTGTTACATGGCTGGTCCCTCACAATCTTGCCCAGGTGATTTTAACCGCTTGACATGTTCACCCAACAAGGCCATTATGGACTGTCCTGCTCATCTGTGCTCAGTGGAAGCGTGCCTCAGGCTCTGTCAACGAGTTCNCTGCTGAAACCACTGCAATTGCTTGCAAGCTAACTACAAAGTACCTTGGCTCCATTTGGCTGNGATGGAAGAACCCTGACTATTGCACAGGTAAACCACAGACACTGATGCAAGGGCTCAGCATTGCTCATCTGTTGGACCTGTGCCAATGCAGGCAAATATTATGAAGAGTTGTTGGCTGCGCTTCAGCAGCCTGCTCTATCAGACGCAAATGTTGCTCAGCAGTTCAGCAGGACTACAGGCTCGACACTGAGGAAGTGCAGAGATACTACTGTCTCAGCACATGAAACGCATTGCAACAGTGCAGTCACTGCCTCAGGACACTTATCGCCTGACAAAGTNAGAGGCACCCAGGCTACATCAAGAACCAGCGGGTGAGTCTCTGGCTGAGATTATCATCTAACTGANTGATGACTGCCCAAAACAGCCATCTGCAATCAGGTGGCAGTCTTCTTGCCATGCCGTCAGTGCTTCTGTGGTCAAGTCCCCAAAGTACCCTGTGTAGCCATCTGGGGTTTCCCTGAGCCTGGGAAAGTACCCTTGATCATGCAGATACCGCTGCAGCTCAGCAACACTGTCACCTGCAATGCCAACGTACACTGCAAGCTTGCAAAACAGCTGTCATTATCAAACACTGGTGATCCAGGATCGTGTTTGCACTCTGTGGACTTGCTTTTGGCGAACTATGCACACAGCGTGTATGTGTTGCAGGTCTGTCATGATAGCAGAGCCACTGANTGGTGTGCTAACCTGCAGCAAAATTTGCACGTGCTGTGTGTGAGCATGGGCTTGTCAGCAAATCAAAGACGCCACGACTCTGAAGTTCAATGGCATATGTCAGATCTCACTGGTATTGCTTGNTGTTGACACAACATCAGCCAGCTGAGCCTCACTACACACTTCAAAGCTGCATCTGCAACACTCTTTGTTCCTACAAACAGGCCAAATACGCTTAATCACAAAGCCACAGATGCGGCTACTCAGCAGGAGACNCTGTCAGCAGTGGTGCCAGCTGTCAGCAGGCAGCACTCAGCTACATTGCCTGTTCAGGCTGCTGCTAGCCGCCCTGCTCAGGGGCTGGAGCAGGCTTGGGCTGCCCTGCTGCCACAGCTACTTGCAGAGTCCAGCAAGCACCACGCTGGGCATGGGCCTGTGCAGCTGTCCGATGCTCCACCTAACTTGCTTACTTCAATGCTGAAGCCCGCTCAACAGCAGAGCCATCAGCAGCAGCATTTGCAGCAGCCACATCTGCAACAGCAGCATTCACAGCAGCAGACTGCCCAACAGGAGGTGCATGCAGAGGGTGCTGTGCCGAGTGTCCAGGACATTCTGCACATGTGGGCTCCTCTGCCTAAGCCTCCCTCCACAGGTATCTCATCGTTATGGATATATTGCTGTTATATTACTGTTATTAGTTTTGGTACATGCACTACACACACCANCTTGCTGACAGCACAGATGTCCCAGCATGCCTTGCTATTCTCAGCATTGCTTTCACACATGTTGCCACTTGTACCTGCACATGAGCGTGGTTTGTTGTCTGAAGCACCCCATAAGCAGGGCCAGATGCAGATCAGAGCATAGCTCTGCTGCAGCTTGTGTTTGAACTAATTCACTAAACCTGTGCTGAGTGTGCCACGTCAAGCAGGTATATTGAACAGATGCAGCTGGGCCTGGTGATTGTAGGTGACTAAGCCCGCATGACACAAAATGCAAGGACACCGCTGTGGGTTGGCATCTGTGCCCAGAATGATGCTGCACACTAGTACCCACGCCGTATGTGTGATCACTNAATCAAGCAAAACTGACACACATCAACATGCCATTGAGCAAAGTATCTTTTGTGTGGTCACACGCTTGCAGCATGGCATTGAAAGCACTGCCAGAAATGCCTGCATTCTAGCACAAAATCTGCCAAGCAGGGCATTTGATACAAGAACATTGGGATGACTGAGCCTAGCTGACAGAGGACCAGAGGATCCCATGCAGAGGCGCTGCTTGCATGTGCCCTGCTGGCTGACCGTGTGTCAGCTAATGTTGAAGCTGAGACCAGAGATGAACCGCACTGTGCCCTCAGTCACAACACTAGGCACCAGTGCTACCATCATGACATANTCATAGTCATGGGCATCTGCAAAGGTGGGGCTGCCATCTGAATGCTCTGGTATGTCTACAGGCAAGTTGAGGGGGCTGCTGCTGGTCCGTTTGTGCCTTACTGCAGTCCTGCACATGCNCTCTTGACAATGTGCAGTAGTGTGTCTACCCAACACATGGTGTCACATCCCATGTTGCTCGGCACTACTGGCNGAAGGACCTTGCAGGTCAAGCTGTGTGCATGTTGACACATGTAGTGTCGATAATGCCTGCATTGCATACTGCCCCACCTCCACAGAACTGCTTGTAAAAGCTATGTCTGATGACGGATGTGACAAACGAAGCTCCCAGAAGCTTGACAGCAGTGTCAAGGAGTGTATCTGCATGTTGTACAAAAGGCCTGATGCTGCAAGCCTTAAAGATTGCCAGTGACTGCAGAAGTTGCTGAGTAGACTTGGCAGAGAAAGCTAGCTGTGGATCATCAAAGCCTTTCAGCCCTGCTGGTGTACAAGATGTTTGCTGCTGTGGATTTGCTGGCTTCAAGCTGGCTAGTTGTACATTAAGCATGACATCTGTAGGCAAGGGGTATGGCTGCTGCACTTTTACAGGGCTCATGAGCATGAGGCTGGCAGGGGTTCCCAGCGGCAAGCATTGCACCTGCAACATGATTGGATCTGCCGTCTGTACTGGTCACGCAGACACTCAAGAACTGCAGAAGAGACTGATGCTATGCTGAGCATGTAACACTGTAGTTGCTCTTGATTTGGGATGTGCAGACAGCGCTGTGCACCAGCGCGGTGCACAGTGTCACAGTGGGGAATTTCAGGGGAGATAAAGTAGCTGTACAGCTTTGTGCAAAAGGAGCCTGACCTGTGGCTGGACTGCGGCACTGTAGTAGGTGATCATTCCCCCACAAGTGTTCGGCCATAGCCTGGTTGAGTGGCACACCAGTCGTTTGGATGCTGGAGCTGCAGATTTCATCTGCAAGCCAGACAGGACTGGTTGGCAGTCGCTTTTGCACTTGGTAGCGCTTCAGCCGTAAACGGCAGCGACGATACTGTTATATGCCGTAAGAAGTCAGTGTCAATGCAACTACTGCTGCAACACGATTGCTGTCGTTGCTAGGCCAAATCAACCAAGACCAACACACGCCGGACTTTGAAATATGACGGACTCAAGCGGGCTTACCGAGGGCAAGGTATTGGCCAAAAGNGCTGGGCTTGGCTGCTGCTGTGCAGCAGGTCGGACATGGCAGACGTGAGCCGCCGCTTTCTGCCATGCCTGCTCAACTCCTGCAGACACAGGTGAAGCTTTATGTGCAAGAGTGTCAAGTGTGCAAAGACAGAGGACAATTCACATGGACCAGGTGACAACCTCAGTCAGCTCTCAGGTGGTGTGATTTGCATTACACAGCTTGCTGCAAGATGCTGTATGCCACCAAGGGAGGATAACAAAGTGAGCAAGTAGTCAGCGCTGATCACCAAGAAGCCTACTCTTCACATCTGAGCCGGGTCTTCAGCAGCAGTAACATCATCATGCAGCACCAGCAGCAGGGCAGCAACAGCAGCAGCAACAGCAGCAGCATCAGGCAGCAGCAGCAGCAGACATCAGAACACAATCAGCAATGCAGCTTGTACTGGCATTGCTTGCTGGTTGCTGCTTGCAGCTATTACTCCAGACATAACCACCAAGTATAGCACAAGCACCACAGACTGGATTCTGATGAACTCTTGCACCAGCAGTGATCATGTCACATGATGGACGCAGTGCGACACAGTCAAGCCAGAGGCCAAGCTCCAGGTGAGGACCATTGGTGCATAAGTCATTGCATATGGGGTCACATGGTTTCAGGAGACAGTATTCAGCTAGGCAAACGTCTTACAGTCACAACTGAGTTGGGCAACCACACTGTGCATGTGATCGCAGCATGCTATGGCTGAAACAGAGCTTTGTCTTGGACTGCAGCCTTGTTGATGGCAGNCTGCTCATTACTATGCAGGCACAACTGCAAAGCCCAGGCCACAATCTGCGGCAGCATAGATATGGCTAGTTTGAAGTTGAATGTAAACATCAGCAGCTGCAACTCCAACAGCAATTTGAGCTTGTAATGCCCGCAACTGCATTAGCAACAGTGCATGCAGTGTCATCTACATCTGCAGGCAGTTGGCTCAGGGAGTCATGACATCTTTTGCAACGACGGCGTGTGATCAGTCCACCCTGTAAGGCATCTGCCCAGTCAAGCAGGACCTATTGGCTTACCCANGGAAACTCATTTTTCAAATACAAAAAACAGAATATTCATGCATCTTTGCTACAGGCTGGAGGTCTGGTCCTAGATGGGCGTGTGAATGGCAGTCTCAACCTGTCCAGGGCACTGGGAGACATGGAGTATANACACAAGCAGCAAGAGTGCACTGTGCACAGCATACCGTCATGGAAGTTATCTTACAGTGAGTGTTGACTGGTGTCAGACATGTTGAAGGCAATTGGCAACATGCAACCTGAGGGACCACTTGCTCCCTCAGGTCTGTCACAAGAAGAAGACTGCATGAGCCAATGTCTCCCCTGAGCCATGCTAATGCACAACCCCTCACAGTTGCAGGATCAGGTACAGGGTGTTGGACATCATGCACATTGCCATATGGAGGGGACAGAAGCCCTATGGCATATTTCGCAGATGTAAGCTNCGTCCAGGGTCGGCCAAGCCATGCCAGACAACAATCGCAGCACCAGTGAACCTGTACAAGCTGGGCCGGCTGTGCCTCCTGCCAGTACTGCTATCACTCCCAGCAGCACCAGGCAAACTCAAGGCAATTTTATACCACTTGCAACGGTACCCCCAAGCAGCCTCTGGGGTGTGCAACAGCAAGACACTCTGCCTCCTACTCCACCCCTGTCCGTGCCAGGTGAGAGGCGCATAGCATTGCATGCACCTCAATGTTGTCCTCCATGTTCTGACCAAATAACAGAGTAGAGNTCACACTATGTGTGTGCCATGTTCTCAATATGCAAAGCATCTGCTGGGTGTGCAGATCAGTGGTTGGATGGATGGATAGAAGGATGTGACCAACGGCAAGCAAGACAAGCGCCATGCAACAGTGAGAACAAGCCAGATTGACTTTTGAACATATGTGTGGCAGACTACATGCTATGCTAGTTGATATGTGCATTAGCGTTAGGAAAGATATTTGGCTACAAGGTCTGGTGCATGAGATGCTGTTGTGCTTGGGTGNCTATGCATGTCAGCATGCACTGCTTGACATGATGGGGCCACCTGTGGGATCTGAGGCGAGCTTCCAGCTCCTCTGTTGTTGCCACTTCCTCATCAGCAGCCCAGGTGGACTCCAAGGCATCTCCCTCGGCACACCTGGTCAGCATGTCCTCAAGAAAGCTTGCCTGCAGTATATCCAGCACAACTGTGACACTCATAGCTTGCTGACTAGCAGACAAGGGGCCTGTATTAGCAGTCATTGACAGTCCCCCTGTGTGCTTGCTACCTGGCACATGAGCGCTTGCTATGCCTTGTTACACAACTTCCAGCTACAGAGGCATGACACTTGGCGCACGATGTCAAGCTTGGAATCAATGCTCAAGCTCACAGTGCATGCGCAGCAGCCTGACTAGGAGAGTCTCTGTCACAATGCACCGAGGTATTGGTGCTGCCTGCGAAGAGTGATTGCCTGTTATGTCCAAGCCCAAGCATGACATTGGGATGTCACAGCAAACGATAGCCGCCAGTCTCATCCCGCTGGTCATATGTGTTGCAATCACACAGCAAACGTGAGCAGAAAATGCCTCGTGCCAGAGCACACGATCCAGTTTCTTCCATACCTGAAGAGCTTTGAGGGCAGCTCTGGCAGTGTCAGCAGGCACGCCATCCTCCTGGCACAATGCAGGCCCGTCAGCCCTCTTGGGCACTGCAACGCCCCCAAACACAAACTTGGGTGCAGGAGGAGGGGCCTCAACAGCAGCTGGCTGGGCAGCTGCTTTGTCATTAGCTGCTGCCTTGCCACCTTTGACGCCTTTACCCACTGCTGCGCTGACCGCTTCCTTTGCTTTGCCTGCCGCAGCTGCAGGCTTAGCCTTTGTCTCTTTGCTGCCAACCTTAGCANAGCCAGTCAGCAAGCAGGCAGGCAAGCAATCTGGCAATGGATAGGTGTTTTTGGCCAGGTTGCCCCACAAGTGTGTATATGCAGTGACTGCATGCATTTGGTCCGCATCTCAGATACAACTCACACAAGTTAAGCCAGTATGGTTGACAGTACCTCCATAGAAGAGACCTCTGCCAATTGCTGGACCAAGCCCGCTATAAAGTGCCAGCACACCCTCATGTCGGACAATGTTCACGCCTGTCTGCCACTGCAATATTGCAATGGAGCTACAGTAAGAACAGTCTCCTAACCCTGGGAAAAGGCTGAGTCTGCAAAATTGGATGGGTGCATACCAGTCCGGGTGGTTTCGTGCCATCTGCCATCCTGATGGCTTGCAGTTGCATTCTGACTTTAGTGACATCTGTAGATACAGTATGTCTGGGTCAGCAACAGCACTGGCGCCCAAGTAGCCTGGCTGTGACAGGTAACTGCAAGGACTTTGCTTACCCATAGGCATAGTAGCAACATTGGCAACACTGACACTGATACCGCTGGTGGCCAGTCCCTTCATAAACTTGTTCTGGACCACTGGCTTGGCAATCTGCAGTGACAATACAGGTCCTGTTGACCCACTTGGCNTCTGCTTGCCTAAGCTACATGACATGTGAAAGTAAGCAACAACACCCAGGTGCAGGACGTGTTGTCATTCATTATGATACCACAAAAAATGGGACGTCAATGTTTTCAGACACCACACATCAGGCTCTGAATGATGCCATGTCTAGACAGTCTTCACAGCTGCTACTCTGTGGAGGCAAAAGCTTTGAGACAGAAGGCTCGCTGTCTGAATATGTCAGGCTGTACTTCAAGCACATGATAACAAGCAAAAGTGGGCTGCCAGCCATCAAAGGTGTCCTGATGCCCCACAACGAGTTTCCTTGTGGCCCTGCTGAGCTGTTCACAGTAGAGGTTCAAGCACAGGACAGCAAGCGAGTAGCTGCAAGCAAGGCTCAGCTGTACAAGTGGCTTGTCATGGCCAATCAAGAGCTACCAGCTGAGCAGCAGGCCTCAGATGAAAGGCTGCAGATGCTGCATCGGCGATGTGAAGTCCAAGTTGTGTACATGCAGCTGTACGCCTCGCTTTNTGCCAGCTCAATTACAACAGCACGGTGACCCTGCTGCAGCCACAGCGCCAACTATGTATGCTTAGGCTACACCAGCGTCCAGATGCCAACAGCAGCCAGGCGGCTTTTGTTTCAGCTGCAATGCCAGAGGGCAGTGGGTAGATGCTCCTGGTCAGCCACCAAGGCTTGAGACATAAGTCCCTCACAGAGATTACTACTCAGGCTAAGCCTTTCTTCCAGCAAACGGGACAGCAGGCACCCCTGCATGCAAGTTGCCATATGTACATGCGTGTGATGATGGTGTCATAGATTGCTACGCATCCTGCCTGCACAGTTTTGCACAGCATGAGCTTGCATGTTTGTATTTTGCTTACTGCTTCTCATGTGCCTAATAAATGTGGGTGCCTGTCGTCCTTTGCTTGCNTGACTTTGCGTCTGAGCAGCGTGCGGGACTGCGGGGCTGTTGCTCGGTACACGCCACAAGGGGTGTTTGAGCAAAGTTGCTGTGCCAGTGAAAGTGCGATAACAGTGCTGGCTCCACGGTGTGTGATGGCTTAATACTGGCATGGACCAGAGTGCATTTCTTCACGGTTCCTTGTGATTGGCTTGTTCCGTCGTCCTCAGCGCTAAATCTGTTCGCAGGCGAGAAGTCTAGCAACGCTGCGAGCTCGAGATTTCTCTCGAAACGACATACAGACTACAACGTTCACATAGTGGACAGGTTTGACCCTAGATGTTTCGAAAGCCAATTAATACTGCTGTTCCAAATTATGGAATCCAGCTTAGACTACAAAACTCGCTTTTTGTGGAAGTCAAAATTCTAGCGAATCTCTCAATCATCAGTGTTTAGACTTTCCAAAAAGCGAGCTTTGTGACAGGGTGTCTGGCCTGAAATCTTTCTAAACCATTCAAGGCTATTACTAACAGCCTTTTTGTAAGTTACAAAATCGTGCAGGGACATAACTTATGTTAGCAACAGGCAAGTAAAGGTGGTGAAAGAGTACGGTACTGAGGTGACAGACCACCTGAGCCTCCTATACAGCAAGGACTACTGATGTACCAGCGATATCCCGCTTCTGTCTGATTGCAGTGCAGTACAGTGATGGGTGTCCTGACAGGGCCATCAAGTAGCATGCATGGCAGGGTTGAGGTGAGAGTGTGTTGGCTAGTCAGAGCAACTTAATCAGCTCAGCACTTCAGCGCTGGAGTTTGCAACAGCATCTGCTGGAGCCACGCCATAGTAGAGTCCCACAACAGCACTATTCATGCATTGTCCTTGGCTTTTCTGATGGCAGCAAAAGCATCAACATCTGAGGCATCAGCTGGAACACCTGCATGCAATCAGTGCAACTTCAGTACTGACAACATGCCACATTGTAGTGAGGGCGCCAATGCTGAATGCAGTACCACGTTCTTAGGCCAAATCACTGCCTGCATTGCCCTTGCAGTATCAATTCAAGGTAAGTGTGCGCAACTGAGGCTCAGCCGTGAGCGCAGCAACTCAAATTGGCGAAATGGTAACTCCCATACACTGAACAGCATGCCTGCCATCATTGAGTACAGGTTCTTGAGTTCTTGATTGTTTGCAGTCAGGTTAAACCAGTCAAATATGCAGGCACCCTCTGATGAACTGCTTCTGTAATATTGTCTTTTGTGTCACAGTTACACAAACACTGCATGTGGACACTTTGCACATCCACCACTTTTTCAGTGATCTTACACACCCATCAGCAATGTGCTTAAGCGTGGGACTTTACGCAGNAGATGCTCCGCAAGTGGTGTGAAGTATCAGAAAGTGCGCAGATATTGGCTTCGTTCAATACAAGACCTAAATATGGAAGGGAACGGCTTCTTTGTGCAAGGTGTAGCAAACTGCGGCTATGTTGCATCTCGACACGTCGGCTAGAGAAGATGCCGCGCTGCCAGACCTGGCATTTGTGTCTGTATATGCTGGCGGTCGCGATTGGCTTAAGTTGCACCTGCATGCAAAGTGTCCCGAGGAAGCACGGCACGCGTGCACCTTCCGTGATACGTAGTCAAGCAGTGCTTGTCGACATGCAACTTGCCCATGACCAACAACCTGCAATATCACAAGTGTCATCATGATAATGTTGGCACCTGCTGTAAAGCATTCTTGTCTGCTTGCCTGCTGAAGCTTCTGAGTGCTTGGATACAACAACATGTCATGATGACATCAAGGTTGCATAACATCAGTGTGAAGGTTATGATGACCAAGGTGCTCACTGCAACTTGACCAATCAGAGGCCCAATGACTTGCACTTAACAAGACTTGGCACTGTACATAGCAGGCACAGCAAATGCTTGCAAGCATGGCTCCAAAACACAGTATCACAAGCATGCATGCACTGCATGACGAGTCACGCAGCACTGAAGCGGATGCAGCCAGCTCAGGCACGCAAGCCAAGCAACCTCTGAGCACTCTCGATGCTGTAGCGCGGCAGCACAGCCTCGTAAGCCGCTGAAACGCGCTGTGAACTTTGCTAAACAATTGACTCACCGGCAGCACGCTGAGGTGCAAAGTTAGCACGGCGAACGTGCATGTCATGCACGAGACGTGCATCAGGCGACGTGCAGCAGTGCCCAGCCGGCTCGCTCGTGCATAGGTAGTTNTGATGTGACCAACATGGAGTACTACCCCACTATCTTCTTCAACGAGTTCTGGCTCTTGCGGGACTACCTGATCCCCATGAATGAAACTGTGAAGGAGGTGCCCCTTACCTTGACTTTGAGCAGCATGACCCTGTGGAAGTTCACCTTGTTCTCGCAAATGGACCAAGCTTTCAGTCAACAGGTACGTGCTCCCAAGCTAGACTGCATGTGATGATGTATACAGGGTCAAAATGCTTTGGTACAGGCAGGGTGCAGCTGGGATTGCCACAGATCTGCAAGTAGCATGCATGCTACAAAGATTGCTTGTTCCCCTAGCAGGCTGTGTGGTCTTTATTATCACATAGATGTCATACCCTGCGAGTACTTGTGAACTACATCTTGTGCTGATTGTCAACTACCACGTCGCAAGGCTTTTGTTGTGAGGCAAGTGATCATTCAGTCAAGCCATTCATGAACTGCTTTAGTCATGGTGAGTAATGATGCTGCAGAAAGCTTGGGGAGCCATGGGCGAAGGCGAGTCTGATGAGTTCAAGCGGGTTCTGCTTGAGGGCAATCCAATCTTCTTGGCCCTCACATGCGCAGTGTCACTGCTGCACTCTGTGTTTGACTTCTTTGCCTTCAAGAACGATATTGGTTTCTGGAAGAACAAGAAGAGCGTGGAGGGCCTGTCAGTCAGGACTATAGCCATCAACTGCTTCTGTCAGGTATTATGAAGCCGACATGCTCAAGGCAACAACAGTGAGCGACAACTGCATGTGGTTCATGCTCTGGTGTCAGTATGCACTTACGCAAAGTTGNCAACATATGGCACAAACATATTGCAGGCAGGGCTCTGCGCAGATGCGTTACTGGGTAATTCAATGATCATGTCACCTGCACATTCGATTAGGTATTGCACAAATTCCTGATTTGGAAAGCCTTGCATGCTCTATGGGCAAACCTTGTCAGCTGCAAGGAGTGCTCTCGTTCACACCTGTCAAAATCACATCTCCATCTTCGTATTAGCCTGTTTAGTTATTACTGTATTGTGATCATGTGTGTCAGTCGATGTAGGTTTTGTGACATGCATGTATGCTGCACATGGTTGTGGTTGTCAAGTATCACTCACATGCTTGTGTAGTTGTGGCAGCATACTCCATGGTGACGCATTGCTTTATTGCAAAACCCGATCATGCGTTTGTCTCTATCCCAGATCCCTCACCTAGTGCCAATTGCAGACTGCTAAAAGCACCAGAATGTGTTGCCATACACGAATTACAGCAGCCTTACAGATTCAGCCTGTGCCTCTCTGACAANACCACAGTGTTGCTGCTGCCATTGTGTTGGACATCCTGCATTGCCTGTAGGGTTGCGCCCCAGCCANCGCGTAGCCCACGCAGGATTGCTCTGAGGTTTGAGGAGGCTGGAGTGAGCGATGTGCACATTACATCCCTGGCAGAGACGCTGATAGCCCCGGCCCTCCTGCCACGTGGCTGGCTACAACAGCGCATCCTGCTGGCACTCAAGGAGGTCAGCATTGCATTTGCACATTTCTGTCACGAGAGGTTGACCAGGACAAGGCCTCAAATAGTCCCTGCATGAAACAGAGCGACGTAAGTGCAATCATCGCCATGTTTACCGATCTCATGCTGCTGTCATTACAGCTGCTTATCCATTTGCACAAGCATTTTCTTGAATGCTCCCAAGCTTATGTTTGCAATGCAGCTCAATCTCAATGTTACGCTACCATTTGCAAGGCAGCGGCGTGGTGGCGGACAAGGGGACTATTTACTATCGTTCTTAGATGACACTATGCTTGTTGGCAGAGCACAGAATGGGACCTTTGTGTTTGTTCGGGATAGCTGAGCATGTGGTGCACTACAGCATTGTTCCCATTTGCTGTCCAACATCATATGCTTTACAGTAGCATAGCAATCAGGTGTGTTTGGAAGGCTGTGTAGCATGACAGCCTTTGCAAAAGCATGCAATAGCTTAGGATGATTTGAAACTGCCTCTCTAGCAGCTCTTGCTACAGAAATCTAGCTGCCAACATGTGGCTGTTATCATGTGTAAAGGGATCTGAGTTGCACCAAGACTTTTGTATCAGAGGTGTTGAGCTAGCATTGAAAGCAATTTGCTGCAGACACATGTTATGATGGCCTGGCACAATGACATTGGCCGTCATNATTTGCGCTTCCTCCACACCAGGTTGCAGCGTTCAAGATGGAAAGGTCTACACTGTAGACCTTACAGGTACAGGTTTGCAATAGACACAGCCTCATGTCAACAGAACTCATGCCTGGTGTCAACACAACACCTGCTCTTGCTGCAGGCAGTGATTCGCGTGATTTCAAAATGACAGCGTCTGTGGCAGCAGGCCTCATAAACAGGCATAACAAGTCTGCCACGGTCTTTTTGAACCTACTGCCTGCAGATAAGCTGTGGCTTGAATCTATTCAAGCTGAAGAGGCAGCTATGCAAAACTGCAGCTGGACAAGCCTCACAGTCTCAGAGCTAATTTATTTAGCGCATGACACAGGTCAGCTTGCTGCAATGTATAGCATACAAGAGAGCCATTGAGGCGCAAGCATTTGCACTGCTGCAAGGAGTTCCGCTTGTCATCTGTATGCCATGTGTTTCATCAAAGCCTGTTGTCGATATTGCAAATTTGCATCAACATAATTGTATCTTGTCAGTACAGCTGTGCAGGGCTCAGAATGCGGGCTCATCATCACAATCANACTTTCCAATGGAAATCTGTGTTTTTTTTCTTTGCAGAGGTTTCAATGCAAAATGCGTGCGAGACATGCGGTCCTCACCTGGGCTGCTTGTGCAGGCAGGCTCAACAGGGCTTTCAAGGATGCTGAAGCAGCTGCAAGAGAAGAAGAAGACCACCTTATCAACCTCATGCGTGCTGAAGAGGAAGCTGAGCGGGCCAGAAAGTGAGGCTCTGCATGCATGATAAGCCGTGCCTTCTGCCTGCATTCCCAAGAGATTGGTGGAGATTGCATGTCAAGCCACACCACTCAGCACCAGTCATGCTGATTAGCGCTGATGGTGTCTGCATGGAAAGTTTTGCAGCGACCACTACCATGCGCTGCTGCGCTAGTTACAGGACATACGAAATTGATCATTGAAGCACAGCCCACCAGCACCAAGCACCCTCAGAAACTCTGTTAGCAAACTCATCTTGCGATGCTCTACAGTGTGGTTGGTATACTGACTTGCAACCTGCTACAATGTGTGCCTGTGTTTGCAATGCGGCCTTGCGTTGCGCAAGACTCTGCAGTCCATGTGATATCTGCTGCCAGTTGTTCCTTTAGCATCACAATGATTCCTTGCCCAGGGCGCACAAACATGCAACTGAATGGGTCTGAGGGCCTTACGTACTGAGGCAATGAACCCATGCATTGTCTGTGAGTCTTCGACCATAATGAGTCGAGCTGCAAACCTGTCAATTGTGACTGCAGTGAGGCAGAGGCATGCAGACAGAAGCAAGAGCAGGCCAAGTTGGATATGCTGGCCACCAACCAATTGCAGATGCAGCGCAAGGTGTGTAGCCTATCCTATGCCCCAAAACAGTTGCTTTCATGATATGCAGCATTGCCTGCACGCAGTTGCCTGCATTGTGATGTATTCTCCATGTTGGTGATAAGCTGTATGTGGTATAGACTGGTGCTCGCAATAGTAGATGGCATCAAGTGGGTATCACATCCATTTGCAGAGACTACAATGGCGTGAACTGTTTTCCAATTGGTGGCTTGCAGCAGGTGTCTGGTGGTCTACCTCAAAGTGGGCCTAATTGCATGCAGACGCAGTATGCTTTAGTGCAGCACTCAATACCAANCTTGGGCAGTTGTTTGGCTTTGTGTGCTGCCCAAGCCATCTGCACCAACGGAGCAACCTCCTCCGGCTGGCTAACCATGGTCTGCAGCAGCCCCATAGTGCCTTGCTGAACAGACACGTTTGTGCAAAACAACTACACTGGCGCTTGCGAGTTCACGACGGTCTCGGGAGCTACAATGACTCCGACACCAGCTGCCTTGACCGGCGAAACGTCGCTCAGAGCATAAAGACGAAACGAAAGCTGCAGAGCACTGTACCTCGAATCGAACTGGGGCAACAGCGTCATAGGTGCACAGCAATCGACACGAGGTCTGGAAACAAAAATGCACAAACATCCTTATGAGTTTGTCTTGGAAGGCCCTCTGTGGTCCACTGATATGGGCTACCGTATGCGTCAAGACAATACAGCAAAAACAAAGCAGTGGCGTAGGTACGCAGCAAAACAATGAGCAATAGTGATGAGCATGTATAGAGAAGTCATGATTGATGTTGTGCTTGTTTGCTACATGCAAGGCGGTTGCACGCAATGCAAGATTTTCAACATGCCCATGGCGAGTCTCTTGATGACAAACTTCCGCCTGACTGCTGCAAAGCGCTTCTGATGTTGGAAGAACTACGCTGAACATACGAGGGCAGTGCTTTTCCGGGGCTCCTAGCAGCAGATGGACTGCGCTTCAAGGAAGTCAATAGCGTCTTGTTTGGGCTTGACAAGCCATCAGAAATGCTAAGCAAGGAGNACAGGCAAGCTCCTCACAAGGCAGTTTCCTCACAGGGTGCCTGAGTGAGCTGCTAAGGCTAAGTGACCCGTACAGCAGCCAGTACCAGCCCCTGCTGTGTGGCTGGTATGATGCAAAGGGAGAGCAGATCATTGGCCTTGGGTGAGTCATGCCTATCCCGTCACAGCCAAGAGGCAGTACTGCGTGGCCTTATGATGTCTGTGCATGACCCGCATTGGATCACAGTTTTGTAGCGCTCAGCAGCCACTGGCCTTGGGTAAGTTATGCCTATTGCTTCACAGTCAAGAGGCAGTACTCTGTAGCCTTATGTTGTCCATGCATGACCAGCAATGGATCACACTGGTGTAGCGCTCAGCCGCCACTGGCGCATGTGCCTTGTTGTTTCAGTAGGTGACAATTTTGACTGCTGATGGGCAGCTGGACGGCGTCAAAACTTGCACAGAGCAGTGTCTGAATGGGGAAGTAGCTTACGCGAATGCTGACGCAACCATTTGTGCATTTGGCATGAATTTGGTGCCTTAAGTGTGTGCCAAGGCAGGCGTGGAGTGTATGCGCCATATAACTAATTGCAGCAGCAGAGCATAGCTTTGCTCAAGCTCCATCATGAACGTTGAGCCTGCATTGGTCGAGGGCTGCATAGTCACAANTGGCAAAGCAATCGTCAACGTCAGTGCACTGGACACAAGCTGCTTCACAGTCAAAAGCTCTGACAGATGTTTGTCAACAAAAAACTGCCAAGCTGCCACTGTCACTGCCACTGAAACAGCATATATGCATGAAACAACATATATGAAACATGACTCAAACATCAGACACTGAAACAACACACATGCATAGTGTGAGCTCATTTGTGGCTCCTGTACACTACCGTCCCAGATTCAATGCATCTTTTGAGTCCATTCCCATTCCCATGGATGGCTGGGAATCAATGCATCCCAATCTGCACTTGCATGAGTGTCCCAAAATGCATGCCTCGATTTCTGATTTGAAGGCACAGGTGGTTGCATGCTCTGTAATTGTTGTGCACTACTGTCCTGCAGCCAGTGCATCCCAACCTGCACTTGCATAAGTGGTGGTTGCAGGTACATCTGGCTGCANCATACACATGCTTCCTGCAAAACATCTTGATGACATACATGTGCAGTGCGCTCGAGTGAATGCCCAACTGCTGACTCTTGTCTGACAGCTTCGCACAGAGCATATGTAGTGATGCCAATGCAAAGCCGCAGCATCGTGTTGGTGCAAGCATAGCATAGCTGGCTGATGTGTGTTTCACACGCAGTGCAAATGTGCAACTTTGGTGAACTGAGAGGGCCAACTGCTTCTGGCTGCAGGCACCGGCAGCAGGAGGGCCTGGACCAGATGACTGTCATGAGCAATAAGTCCCCTCGCTGGAACGAACAGGTTGGTGTTTATTCCTGTAGTCACCTGTGCATGTCTCGTGAATCATATTCAAAGTGCTGCTAGCTGATACGTGGTGGCTGAGCAGTCCGTGTCATGAGGCAATGCATGTGCAGCGTGATTCAGTACAGCACATGCAGCGCAGGTAACCAGGCATGACCTGCTGTGCTTGTGTTGAGTGCAGCCTCGGCTGAGTGCGCACCCTGCAGTGTCTCACACCAGGTTGGGATACAAGTTGATACAAGCATGTCCCTGCATGTGTGTTTTGCACAGGTATCCAGTGTTTTGTCATACGGAACGAGTCAGCTGACAGNAGCATGACAATCAGCTACACAGCTTGGGCTGGGCCTGTCTGTCCTGGGCGC
The DNA here is from genome assembly GCA_000818905.1 of Trebouxia gelatinosa. Lineage (NCBI taxonomy): Eukaryota > Viridiplantae > Chlorophyta > Trebouxiophyceae > Trebouxiales > Trebouxiaceae > Trebouxia > Trebouxia gelatinosa. Next base: position 7,846,716 of record KN805368.1, on the reverse strand, counting down.
TGATGACACTAAAGACTGTGAACAGCTGCATATCTACAGACTGCCACCCATATGCCACCCGTAGCTGTATGGGTTGATGCAGTTNTGAGCCTATGTGTGCTGTTGATGCAGTTGACCCTTTGCAGACAAGGCAATGAACAGTACAAAGNATGGTTGGCAGGGCATGCAACCTGGGCTGGGTGTTGGTCTATGTCTCCTGCCTGATGAGCGCTTTTGCAACATCAAGAATGCAGCGATATACAAGCGCAACGATCAGGATGTAGCATGCAATGCAACAGCGCACATGCTGCAGTCTTCCAGGCATGGCAGAAGTGTGACATGAGCTTATCTATTGGCACGTTAGGTACTCAGGAAGCCCCAACTACAACGCAAGCACATCAACAGTCACAGTGTAAAAATTCACTGANCGTGATGACATGTACAAGACCAGTCAACACTAGCTGGTAGAATCAAAGCAGGCTATAATTCCGAAACCTTTACAACAGTCAGCTGCAGCTCGGATGACACTGATACTCAGGGCCAGGAGACAAGCCACGCTCAACAATACATCCTCCCAAACCATTTGCCCATCATTGAGGCTATGACACATGTGCTGCATGTGCTTCAGCACCTCAGCACATGGAGGGNTCTGCAAGGTCTGCACCAGCAGCAGATGTGCTTCAGCCCAGAAGGCTCAGTTGAAGCACCACATGCAGCATCAGAACTTCTGATAAGCTGCATGCTACTTCTTGCACAGCACATATCACCCAACTGTCTGGCAGCAGTCTATGCATGCTGGGCATCTCACCTCTTGCTGTTGCAGTCTTACAGCCCACATGGTGAGCATGCTGCTGTCCTCTGTGCTGGAGGTCTTGTCTATCAGCTCCTGCAGACTTTGAACTGCTGCACTCAGGGCGCTTTCTAGATCTGCTAGCTGACTGGACAAGGCACCTGCAACAAGAAGAAGTTGAAGCAGGATACGAAGCCTCAATCGTTTGAGAAACACAAAGGCAGTATAGAAAAGGCAGGCATGCCAGCCCTGTTGAGCGTGTACTAGCTTTATTGCGCGCAATGCTTTTGCACACAATCTGCAACTTGCAGACACCGCTGCTCTAGACATGGCAAGTCCTTGACCCTTGAACAATTGCACCCAATCACTTGCTGTACTTGTTGAGTTTTTGGACGTATGTGTTGGTCCACAAAGCATTGCACAGTGCGTGCTCACTGTGGACACCATTGTTGATTGCATCAAGCGATGCCTGCTCACAGCACCATCCAGCACCCAGTTGAGTCATGCGGATTACCCAAGTGATACACTAGATCAAGCAGCAGNTGTGCCTCGCGTACCTGCAATGAACAGGTTGTGTCTATTCTAATCTGTGCAATTTGGAGCCCGGTGCCATTTATGCTGTAGCTGTAGGCCTGTTGTGAGCTAGAGGCTGAAAATGCAGAGACGGAGTAACATTGCTGTGGTCATGATGTGCAAAACTCCTTGGACAAAGGTCACTGTTCTTGGTGAACTAACGCACACAGTTNTGGATCAATGGGTACACACACCTGCAGAGTCATGCTGCTGTTCCGCAACATTTTCAGCAGCCACTCTTCACCTGAATACGAGACATACACAGGATGCATGCCAGTAAACGTGATACAGCGTATAATATGCATCAGCAAGCTACTGTATGAATATGTTGCAGACTGCAAGATCCTGTTGTCCAACACAGCTGGAGACACTGTGCATAGTGATCATTCAACTGTGGTAGCTGACATGCAACGCTTGCCTTGCCAGTCTTGGGATGCACACAGAAGGGTGCCTTCAGCAGATGGTTCATCTTCTTGGACACCTCCACATCTAGCCTTGGGTAGGCACATGCAAGGATGATGTCCTTCTTGGCTTTCTGGCACTGCCCTTGCATAGACTGGTTCTTGGCATTCTTCTCCTTCCCCAGCTGCAACATGGACACAACTCCTGCTTACGCATGATGCACACAGCAGCACGTGCAGCATGCCACGCAAGGATTGTCCGCAGCTGGCCATGACCCTGGCCAGGCATTTGACGTAACTATGCAGAGATCCAAACCTGCATTGCACCACTCTGGCCAGCATCATGACAGCTCAATGAAGGAACTTAATCACAAATTAGCAACCTGCAATGATGCACAGGAACCATCCAATGCACATTTGTTTGCAATGCTTTCAATGACACCAACAATGCAGGTTTGTGCTTGCCTAGATTGTGTACACACACAACTACATGAAGCCTGGTTGACATGCGCTGTACAGGGCTGACCTTGTCCAATTCAGCACATAGCTGGTTCCAGCGTGCCACATTGACATCTCCGCTGCTGTCAATCTGTGCCTGCTCCTTGCCAGGAGTGGTCCAGTGTTGCTGCAGCTTGTCCCTCAGCGGCTTGCCCTCATCAGGGATATGCGCCAAAACTGCTGTCCACAGATTTGCATGCTCAAAATGCTGCTGCTCTGGCAGAATCGACTGCACAACAGCATACAAGCTTGCAACGATTCCTCACCTGCAAGCTTGCGTCAGCCACAGCTCAGCACATAAGAAATGTGGCGCTGCACAAGCAACATGACAGCTGTTCAGCCTCGACTGAATCTGGGCATAGCACAACAAACATGTTAACACTGTTTGCCTGTAGACACGTCCTGACTGTTAGCTGTTGAGTTGTGAATGGCCNATCTATTCCTCTGCTTGCTGCTGCATCTGTGGCTCACAGTCTGCCTCTTGCATTACTCTCTTCACTGCAGACATTCACCAGACTGGGAGTACTGAAAGCCTGCAGTCAATACACATGCAACAAAGCTTCAGCCACAGACACAATCCTCTTCGTTTGCTGCTGCGCTTGTTACTCACGCTCTCTGATGCAGATGTCACACCAAGAAGACCACAACTAGCCGCAGACAGTCAAGCGGTGGTAGCACTTGCAGATAGTGTCTGATTGCCACATGCTTGCTTGCCACAGACCAAGAGCTCATTACTAGCCGTTGACAATGTAGCACAGGGCAGGCATGGCAGAGCACACAGGCACGCACAGACAGACGAGCTTACCTGCAGGTGACCTACAGGNACATGCGCTGTACAGGGCTGACCTTGTCCAATTCAGCACATAGCTGGTTCCAGCGTGCCACATTGACATCTCCGCTGCTGTCAATCTGTGCCTGCTCCTTGCCAGGAGTGGTCCAGTGTTGCTGCAGCTTGTCCCTCAGCGGCTTGCCCTCATCAGGGATATGCGCCAAAACTGCTGTCCACAGATTTGCATGCTCAAAATGCTGCTGCTCTGGCAGAATCGACTGCACAACAGCATACAAGCTTGCAACGATTCCTCACCTGCAAGCTTGCGTCAGCCACAGCTCAGCACATAAGAAATGTGGCGCTGCACAAGCAACATGACAGCTGTTCAGCCTCGACTGAATCTGGGCATNGGGATCATGCATGGCTCAGCGTAAAGGTAGAGATGACAAGATGACGATACATTGTGATTAGCAACATATACGTTGTATGGTACAATTCTGTAAGTAAATTGCCCCTTGCTGTTTCAGCATGCAGAAAGGCAAGTGTACACTGTGTGAGCAAGAACAAACAGTGCAGCATTCAGTTGATGTACCTCCAATTGCATCCACAAATTTGCCATTGATCAGTAGCTGACGCTTGACTTTGCTAGCAATGTCAGAGTGGTCAATCTCCTTGAGCTGAGGGGCTGCAGCTGCTGCGACTACAGTTTGACGATAAGCACGAGTGAAGGCTGGAGCAACAGGGGCACGTTGTCTGAACACCTTCGCTGCTGAGTACGCATTTGGAGTAACTGCAACGCCGCTCGAAGCGCGCAGGCTGCACGCCAAACCAAACTGACTGTGAGCCAGATCACGTACCGCACACACGTGCTGGCATACTGGTGCACAACCAACCTTGTTTGCGCTTGCGCAAAGATACGACTGCCAGCAATGGCTGCTTGCCTACGACAACACAACATGTCANCAAAGTCGCTGGAACCGCAGCAACATGCTGTTGTCAGCTTTGGTGAGCGTCGTAGTCCTTCAAACATGGAGTCTCTAGATAGCAGCAACACACAATTGATGTAGTGTTTTCAATTCTGGCAAGTCTCCAGCAATACCGCTCTATCAGACACGCACAAGTGATGTGAAGCACCATCTGCTGACGGCCGATACGCAAAAAGCTGGTGACAATGTATATTACAAACATGCAGTGGCCCTGGAAGCTGGCAACAAGGCAGTTCTTTCAAGCAGTCAGCATGAGCGCAAGACAACATTTCAATGCAATGCAATGCAATCAGAATGTACTTGTGTCAGAGGACAGCTGAGGGCATAAGCAAAACAGCCCACAGTTCATCTGCCTGGCTGCTTTTCTTCCGGCAACAGTGGGTATTGCAGATGGATCTTCACAGCACGGTTGGTCTCCCAGCAGCGTGGAAAATCCAACTTGCGACCTGCAGATGACCACAGATCTCCCAGTGCTATGTGTAAAGGGCAATGTTGCCTCAAATGTGCAAACAATTGCAGGTGCTGTGTAAGTCTGCCCGTTGTCCATGCAAAAAAGACACCCAGTGCACAATCATTGCAAATGGTTGAGGCAGGGCAGCAAGTGCTACACGCCCAAGCGTCAGCATGACGGTCAAACACAAGCTCCTCTCAACATGAAAGTGAGGAAACGCTGCAGACATAGTCAATTGCAGCAAGCTCACCTTTGCTGCAGTCCATCNGTGGCCAATTGCCCAACAAGCCCCTAGAGTGCTTCAACTGATGCAGTCCACATCCATGCGCTGGATGTGATTGATCCATCAGGCGGTGCTACCGCGAGGGGCAACATGTCTTGAAGGCGCCTTGCATCAAGGCAAGACCGCACGCCATTGTATGCACATGCTGGACCTGCAGCAAATGCCATGCTGGGTGTGAAGTTGCATGATGTACANATCCAGCCCCAGCAGGGCCTTGCAGCCCTCTCAGGGGTCTTGAACCAGCACAGCCTCAACCCCCGCCCCTGCTTAGCTGCTGTCCCATTTGTCTGGCCAACCTTCCTCAGCCGCTTACCGGAGAAACATCAGTCAACCTTCTCTGAGTTTGCAATCACAGACGCCCAAGTGTCACCTGCAGTCCCAGACAGGGCAGTAGCCAGCAANCTTGCCAAGCTGCTGCAAGGCATGCTGGATCCCGAACTGGACCACAGGCTGACTGCCGACCAGGCCTTGATCAGACTGGAAGAAATCTCCTGGTCGCCGTAAGTTTGGTGTTCAGCCAATATTGTGAGTAAGCAGCAGTAGTCAGCATAGTTTAGTATTAGCACAGCAGTTGCGGTACTAAAGCCACACGAGTGCTATGTATGACATGTTACACTAGATCGGTCCTGCAGACATTGTCGATCGAAATATTGTCGATGTTAGGACTGCTTAGCGAGTGAAATCAATTATATGCAAAATCGTCAAATAGTGTCGTACATGCAGTGTCACATGCTGGCCCTTTTACTTATGATGTATGTCGTCATNCAGCAATGTCTGCATGCAACATGTTCTCACAAATCCAGCAGCACCTTGTCTTGTGGACATGCCCAAAATAGGCGTGCAATCCTGATGATGTGGCATTGCTGCAGGCATGTTCAGCATCATCATGATGCTTGGGATACTGGAGAAGACATCACCACCAAGAGCAGAAGCAGTGGTGAGGTGGTTTGATCCCGCCATTTTGTGGATCCAGCGGTGGCTTGGCGCCTTTTATGTTCCCTCGCTTGCTGTGCTGCCGCTGACAATCACTGGCATTGCAGGTATGGCTTGACAGGCTAAACCTACATTGATCTTCTGTCATCTGCATATGATCTCACGGTGTATCAATCAAGTATGCAAGCAGTGTCTAAATTGACTCTGAACGCTACTTNTGTTTTGCATGTGCACTAGCTGGTTTGTGAGCTAGAGCTGCAATGCGCTCTGTCGGCGCAGTCTGGTCACCAAGGGCATAGTCAGGCTGATCCCGCTTTCTGCTGGGTGAAGGGCTGGCAGTGCTTCTGAGCGTGGAAGGGAATGCTTCCAGCTGGCTCAAGTTGACATGCTGCCACTGTAGTGGATAAGACTCAGGAGCTGCAACTTTGCATGGCTGCTTCCACATGGGCCGCTGGTCTACTGTCTGGCTGCATTTGCTTGCCACCTTCCTGCATGCAGGGACAGGAGCCAAGTCAGGCAGTGCAGCTGAATGCATATGCAGTTTGCAATGCACACTTGACATGCCCAATAGCAGGTTTTTAACAGCTCGTTATGTGGCTGCAATGTCATGGCTTATGTACTGCAGGCAGCACAAGGCATTGTATGAAATTGACAGCGCACACCTTGGTCTCAGCCGTGATCCAACAGGCTGAGGTATAATGCTGTTGTGTTCCTTGGCATACTCAAGTTGTTGATCACGGCGCAAACTAAGGAAGTCAAATGTGTCTACATCCTCATCCAAGTCCAGGAAGAAATCTTTGTGACAAGGCTGCTTCAACATGCTGCCTCTATGCGAAAATGATCATATATATCATCAACAGGACCTCTGCNGCACACATCAGAGGGTATGCAGATGCCGAGCAAGACCCCATGCAGTTCCCCAGCAGCCCCAGCTTGGCGGTGCCCTTGGCCCTGAGCAGGGCCCAAATGCCCCAGTCTGAAGTAGACTTCTGGGAGATCAACCAAGCCTTCTCTGTTGTTGATCTTCTCAACCAACAACTCCTTGGGCTGGACCCTGCTCAGTGAGTCACTTGATGCACTCCTTTTGTTGACTAGGTTTGGTGCAAGATCAGTGGCAAGCTCTGTAGCAAACTCTAATGCAAGACAACTGGACACATGTTAAGCTGCCTGATGACCATGCCTGAAGCCCACAGCAGGGCACATGATTTCACATGCATCTGCCCTCACTTTTGGGATCAGCACCCGTCATCATCTGTCAAACAAGCGTTCTCTGCTGTTGGCATGGTCAAGCAACCACTGCTCACCCTCAACGATGTAAGGCAGATCTTAAAGCATCTNACCGCATGATTGCATCATGTTGCACCCTGGCTGATGCAAAATATTCTCCAACACCGGGTCATGCTTTTTGCTGCAAGGCTGCGTTTGCTGTTGTGCCCTGCAAGGAGGAACATGGGACTGCCACTGCCTACTTGGGTTGTACGTTCGGCTTGGCCGCTGCAAGGCTGTGTCTGTGGCTGGTGTGGCTGCTGTCATCATGCATGGCATGACATGGCGCTGGAAGGCTGGCAATGGCTGTGCTTCTGGCTGCCTGCTGTGCTTTTCTGGGGATCTGTGACGCTCCTTGGGCTGGGGTGGGGTTTTGGGCGCTACNCAAAAGGCCACGCCACAAACAACAGCAAGCAGCTTCAAGCAAGTAACGGTGCATCTATGCGCGACTGGTGAGTAGCTGCCCAAGACTGACTGGGTCCACCAAGCTTGGCAGCCCAAATCAGCTATGAAAGATACAAATTCTGCATGTGTTGCAGCTCAAAGATACTGTGTGCTTGTCATAGATATAACAGAGGCGGCGTTGTCTCTTTGCTCCCCAACAGACTGCAGAGCTCCCTAGCACACTGTGGCTGTCGTTGCCTGTTCAGGCAGGTCTCAGCGCCATGTGATCAGCCCAAGACAGATGGGCACAAGCCTACCGAAATGCATCAACAGCTTCTTTCATGGCATCAAGCGTCTGCCGCGTCCTTCTACTGTTACTGCTGAGGACCATGCCAGGCAGCCATCCCCGCTGATGCAGCAATTGCGCCATCTGCAATGTGGGTGCGGCATGACCTTGCACCAGTTCAGGGCAGACATGTGCTGAAGTGTGGAAGGCAGCAAAGCGGACACTGTAACAACAGGATACACCCTGTTTGCTGCAATGCATCTGAAAAGCTGTGCGCAAGGTGCGGGCATGCGATGCAAAGGCTTTACTTGGCAAGACTCACTGTCAGANTGTCTGCTGTTGCTATACTGCGTGTAAAAAGGCTCTGCATTGCATGGCAGTCCTGCCATGCTGTCACAGCCTTGAAGCTATTGATGTTGCGAGTCATCCTTTCACCTGCTCACTCACTCTGAGCAGCTCACCCGAGTGGGTTCTCCCACCTTGACAACACATTCTCTTCCTGTATGTGTCAAATGCGGTGGTGCAGGTGTTGGTGTATGCATATGATGCCCTGCTGAAGCTGGGGCACCCCTTCATGCCCTTCATCACTGAGGAGCTTTGGCAAGCCCTCCCACACCAAGGTCAGCTNTCACTGTCAGAGCAGCCAGCTTGTGCAGCACTCAGGTGAAATTATGCATCAGATTTAGCTCGCAGCAGAGCAGAAAGTGGGATGCAGCATTAGGGCAGGGATGTACCTNCATACATGTGCAGCCATGCACATGCCCATTGTCATGCAGTCATACGTCACTGCTGCAAACTCCAAGGTCTGCAGCGTTGCTTGAGCTTTGCTTGGCTTGCAACTCTGTCATGTCTTGTGAAAGGCATGTGCCTGAACTTGCTGTTTATGCTGGGAAGTCCCGCCACAGTGTTAGCTGTGTTTTGTACACAAAGCTAGCTGGACCAGCTGACACTTGTGTTTGCCGTGCAAAGCCTAGAGCTGGTTAAGCGTTGCTTCTCACTCATCTCTTGTAGTGCCTGACAACATGTTGGTGTGGCGCTTTGTCTGATATTTATTCTGGGAGACAGTCAGCCTGTAGAAATGTCTTTCGTCTCGAGGACTTGTGTGGAGATTTTGAAGCTGGAGCAGCTGTTGACACTCGCTCGACTCCCTTTTGAAGTCAAACTGGAACACATTGGTTTGGCGCTTGACTTGTATTTCATTTTGACTTCAAAAAGAAGTTGAGCAAGCGGCGACTGCTGATCCAGCTTCAAAATCTCAACAACAGTCTTTCTCAAAACACCAGAGATGAAATACATATTTACAGTGCTGTGTCCCGGAATAGATGTGGGTTNCTGCAACACCCACACACACACATGACAGGACAGCTTGGCACGACTGCCTTCTGTATATGCCTCGTCATCAAAGATGGTCCATGCGCATCCCACAGGGGAGTGCCACTCTGTGTATACACAAGCAATCCATCCTGAGTCAGTCAAGAGCATCGGTGGGTCTGTTCTCAGCTGCACCTAAGTCCGTGCAAACACTTGCGGCACTGACTGCTACGTGGCTATGCTGCAATGAACGGTGGACATGTAGCACTTGTGCATTCAATAAGCGCAAGCACAGGAGCTTGCACAAACAGTACCAGGAGGTAGCTGGCCATCATGCAGTAGCTGAGTTGAGCCTTGGCATACCTCACTTACAAAATGCCATTTCAGTCAGAAACTTTGCATTGTGTGCTCGTATGTTGCATACCTGTGGTGGTTGAGTGCTCAATCTCTGCAGGCCTGCCTCTCTTCGGCCTTGCTACCTTGCTGATGTCCTTCTTCTTCTTGCTGTCTGTCCTGCTACTGCCACTCAGCTGTGCGCCTTCCACCTTGTCGCCCTTCTTGACAGCCTTGCTGAGGTTGTCAATACTAGCACTGACATCTTTCTTGGCATGAGCGGCCTTGTCAGCAGTTGTGACAACCTCCTGTTGGTTCTCCTTAACAAGCTGTTTGTTGGCTGCTNCTTTTGTCTGAGCTTGTTGAGCACATCAGTTGCATCAAACCCAGCGTTGTCACAAAGCTGGCGGGGGATGATCTCCAGAGCCTTAGCGTATGCGTTGATGAACAACTGAGACTTGCCAGCAATGGTGCGAGCGTGATCTCGAAGAAACCTGCAGCCGGATAGACATCAGCATGTAGGAGAAGACCATATTATTCAGAGGTCGCACGCCCCAGCAGACATGTTGACATTGAGCTTCCTGACATGCATGCAAACTATGCTTCTGGTTCATGCTCATTCCTGCCAGACAGTCTCTGTTGAGCAGAGGGTCGGTGCAGTGTGTGAAGCAACATGGATCAACGGGCCATTGTTAAGAACGTCCAAACTAATACAGCTATATACAGCTGTCTAACAATGTTGCAACATATCTTTGTGTCATTCAGATATGTTGGTTGACAACCAGAAATTTCTCAAATTTCTGATACTTCTGTGTCCTCCTACATGCAGGCAGCACTTGCACAGAAGATATGAATGATATGTTTTATGCACGACGCAGCCTGTGCTGAGCTCTTTGNAGCTGTCAGCTGTATCAGGTAGCTGATAGTGCACAAGGCTACTACGTGCTGAAACCGCAGCATGCATTTGAAGTTCTTCTCATCTGCTGCAGAGCTTCAAAAGGAACTGCAGCTTGACCTGGACGCCGATACAGACTTTGCAGAATTCAAAGCTGCTGCGCAGCATGGCAATGTCATCTCCATGCACCAGCGCATATTCAGTGACCACCTTACTCCTGTGCTAGCATACAGATGCCTTGTCCGGCAGGATGACCGGAGTGCACCCAGCTTTCTGTTTGAAGCTGTAAACAATGGAACACAACAGGTGACTTGCATTATAATGCATCGTCTTGCTGCATGTCAGGATGTGCAGCCATGCTGTGTGCCATGGACATGTCCATGTCAGTCATGACTTGTCCTATGACTGCGATGCCCTGTGGCCAACACAAGATGTACTGCAGGGGCGCTACAGCTACATAGGTGCACAGCCATCAATTGAAGTCATAGCCACAGGCAATGAAGTTAGGATTGAGGATCGAGAGAAAGGCACCACCAGCAATGAAACATCAGAGGACCCCATTGCGATACCAGCTGCAATGAGTGCATCCTATCAGGTTGTGAATGATCCAGCTTTACCCAAGGTCTTTACTGGTGGCTGGGTCGGCTATAGTGGCTATGACACTGTCCGCTATGTATACTCAGGTAAGCTGAAGCCTTACAACATCTGACCTGGTGCACGGTGTTGTCAGACATACAAGCTTGAAAAGGAGGGCTGGTTCTTGACAGTGAAAGACTTTTTGAAATAATCTGTATTGACATGCCACTGCTTTGTTCTTGCAACAGACGCTCCATCTTGTGGCCTTGAGCACAATGACCAGCTGCTTGTACCCACAGGAAACCATACTACACTAGCACCTATTGTTGTGATGATCACTGACCGCCAAGCAGCAGCTGCGGCAAGAGCATGCACAGCATACACGTTCGTCAAACAAAGTCAGAGCCGTGTTGCTGCAGGGAAGCTACCATTCGCGCGTGCTCCCCCTGATGATAGGCAGCTACCTGACATGCACATGGCTCTGTACAACACGGTGGTGGTATTTGACCAAGCCACAAAGCTAGCATATGTCATCACCTGGGTGCACCTGGATCAGCATGCATCTCTGAGGCAAGCCTACCAGTATGGGCAGCAACAACTTCAAAGGACTGGCCGCAAGCTACAAGCAGAACACTCACCCAACCTGGCCAATGGCAGGGTAGGCAAGCTGTTGTGCTTTGCCAAGCTTTTACTGCTGCTCAGTTTGTGCTTCAGCACTACCAAGCTAGTCTGTTTACAAGCTGCAAACAGAACTTCTTCTGCAAAGCGCATGTGTGCATAACAATANCAGCTGGAGTGATACCTGCTGCAAAAGCTAGCATGAGCAGTGGCGTATCAACTGCACTCATCCTCAGGAGTGTCTTGATGGTTTCTGTTTCATTCTTTGGCTTACTGTCCCCCTTTTCAAGTGAAGGTGCTGAGTCTGCAGCTGTTGGCTTGCCCAGCAAGGGTGCAGATGCATCACCACCTTCAGCCCTGAAGGCATTCTGCCAGCCTGTGCACAGCACACCAGGCAAGTAATGACCTCAACAGATTCTGCAGTCCTACAGCACTGCTTTGTCGCATTGGCTCTGCAGAGTGTCCTATATGGNTTGTTGCTTGCAGCACAGGACTGTCTCTTCATCCATGTTCCGGAACTGATCACATCGCCCCTATTTCACAGGATCCATGCAGATAAGCAGAAGATGCTGATGGAAAACAGGCCTGCGCTGATTGTGCGTGTAAGGGACCTTGTGACTCAACAGGTCAACAGAGACAATGGCTGGGTCAGTGATGACAATGGTAAGCAATGATGTAGGGCCTGCAGCGCAGTGTGTGGCTAGACTGTTGCTGGTTTAGTGTATGTAAGGTCATGCCTTACATGCTTGTAGAGTCATCAAATCTAGGGCTGTGGCTGCAAACAGTGCATGTCTGTTCCACAACGCTGAAGTACGGTGCATCGTACATTCACAAAGGATGGTATGTGCAGCTGTCAAGTACAAGGCACACATCTACACAAGCAAAAGCAACTTTGACAAGCCGGAATGGTGGCCTTGGCCTGAGTTCAATGCCAAGATCTTGAATAAGGCTGATGTAGCAGCTTTGCAAAAGCTTGCTACACAGTTATTGGCCATGCAAGTCAAAAGACAGGTAACAACATCATGCCTTCATGTTGTTATTGCATGCCACAGTCACAACTCATGCCTGTAAGCATGCCAGTCATTATTACAACACCGTATTCTTTACTGGTACACATGCTACACATGGTAGCATGTAGCTGAGCATGTAGCTGAGCATGCACCTGTCCCAAGCTGTGTAATTTCCACCACAATATCTTCCTGACTGCATTCTTCTCAAGGATAATAACACCCGTTGACTTCCGTAGAAGGCCAAGGAGCAAGCAGCCAAACAGGAGCGAGCAGCCAACCAGGNAAGGCAGCGTACTTGTGCAGTACCTTCATCAATGGCCTGAAGTGCCTGCTTTGCGCTGAAGACTTGCAGCGGTATCTCTGCTGGCATAGCAGAAAGGGGCACAAACGCTCTGCTTGTTGCACAGTACTGGTATGTGGTGAGAAGCATGACAAACGCTCTAACATCATTGCATGCATCGTCTTCACAGTGTGCCTGCATATCCGGGAGTGACTTGTCTTGCTTTGTGTTGCGGTGCAAGGGTCTCTGTAGCTCTACCTGTGGCTTATGAGTGAGGAGCTGGATCTTGCGAACTCGACTGAGTACTTCACGCTTATTGCTGAGCTGCAGAGCAAACTGTGTTACACTCTCACACTTCACGCAGCTTAAGCACGCAATCGTGACATACCTTGCTGAGCACATACTGTGCTTGATCTAGGGAGCATGCCTGTAAAGTCCACCTGTTGGTACGAGGCATGACAAGCCCCACTGCCCAGGCCAGGCCTCCAGTGCATATCACAAGCATTACATATGAGGCGTATGCAAGGGTACGTCTTTTGTAGCCAGCCATTTCGAGAACCTGGACAGATGCACGAGCAAATAGAGCAAGCCTTGCAAGCGGTACCGAAGGTCAGCAGGAACAGCCCGCCCTATTCTGGACGCTTCCTGATCACATACCGGAGTCTGCATTTAGCGATGTGTGGTGTCACGTGGAGCTCTGATGCGTACAGCTTGTATGCTGTCAGCAGAGGCAGTCAGCGCATCACTGCTACCCTGCCGTACAGCGATAAGCAGTGCGCAGACGCGATAAAGGTGATGGCGGCACGCACTGACCACGCCGCTTGCAGAACCGCGTGCATCCATACTGCATTCAACAGGGAGTGTCTGCTGATTGTCGACATCCTTAGCATTAAGTTGTGCACGCAGAAGTGTCTAACCGTCTCGCGAAGAAGATTTCATTGTCACACGCGTTTGATATGACTAAAGGTTGCCAAACCATCGAAGAAGATTACAGGTTTGAGAAGATTACAGGTTTCACACAGTAAGCCCTCTTCATGATGCTTTACCCTACTNCAAGGCCTCAGGAAGGCAAGAATGCATCACCGGCATTGCTCCTGAACAGTGGATTGCAGCATCCCAAACCACTCGTGAAATGTACCAGTAGGCAGTTTATGANAAGACATGCTGCATGTGCATGTCTTATCAAGCAAATGGCTCGCTATCAGCAGTGTCTACTAGGAAGGGGGCATCAGCTTGACCCTGAGTGGCTGTTAATGCAGTCAGGTATGATAGGCGTTCGAGGCAAGGTGGGCATACCTCTAGTTGGCTGACAAGATTCTCGTCATACTCCTCCAGCCCATTGTATATCACCTCGATCGGAAGAACTGATCTCAAGCTTTGCCGCAATGTTGTAACCGTTACAAGTGCATTGCTCAGCAGCTCGATACCACCAGCTGGTATAGCGATGCCTGATCCTCCAGTATTTTCGGTCCGCTGCTCAGCTATGCATTTGTCGACGTACTGCTGCACCAGCCTCTCATCCGACCGCAGATCCTTGAGCGCGCCTCTTTTTCCCGGCCACCAGCTACCGCCGCTTGTGCGGACAGGTGCGCCAGGGCAGGTCCGGTAGGTAGGCTGTTCCGTAAGTTCCAATGTTTTCGAGTCACGGGCTAGCTTGTAAGGCAAAAACACGAGGAGACTGGTTGATAGCAGGGCACACGCTATGACCCGCGGCGATCTTCGTGTCGGCGCGCTTCTCATTGCCGGTGCTCGGCGCATGGAAACGATGCTCTGGCCTGTCTCAGAGCCCATTTGCACTTATTGCATGCGATCTGTTATGTAATTCCAGCTAGTCTCAGTGCACCCAGCACTTGTCGTACCATCGCTTCTGCCAAAATGAAGTGACAGGCTTTCCATTCGTGTAAGCACAGCAAGTACAGTCCACATATAGACGCTGACGCTGGTGCGCACCTGTCCTCGCATGTTGCAATGANCCACTCGCAGCTGGACCCTGCACACAATGTGTTGTGTATTGCTGTGTTTGCATGCGAGGTCANAGGACCAAGCTTGCTCTGCAACAGTTGCTGGGCTTCTGCATGGTCTGTGTGTGCCATCTGAACAGTATCCACCTACATGTTACGGCAGGGTTGCAGTATTCAGCAACGTATATACAGCAATGGGTGATGCTGTCTATACACACATGCTGAGCAGTCTTCACTCAGAACCTACAGTATGGTCTGCGCAAGAGCGGCAGTGGGTGTGGTTACACATGGTTACGGACTTGTTCACGTCATACAGAACCACACATGTAGTCCACATGCAATTGCAGCAGTGTCACATGCTGAGAGGCTCAGCAACTTTCATTGAGACCCACCTTGAAGCGATGAGCATCTTTATTTGACGCATGCCAGCTAGATGACCCTGCTATGTCATGGACATAGTTGACTGGCCTACAAGCAAGAATGTGTTTTGCTTGCAACTCAGTAGATCACATGGCACATCACCCCATTGCAGAAACAAATATGCAGCGTGTTCACAGTGGAGGGCCTGGCTGCATGTGCAAGCCAAAAGCACAAGCTGGGTATAAGCATGCTCGTTGCATGTATTGCTCCAACACTTTGAATCCAACACAATAACTCATACCTGACAGCCCTGTTGTTTGTAAGGTGAGCAGGTGCTGAAGTTGNCTACCCGCGTAGACTTTTCTTTTTTCTTTCTATGTAGGATAGATTGGGAGTCAGGGTGCATATATTGGCACCTTGTCAGCTTACACCCCAGCTAGTGCTTGCCACTGTTCAAGACATGTATCTGCTGTGATGTGTGACCCTAGCCACAGATTACAGTCAGCCATGGCTGCCAATGCAGTGTAATCGTTCCTGCTCTTGTTAGCTGCCGTAGCAAAACAAAGTGTATATTCATTCTCATGGGGGAATCCGGCAATTGGTTTGTGCCAGAAGGCAAGATTGGATAGCTTAAGGTGCACATTAGGTGTTACGCTTACTGATCAGACAGCAAATTGTGCAATACGAAGCAACCTGCCAAACGTCACATTGAACGTGCACGACAATGATGTGTTTCCCACTGTTTTTGGTCAACTGCAGCCTGCATTAGTTGAATGCAAACAGACAGGCACATGCCCAGCCCCTGCTTGCCTTACTGATGTTCACCTCCTGATGAACTTTGTTCTTCTTCCACGACTGACTGGTANTTATTTATGCAGCCCACAGCAACTGCATGCCATCACTGCAGGGCTCTACATGCCGTATGTGGAGTTACACGCAGTACTGTATTCAGCACTGGCACAGTCTTGAGTTCACTCACCTCGAGTGCAGAAGTCAGCCAAAACTGAGCCGGCTTTGATGTGCTGCAATACACGGCCAAGAACACACACTACTGAGTCTCGCAGAGAGATCAAGGTATACGGGTCACCATCTGGAGCGCTGCTTTGAAGTTTTGCTTGCAGCAGCTGCACTGATGTCTGCATTACCGCTTCATAAAGCTGGTCGGTGTCCAATATGCGGTTGCTGCCTGGCAAGTTATATGGGTGTGATTGTGTGTCTGTGGCTGTGAGTTGATCTACATGCAAGCCAGGGATGCNACGGTGTGTGGCATCAGCAGTCTCCTGCTGCGGCTGAGATGTGCCCCTGTCCCAGTCCTTAGGCTCAGGAAGGCTGTTACCCCTGCAAACTCACACTTTACAGCCAGCATTGGTTGGTCATGTCTCTGTTCTTTGCTGATCTTGAGTAGCAAATGCAAGGTACTTTGTGCTGCTGTTGCAGGCTATGCGCCTGATCAAGCCTGGGGGTTTACTCATGACTTGCTCCTGCTCGGGGGCTGTTACAGAGGATGCACACTTCGTCCCCATGCTCAGAGTGAGTGCTCACCCTACTGGGTCGAATGCTCCTAATTACTCTGATCCACAATAAGGAGCAAGTCTGTGTAGAGTCCTGTTGGTAGCAGACCAGGGCCTTCAAACTGCTGACATTACAGCTTGCCATTGCTCACAGTAACGTCGCACTTTGCTTGATGCATGCAGCTATGTTGCGCTTGTCTGTGGACTCAGCTTGCAAATTGGTGGGCCACGTATACCTGCACGCNGGCGTTGGCTCGACAGAGCCCTGAAGCTGCAAGTGTAAAATGCTGTCATTAGCCCTGCATGCACATAAACTGTCTACAGTGACTCAGCAAAGAATGAGAAGTTACAAGCATTGATGTGCAAAACATGCACTTTTATGCTTGTGACANTCTTGCATTATGCTACAGCCTGATGTGCACACTGAGATCATGCTATTGTCTGCATGTTGGGTACAAAGCAACATGTTGGGTACACAAGCTGCTACAAATCATGTGGCACAGACACAGAGTTTGACATCAGCCAGAGATAAATGCCAGATCACGGCATTTGCCAGAGATGAAGGTCAGACTATACAGTACAGATGCAGGCTCTGACATCAGCCAGAGATGAAGGCCAGACCTGCATGCTCTGAGACAGAGGCTCCTGGAAAGGGTGGTAGTGCGCCAAGACAGTGATGCCCACCACCAACACCATCAGCATGATGGTCAGCTGGAAGTAGGTGTCCAGTGATGTTGCAAACACCTGGGCAGCTGCCAATGCCAGAGTTTGCAGCAGCACACAGCTGTCCCAGAACCAAAACNCAGCACCATTTTGAGAAGGGTCCAAAACGACATATAATCTGGGATATAAACATCAGGAAGCATTCCAAACTGACGCTGCAGGCTGTCTCACCATAAACACCGTTTCAGCCTGATCTCGAGCACANCAAGCCTGTTTGGTGACAATAGTACCTACCCTGCTTGCACCCCTGGTGTACAGCTTGTTTTCGATGGCAGTTCATGTTTGAATGCAGATGTCGTGGTGTGCGGCTAAGACAGACTCTATCTACTGCGACACCAACGTATGCTCGACATGCTTCGCGTTGCCGCAGAGCCAACTTGATATTGGCATGCACAGCAGCGTCTGCTGTGCTGTACAAACACAACCATTGAGAAGCACCTGGTCCTGTAGTTGTTGTTGGCCACAGCACAACCCACGCTTGGACAGAAGAGCCCTGACGTTGAAACTGCACAGCTGTGTTTCTGNAAACTAGGTGCCCTGCAGCGCAGACAGGCGACATTTTCGATGTTGACGGAAGCAGTGGTATAATCAGCCTGCTTCTGATGCAATTGATTTGGCCAACTCTATTCAATAAATTTTTTACGTATGCACATTGAGCTGTACGAGCCTACACAAGTGGCACACGAAGCAAGCACCACTGTCTTCCAGATGTTCGTTCAGGTGGACTTTTGAGCATGATTGTTCATGCGTGTTTTGTTGCATTGTGAACAATGGATGTTGTACTGCCCTTGCCAGCCTTTTATTCTACCCAATTGTCACATGAACAAATTCAACCATAGCTGTGACATTTGGCCTTTAGNCAGCATGCGTGATCTGGAACGACATAGGGTTCTCAGCCAAGATCTTGCAAGTGCAGTAAGTGTCTTCGCTTTGTGTTAACGCCTGTACACTGAACTCAAGCCGCTTACGCCACGTCAACAGGGCCAGCCAAGACTCACGCTGAGGACTTCTTCACATTCTCGCAAGCTGCTCAATTGGAACTATTTGATGCAACCAATGTTGGTCGCTGCCGCCTGTGTCCAGATCTGTGTATCACAAGTATGACATTGCAGTCGCTCAACACGTGTCTGCTGAGTGTTAGGCTCCCTTGTGCAGGTGGAAGCCTTTCTGCATGAAGGCCCCCATGGTGCATGATGATGGGGATGTGGAGGGCCATGTGCGCCAGGACAGCAGGCTCCCCAAAGCAGGCTTGGCACAGCCCCAAGCCACACCTGACAGCCTCAGCCACCGCCTGGTCAGCANTGGGATGGAGCAAGCACTGCTCTGTGCATATCAAGGTTCTGCAGGTGCAGTGAGCTTGTCAGGAGCTGATCACAGCAATGCAGTACGAGCCGCAAGCCTTGCCATTGCAGGGACACTTGCCCCGAGCACACAGCACCTGCACTAGCAATGGAGCTAAGTTCAAGTCTTTACCTAGGATCGTGGGTTGCACTTGTAGCAGTTGTGGGAAACATCAATTCAAGGCAACAAAGTCTCTGTAGGGTCAACACAAGCCAACATAGTCAGCTGCAATAGCACCCACAGGCCTCTGTCAATCAATATGCCAGCACAGATTACGCATCAACCAGGCACCAACCAGGCACACAGTTAGTCAGGCAAGGAGAAACAATCGGAATTAGCACTGAACGAGTCTAGAAGGCGGTGTACAAGATCNCAGCAGGTACCACTCACATGTACACCATCAGCTTCCTTGTGCGTCCTGAATAGTGGGTATGGAATGGGAGCCTTGATGACCTCAATCTTGCGGCCCTTGGCATCTGGTGTGCGGGTCAGCCTGTTGTAGGCATCCAACGAGATCTCATGCTGCACAGCACCAACAAGATGCATTGAGTCAACTTGCAGACGATGCATGCAGACAGAACTACCCTGACTGTTGTCAATTCCTTTGTGACTTAATGGGACAATATCGATCATGATCAGCAGCAGCAGGTGCAGGGAAAGCTGTTCCGCTTGCTGCTAGCAAACATGGCATACATGCCTCAGCACTTGATCACAACAATGTTAACACATGCACTTTGGAGATGTACACCACCACAGACATGGGGGGTTGCGAGATGTGCAAACAATGTATGCAGAGAAGGAACACACANGCAACTGACAAGAGTTATGACGGACCCACAGACCGGCAAGCTTAGCAGGGTCAACCAATCGCCAGTAAACATCTTACGCAACATAGTGCAGGATGCCTACAGAGCCAAAAGCGATACCAAGAGCACTGTTCAGCTGCAAAGGGACAAAAGCTTGATTCAGTCCAAGACCAAACTTATAGGCAGCAATAGGAAGCACCCGGCGACAAGTATAGTTGCTGGTCACATGCAACTGTCAGTGATGAAGGACTGTGATTTTGTGATGATGCTATACAGCTGGTGTCGACAAGTACCTCTTCANTAAACAGAGCCCCTTACGCCGTATACAGCACTCTACAAACGAAAACATTGTACTCCTTTCCGGTCGGACTTTCCGGTCGGACTCCCAGGTACAAAATCCATGCTCGTCCAGATGCTGTCAACCGTCTTGGTGCTGAAAATGCGATGGTCCACCTCGTCGGCCGGCTTGAGTTTGACAGCAGCCGTGGCGCCGACAATTTAAACCATAGCAGTTGCAGCTTGAAGACGATTGACAGCGTCTGGCCCAGGATGAATCCACGAGACACAAGAAGGAACAGAGAGGGGCATACGAGGTAGTGATCTTCAACGAAGTAGTCGAAGCCGCTTCAAAGGAGAAGGCAAGCTCATCTTTCCAGTAATCTCTGTAGACTGTGTAGTATATTAGTACTGAGACATTGCCCTAAATGTGGCAACGACCTCTCTACATGTGTCTCCGATGCCAGCTGTACTTCTTGCATGCATGATACCAAATCAGCAAATCATGCTGCCTGTATCAGAAGCTTCATGACTTTCCCTGGTGCCGCTGTCACTGCTTCACACACTATGTCATCACAAATCTGTGTGCGCGCAACTGTAGCAGCAGCATCATATGCATCTGCACATGCCCATATGTGTCCTGTACAAANACCTTACCAAGGCCTTTGACTCAGTCAACAGGGGCTCTTGCTGCGCAGAGGTGCTTCAACTAAGCCGGTTGCTTGTTGTTTGGGATCTTCACACTGGGCATAGTGCAGTTGTCAGAAGCGAGTATGACTTGCGCCCAGTCGCCTCAGCAGCCGGCTTCAAGCAAGGGTGTATGCTGGCACTTGACCTTTCCAGCTTGTATTTTGGACACTGCTGTGCGGTATCTGCAGCCGTTTATCCACTCACTGGGAGTCTGGATCTCATGNTGTGACCAGCACTTTCATCCCACCAGCTCCATTTGCAGCACAGTCAAGCCCAACGCCTACCAGCAGTGGTGTCCCAGCTGGCTATACAATCACACCACCAGGGCCGGTCTGCGAAGGGCATGAGGGCAATTCGGACACTTGGTCACTTGCAGACTCAGTGGCTTCAGATCCAGAAGCCTCAGTGTTTGCAGGGCAGCAGGAGTCTGCTGATGCTCCTGAGCCTGCCAAGCAGTCTCGCCTAGGGAGACTGCTGTCCAGGAACAAGTCTACAGAGGGTGTTGCTACACAGCNTGCAGAGAGATCTCTCCATCACCCCAGCTGAACAACCGCCATCCTCTGTGCCAATAGCATACAACACTGCTGTGACTGCTGCTCAGCAATCCTCAGCGCCACCAATAGTGTTGCAGCCCACCAGTGCCACAATGCCTGTTCAGTCGATGCAGCAGACTGTCATGCATCCAGCGCCCGTTGCACCGGCTCCAGTAGCTATGGTGCCTGCTCCTATATNGTGGGCGACGAGCGATCTGATGATGACCTTGCAAAGTGCTGTCGAGGCTCATGACGCTGTGCGAAACCATGGTAAACGACATGTCGTGTTTGTACAGTCAGTGACAAGACTTGAGAGCCTTCAAGGGTTCGCGGGACATACTAGAGGTTACGCATAAGAAGCTGGTACTGCAAGAGCGCAGATATTTAAGGTTGGCATGTGCACAATTTGCGCAGCATGGCGTTGAACAGCTTCATCGGATGTTGCGAGCGGAACTGGGTCGAAACAGCTGCGGACTTGAAGTACACGCGACGCGTCATTTGCGCGCGTCGATGTAATCGTGCCCCGTGTGAGGCAGCTCAAATNGTGCAGATGTTGCAGCAAATGGTGTAGCTGCTGCATTCACGTATCTTTCATGTCCTGCAGGGGCTTGATGTAGTGCCAGGGCCACTTGGACCTCAACCTGCACATGGTAGCAGGTCATGTGCTATCTAAATCTTGAACCCTACACCCATGCTGTGCAGGTTTGCCGCATCAAGAGGAGGGCTGCAGCTGATGTAGATGCCTTGAGGGTTGTGGAAGTGGTGACCACCTTCCAGCTTGACGCCCTCATTGCAGTGAGTCTCCCTATGGCCATGCATGCTGATATGACAAACATGAGAGTCTGTAGCAATCACTTGCACAAATTCAAACGGGTTCATGAAAAGGTCTTCCTCCAAACCACCTTGCCTATCCCAAAACACCAACTCAACCTTTAAGAGCTTCATCTTCAANGTCAATGGTCCCTCGGTCTTCTTGCTGCCGTTTCTCTGCCTTCAGGCGGTACTCTTGAGACCTGAACAGCTCCTCCTGCAAGTTTTCTACCACCCATAACATTTGTTTCAGCTTGGCGTCCTCTCCTGCAAAGCACAGCATGGCCTTGAAGCTGCCAAATGCTGCAGAATGTGTGTCGCTTATCAGGTCCTGGTGCAAATGCTGTGACGAAAAGTCACTCTGAGGAATAGGACAACTGAAAGGGTGTATTGTTTGCTTTGGCATGTACTGCTTACCTGACCCCTGCTCATGATTAGAGCATTGTAAGCAACTAATGGGGAAGTGTAGTTATTGATCAGATGAACAGGTATGCAGCATGCATAGCTATCACATCTAGCACGTTAGGATTGTTGTGTGCAGCATGGGCATGACTGTACCCTGGCCACATATTGCCATAAGGAAGTGACCTAGCCCAAACGGCTGATAGACATGCTGCAATGAGGCAGTGCAGGTATCATGGCATGCACAGCAGCTCTATCTGAGAGCTCATCAAATTGAAGATGAGCTCAGCATGTCAATTCAGCTTGCATGCGTGTTCTCATGCTAGCGACTATGTTGATGATAATCAGGGGCAAAATCGGTTAATGTCTGACCTTCTTGCCATTCCAATTTGTTGGACTTGTTTGTGATCAGTGCTCTCTCAGGAGATGAGGAGTAGCCTGCCGCTGCAGGGTCAAGCTCGGCTGCAACCAATGGTTGGGGGTCACCCTCCTGTTCCTGTTGCTGCAAAGACAAAGGACGCTCATGTACAAAGCAGATCTATGTAAGTGTGATTGAGTGCTGCTACAGGGACTGATCTGTGCGGGCAAGCAATGACAGCAGGGCAAGCAGTCACAGCAGCAGCAGCAGCAGCAGCAATGCATGTGTAGCTTCAGCATGTGCATGTAGTTGTAGATGGGTACAGCAACCTGTGTGGTGCTGAGAGCTGGGTCCATCAAAAGTTGCACTGCAGTGTTTGAAGCGTGCCTCGTATGACTGCAACTCACAGGTGAGCTTTGGCTTGTTTGTGTAGACTCCGCAAATCCTGCCACAGGCTCAAGGTGTTCTGCAGAATCTTGGCTGACCGACGCTGCAAGGGCTGCTGGCTCTGTAGACGTACTGGGCAACATCGTTCGCATTACACAGGGTCACAAAACGCCTTGGCAAGGAGGAGTCGCTCTTGCTCAGTTGGTGATCTGGCTGATGGCAGTCAGTGACAATGTGATGGCATACAGAGCCTGATAGTCAGGGCCGTATGTTGAGACTTGCGTAACCACATTCAGCAAAACGAGTCGGATTGCGCTTGATAATGTCGATATCCAGGATGAAGTCAATCAAGCTGGTCGCCTGCTGTTGCTGTCTGCGTCGGAAGCTTCAAGTGCGTGTTCGCCTTTCAAGTAAATACAGAGTGTGCGTAGGCTAGCAGAAACAGAAATATGCCCCTACAGCGGTCACTGTGTAACCGGAGGGGATCACAGCCAGGCGCACAGCGGGGGGTTGTCAAATACGGGATGACTGGCGAAAGTACGGAAGTGACGAAACTGAGTCGATGCCGGAGAAGAAGCTCAACACATGCTAGCCGTTTGTATTTTACCGTTGACAGCTCCGACTGATCAAGCCTTGCTCGATTGCTTCAACGCAGGCGAGCGGCCGGCCAGGCTATCAGCGGCCTTAGTGGTGCTGTTTTGCGCGCTTGGAGGAGCTATGATGGCTGATCTGAACAGGTTGACAGCGTTGATCGAAGCCGAGTCGAAGCTGGAAAGTTTTGCCAAAGCCTTCAAGACCAATACAGCCTTAAAAAACGCGTACGACAAGCAAGGAAACACATTGTTGCACCTTGCAGCTGCCAAGGCTAGCAGACACATAGTGCAGTTCTTGCTCGAACAGAACGTATCAGTAGCTGCAGCCAATCAAGAAGGGCAAACTGCTTTGCATTTGGCAGTCTTGACATCAGATGCAGCCGCAACCAGCCTCATCCTCGAAACCGTTGCTTCCATGCCTGGCAAAGCCAAAGCTGCAGTATTGAACACCAGAGACAAGGAGCATGGCAGGACAGCCCTTCACTATGCTGCCAAAATTGGCGACAGCGCCATCATCAAGCAGCTAATGCAAGCAGGCGCAGACGCAAATGTTCTGTCAAGCATCAAGCACACTGCTCTGAGGAGTGCAACCACAGACGCTCATACTGNAGCGTGCTCAGCAGGTGTCAACAGCTAGAGTAAGTTTCAAAGTGTTATGGTCTCATCTATGTGTGACAAACCTGGTGATCACTGGCATGTGTATTTACACAAACAGTGATTGTATTGTTACATTGCTTGAAAGGCTTACACGTATCATGATCTTTATGCAAATGCTTCACAGCCTCCAGCCACACTGTGCTGTGCATCACATCACATTACATTACGTTTAATGTTTGCTAGACTAGCCAGCGTAGAAAAGCACCAAACTNACAGTCAGTCGTTTTGCAATGCAGCTTGACCGTGCTGTATACATCTTCCCTAAGCAAAGACGTTCAAACCTACTGGGTAAGGAGTCCCAGTCACATCAATGTGACTTCCAGCATGCATGCAAGCACCAGGCATCATGCAGACTTGCAGCCACTTGGCNAGGTGTCTGCATGCACATTGCCGTCCTGAATGAGCAGTACCTTGGCTGCATCCTTTCCCTTCTTTCTGCTGCTGTGTTGGGTTGTGCTCCTGTCGTTATTGCTGACTGGTGGCACCATCTGGGCGTCCACAGCTGCAGCACCTGGAGAACTGTTCACAGCTGTAGCAGCATCCAAAGCAGAAGTCAGCTGCGCCTGCACTGCATCTGTAATGCTAGCATCTGCGGCTGTACCAGGGCTCATATCTACACTCATTGGCTGCACAGCGCTAGTGCTAGGTGTGACGCTTGTGTCGGCTGAGATTGTGCCACCAACAGCTGCAGGCTCTGTCATGCTGACATCTGCTGCATCCTGGCTGAGGCGGGCCTTCCTCCTTGCCTCCTTTTCCTGCTTCTTCCTTTGCTTGTCGGCCTTCTTGGATGACACAGCAGGGGCCGGCTCTGCGTTGCAGGTGTTGTCAGTGCTGCCGGTACTGTTGCCTTGAGTAAGAAGCCAAAGGGAGACCTCCAGTTGGCAGCAGTCCACATGGAGCTTCTCAGCCTCCTGCTCAGCAAGGATCCGGGCATCCTCCAGCTGGGTCCGCGCCTTCTCTTCTTTGTGGCCACACTCGTGTGTTGCAATGCCAGCCACATGCCGCTTCAGGGCTGTGTTGGCGCTCCTCAGATGCACCTGGTTCCGGTGCTTCTCAGTCTGCAGCTTGTACAGCTCAATCATCCACTGTTGCATCTTTGCATTCGCTTCTGCAGCTTTAGCCAGTTCCAGGCTCTGTGCAGTGCTGAGGGCGCCTGGCTGCGCTACAGCATCCATCTGTGGTGCAGAACTTGTCTGTGCTGCTGCCTCGGCGCAATCNGACGCTGCAGGCCAGCCAAAGTGCCAGAAAGCTACATAGGTGGAGAGTTCGTTGCAGAAAGCACAGGTGGACAGATCAGCAGTCGCTTGCTTAGCATGCGCTCCGCAAACGCGCTTCTGGAGTTTCCAGCAGCATCTGGCATCATTCCAAAGGGCAGCATGGTGTCGGCATTACTGATTGCTGACTTGGGCGCCATGCCCCTGTCAGACCCTGCCCTATCTTTGACAGGTTCTCCAGCTCACTACGAGTATGAAGCCAAGTATCTTGGGTTCTCACAAAATTAATTGCCAGACTGGGTCCAGAACAGTTGCGAAGGCAAGGTGTGCAGCTGTCTGCACATGCAGGTGTCTTACCATACTTGAACGTACTGTCCTTTTATACCGTGCAGCAGGTGTGTAACATGTCAAGTTTGCTGGATATCTTTTCCGAATACCAGTACAGATGGTCAACATGGAATTTCCTGAGGTAGCAAGGTCCACTCCAACGACTGCGACTGCCTCACACAAGGACTGTAACTGCCTCAAAGGGTTGCATCTTAGCAAACTTGCATTTAATAGGGTAGTAAGGGTTGTGCCACAAGGTCGGAGCGATCAGAGCCAATTGTCGAACATTGCACGCACAGTACTCCAACCTTCCACTGGTCCTTGAACTGGTGGCATCGACCATCGTTTAAATCATCGGCAATGCTGTAAGCTCACAAACACAATGAACAGTGCACCATGCATCGCAAACTCATACAAGCATTGAAAAGAACGTGCTTACTCTTGTGTGCTGCTAATGCAACAGTTTGGGCAACATTGCACACACCTCCCCTACTCTTCACACACAGTCACTGTGCACACAAAGGCTTTGAACAACGTCAGATACAACAGCCAACCATCATCTGGCGATTTCCAGCCTACAATCATCTGGCATACTATTAGTATCAGCGCACAATTGTCTGGCACATCTTCACTCATATCAAGTTGACCTGCAATGCTCACGAGCAAATGGCATCAGCCCATGAAGACAGTTGAGTAGCTCCTTTGGTGTATGTACTGATATGTTGCAATTTAGTGTTTCACATGAACGCCAGGCTTGGCAGCCTTGATGACTTGGATATAGTGCTACTTGCTGGATGCCTAGCATCAAAACTGCTAAGTAAAAAGGGTGTCTTCTACACTAAAGCAAGACCTCAAAGTACAACAGAACCAAGCAGCTGTACAGAAGCAAACACAAGCATGCAAAAACCAGCCTTGGAAAGCCCAACACAAAGAATATGTATCCCATGAAGACGATATCCCGATACACTGCCCCAGCTGCAGCCGTAGGACTTGGCAAGACATAGCCAGAGCGCTTGCTGAAGTAGACAAAATTGAGCATTGGCGCCACACTGGTACAAGCCATGCACTACAAATGTGGCGACAATGGTCATGAGCATAGACATAGGCAGAAGTGACACCGCTGAGAACGAATAAGTAGACTCCCACACTCCCCATTTCATGCATTGCTCCCCTCGTTTGTTGCTGAAAGTACGCTGAAGTATATCACCCCATGACACTGAACTGTCAGGCTAGTAGCTTTGCACGTGTCCTGCTAAGTTTTTGCTGCCAGTAAGAAGTTGTCAGCTTTGCTCCATATCCATANTGCTGGTGAGCTGCCTTGAGAGCCTCAGTTACCTCTCTAAGCCTAGTCACTGCTGGCTGAACATTGGCTGAGGCATTCATTGAAGATCTGCAATATAGGGACTTGCAGCATGACAAACATCATACATACTGTACATGCTGACAGGGGACAAAGTGAGCAATGACACCTGGCAAGCTGAAGCAACGCCAATGCAATAAAGGAGCATACACATGTTGGTGCTCCACTGCACTGTGTTTTAACACGCTAAAACTACATTAACATAAGTCTTGGAGTTTTGTCGCTCCAGACTGCTCCAAAATGCTTTCCAAAAGCTCTACATGCATAGCCACCACAGCAAAACAAGTCTTNCCGGGATTGTAATAGGCCACCGCGCCTGAATACTGACCAGTATTTTTGCCAGCTTTTCGGTACCGATTGACCGGGGAAATGAACCCCGGCACACCGCCTGTTAGGCGGAAGCGCTACCGCTGAACTTTTAAAGTCCACTCAGCAGGACAGAGCACAAGCTCTACTATGATGCTTAGCACCCCNAGCTGATGGCAGTCAGAATGTACGTCCAAAACAGGGTGTTTCTGTATCACTTGCATGACATCCCAGACACGCCGAGGATCTGCCTGTACATAGCCAACTGTAAGTCACATCTCAGCCGTACCTAGGAGAAGCGTTTTCAGCTTGCTCTCGCCGCTTGGCTGCTTTGGCATCTTCTATGTCATTCAGTATCTGCTTCTCGATGTCAGCTTTTCGCCTGTCCTTTTCTGCTATGCTTTTCTCTCGGACATGGATCAGAGCTTGCAAAGACATCAGCTCCTTGTCCAACTCTCTGCAGGCAGCAACCTTGTCACAGATGTCAGGTGAGCAGCCAGACCTGCCAGCAGTTGACATGGGGTGTGTGCGCAACATTGACGCACATTAATATTGTCATGTAATATATGTACTGAACACAAGATGTCTTGCTACCTGCATGCCCATACCTGCCTACNGGTCCTTGCCCTGTTGCACAAGCTCCTGTCGCCTGTCTGCATCCATCTTACCCTGAGTAAAGCAGCCAGAAATTGTAACAAAGCCAGATGTGCACAGGAAAGCTGACAACAGGCACTACAGACGCAAGCTAACACACATTTCAATCACAGTCACAGACAGCTCGTTCCTATGTGTGAATCTGCTAGACATATTGNCCCCAAAGCCCAGTGGGGGTGTGCTTGCCTTCCTGCACAGGCTGGGCATGCCTCACCGCCCAAGCTTGAACAAAGTGGCTCACAGTACACCATCCAGCTCGCGTGCCAGCTATGCAGATACACGCACCGCATGGCAGCCTCTGCAGGAAGATTCTGGTTCTGAAGACCATAGAGTCAGGTCTGTTTGCATGCTTGCTTTGGCAGAATGGATGTGGGCAAGATCATGCAGCACCTTGGCGCTCTGCTGCTTTCTGTGTGATGTGGGGTGGATAATAATGCTCGTGCACTTGCTGCTGCTTTTGTGTTTGTCCAAGTTCTGCTTTTGAAGCAAAGACAACAGGATGCAGTAGCAGGTCACCTCTCAGCATGAGTTACCAGATGACACGGCCAACCNCTCTCTCTCTCTCTCTCTCTCTCAGGTTTTGACCAGTCAACAAAAGTGAACACCTGTGCCGTGTGGCAAGAACACTTGCATGGTGGTTAATTTGAACATTGCATGCCGTATTTCTGCTTTGTGCTCATGGGACATGTGATTTTGTTGCTCAGCTAAGATCACTTTCTGCCGTTTTGGACCCTTCTCAAAATGGTGCTGGTCACGTGATCATGCAGGGTTCAGTTAAGTAAAGTAAGATCTCACGTCACAAAAAGCCATGGGCATACA
Source organism: Trebouxia gelatinosa (assembly GCA_000818905.1). NCBI lineage: Eukaryota > Viridiplantae > Chlorophyta > Trebouxiophyceae > Trebouxiales > Trebouxiaceae > Trebouxia > Trebouxia gelatinosa. Next base: position 7,818,006 of record KN805368.1, on the reverse strand, counting down.
CTTCTAGTTTGGTTGACGGGTACCTTGTGTTGCTATATTTGGCAGAAGACTCAGGCGTTGGGCTCGCAGCAGCTCTGGCCCTTCAGCGTCAACATCACAAATAAAGAATGTAGCCTCACNCCCTTTGACCCTGCCATTGATCTGCACAAGGACTTCTTCCGGTTGAAAACAGCAAGTGCATTTGCCTCCGCCAGCTATTTGTTTCGCCTGATTCGCACAGATCCGCTGGGCTATGCCGCCAAATGTGAAGCTGTTACTCTTCTTCCGGTGTTGCCGCCGGCTGTCGCACAACACTGCAATCGAATAGGGGTATATGGGACACTGTGCTACTTGCAACCCGCAGTCCTTTCGCGGAAGCGCCGAGAACTCCCCAGCGGAGCATGAGTAGCTGCAAAGCAAGCCGAAGTTTGGCTTCATCTGGCACTTGCAGGTAGGGCGCAGTGCAAAGGACCACTTCGGNGCTGAAAGAATGGCATTCACTTCTGCTTCAGTAGGCACCCAAGGCGATGATGCTGCACTTGAACCTATACCAGGCTTTGCGGATGGAGCTGCATCTGTCTGCTGAGGGTTGTAGGCTGCAATGACTTGGCCTTGAGCAAGCTCTGTGGAGTGGGGTGCAGCAGCCCTGAGTGCGGCATCAGGCTCTGCTAGCTGTTTTGGCTGTGCCTTAGTCTGGAGAACTGCATTGCACATGGCCAGCATGTGTAAAAGTCGGCTCTGCGTCACTGCACCACATTGCCCCTACACAACACATCCAGTCGGCTACAAAGCACAAGTGATGGTGGGCAGCCTCAAGGGCAGAGCATTTGCTTGTCCACAGCGAAATGCCCGCAAAGCAGCAGCATTGAGGCAATGCTAGGGCTGCTTACGGGTAGTAGCTCGCTCTTGGTATTCGCNGGAGGGTTGGGGCGGAGCACACTATGTCCACATGCAGAAATTTATTTTCTGGCAGTAATACGTGAGGGAAAGGGTGTTGGGGAATCAGACATGTAGTACTGTTGAAAGACTTTCTGCCGAGGCACATGGTTCAATGTGTGACTGCAGCTATGACAGCCAAAGATACCCACATCCCATCCACAAAATGCTTCACCATGTCATACAATCAGGCGGACACAAGTTGGCAAACATGCATACCAGCATTGTCTGCAATGGTCTTGAGAGGGATTCTGAGCGCTGTTTGGAGGATCTGCACTCCAACTGTTTGGTCAAAGTTATCTAGCTTCTCCTTTACTGCGTCTAGGGATTTGCTGGCATACAAGAGGGCTACTCCTCCTCCTGCATCAACAAGAGTGAGATGTCAGCGTGCCAATGCTTGTGTAGATGCCATCCTGATGATGAGCCACAGCGAGCATGAATCTTGGCAGTGTGTGAGCCGGCATCTTACGTGGAAGGTAGAAGACAAAATTACTGTTCATGCTGGCAGGATAGGCAGGACAGGAGTGAGCTTGACCCTTGCGGTGTACAGTGGAGCAAGTGCATGGGGATGACAAGAAACACTGTCAATGGAGAATAGACAGGCTTGAAGAGTTGCAATACAGCAGAAATGCAAGATGCCATGCTAGATGTGTGGAACCGNAAGTAAACTGCAGCTGAGTGCAGCACTCCCTGTGTCGACCTCCCAAGACATTGCCATTGCTGTCACTGCATCAAAACGTGCCTTGATTCACTCTAGCATGAGGTGCTACAGCGTGGGACACACTTTGGCTTATGTGGCAGCACCGCTTTGAGATTTGAAGTACAAATCCACTTGTGTTGTTCATTCACCTGGCATGTGTTGCACCACCATAAGTGACAGTGTTCAGTCAAGCAATACAAGTGCCAACTGTAGCTCAAGAAAGAGGTTACCCCTGTCAGACCCCTGCACCTCACCAGTGCAATTGTCTGCACTTGTTGCAAGCTACAGTGTCAGTGATGCATTGGCTGAGCACAGCAAGCAATTCAAGGATTACACAGTAGATTGTGTTGTTTTTGCAATGGAAGCAATGACTTAGCTGGTGTCAACGTTTGTCACAGACTTGGTTCAATTGACTGGCCACACATAGTAGTATGCCACACATGACACTATAGACTTTGTTTGAGCTGAGATGTCTTTGACTTGCAGCTGAGGGCAGGCTCACTCCAGCGCCAATTGGGAGGCAGCAAAGATGTACTTTCANCAAGCGTCGCGCATGGCAATGCAAGGCAAGCTGTTACATAGTTTGAGTTAATGCATAGCAATGTGGAAATGGATGCAGGGCTGCTCACCTGTCCATTCCCTCGGCAAGCCTGCAGATGTTCTCCCTGTACATGGCTGCAATAGCTTCACGCGCCTTGATTGCCTTGTTAAAATCTGCAAGCCAGCTAACACGTGCAATGACAGCATTGCTGCTTTTGTTCAAGCCGCTGACCGCTGAGATGTAACTTGACAAGCTGTGTCAGGCAGCAACAACANTTGGTCGCGCTGTCAAGGCTTGGGGTGTACATACGGCTGCCTGGTGTGAATGTGGCCAAGTTTGAGCAGAGCATGCAGGGGGGCGGGCTACTGGGGTACATTGACACCCTGTCTGGAGGGTCCCTGTCCAAAGTGGGGGTCTTTTCACTGGGTAAGCTATAAGCACTGTGCGCCTGCACACACATGTGCTNACACTAGGGCGGCTTTGTGCCAAGCACCATGCCATAGCAGTCACATAACCCGTTGTATTGCTGTGTGAGCAAATGCCCTGTCACTCCTGCTGAGCTAGCTCCGTGCATCTTGATCCACTTGACAATTGCTATTCCATGCTGCAAGATCAAGCAGTGCGCTCAAGACAGCAATGTGGTCTGCTTCACAGGCTGACTGAGGATGACTTTCGAGGAATACGGTACAAAGACCATCCTGACNCGCTACATTACATTTGGTTTCGGAGCCTTGCGTGCAGGACCAGATCTCGGGCCATCACGGTAGTTCGTCAGTCTTCACTCAGCTCCCAACAGGTGCATGACCAACCGTGGAAGAGCTGATCAGTATGCAAAGTTGAGGCATGCAGATTCAAGTAGCTTTTGGGCACTTCGCTACCGTGCAATCTTCAACGAAGTGCCATGCACAGACCATCGACAGCTGGCTACAAGTGTCTTCCGCTTTTGGTCATTACTGGTGCTGCACTTGCCCTATTCTATGCTGCTCGTACAAGAACCAACAGAGTCTTGAAATTCAAGACTTGCAGTGTAAGCTGTAGACGATTGTAGCACGTTATCGGTATGATAGCTCGTTTGATCGTCACGGATGTTCACAGACCATCTGTCTACCTGCAGCACTGGGCGGAGCTACCTCCAGATGTTGTCAAGCAAACAGCGAGCCTTCTCTCTTCAGATGACTGCTGGGGACTCAGAGAAGTCTGTAAGCAGTGGGGTGTTGTTGCTCAGCAGGTTGCTTGCTTTGTCGTCTACAGATTTGTAACAACAGCTGAGCTGGTCATCAAGCTCCGACAGCTGTTCAAGTGGCGAAGGAGCAGAACGTACCCACAGTTGACTTGCACCTTCTCTTTGCGTGGTCGCATCAGCCTGAGGGATCTACAGAGTCTGCTGAAAACGCTCAGCAAAGAGGTCAGTGCTGCACTCCCNAAGAAGGTTTGCTTGCCTGTGGTTGATGAGCAGCTTCAAAAGATGCCGTCAATGGCGTCTGTGGCACACATTCAGCCCAGTGAACCATATCAGCAAATCCGGNCTTGCCAAGGCTGTAAGGCTGCCTTGACTACATCGTTACACACTACAGGCAATACAGTCTGTGATTGAGTGCGACTGTGCATTGAAGCCGTGAACATGTCTGCTGATGTATTGCCCATGCCAATGTGCTGACAGCACAGCAACACATCACATGTTGGAGCTTGACACAGACACACAAGCAGGCAAATGGCAGACATATGTAAGTCTGACCTGCTGTCCCGATCAAATGCAGCACTTTCAGCGCTTTGCCAATCTGATGGGGCAGGTGGCGTGGCATTCTAGGCACAGGCCTAAAAACGAGCTGCACAGGATCATATACATACAGCCGGAGGAACAGCCTGAAAGTGTGAACCTCCACCTCATCTGTGCAAAAAGCATGACTANTCCAATAGCGAGGTACGACTCCGTATAGCTTCATGGTGTTGGTTCCCGGCCGACCGATGCGATGTCCTGACTTCCCTAGTGTTGCAGGTTGCAGCGCTGGCAGCGGCCGCAGGTGCTGAACTTGACCATTCAAAGCCTTATGCCGAGCTCTGGTGCGATTATGCTGTTTTGGCCCAGCGCGATGTGCCTGACGATTGTGGTCTGTGACTCAACACAGCACACTATTNTGTGGCATACTAAAGGCATGGTCCTGCATAGTGTGTGAGGTTATTGAGACTCTGATTAGCATGGATGTGACAGGTTGTTGCGTCGGCCGTCATCAGTATATACAGCGGCCGGTCAGGCTGGTCTCGCAGCTGGTAGAGCTGAAGCTGCTGGTGCTGTACTGGACCAGATGCCAATGGGGTTGCGCAGAANCTGCAGGTCTTCTGGTGTGGAGTGGGCAGAAGCCTCGGCCCCACTGTCAGTTGGGGACCCCTTNTCTTGTCTGCACTCCAGAAACCAGGGCATTGCTTATAAACTTTTGGATTCTGCTGGACAACATGTTGGCAGTCATCAGTATGCAACAACAAATGGCCCACAGACCATATTTCTTGGACTGAGCCTGCTAGCTTTTTGGACTGTGATTTGATCAAGTTGTGGTACAGTCAACGCTGCATCTGGTCATGTCCCAGATTCAACACTGACAACAGAGTTGCAATTTGCATGTCATTGGTGCTTCCAGCTGTCTGAATGAAAGAAAGCAGTATAGACCATACATGTGTGTCTGTCCAGACATCCAGTGAGCACCAACAGGGCAAAAGGCTGCAAACAGGAAGATTGCTACTTGCCTGCTGACACCTGCTGCATTCACGATGCCTCCTTTGACCATTGTCTCTTGATCTGCATGACTGCCCACCTTCTNGCCCCAGCCTCAGCTGTGCAAGTGGCAGAGCAAGCAGTACGATCTAGCAGGCCTTCTCCACAGCAATGCATCAGGCAAGGTCTTGTCTCTGCGACAGCCTACACAACACAAATATGTTGTGTGCCAGGCATGGATGCTGTTCACGTAGGTACCGTACTGCACCTGTCATGTGTCCGCAAGCATATGCTACGGATTGGATGGCAGATTTGATATGTTGATTTCAGGACTCTTTGAACCTCTTCATAGACTGTTGTGTGACACATGCAGGCGCTTGCCTAACCTTTGCAAACACTACTTTCTGTTGATGCNCTGATGCAGGTCAGCTGCAGCTCCTCAAAAAGGTCATGAAGGTGAGCATGATTGTCATAATTTGTGTTTGGTGTTTGTTGGAATATGTGCTTGTAGTATGAACGATGCCTGCAGCCTCAGGGACTTTTGTCGCTTATTTTAGACACTTGTTATAGACAGTAGGGATGGCTGCTGGCATACATGCACTCTGTAAAGTGATAGATCGTTTCTGTGCAGTTTGCTGTCTACGTGGCATACGCCAACAGATTAGAGGATGCGTTTCTGGCAGATGAGATGGCTGCTGCACAAGCAACCATGTCACATATGTACTACACAGCCCCTCACCCTGAGGAACAGCCAGGTGAGNCATTTGCACTGTGTATGCCTCACTCTGTTGTCCACAAATGCTATCACACAGCCTGTACCCTACACAGGATCCAGCAGTCTGCAACACATTGCCTCACTTGCAGGGACGCTGTCCTCATCATGATACTGGAGACTATGTTTCTGTAATATTCTCAANGAAGAGGACTACAGCAAAGCAGCTGAGCTGAGAGATGTGGGCGCAGCTGGCTTGCCTGGCTGGTGGGNCCTGCCCTGACCTGACCTGCCCTGCCCTAACTCGCCCTGCACTGCCCTCCCCTAATCTGCCTTGCCTTCNACGTTGCTACTACAGCTGCAGTACTAGCTCTTTGCTTACATGCAGGCGCTGTTGAGTTTGCCAGGAGTGCAAGATTTGCTTGAAGCTCTGGTATCGTATACACAGCGGCATTTTGTGCGCATTGATAGATTAGTACGCAGCAGCTTTCTGCTGGACTATACTTTGGCGAGCATGAATGTGATCATGCCAGAGGAAGACATGTCCCAATCTGTACACAAGCTCAATAACACTCAGGCAAGCTTGCAACAGTCAAATGAGTGTCAAACAGAGGTTGTCAGGGCGGCTGATGACNGCTCTATACATCAGCTGACAATGCAACATCTGCTGCTGCAGATCACAGCCACCTTGCTATGCACAGATGGTGAAGCCAATGCCAGCTGCGTGGCTATCAATGCCGTCTCAGCTGCTTTGCTAGGGTCAGGCATCCCATGGAGGGGTCCCTGTGCAGCTGTCCAGGTTGCTAGCGCCCAGCTGGGAGATACCCCCAAGCCTGCTGTCATACAGCCCACCACCGCTCAGCTAGGTANCAATGAGGTTGCTCATGGCCATAGCAGGGCACATTGACAAGGTTCACTACCGCTCATGCAGTCCTGAGCTACTGGCACCTGCTGTTGATGCGGTGCAGTGTTGGTTTTGCAGGGTACAGCTTGGCAGTGTGGCTTTGGATAAGTTGACTCTGCTGTCCTATGTGATGGCTTTTTATGCTATGTTATGCAAGCGGGTTTGGGATCTGCTGGGATGGCATGTGCGGCTGCAAGTGCATGTGCCCACAGCCCAGAGCGTAGTTTCAAAGTCCTGCACATCGGCTTGTTTCTGATGGCTATATTTTGCCAATAGCTAAATATACCAGCAGGGTTTAGTCTGCATATGACTGACCTCGCTGGGTGTGTTGGGAGAGTTGGCATTGCTACGGCCCNTGCAAATGCAGTCAGCAAACTCAAGGTATAAATGGACAACTTGCAGTACCTTATACGTACACCTNGCTCTGACGTAAGAGAGTACCTACGTCCCAGATGGCAAGTCGCCTGGGGCCTAATGCACCGCCTTCGGTGCGTACCGATCTTGGCTGCAAACTTTGTCGACGACCACGTTTGCTCGTGAAAGCCTGCTGTGAATCGTATGGCAGCAGATCAAAAATAGCTCTGACCTGCATGCAGGCACCAAAGTCGGCAGAAGCCGTGGAGCAGGAGCAAGAGGCTAAGCTCAAAGCCAAATACGGCAACTTGGGTGCCAAGAAGAAATTGATGCCCAAGGTACTCTGCTGCTGCTGTTCAGGTGTTCTGAAGCCTCATCCCCAAGCTGAAAGCACACACGAGCTGAGTNACTGTCGACTCGGTCAACTACTCGGTCAAAGGCACCACTCGCGTTTGAATAAACGCTTTGCTCACCAAACTACTTAGGCACCAGCTCGTTGCTCAACTATCCGTCGCTCAACCCCGCAGGCTTTGTCATTCAATGCTGNCGAGAAATGCAGTCCAGCGCAGGCTCTGCGACTCGTCCGCAAAAGCATTGCCACCACTTGTGTTGCCGCGCCTGGTGTTTGTTTTCGTTTTGAGGTGGGGTCACAGCAGGCCCGAGCGATCTTGCATCAAATGACTGGATTAGCCTGAACCCACTGTACGTGTGACGATGCGGCCCTCCAAGTCGCGCTCTCTTGAAACGTTTTCGGGACCACACAGAGCCACAGATACAGCGCAGGCGATCATTCTGCTGCAGAAGTTGCTCGCTTGCATAGACACGCACTGGGAGGCGATTGTAGCCAGGTATGCGGATGTCGTTTCGCTCCTGCAGTTGTCAAGCCTCTNCCTTGATACAGCAGCTGATCTGCAAGCTTTGTCAAGTGCAGCAATCAGCAGCCCACATGGGTGTAGACCTGCTTCTGACACAGAACGTGTGTCACGCACAGAATCAGACACAACTCAGCTGCCAGCAGAAGTCTTGAGCTCTGCCATAAAGCATTCCAACAGCAGCAATGAAGCTAGCGCGGCTATGTCCGCCAACCCACATGCTGAACAACTCACTCCTCCTGTCAACACGCAGCAGCCATCAGCGCCTGCTCAATCAGACGCCATCAATGTTGCTGTAGANATTTTATCACGCTATCTTTGGATTTAACAAGGCCGCGTTTCCTTGTTTTATCTTGACTCAGTCTGAAACATAGGCATAGTACTGCGTGTATCAAACGCAATGAACTGCAAAAAAGCTGCCACCAAGCTTCTAGACACAAAGCCCATACATTGCGGCATACATTGCGGCAATGCCTTTAGACTATAAACCAAGCTGCAGTGGCGAATGACAGGATGCTCTTACAGAACTTGCAAGCCACAGGCATGACAGCGAGATGCTCNGAGAAAACAAGTCACTTGCAGTGCTGCAAGCTATCCACATTCTGCCAGTACAGATTGGGGTTTGTTGTCTGAGCCGAACTTTGTCATGTCTATGCAGAGCATGTGACGTTGGCATGTATGAATATCAGCTTGAAGCCGAGTTTGTTCGCACCACGCTTGGGGCTGGCTTGAGGCACTTGGGCTACCCCTGTATTGTTGGGGCTGGCAGCAATGCAGCCACGTTGCACTATGAGAGCAATGCTTCTCAGATCCAAGCTGATGACCTGATCATGGTCGATGCTGGTGCTGAGTTCAGGTCCGTGCATATGCTGAGCACCTGCTGCATAAGCTCGTCAAGGTGTTTGAGTGCTGAGCTGTGCAACTGCAACTATGCTGACAAACAGCTGTGAAGGTATCAACCAGTTCATTACACATATACACCTAAATGCATGAAGCCTTGGGATGACTCAGGGTGAAGGTTGGCTAAATGCTGTTCAATATGCGTGATCTGTTTGGTGCTAGCATGCTACCGCCCCATCTGCAATATTAACTTGATGTTTACACTTGCAGATGTTTCTCAGCTGACATCAGCAGGACATTCCCTGCAACAGGCACCTTCACAGCGGCACAGCGAGACCTATATGCTGCAATTCTGCAAGTGCAGGTACACTTGTCTGGCCTGTGTTTTGTTGTGCAAAAGTGTTTGTGTGTCTTGAAAGTGTTACATGGCCATACATGTTAAGCGGACTGATATGCATGTTGAAGTTTTGCCTTGTATGGACAAGCGGCGGTTCGTAGGACTACTGCTCGTCCTCGTCCCTGTATGGGGACTTGTGTTGTCTTCTGCAAGCAAGTTGGGAGTGGTGGCTGTGCCCATTTGTGTAGGCGTATGCACCATGCATCAGTCTGTTAGCTGTCTTGCTGCAGGACCATGCTATCAGCTTATGCAAACATGGTAAGGGCTGGAAGCAGGAAGTAGCCATGCCAAGCAGGAAGCTATACTGCCAGTTGCTGCTAGATCTTCGTCTAGCCAAAGGCACTGTGCAGTCCTTGCTCGAAAACGACGTAGACAAGTTATTTATGCCACACTCAATTGGACACTTCTTAGGCATGGATGTTCATGATGTCAGTCCCTGTGGACCAGTCCCAGAGCAGCTGCGGAATGGCCATGTGGTCACCTGTGAGCCAGGGCTATATTTTGCAGATCACATTCTACAGCCTGCATATGACAGTGACAAAGGACAGTTTTTGAACGAACATGACATCAACAAGTTCAGGCCATTTGGAGGAATTAGGATAGAAGATAACATTGTTATTGAGCAGGATGGTGTGTACAACCTGACTGAAGCATCTGGTATGTTCAAAAGTATTGCTGATGTTGAAGCAAACTGTAAAAGGTGACGTGAAGCAGCATAGACCTACTTATCAACTGCTCAAATTGCTGACTCTCCAAACTTGCTCACTGTCAGAGTGGTACATACACCCAAACTAGTACTGCTGATATGCTCCGTACTCCTGGTCAGAGATCATTGACACCACATCGTTCTCCTCAAACAGGCCTCCATATGCACCAGCCTGGAAACATAGCACACAAGCGCTCATGCAACAAATGTGCTTCAAAACTTCCATCAGACACATGGCCATGATCATCCTTTCGGCGCTGCAAGTGTCAGACAACGGTTGTGTTGAGCAAGGCTAGGCCTTTGTCAACAGCCGGATGATGTCATATGGAAAAAGGCCTAAATGGGTCTTTTGAGCACCGGTGGTTGCACTGGGAGTGACCCCTGGCTCATGGGCAAAGCTTATTGCAGATGGAGACTTCATTTGTTCATCCCAAAGCAACACAACCAATGAATGTGACAATGTCTCACCTGGACACTAGCAGCAGCCAAACTATATGTAGGCTGCTGGGCCAAGGCTTGCTGTTGGCAGCCTAAGCTCCTAGTCGTCAGCACAGGAGACAACACAGAGCTTCTGCTGCTGTGTACTGAAGCTTGACCGCTTGCATGCAAGTTGCATGTCACCATCTGCTCTACCTCTGCTACCAGATCCATCAGCGAGCTGTCAAAACCAAGCTCCTCATGATCAGCACTNCATTGTGGCTATGCTGTGCATTACAGTCTGCACTTGTTGCAGGTGCAAGTTACTACTTAGCAGCAATGTGCAGTTCGATTGTGTGGGGGATTCTGGCAGACAAAATTGGGCGCAGGCCAACACTGCTTGCCGGAACACTGGGGACATGTGCAGCTAACCTCGTATTTGGGTTTTCACCTAGCTACCCACTCGCTGTGTTCGGCAGGTAATTGCAGATCTCTGCTGCTTTCTGTGCNAGTAGCAGTCAGCATCACTTGCACCATGCCCAAGCACCAAGAAGAGGAGGCCCATTGGCGAGTGGCCTTGCTAACATTTACAATTTAAGATACCACAAGTGTACTGCCAGACCTCTGTAAGCAGGCGCGCAGGTTTGTTGCAATGNCCTGTAGGTTGGGTTGGGGACTGTCCTGCCCATGAGTCAGCGTTATGACTTTGCTGTTATGCTTGCACTGACATCACCTTCTCATGCATTTGAAAACCTGCAGTGTATGCCCTTGACATCCTGCTTTGTATAGATGGCAGTCTGCTCATTGCCATTCATGTGCAAGCTCNGCCAATGATTGCCAGTGCAAAAGCTGCATCCAGTACGAACGCCAAAAACAGCATAGCTGGCCTGGAAACATAAGACAGTCATTATAAATGCCATACTAGCAACGATGAGCACAACTTGTCCTGTATTGTTCATAATGTNCCATCAAAACACCCCCACCACTGTGCAGCGCCTGGCTGCCATTGCACAGAGCTGCCACCACGACATCAGGTGCACTGCCCACACGCTTAACTACTACAATCAGTAGATTATCTCACTTGAAATTCTGGAAAAATTGCCTGTTGATGTGGCATTCANTGCTGTACTGTCAGTCCCTTCACTGTCCATGAGGCACAACTGTCACTGATATCTCAACAGATATCTCAGTGCATTTTCAGCATACACAACTGACAGCCAACTCAGTTCACCATCAACTGGTCGACGTCAATGTTGTGGTCACATTTGGCGTGATGTGCCAGACTATCAAGGCCTCACTGAGTGTACTGAGTGAGATTGTGCAATGGTCAGGTATTGCATGCAGGGCTCCCCAGCAGCAGGCAAAGTACCCCATGACTGACTCCAGAGCTACTGCAGCAGCCGACAGNCAAGCGCACACACAACAGAGGCAGAATTTAGTACCTCGAGTTCTTGAAGTTTCCGATGGCTCCTTGCCGCTGTAGGGCCAACACAATATCCAGTATCGAGGTGTCCTGAAGCTCTTTCATGTCTTGTTCATACTCACNCCGTCTGCATCCTGCATGACATGTGGACCATATTTCGGATGTTGCCATGGTGGTATGATTTGTANTCTGCCGTTCCTTATGCCGGTGTTTGTACTGCGACGAGTGTCTCGTGCTCACACCGGATGCCGTGTTTAGTTCACAATGGAGTCACTAGTGTACACACCAAGGCGGTCAGACTTCATCAAAGATGGCAGCATATTTGCGTCCAAGATGCCGAGTACTTCGCAGCACCCATCGACTGGGCCGATGCCCCAAACAATCAGGTACACTGCAGCAAGAGTCAAAACAGAGTTGCAACAGAAGTCACCAAAACAGCACCCAATATAAAACGTAATCTCCTACAGTTGCTATACGAGATGAAATGCGGCGACANTACTGGTGATACATGCCTGCATGCAATCATCCTGACTGCTTCACACCTTCTGTCGATCTTCACGTTTGTTGCTGTTTGTCTGCACCTCCTCTTGTATCTCATCATCCTCAAAGTCTTCTTGGTAGTCGTCGCCCTCAGAGGCACTCTCAGATGTGATACTGTCCTCTATTTCTTGTTTCTGCTGCTGACTGTTACCTGGGCGCATTACTTGCACCTGAGACACTTCCGCCTTTGAACCTTTGCTTATGGCTTGCTTGGCTTTNTCTGTATGGTATCTGTGTCAGCAAAGGCAACGTCAAGGTGTGTGCATCAAGGCCAGTCCAAAGGATTGTGGTAATTGGCAACAAATGCAACCATAATTTGAAGCAGTGGCAGGCACACCAAGTGGGAGCTTGATCATCTGTTACCTTGTGATAGTCCAAGAAGGCTTTGACCTTGCAGCAGAACGGGCAAACTTCATACTGATACAAAGTGATCTCCTTGGGGATACCTTTGAGGGTAGCTGGCCTGAGGTATACATCAACCCCTGGTGCTGAAGGTACAGCAGGGGCAACTGCCTCGGGCTGCAAAGCAATAGCTGCGTTAGCGCCACCGTCAAGGCAGTACAATGTATGATTGATGCTGAGAGCATGCAAGCCTACTTTCAGAGAAGCTATGATGTCATGGAATGTGCACCTCATGCAGTGCTCTAGACTTACCGCAGAGCTTGTTTCAGCCAGAGCAGCAGGAGAGCTAGCAAAGAATGCGTAGGCAGCTATCCCTCCAACCAGAGCATATGCTGCAGGTGGGGCACGTTGACCACTATGCTGACAAGCCACAAGGCTACAGCATACAACGTTGATCAGTGAAGTTGAACTTGTACAGAAATCTGCAGTCCAACTGACCTTGATGACGACAAAGCGGCTATTGCTCGAGGTGCAGCCTGGGTACACTTCGCATATGCGCTCTCAAGCAGTTTCGCTCCTANACATACAGAGTACCGTGTAGCCATGTGCCGCGCTCGTTGTTGCCGTTGTGGGTGACCCCATTATGGTGCTGCGATTCCATGATGTGACTGCCTGCTGTTCAATCTCTACTGCAACACACTGATGGCTGCCCCGTGCTCAAGGTGGCCAGCGTAAGGCTTAATCAGCCTAGGCCTGCAGATCAGTGGATGTTGTGTGTCGTAACGCGGCAGTCGTCAGGGCCAGTGCAGGAATTAACGCTCAAACAGTGGGTCACCCCGGAGCGGTAAAATACTCTGCAGCTCCAGCGCCACACTGAGGCTTCCGCAGGTGCGCATCGCTTCAACGGTCCTGTAGTCGACGGGCAATCGGTCTTGGGGATTTCTGCGCGAGCTCTGGGATCGCATCATCCGTCGATTACTTGCATATTGTGAGATGCAACAGTGTGCGTTTACAGTGTGCTTCAGACCCCTTGAATCGCCATATATGGCAGTGTTGCCAGCCTTTCAGAGTGGTGGAGTCTAATTTGAGTATGCAGTACCAGTACTGGTGCTCAAGGTGATCATGGGACTTACATACAGCCGCAGCGTTGCAAGTCCAGACCTGACATGAGAAGGCACTGCTAATCCCTGACCTTGTGCAATGGCTGTCTACGAATAAGGGATTTCTCTTCAGATCAAGCTAGACTAAAGCTAAACTAGTGGCCCGAACATCACATGTACACTGCTGGCAAATGTGAAGCGACCTGAACATCTGCATGTCCTAAACTAGGGGAGCCCAATTGCAGCACTACAGAACACATTGGTACCAGAAGCATGTTCACAGTGGCTCTGTTTTCACAGCTGATTGAGCTGAGCTACCTTGCTGCTTGGCTATTTGGGTAGGACTGAGGTAGAAGGACAGGGAGCCCCGCATTTGTCTCTCGGTGGCAGCTGGAAGGACCACCTCTGCAAACTCTGCCATTCGCTCTTGCAGCGCTGGCAGGGCTTTCTGTGCATCCTGCATGTCCCGTGTGTACTTGTACTTCACAGAGCACTTGACCTTGTGGCCTTTCTCCACAANAACTCTGTCATCATTTGCTTCACTTGCTGTACAAGCTGAGGCTGCCTGACCTGGAAATTCTGTAGCAGCGCCTGTAGACTTGGTTTTGCAGCAGACAGGCCTGCATCATGGCATACTGAGTGATGACACATGCCGGTGCGCCATTGCCTTGATCAAGTTGGCAGGCCCATACACTGCTTGAAGCATGCTGACAAGCCAGTGGTTTAGAAGGTCTGCTTCATGTTTGGTCATTTGAGATGTTCCTACAAGATGTTTTGCTGCTGATCTATTGGCGTCACCTGCTGCATTGTCAGACACAAACTGTGCCGCATTGCATTGGACAGACCATGCCGCACAGCACGGCAGACATGGTATAGGGCAATGGACAGCAGCATTGGGGTTTGGACANGCAAGCATATTGCTGTGCTGCAGGGACTTCAAACGCCTGCTGCCATCAGAGAGGTGCCAGAAACCAGAAATCAGCAAGATACAGCTGAGGATGCAGAGCAAAAGGAAAGCTCGTCAGGGTCAGATGGTGATGCAGAATCTGAGGTCTGTGCCTCACCAACATCAACTGCTGTGCAAATCCTCAGACAGCTGGTGACACTGGAGCTTGCCAGTGTTGACGTCACCACAGCTAATGCCACACAGCTGATGGTGTTGCTTGTTGTTTGGCAGGGATGCAGTTGGTATTGGTGTTCTTGTCTGTCTTGTCATCATGGGGCAAAGTGAGGCAAAGCGTTTGTTGCTGATGCAGGCGTGGGCAAGCCCAGCAGATCATGTGTTGGCGCTCAAGCGCATGAATGCTGAGAAAACCTCTGCCATGAGGAAGGCCAAGGTACTGTGTAGCCCTACGCCTGCCCTGCTGATTTTGTGCTTGATCCTCAGTTGTGTGTGTGTAATGTAGCATCATGTCTGTCGCTCCGTTAACCAATCATGCATTGCTTGCTGACATTTTGTCTTGCGCATTATTCAGTAGGCAACTTTTTGAAGGTGTTGTGATGTGTCTGAATATCCTTTGTTGCAGAATACCTCAGCGTTGACGCTGTATGAGCTGGAAGCGCTGCCATATGATCCATCACAGCGCAAGGCAGCAAAGGCTGCAGCTGCAACAGCTACCAAATCAGATCACATTCCTGCTGGGTAGCTGACCACTGTAAAAAGTTCACTGTGATNTGCAACTCCATACATACATATGCATATATACGTATTAGTGCATGCATACATACATATGTTCGCATTTAAAACTAGGTCAAGGTCTGCCTGTAAGATACTTAGCGTCGGCTGGCAGGCCTGTAAGCTGTTGTCATCCTTGCAGAACTGTTTTCCTCTTGTCAGCATTCCTGCCCCCAGATAGCCTTTTGTACAACGTTGCCAATTGGCTCAGTGACGATTGAGATCACGCACTTCGAATATTGTGGGCCACATGTTCATACCTGCGACGTCACGTAATCAATATGTCTCAGCTCTTTTCTCCTTCTGGGGCATCAGTCCAAACCAGGCAATGCAAAGTTTCGTCTGATGTTCTGAGCGGCCTTTCGCCCCGCCAATCGCGTTATGGGCATTNCTGGCCATGTTGTCTTCATGCTGAGCGAGATGAAGGCGTGAGACTGCATCAGTCATGGCATCTGTACTGGCTGGCTCCACATCCTGAGCTGCAACATGCTGCTTCTTGGCTTTCTGCTTCTGCTTCTTGCTCTTCAGCTTCTGCTTCTTGGTCTCTTGTGTAGCATGTCTGGCTTTGGTCTGCTCCTCCTCGCTCAGCAGCTCCTGCTGAAGCCTCTCTGCAGCAGTCTCTAGGCGGCCTTTTCCCTGCGGCACATCATGCAANCCAGTAGCACCTGCCTGAGCCCTCCTTGTGCGCCACCTGTCCCATATCTGAATGCCTGCAGCCCTCGCATTAGTCAGGAGCACTCTGTAACAGCATGCAACATAAAGATCACATACCAAAGATGCTGTTGACATGGTAACAACAACTCACATGCTGCCAGCCGATGCTAGGTACTACTAGGCATGTCCTATCATACTTTTACACCAGCATGCACTCGCATTGTACGCACCAAGTTGCACCGTGAGGGTGCGCTCCTGAGACAGGGCGAGTGCCATAGACGCATTGGCGAGGACAGAGCATTAATATTCCCCTCCTTATTTGTATTTAACCCACCCAGAATTCCGGAAAATCCCTCGTCACCACTGGGACTTGAATCTGGGTCTGCCGTGTCAGAGGCCTGCCGCATCACAGCCCACCGCTTAAGCAGCTTAGACCAAAGGTGCTACCTAGCCTAGGTAGCACCTTTGGGGTATATACATCCTTCAGCAAAACCCTGCAAGCTCCCAAGGCATCAAGCGCTGCTTCAAAGCCCNCAAAGTCTCCAGATGCCAGCTTCTATCCCGTTGGATTTGGCGCTCGGTCGCTCGTTCTGGAAGTTGCTCACAGGAACGAAAGCTTTGCAGCCTTGCGACAGGTTGTTGCCTTTTGGCATGCAGCAGGCATTGGCTTGGTTCTAGGCATTTTCATTGACCCGCAATCTGACAAGAGCAATCCAAGCCTCNCAGCATCTGCTGCTACAGGTGTCAGATGCGGCAGCAGCTGTGTACAACAAGATTGTGCCCAGCGCTGAGGCCANATCCTCAGCCGGGTGATTGATGTCTGCACTCTGCCAAGCTGTTCCTTCGTGTTTTTGCATGCTTGTGACTAACGCCTAAGCTGAATGCTCTTGCAGCGCAATCAGTTGTTGAACTTTACTGGCAACATTGACGGTCATCNAGTGTGAGCATCAGGTATTGCAGCTACAGTGATAACACGCAAAACGTCTAAGGTCAGTACAGCGCTGGTTTGCTGCAGCATAATTTGCAGCTGCAGAAGTGGAGTAGGAATGCTGGTGGACCACAAAGAAATGGACATGAGTTGCACTTGCTTTTGCTAGGGGAAGATTGGCAACCTTGTCCTTGTCTGTTACACTGTATGTAACCCATGCTTTAGCATATGACTGCGCTGCAGCAGTGCAGTGTGTGAGAGTCTGCACTACAGCAAGCAACATGACTAGCAAATCGGACAGAATCTAAGGCAGCCCTGAAGTCACTCCAAGCAGACTCATGACACTGTAACGCTGAACTGACCCAGCAACCAGGTAGGCTGGCCTGAGGACCTCACAGCTTGGCAGCAAACAGTACTTTGCGAGCATTACATCCAGAACCTGTGCTCACATACTGCGTTTGCTATACCAAGCCAGATGTTGACATGACTGTATTGGCGTGCTGTCTCTCACTCATGCCATATGGCGGTACAGCTGACTACTCTAAATCTTGTAGCCTGCTAGACTGCCCCCTCGTCCAACAACCTCTCCCACACAGAACCAGGCATAAAGCTCCGCAGCAAACAATGCTTGCTGACCAACCTACGTCAGCTTTCCAGTCAGATACACAAGCATTGTGTAAGACATGCGGTATGCAACATGCAGGATTAGTCACTCAGCGATTTGTTGGCCCATTATTGATGGCAGGCANCGGGTATGGGTTTATGCTGCCTTAAAGCAAGGTAAGCATGTCCCCTTACCTTTGTAGGGCATCAGGGCGGTCCCCTGTTGCCCACAAGTGCTTGAGGTAGCCAAACATGACATGTGGCGCACCAGAGCCTGCCCCATACCCCGCCTGGTTTGGTGAGGTGCGGCTCATGGGGTCAAAGCCCAGCAGCTCGTGCAAGTTGCGCCTGCTTTGCCTGCACAGCATCATTTCATGACGGAAGTAACAGCAAAAACAGTGATAAAGAAAGGGGAACGATGACAACAAGAATGTTGGCACTCATGACATTGGCGANTGGCATCGCATACAATCGCATGCTTAAACAGATCCACCAAGCTTGATCAAGCTCCCTGATCATGACCAGGGTTCAGCATCATTGGCTGTCCAGCTTCATACACAAATTTAACGATGTTTTGGTGTCATAATGGCTGGTGTAGCAGCTGCTGTACAAACAATCATCATAGAGCAATCAATATGAAGAAGCTGATGGCAGGCCTACACCCTTTGCATAGTTTGCATCCAACCACTGAGCCCATCAGGANGCTGGAGCTGTGCCACCTGCAGACTCAAGAAGAATGGGCATAAGGTCATTTGATGCAGGTTGCAAGACTGCATCCTAGGAATTCCTTGCTACCCGCATGGCAATGTGCATGAGGACCTTCAGTGCATCTTGTAAAAGATGTTGCATGTTACTGCAAGTATGATAGAGCCTCAATCAAGCAGTAGAATGTGTACTGGATGCTTAAGGAGGCAATTCTTTCAGGAGCAGACCCATTGTGGATTCGCAACAACCACACCTTCGTCTACATCTGCTGCACTTGCAATGCCAGCATGCAGCAGACATTTGGCTGGGTACACTGGAAGTCACACACCAGCCACGCCACAGCAGCATCTAGCTGTGGCACAAACAAAATGCCTCGGCACATCTGACGAGCATGCCGCTGCTGCTTTTGGATGTTGCAATGTTGTAAGAGCATGTTGTCATGTCTCACCGAGAGCCTTGATTGCCTGCTTCTTGTCTTGTTCTGATCCTTGGCTCAGTTGCTGTACCTGGTGGAATACATACTGGCTGACAGGNCTGCATGTTGCTCAAGCAGACTGCTACATCACATTCTGTCATGGTTGTGTACAATCATGATGACTCCCACATCAAGTTCAAAACGTTGGTGGACAGCCAGGCTGTGCAGCAAACACATTAGAAAGGTCGTGTTGCCACTCCTTCTAATGACACTCCACATCCAGCATCAGAAACAGTTACTGATGTCGGGGTCTGGTGATGGAAGCCCAACTGACCAAGCTTGAGTGCACACTTCAGATTCAGGTCAACATGCTGGTGAACTCTGCCAGCGTGTAGAGCCATGCTATGCGATCCAAGAGCGCTAATCAGAAATCCTGTGTTGCTCTGTGACGAGGAGTGTCGCTGCTGTTGCTAGTGCAAGCTGGTAGCACATGAGAATGGCTGGACCATCCTAACCCAGATCGTTGGCCTCAGGGCAACAGCTCAACGGCATTTGTGCTGAAGGTCATGGGTGCGTCTAAATCTCAGCCCCCGACCCGACACGCGCAGGTCAAGGTCTGAAAAGAAAACTTGTCGCTGCTGCTGTTACAAATGAAGCAAATTCTGGGCATATGCCAGCAAGACGACANCTTGCTGCCAGAGCATGAGCTGCTGCCTGAGGTATACTTACCACTGCCGCATTGATCATAGCAACTTCTGGCTCCATCTTGCCAGCCTTGACCTTCTCTTGCAGTTCCCTGTGCCAAAGCCAACGTCACGCGGGGCTAAATGCAACTTGTGGTAGTAGTATTGCAAACGCTTACTTGCAGTTGGTAACGTCTGTGTATAATGCCACGTGTAGACTTCGCTCCGGCAACCCATCGAATGTCCAAGTTTCGAACATTATAGCTTGCCCAGTGCGGTCAGTTGTCGGTACGCTAGCAGTCGTATTGGCTATGTGCCGCGCACAGCTGCTTTCGTTTACGGGTGACGGATTCAGCGGCACAGCGCTGATGCCAGAAAAGCTGCCCACCTGTAGTCAACGACTTGTCATTGCCTACAGATATCAGTCCGCAGCGACGGTGGCAGCAGGCAGCGAGGCTCCGAGGTGTGAGTCCGACAGCATTTCAAAAACTTTGCCAAGGTGGCTCCGAAACCACTTGCCGCCTTGCGTTGGTGGTGAACGAAATAAGTAACATTTTGCAGGTTAGGTCGGTGCTGCAGTCAGGTAATGCTGATGCCACAAATGCAACCAGCAGTGTCGCACCTGCGACTCGAGCTTACATTGTGGTGAGATCCCAATTGCAAGATTGCANTGTAGGACAGGGCAGTGTCAGTTCAGTCATTTGACAATGGATTGCTCGCAGTGGGAGTGCACAAAGTNTGTCTGACATGTCAGCTGCTTGTGACCCTTTGCAGCTGGGTCGTGAACAGTTGCTGTCCCTTGCGCTGATGCACTAAAGCATGCCATGCAGCAACTTNCATCAACGTCTCAGCAGTTGGTCTCTGTGCATTGTAGCTTGCTCCTCGCTTACCTGCCCCGGCTATCTGTAAATTGTGAGCGATGTTCGTTGACATGGCGATGCTTGCGTACGTGCTTCGGCGAAAATATCAGAACGCTCAGTCAAACTCATCGACAGCCAAGTATGGAAAGCTGTCGGTATCACTCAATGCAGCTGTGAACAATATCAGTGCTGAGCTCGGTGTCTTTGCAGGCCTGCTTACCCGCAAACGCGAGTCACTGTCAGTACTCGTTCTGGCAGCACAGGCGCTTCTCAGAAATGAGTGCATTGTAAGTGNGCAAGCTGCACCTGCACAAGTAGAAGAAGCGCCTGCAGCAAAAGAGGAACAGACAGAGTTTGACATTGTCCTCGATGGCTTTGGTGCTTCAGATAAGATCAAAGTCATCAAGGAGGTTCGAGCAGTGCTTCCAGAGCTGGGACTCAAAGATGCCAAAGTTCTGGTGAGCACTTNTGGAGCATACGTCACAGATGTTGGTAGTGTATGGGTTGGTGCCTGGGAAGCGGAAGTTGATCTCATTCAGGCAGAACTCTGAGATGACCCTGTAGCGGGTGTTCAAGCTGAACATATGGCATCTGTCTCTGAAGAACTGCAGCAACACAGCACACCTAGTCAGCAAAACCTTTTCCATTATACACAAACTGGCAGGTCAGACGGTAAATGTCAGCTAGTGAAAATCCATGCAGATATGCTATATTAGTGAAAATGTATAAGCCAGATAGCCTTGCAAATGTAAAGCTGCAAGTGCTGACTTGCTGCGGATTACTGTCTGTGAAGTGGGAGCTGACAGCTCAATGCAATGCTCAAACTGTAACTCTCACTCCACAGACAGCTGCAGGAATGAGGCACATCATTGCTGATGACTTGTCAGGCACTACTGACATAGAACATCAGGCAGGTTGAGCCAGCCCACCTGTGTCTTGGAGGCAGTGAAGAAGAGGGCCCAGGTGGAAGCAGTCAGGTACAAGCCGTACACAATGCCGCTGATGAAGATAGCCTTCAGGTTCCAGGTGTTGGGCATGGGGCTGGCAACCACACGGTCCTTGGACAGAGCAATCATGGCGCCATCATTGAACACAGCCAGCAGCACAATCAGCAGAGTGGGGAAGTACCTGCACAAGTATGAGACAACATCAACACCAGGCCAGCGTGATCAGCACACAACACCCACTACAACTGCACAGCAGGATGCGTCACTACCATTGAGTGTGATGCATTGCTTACATATGCTACACTTAGCAGAGTAGAACAACAACTTCGAAAGTCAAAAGCAGCAGCTAGGCAACCCCAGACACACTTGCATAGCATCAAAGATGTCGGTTGCCAAACAAAAATCAACAAACTGGATCACANTTGTTGAGCCATATGTGCTCTGTACAGGTGCAGGCGACCTTAGACAAGGCTTGATGTAGCCTGTCAAGCAACGGAGCAACAATGTACACTCTGTGCTGACCTTTGCTGAACAGTTTCCTGTGCTCTGAGTAATGAAGCGCTAGCAAATAGCGCTCTAAAAAAACTACGTAAGAACAAACAAAATACGCGGGTCCCAACAGGTGTGACCAAGCTGGTAATGCGAAGACTCCAACTGCTGCTGGAAGCACAGTCACTGACGCGTTATAAAATAAGCACAGGATAGGCAAGTCACGCTGATCCTTCAGCANTTACCTACCTGCTGAAGTGTCCAGCTTGCCTTGCCACTGCCTGTGGTACGGGCAGAAACATGTTTCTCAGGGTCTTGCTTTTGCCAACATGTCTAGCTGCAAGATGCTGGGCTGTTTGTCCCGCAGAACTTGCAGTGCAGTTTAGATTGCTGTGTGGCTTGATGTGGGACATGCGCTGTTCACAAACAATAGCATCATTGCGTAAATCAAGTTGCGTGTAGGCTGATGAGGCCAGGAGGGCGNGAGTTCTTTCTCAGTCACCCTTGTGCGGCCTGGGCACAGCCTGCTCGAGACCCACACAAGCGGTCGCCTGAATCTGACGCTGGTCAAAGCTAGGAAGTGGTTTCTCGCGACATGTAATGGCTGTTGAGACGGGCCAACAGCCCGTTCTATCCGGGCTCAAGGCGGAGCTATTAGGCANTACGAAGTTCTACCTATAGCAACATGTATCAGATAGAGTTAAGGAGCTTATCATGCTGGTGCATCAATGGTTGTATTATGTCATGGTNGGTGCAGCTGTCAAAGGACTTTGCAGTTGAATGTCTGCTGCATCTGGACAGCAGTCTTCAGTCTGATTATGGTCATGCATATGGCTGGAAAGCTGCTGTGAGGCATTGAGTGAGCTGGGCAATCCAGCATGTTTCTGTGTCTGTGACCTTGCTGAGCTGAGCTTGCTGGTGCCAAGCATCATGACATTTGGCCTTGCTGCTGCACTATCCTGCAATACTTCTGCCATGAGCTTGCTGGGGGCCACTGTGTGCCAGGCTTGCACAACACCTGCTTGAAAGATGCTGAGGACAGTGGGCCAATCTGAGAACTCAACAACGCTCTTGTCAATCTCACTGCCAACACTGAAGCAATCCCCGGGGCACAGCAGCTGCAGGGCAAAAGCGGGGTACAGCAATGACTCTTTTGGTGCCTGCTTTTGATGTGCTGAATTGAGGGGTTGCAGCAGCTTGTGCATGATGCTGTGCTGCAGGTGGGCAGCATGCTGACGCGGCGGGGTAGCCATGCATGTGCAGTCCAAGATGGCCAGCTATACGCCTTTGGGGGCTGGGCTGCACAGCAACCCCTGGTGAGTCCCGACTGCACTCTATCTGCTGATCACAGTGGCTCCCCAATTCAATATCTGCATGAATGATACATGTTGACTCCAGGTGAAAAGTGCAAGCTGTGTTGTGGCCGCTGGTTCACTCACATTTGGCCAGATTGTTGCCAGTCTGTGTAGCACACATCGTCATCCCTGGCCACTTAACAATGCCATGTTACAGAAGCTCCATGACACATACGCTGTCATGATTTTGTCCTGGCAATGAGCACGCAATCAGCAACGTTGTGTATAGCCTGTCATCAGATCTGACTTGCATGTGTGCCGGGCATGGCATATGCTGTTTGCAAACAGAGTTATGGCTTGACATGGACATTGACTGTATTGTGCAGAAAGAGTGCGAGGTATACGAGGCAAGGGTTGACAGATGGCGGGCTGCAGCGTCAATGCATGAAGCCAGAGCATACTTTGCTGGAGTTGCATGCCAGGGCTCTCTATATGCCATGGGTGGTCTGAGCCCCTCCCAATCAAGTGCCCCAGTCTACAAGACCACATTGGAGATGTATGATCCAAAGCATGACAGCTGGAGTGTGGTGGTTCCACCAGTCAAGTTCTTGCTAGAAAGAGCTTTCATGAGTGCATGTGTGGTGTCCCAGGTTTAGCTTNATCCGCCTGCACAGTAATGCATGTGCAGCATACTGCATGGCCGCCAGTTCTGGTATTGCTGCTGTAATGATGATGGTGTCATGTTCAACTGGGGGCTGCAAAAACTGTACGAAGTGGTGACTTGCCCTTCACTGAGCACAGCACAGCACAGCTTTCATGCCTGCATCTGTTTGGCATGACAATATGCGACTGTTGACACAGCACATTCACAGCAGGGCACAGCACAGAAGAGAAGCTCATCATCAAAGCATGGTGAGCACTCAGCACACCACAGCGCAGCACACTATTGCACAGCACAGCATGGCTAGGAGCACAGCACAGCAACACAGCCAGCACAGCACATTTTGGTGTCAGTCACCAAACAAGAGGCACAAGGTAATAGGTTGTGCAGACACTTAAAAACAGTGCTCCGTAGTCACATGCATGATTACTGCATGCAAAAGCTCGAACTCGTGTGAACCGCATCTTCACAGGTTGAGAGCTTTGGCCCATGTTTGATTGACAGATGCATAGTCAACAATTGCAGGGTCCATGTCAATGTCACTCATTGTATCATATGACTGCAGCTCTTCACAGCAATATGCAGCGTCTCTGACAATGTTGCTACCATTGCAGGACTGCAGCAAGTTGAGCTCTCACCTGTTCAGACCATAGTCCATAGCCCCAGTATCATTGCCTTCAAAGCTGTAGCCATTGGTTTCCATGCCGCTTGCAGCTGCCCTCTCCTGGTCATCATCAACATCAAACACAGTGTCGTTCAGGCCACCTGTTTTTCTCACCACAGGAATGGACCCGTATCTGCAACACACAGACTCCTATGATGGACCTTGCCTACTGCTCACACAGCCAGTNTTGTGAGGCAGGCATGCAGATCAAAGCTGCTGCCTCAACAATTGCATTAGTAGCTTGCCGTGTTCAGCACCACATCTTCTCAGCAAGTTGTCAATTCCATCAGGAGTGATGCCCAAGTGCTGCTGGTANGGTTTGTGTCATGTACTGCTGTGCTTGCTCAGGGAAACTTGTGTGCAAGGCAACCCATGCCTGTACTCCATTTGCTGATGAGGGTTCAATGTCCTATCGCTGCTGCAAACAGTGTAGCGATATGGCACTGGTCCTTTAACTGCATTTGGGCCAGTAGTCACGTGGCCGACTTGTATGCAGCTTTCCAGGCTGCATGTGCACGAGCCTTGCAATTGCACATGATTTAAATACCTCTACTCTGAAAGCTTTGCAGACGGTCTTGTCATATGCAAACATCATGGCATGATGCAAGCAACAAATGCAATACATAATGTACTGACAGCCTGCGAACGGGACTTGATTCTAAAGGCTTTGGACTGACCTCAAGCATGCAGGACGACTGCATGTGTGTGAGAAAGTTTGACCGTCATGATCTATTCATATGCTCGAAAACCCAACATACATAGCTTGTCCTGCAACAGCCGCCGCTGTCCACCTGACAGATCATTATAGCTTGTGATACTGAAATCNGAGCCGTATATGCTGCATAATGTCAAGCATATTAGCATGACCATTTGCATCAAAGTGCCATTTGAAGCTGTGCTAGCCAGCTGTTTGCACAGGTGAGACAGCTATCTTGCAGCCAGTGGCTGAGCCAGAGGTAGGGNGGTCCTACGAGCCTTGATGCAGTCTGCATGTCTGCTAGAACTTATCAGTAGCACAGCAATATAACACAGGGTCACTACAGCTGGCTCTTGATGTCGTCATGCAGCAGTCCGTCACTGCGCTTCCATGTGTGTGTTCACCTACTGACACATCAACACACTAGCACGTTTCAGCATTCACCATCACTCTTGACCAGCTGTGGAGTTCATGCATATGCACAGCAACATGCTTGGAGTGTCATTGTCACAAGCGTTGTCAAAAGCATCTGAGTACTTCTCCTATGTGACATGCACCGAAGCCATGCAATACAACCCTTTGCAGGGTGCAGTGCTGACTCAGTTTCCTCAGCTGTCGGCTGAGTGCATTGCTGTCATCTGGACCATGGCAGACCGGCATGATGGGGACTCCCAATGGACCCCCTTTTGGGGCTCCCTCCCACATAAACTATCCTCAAGTCTCAGTATGCCGGACTGTCTTGTGGACCTGCTGCATGGCACTGCAGCACATGCAGCTTGCCAGTCATCAAGGCAGGTGAGCACACATCTGGGCACACCAGCAGGTTATGCATGTTAGCAGTGTACAAATGACTACACCACCATGCTAAAGCAGAGACACATGACTGCTGTAACAAAGCAACCCAACCGACCCTGTCACTCACGCTTGCATGCGTCAGTCAAGCATTGACAGGCAGCTCAATACCTGGTCTGGTAGGCTATATCAGGNACACCCTTGTCCAGCAGCATGAGGATCCTGACTCACCTGGCTCGGATCTAGACATCTCCCCAATGTCAGGCACAGTGTAGCAACTTGCTGCTGGTAACCATGGTATTGCTGTGTTACATGATAAGGAGTCTATGTGTTGCAATTGACTCTGTAGCCCGGCGGGTTGTCGAGTGTGACTGAATAGGTTACAGCCAGCAAGGTGGCAAAGCAAGCGCGTACAGCTGACAAGAATTAGGTGTTTTAATTTGTATGTGTTGAAAGCTCACAGAGCACACGTTTGCACTCCTGGATCCTTGCTGTATATGCTGACTTGGCACTGTGACTCATTGCTGATAAGACTGACACCTGCCAGGCATGAGCTTAGAGACAGGGTTGATCCTTCNAGGGGGGGGGTATTTGGGGAAATCTGGGACTGACTTTGTCCAGATGCTGCAGTCCTTGCTCTTCCAGGGCAGCTTTGCTTGGATCACAACAGTCATCATTCACAGCTGAGCTAAACCAGTTTAGGTCATTTTGAGCTACAATGGCAGCAGCTGTTTGAGTTACTATCAGGTGCATACTCAAAAAGTCAGATCAGAGGGCAGAATGGGTGTTGAATGTAAGGCTGACCGGTGGGAGCTAAGCTGCTGTGCTCTTGCAATAATCTGCCTGGGAAGGCTCACTTCAACAGCATGAGTCACAGCATAATATTCAGTCCCGACTTACATTTCAGGCTATACAAAGTATACATTGGCTGTGCACTTTGGCACAGTATGCACTCATGCATGGAACATCAAACACAGCGTGGGGGCGGACCTGCTGAACTTGTGCAATGATCTGCCCTGCGAGGCCTGCCTTGACAGCATGAGGCTTCACAATGCACAGAGTGGTGTTTGCCCCCAAGTCACACTTGCCCAGCCCCGGCTGCTGGAAGAAGAATCCAACTTCAGCCGCAGCAGTTTCTGGGGCATCTGAACCGTGGCAGGCATTCTGGGTTCCATCAGTCCCGAATTGGGCTCTCAGAGATTGAGGCGCATCTGCCCGAGCCTTGTCGGAGTTGGTTGGACCAATGAGAGACCGCCAGCTGGCGATTGCACCTGCAGACATACACTTGGGAGGTTGATGTTGATGCTGACCACATGCTGCGATTAGCTCTCAGGTGCATTCTATGCTTCACTGAGACTGGGTCCAGTCTAGCTTAGTAAACCCTACATGACTTGCATGACTACATCTCCATGACTACAGCCCTGGCGTGCAACTGGTCATGGCTCAGTCAGCTGCTGTGTCATGACAAGTAGAAAATGGGTCTCTTGAGCGCTGTGACACTTACTTAGAGGGTACATGATGCACAGCAATGTTGCAGCTGCCTTGCACAGATGACTAGCTGAAGTGGTGACGTTGTCAGGTGAGAGCAAAGGCCATCTCTTACCGTGCAATATGCAAAGACTGCAAGTTGTACAGGACTTAAGTGAAGGGCACAATCGGTGCACTTTTGATGCGCTATAAGCGTGTGGACCATAAAATCATTGCCTGATACACCTATAAATCCAACTNACTACAGCGTTGCAACACAGACTGCAGCTTACACCAATTTGATAGGTTGTCAGAGTGAATGTGCAAGCTTACCATCAAAAGCATCCAGGATCTCATCTGTAGTGGCACCTTGCATCACCACACCAGTCATGGAGCCCTTCTGGTCGGGCACAGTAGCAAGTGCGCTAGACACAATGCCGGGGATGGCACCAGCAGCAGAGCCAGCAATGTGCGCTACTGCTGGTGGGGTTGCACTAGCAGGGACATCCCAGCGTGTCCACCTCAACAAANACAGCCTGGTTCTCCTGGCCTGTGCGTGTCAGGTCCCTCATAGCGTCGGGAGTCAATGAGCATGCAGCCATGTATTCATACTGAACACGAACAAACTGTGCAACTTGCTGCCAAGGCTTCCCATGCGGTGCATGAGCCACCTGCTGGTCTGCTGCTGACTGCGCTGAGCTGCCTGCTCCTAGTGAAGCAGCTTGTGCTTGTCCAGCATTGCTGGGTGCAAACTGGTTCGCCAGCAGCAGCAGGAACGGCCCCAAGATGAGGAATGGAAGGAAGACAGTGATCAGAAAGGAAGCCCTGATGACTAAGTNGTTGTCAACCAACCCTGGAGCAAGCTGCCAAGGCAACAACACATGGGGGTCTGTTCTTCATACACCACCCATCTCAGCCACTTCCCTTCGCGTATGAAATACACGTTTGGTAGTGTTGCTGTCAGCAATACCATGACATGCTGGTGCAGGCTTGTTCAAGATTGCCAGGCAGATGTATCTGCTTTTCCAGCAACAAACAACTATAGAGCGGGCTGCAGAGGACAACAACATGTGGGGTCCCGTGTNATCAATGAACACAGGTCCACCTGTGGCAAAGTTGCAGCAGAGACCGCTTGGATTACACACAGATGCTGATTGTCTCAAACTGTTGCCAACTCAACTGCCCTTTTTTGCAGCCCTGGTGCGCGGTCCGTCATCTGCCTTGCTCTGCAACCTCAAATAAAGTCTGAGGGTCAGACAGTCAAGAACCATGGTCAGCAAGCAGAAAGCTCTGTGCGTCCAGGACTCTACAAGCTCTGTTGCGCAACCACCACCGCAAGTTCAGACTTGCCACCAACTGGAGTCGCTTCCTGACAAGATGAGCATCACCTCTTNCTCATGCCACTGTCTGCAGCCTGTCTAGACTTGTTGCAGGCTCATTTTGCCATCAAGTCGTAGTTTGTCAGACAGCAAACAGAACTGATTGTTTCGCCTGCTACAGTGAGTTTTGTCAGCTATCATGAATGTCATCATGGAGACCACGCTTCCATTTCATGCACAACATCAGTAAGTCTCCTCCGTAATCAAGCTACAGTATGCTACATCGCAGCAACTGTAAACAGCATGTATGCGGCAAGNGTTGTTTGTTCCAGCCATATTACTTGGCTGCAACACAGAGGCACTATGCCTGTGTACATGCTGATCATATTGTCATCATGGGAATTTGGACCTTGTGCAAAAGCCAGCATTACATGCCTAGTAGCCAGCAGCAGCTCTGCTGCAAAGAGTGCACACTAGCTTCCAGAAAAGCAAAGAGCAATGCAGCTCACCTTCAGTTCGTCTCTTTGCACCAGACTCACTGGGCCTTCTGACCGGTACACCAGGTTGAGATTGCCCAAGTTTTCTTCAAATGCTACTGCAGCTGTGATATCTGCAACAATCACGTGATGAGCTGAAAGTCTGCACTGCGTCAATCATTGTACCACCTAATCGCTGTGCATGACCTACTGCCAGCATAGCCACTAGGATGTCATATGAAACATGCTTTGCTCAAATAAGCTGGCCATACCTGATGCGCTGGCAGAGTTCTATAGCATCAAGGACACCGCAGTGTGCACAAGCACATTCTTGGTCTGGGCATGATGAAGCCCACATANGTGTCTGCAGCTGATGAGCCTGAACAGGTAGGTCAAGAGCTTGCACCCGCTTTGAAATTTCGATTGTGCAAAGTACCCCAGGTTGCTANATGGCATACCCTTCTGCTTGCATGCAGCAGACACACCTAGTGCAAGCCCACGATTGTTCAGATGACCTTGTACAATACCAGATTGCTCAACTGGGGTGAAAGCCCAGCCTGATTGACAGGCAGGAATGCCGGCGATGTGGTACAGCAAGGCATACAGGTCTCTGTGGAAGTTGAAGCAGGCTTGCATACCTTTGCTGAGGCTGGAAATCCTCCTGGGCATAGCTAGGGAAGAAGAGCTGCGCAGGGTCATATGGGGGTACCAGGAACGTGATGGGCTGAATGGCAGTTGCAAGTGACCTGCATTGNCTTAGTGGTGGGTCCACACTCCTTAGTGCTGGGCATATCTCGGTGATGTTCAGCCGTCGAAGCTCTCGTCAGGTGCCTCCGCAACTACCAAGTTGTTCAGTCTCTGTTGTNAGGGTGTTACACGCCATTGCTGCCATGCTGCAATCACGCTGCTGATGTACACACATCATTCATTGGATCTCAGCCGAGTGGTTGCTCCATCTAGTGCCTGTCTGCCATTACTGTGCGAACATCATCAGCAATGTTGTTGTTGCCACGTCTTAGTGGGCCAATGGTGAATGTGCAGGGCTGCCCCAAATGCTGAAAGCGATCAGAACTTCACAAGCGACATCTGCACATGCATATTGTCACAAATGTTACAGACACACTGAAAAAGCTTGTCTGCAAAGCAGTGTTGCCTTGGACCTGCTCCTGCAAATCTGCCAGACACATCTGGACTGATATGGTATGCACCCACAGATAATCACTGCAAACAAGGTCACAGCAGATCTGCAAATCAGCTCACAGCAGACCTAAGCAGCAGCCAACAGCAGAGTCAAGGTCAGGTGATCTCTAACTTTAGGGTATTTGTACCTGATGCCTGAACAGTTGGCGAGTTTTGTTTGCAGCCTCAGACAAGGCATCTTTCAAACTTGATCTTGTGATGGCAGCTTCAGAAGCCGCAACCACATTTTCGTGCTCCTCCAACACATTCTCAGCATCATCATCACAGCTGAGCAGAGGCGCTGGTGCTGATCCAGTTGAGTAGCAGTCATGATCTGGCAAGGGTGTCTGTAGGTATGGATGTGCGTTTGCTGCTTGCAGGATATGCAGTGCAGCATGCCACGGATCATCACACATGTCATCATTGCAGATCTTGCATGGCCTGCTCTGCTCTCTGTGCCATTTCAGGGCAAAGCGCTGGCGCCAAGCTGCATCGGAATTGCCAGCAGCTGGTTCTGCAAGATAGTCATTGTGTCCGTGAAGGTGCTGCTGAGAGGACAGCTTTTGGCCGGGAACCTTAGGCAGCACATTTGACAGGTCTGACCCAGCTTTTTGTCCCATTCCAACGACCTCATGCATAATCTGACGATCAGCCCAGCTGCCCAGAGGACTTGGCAGTTCAGTGTGGCGTAGCACGGCTAGAGTTGCGGTTGTCGTGGGGGTCGATGGCTGGGTACAGGTTGCCGGCCTAGCTGCTGGCCGACATATTGTGATTGGCTTTGCCGCTTGCTTGACGATCCCAGATGGTCTCGAAACCTCGTCGGCATGAGCGCAAGGCTCCCTTGCAAAGATATGCGTTTCTTGCAAAGGCTTGAGCACGATGACCCGGCGCATCGGGCGGCTGTGCCCTTGACCATGCCGCTCGCAGCCCGATGAACTTGTGACCGCTGCATCTCCTATGAACGCGGTATGCTGTTCCCCGAGTTCTGCAAGGCGAGCCGTATGCGTAGCCCCAGCTTTACCTGCTGTACCTGCAGTTTACACCTCCTGAGAACAAGCTCGTTTGCGCGTTAACATAGACCGCGATGTTGCAGACTGCGTTCGCGTAGCAAGACATGAGCCTACTGTGCGCGGCACAGAGGAACGTACCTGGCTGTGGCTTTGACGTACAAGCCATCGCAAGCTCGAAGAAGCAGAAGCTGCAGCTGTAAAGTTGTCAATCAGTCGAGGCCAGTCGCCATTGCATGTAAAAGGCATTTCAAATTTCCCTTCGAGTGTCAACAGGCATTCCAAAATTCCTCAGAGGAATGTCTGCACACAACACAAACGCATAGTGTGTTGCGCGACGCACTTTACGTGCAGCGAATTTAGCCATTTGTGGAACTCACACTGCAATGCTTGGATTGTACAATGTGCACACTAAGGGTGTTGGAACACTTTGATTGGGCAGCCACTGACTCAGTGATTACATGTCAGCATATCTGGCTTCGTGATGTTCTGTAGTGTGCTGCTGAGTGCGACAGTCGTCCCCAGCATTTGCAAAGGAGCTCAGCGTATTGACAGCATTGGGTCCACACATATGGAACGTAAACAACAAGGCAGACTCAATTGGGCTGTCCCATGTACCAGGCCTGTGCTGTAGCTATCATTGTCCTTGCCTGCAGACACGTAATGACACAACATTCAGCAGGCGAACGTCAAACTTGCACATGAGTGTATACAAAAGAGTTGGTTTGCTTGTGATGGGCAAAGCAAGCCTGGTCACACATCATCGCGAGGCTGATTGTTGCTCAGCAGTGCCAGGCAAGCATAAGCAGAGTGTGAATGTGCAGTTGAAAGAAAGCAGAGTTGAATCTTCCACTGAAAACATTCTGCATCTACGTGCACAGACATCGTGTAACACAACACTGTCAATTCCAAGAGCTTTGCAAGTACCTGATATGCGCACAGCCATGGCAGGTCGCAGCGAGACGCTGCCCTTCTCAAACTTGCAGATCCTTGAGGCGCTTCAGCTGCTTGCTGTCGCCCAGTGCCAAGCCTCTGCAATACAGCAGCACTAGTTGCGGGTGCTCTGCTGTGCTGTCCAGGTCTGGCTGCTGCTGTGCTCTGGTGTCCCAGTGCAGAGCGTGATGCCACAGACTGAATGCTGCGCCTGCCTCTGGTAGCATTCACAGCTACAGGGATGACAACAGATCTGCGAGGTGCTGCTGTGCCTTGAGCTGTTGCAGCTGCATTGCCTGCTGGCCCAATCTGCACTCTGCGTGCAGATGTGCAAAGCCTTCTTGGGGCATTTGCCCCAACTGGAATGAGAATCGGCCTGGCAGCTGTGGCTGCCGGTCTGCCTGCTGCATTTGCAACAGCTGCTGCACTGGAGCGAGCCCTTGATGTGCGGGCCCCTCTAGGAACATGTGCAGCAATTGGAGCAAAGATGTTANCTGCCATATTGCGCTTGTGTGGGTCCGTACCTAGCATGCTGCATGCCATGCCCAGCAGTCGGTCTGAAAGGTATTGTACGAAAATTAACGCGCACTATCCAACACAGCATGCAGGAATTGACAAACAACACTGTAGTACGCAACACGTAAGAAATCCAGAAATAGCGCTGGCTGTGTAGTTGTGAGACTAGGCTGAAAGCATGTGCTGCACGAAGCTACCCGACAGGGCCATAACTACAAAGTTGTCCGCCACCACATGTGCTGCTGTCTTCACTGACAATAACAGCTTCACACTGATCAGAATNTAACAGACTGCATGTAGATGACTGTGGTGGCAGTCATAGCACCGTGTGCCACTCCATACCTCACTCACATCAAGAGTATAGTAACTTATAACACAATCAGGTCACTCACAAGGATAAATTGTATATATGTATATACACTTTGCGGCAAGCATGTGTGAGCAGGCGAGCATGCAATGAGCTGATATGCTGGACTGCGGCATTGAGCTTGTCGGCGTGCATTGCAGGATGTGATGGCCAGCACAGTGCTGCGTCACCCTCAGCTGTATCGGGAGACAATGCACATTCGCAGGCAGCACTTTGCAGCCAGTTTGGCCAGGTGAGCGCTGCATTCGTCTCCAACACTGCTGATGCAATGTCACGCAAAGTTCATATGGCGTTCATGCAGTTATGATGGTATTCCTGCTGCTCACCCTTCATTTTCTTGCATTCATGCTACCAAGAGCAGCTCAGCAATGCTTGTTAGAATTGAACACAGAATAGACCAGAACACACCCAAGAAGCGTACTATGCATATTTTTAGGTAGGTGACACCAACTCAGTTGTGGTTTATGTGTCAGTTGAAACTTTCCTGATCAGGTGGCTCATTGAGGGACTCTGGCATGGGATCGTATGCTTCTTTGTGCCTTTGCTCAGCTTTGGGCAGGACAGAAGAGATGGCACTGTTGATGGGCTCTTCTCGTACGGAGTGGCCACATACACCGCACTGATCATCATTGTCAACCTCAAGGTGACTGTCCTCAAANACAACCTCAACTGCAGCAGCAAGCAAATGCAGTTGCAAGCATCTGCCGACCTTTGGTGGACAAGGTGAAGCTGTGGGAACAGGTGGCTGCTGCTGAGTATGCCGCTGATGGCAATTCAGAAGGATGGCACCCACATGATGCTCCTGTGGAATCGTCAGAAGACAAGTACATGAAGGTATGACACATTGCTGTAAGCACTTGTGACTTAAACTACAATGCTGGCTGGTTACTTTTCGCTATCTTGCCCTTTCTGTTCTGGTGCAGTGAAAGATGGGGTGCAGGGTCTAGTCATCAGTGCAATGCAACAACTGTGTCAAGCCCGTATGTGTGCTATAGCAATCATGGACAAACGGTGTGAGCCTTGCAATACAATGCGTATCTCATTGGAACAATGACCAGCTCTTGCATTTGAAGACCTGCTGACAGCATGGACACCAGCCATAATGTGACAGCAACCCATTGTTGATTTGGAGTGCTTTCTCACCTCAGTATATAGGTTGTGTGCACATACAAACTGTATTTGCCAGACCTCTGTCTCGCAAAAATTATGGCCTCACAGCAGTGTGTTGACTGTCTGCTACATTTCTACTCAGGCTTGTATGTCGGAATGACCGCCCCCACCCCCTCAAAAGCGATGTGTTGGCTGTGTCAAGTGGTTTGTACTGAATAGTGTCAGAGACGGGGCCTCTGCCAACTTTTTATACACANCACAAGAAGCGCGTATGCAGTGTGACAAAGCAGCAGTGACAGGCATCATCAGAGGGCCACTTTTGACAAGCAGCAGACATAGTGAGACCCAGACTGTAGTCATGTACCCTCACAAAGCCCTGATCATGCATTTGAGGTACAGGTCCAAAGCATCAGAAATCAAAACTGCTACAGTACACAACTAATGTCCTCAGCAAGCTATGACCCTACAGCCAGCTTAATATGGAGACATGCGGCAAGGCTTACTTGCAGAAGGACAGGAAAGTTGAAGATATTGTATTGGTGGCGCCGTCAGGTCCCTTGGCTAGAGCAAGCAGCCATTGTGTCACTTGGCCACCATGGCGGCCAGTGCCATGGAAGGCACCAATNCTGCCCATACACTGTGATGGCCCTCTGACATGCTGCAGGACTGACAAGTGTTGTTTCAAACAGCGGGTAGCAATATGGAACTTGGTGCTGCAGGACCATTCACAGGAAACTGTGGCGTCATGGCAGGCCATCCTGGGTGGTCTAGCTGAACTCTGCATAGGGCTGGCCCCAGATGAGGACAGGGGCACCTCTGGTAGCCCTCACTCATGTGAGGGCTTGTTTCAAGGCGATGATCTGGTGCATCTGCTGGATCTGTGCCAGGACCATTTATCCGAGGCTGGTGTTGTGCAAAACAGCAGAACTAATGCCTTTCATGCAANTTTCATGCAATGATCATGATCATGTGGTAATGTTTGTGGGGTCCAAACACTTTTGACGGGACCTGCGAAACGCATCTCTCGGCACATAAGNTTGACAGACCAGCTCTTTTGACAGACCAGACCAGACTGCTTGACTGGGCAGTTGACATACACATGCCCTTGTGTGGTGCACAGGTCCTGGTTGCCAAATGCATGACAGCATGCACTCCCTGGCTCCTTGACTTGCAGGCTATCCTTCAAGTATGCTTTGATTCTGCTGAACTAATCACCCATAGATCTGACCTTGCAGGCTGCACTGCGGCACAGATGCAGATCTTTTCTAGTCAGGGCAGAAGGAGGNTGCCGCGACATGCATGCCAGCACAATGCCGCCTGGTGGAAATTTGATTTACTCACAGACTTGCTCTCAAACGTACCATGGACTGAAGCTAAAAAGTTTGACCTACAACAAGCAGGTGCACTGCCACAGACAGAAAGTGTTGATGTCGGCAAAAGAGGCTTGTCTGAAGGCACAGCCCCGGGCTGGTTTGGCAGAGATGGCTGCTATGCTGGAAAGCCAGTATGCTGGCTACAGTGAAACAGATGCAGATCTGGGCTACAGCACTACTAGTGCTGGGCTTGCCACAACTGGCCTGCCAATGATTGTGTTCATAGGTCTTGAAGAACCGGAACACTGTTGCAGGCTGCTGGTGTCTCGCAAATACGGAAATAAAGTGAAAATTGGTGACTGGTTCACAATCACAATCAGTGAAGAGCCCTGCGTCATTGGCGATACAGGCTCAATAAGCATGCAGGATATCAAACTGGTAATCCGTTTTGTTCATCGCAACATGGCAACCCTATCAAACTGTTGGTACCAGACCAAGTGTATGGGCTCACTGGATTTGCTTTCACAGCTGGAGAGAGTGTAGACATTGCTGAGTGGCCTGGTTAGCATTGCAACACGTTCCTGTACACATTCAATTGATCAATCAGTCGGTCAGATTGTATCTGGCAACCTTGAGCCTATCAGGGCCCAACAGACAATAATGTCAATTACGATGGTATACGTAGTCTCAGTCCACCAGTCGTTTGAATGTACATGGAAGTTCTGATGTGGGCCAAAACAAGGCTGCAATAGCACAAATGCGGTAACTTCTAAGGTATTCAGCTGTGTGCAACTGTTGAACATGGCCTAAGCTTGATGAGGTCGTGACCTGGTCATGTTGCCAAAGTGCTGGGCAAGCTTTCGGCTTGCTTGGCTAGTGCCACATTGCTGTGCCGACGAAGTTCTGTGCGCGTCTGGCAATATTGATTCAAGATACAGACGCATTGGTGAGCCTACAAGCACTCAACAGGGGATGCGAGTAAAGCTACAAATGGAACTCCACAACAGGTTTGCACAGGTTGGCAGCAAGCTCTTAGTGACGCGTTGACTTGCTTGCTGTGAGTCTGTCAGGTCAAGCTGAAGTGTCAAATTGGCAAGCAGTCCGTGNCTGTAGGCCAACTTGACTGCAAAGTTGTGTCAGTCAGCTGCTGTAATGTCTCACCTCCTCAAAATGCAAGTTGAAGGTGCTAGACAATGCTGTGTCACCTGTGGTGCGTCCGAAGAGTAGGCATGCTAGCAGTGTGATCATCTGCTTGCATGTCTCCACCCTCACTGAGAGAGTCAGCAGAGTGCTCACTGCCTTCTTCTCCTTGTGCACCAGACCTGGGACTATGCCGCCCAAAAGCATCTGACACTTTTTCAAGCATGCCATCTAGCAGGTATCGGAACCCTGACTGCTGATGGACAAGAGCAGTGCCTGTCAGGGTGGTATCATCAAGATTNCTTGTGGACCATGCTGTTGCAATTGCTTGCATGATTCTGCATCCATCACTTGTCCATGTTCTTGATTGTAGCCCGTACAACTATTTGTGGTGTCAGTGTTACAGGGTGTGTCACAGCTGTTGTCTGTTTTGCAGGCTCAGGCAAGACTGCAGCATTCTCCTTGCCTATCTTGGAACGCCTGCTGTATAGGCCCAAGCGAGTTGCTGCCATATATGCCCTCATCCTCACACCCACACGTGAGCTTGCTGTCCAGGTAGGACCGAGTCATTGCTGCCATTGAGCAATGTACAGCTGTGCTGCTGTATACATGACCTCAGACTGACAACAGTTGTACATGAACCCCCTTACTGCGGCCAACTGTACCTTCACATCAGTCTGCTGGAAATGTGTGCTTGTATGGTTGTTTTTATTGTACACGCTACAGATCCCCAGGGCTTTACTTCCCCTGGGGCTTCACAACTCAAGGGGCCATGANACCAGTGCACTGGCATCTGACCTGCCTGTCATCCCAGAGCTCAAGAAGACTGCAAAGTCCACGGTGCGCCTGCCACCTGATTACATGCCCACTGCAGGGACAACCTGTCAAATTGGCATGTCACCATGAGATACAGGTGGATCCATGAACTCGATGTCCATTGTCAAGGAACAGTCATAGCACTGGGCCAGGCCTGCAAACTATTGATGCTGACAGCGTCAGCTCTTTGAGTGTTGCCAGCCATGGTCAGAGCAGGTTTCTCAAAACCTAGCTGTGCTTGTTGTGTGTGCATGCATCAAGGCTGCCCCAGTGTGACACGCGCTGCCTGATAAATCACCTCTGTGGGGCGCTGGCTTGTTCCTTTGCCAGCCATAAAGCAGTACAGGCAGCAACTCTGCAACAGCACGCAAATAAAGATGGAGCAGCGCAAGGTTGCTTGGCTGTATGGTCCTGAAGCATTCCATGGTGTCCAGTAATGCGTGTACAATTACAACTCCCTGTTTGACTCCAGGTGTACAATGCCCCAGTGCAAGTGAAGCTATCTAAAAGGTCCAAATGAGTCATGGACAGCTTTGCCATTGCATTTGTAATGTGGCCTGGCTCCTTGCCATTGTACCCGCTTGTATTGTGTTACTATGGNTACATAAAGGCGCCTGTGCATATCTGACAAGCAAGCTAGTAGAGCAAGATTGACAAAATAGTATAACTGGTAGATCAGGTTGGCCATATCGCTTGCTACCTTGGGTGGCAAAACTGAATGCATATCACTGTGACTGTCACATCAGGATAGGTTGTTTTGCTGGTGACAGCGCAGCAAGCAACAGCAGCAGCAGTCTTGCTGCACATGAAAACTCAACCCCTTCGTTTTCAAATCTCGATAGCCTGGCATCCGCTGCATCCCCAGCCACAGGCATGCAAGCAGCTGAGCCTCTATCCACTGCTGGCAACAGTGCTTTGCAAACCATACCAGGGGCACCCCAGCAGCTCGATAGCACCTCATTGAGGTCCCAGGATGTTGCAAGTCAGGGCGACCTAGGACTGAGGCAACAGCTTGAGCAGTTGCAAGCACAGCAGGCACAGCATGCCAGGGAAGTGGAGGAGCTGAAGCAGCAGCATGCTGCGCAGCTGGGAGCTACACAAGCCCAAGCCGTAGCAAAGATGAAGGAGCTCATTGAGAAGGTCTGCATGCATTGGCCTCAAAATAGAATGTTGTGTGTCGAGCAATTTGGTGCAGCTTCTGAGATGTGACATCCTGTCTTGTGAAGTGCACTACATGCCCTTCTGCAACTGCGTGTAAGCGCTGTTGCAGGCAGAAAGCGGTGTTACACCAATGACAAGCTGTTTCAGGTTTCCTCGGCTAAATATGCTCTGACATTGACGCTGTGCCTATGCTGACAATCACAATGGTGCCACCACATCATTCACACAGCCTGCAACTTGACAAAACATGCCAAGCTCCTGACTTATGCTGTCAATCAGCTCAGCACGGGTTGCGTGTAGCTGACATTGCTAAAGGCATGGGAATCCAATGTGACCATTTACGGGCAGATTTGTGTGAGGAATACATATCCGTTGTCATNCAAGCGGTGGGCTAAGACAGAACAACAACAGTGCACCTATGACGGAAGACAAGCTGCAATGCTGACGACTTTGCAGAGGGATCGTCAACTTGCTGACAGTTCCTTGGCAACGCACAACACACGGAATGGCATTATGGTAGCAAGCTTGTCACAGAAGTTGCAAAATGGAAGGGGCAGAGCTGATATGAAGCAAACAAACTTGTTGTGAGACAACACAAAAGTGTGAAGTTGGTGGTGGTCTGAAGGTAGTGGTTTCTAACAGGTAACCACGTTGATGATTGCAAAGCAAAGCAATGTGTCGCTTCTGGTGTGGAGGAGTTTGATCTTTGTTTTTGCAGTTTCCCCTTGCTGAGATCAGTTCATGTTGTGGATGTTTGCTGCGATACAGTATTGAGCCACTAGATTGCAATGAGGGCAGAGAGTTGTGTGGTATGCCTTGAGGGCGGTCTGCTCCTTGATTGCTAACCTATAAGGGGGCCCAAGTTGTTGTTGATAACTGCAGTCTGTTACTGCTACGTTGCAGGAGACCAGACGCTGAACGTCGCTTCCAAAAGTCCAGCTGCTGACATTGACAATTAGGTAAGACTCTATATCTCACCCAATCTATCCTGAAACCAATGCAAAAACTCAATTGCGCCTGCGGGGTCAAGCTATGTACACATGCATGACTTGTACTCTTCAGAAATGAGATTTGACATGTACTAACATCTGCAACCAACAAGGTGAGCAGGACGATGCAGCAAGCAGCTTGTACTGTGCAGACACACTGACACACGAAAGGGTGAGGTAAGTGAGGTGTGGTAAACACATACCTTAAAGAGAGATTCTGTGTTGGCGACAGGATTGCATCATACACTGACGTGCAATCTGCAGTTGTGCTTCAACTCCATCAGAGGCCGATCAGACCCTGCTGACGGTCTCGAAGTGGTCGCAAGGCCAGCTGAAACAGTGTGAGGAGATGAAGGTCGCAGTCACATCAGACATTGCACAGGAACAATCTCAGCCTGGGACAACGCCAGCAATCAACAATTGTTCTTGAACGTCGCTACAAGCTCCCAATGATGTTCTCATGTGCACACAAGCTGTGCTTCTCCAATCCATAAGCGATCAAAAGCTAAGCTGGCAGGTATGCTGTATGGTCTCGATGTCTGATGCTCGACACAGCGTAAAGCTGACGCACCAGGCTCAAATGAGAGCTGCAAAGAGCAGGCGAAGCGCAATTGTTGTGCGGAAGCTGCACCAACCTCCTTCATAAAGGCTGTACCTTGGGGAATCTAGCGCAGGGTCAAGGGTGGGAGGATTCGCCCTTCTTGACCGAACCGCTCGTGATCTGCAGACTGTTCGACCTCCTCAAATCGAGGGTCGCCAGTCATAGAATGAGTGCTGCCTGTGTTGGCCAGATAGCGGCACAGATTTACCGCGNCAGCACAGTCTCAACACACAGTCAGCATACCTGTGAAATAAGCAGGACAGCCTCCCGAAGCTCCCTACACAATGCAACAACCCTCGAAAATGTAGGCGGCACAATAACGACTGCCCACGGGCTGTGCGGACGGCCACCTAAGCGCCGCGAGTGTGGAGCTATCATGCAGGCTCTGACCTTTCGAAACCCTTCTCTTCCTGGTCCAGCGCTTCCCACGGTAAGCGTACACGTGGAGCATCAGTACTTGTGCAGCTGAACCAGTCTTGCGACGAAAACGTCTCTTCGAAAGCTCGATTGACGTCCTCGAAAGCTTTCATGGCAGCTTGTGAAGCTGAGTATCCTAAACGACACAGCTCTGCGTAAGAGCAGAAAGGAACAAACGCAACTGTAGTATGCGATCCGGATGCACGTACCGAACATGTCTCCAAAAAAGTCCATGAGGAAAGACGCATGCAAGCCGTCAAAACTGGTGTCTCGTGTCCAGCCCTTGCATGCGACGCCCTAGCGCTAGCGTGATGTGCTGCTCGCGCTTGGCTTCACCTGATGAACCAACGATCAGATTAATTAATAAGACGATGGCACAAAGCGATATGGGTTGGTTTCAGCACAGCTGGGACCACAATTTCGCAAGCGCGCGAAAGCGCTTTCGAGACAACAAGAAGATGTACAGTCACTCTCAGGTAGATATTACTCATCGCATGCCTCATCAACTCCCGAACTCAATGCAGTCTTCTTCTTCGCGGAGTTCGTCTTCTTCCTCTTCGCAGAGAATTGCAGATTCACGCAAGCTGCGATCCAACCGATTNGGCAATGCCCTGCACATGGCCAAAGGGGATCAGGATAATGGCAGGTCTGTCAATCATCATGTTCACCGCTTACTGGCATGGCATGATGCGTCTCATGCCTGATGTGTAAGATGACCTGTGTGTACATCATCCAGCGGTTGCATCGTGGTAGGAGGGCAGCACAGAATGCTTGTACTCCCCTGCATACAGCAGAAAGGGAACACACTCTTGACAGGCTTACCAAGCATACAGCAGGAAAGGCACACACTTTTGGCAGGCTCACAATACAAATAAACAAGTAAGTGTCTGTACTGCAAGCATGGTGTCTATGACACACATCTGTTGCGCATGCTTCCAGCGCTCTGCAAAGACAGCAAGGCAGGCATTGTGCACTGATTGCAGTGCTTTGCGCCTGTGACAACTTGATGAAGTCACAGCATAGACTTATATCTTCTGCTACATATCTTGCATGCAGCAATTTCAAGTTTATGTTTCTCTCATGTCAATTGTGAGTATACTGTGCAAGCACTGCAAATGCACATAGTACACGACCATACTGCTTTCTATCTGTCTGTGATACGCAAGCTGCACATGGGGATGACAGGCATGTACAGTTGTTACCTACGCTGTAAAGCAGAGTTGCAAGGTAGCTTGCATGACCAATGAAACAGCTGTATGTACTTCTCAAGCACCAATACAAAAGCCCGTTCCCCTGATTGTCAATTCCAAAGGACAGGAGTCAGACCTTACTATTGCCCAACTTATATGCAGGGCCTTTAGCAATACTGGCAATGGCATGCAGGAAGCAGGCATGGCATTGAAGAAGGAAGACTACACAGTGAGGGTACCCCGCTCGCAGAGAGGGGGTGAGATTGTGGAACCTCTTTTGAGGGAGCAATGGTTTGTGCGCATGCAACCTCTGGCTGAGCCAGCCCTCCAGGTGGGTAGCCCTCTGCTTGCTGCTGTTTGTTAGGTGTGTGCATGTAACACATCCCAGAGATCCCAAGCATTCCTGTCTTGATCTTACATGTGTGTGGNACATGGCATCAGGCTACATGTGTTGCTGTCACATGCAGGCATTTTCAGCTGGCTCGGGACCAAACATGAAAGTGAGTGCATTGCATAGCACAATTGTGACCCGGTGTAGTTACTGAGGAGCTCAGCAAGCCTTACAAGCCAGTCACTGGACGCATGCTAGTGAGCTGAGAAGATCACAGCATAATGAGAGCTTGTGCATTGTCTTGGCAGAACAGCAGGGTTTCAAGTGCTCTCAGGGCTCCAGTGCTCTCCGAGAGGGTACTCTGACACAGCAGCCATGTTGTGTTGCTTTGCGTGCACAAGATAGACCTTAGCATGCTCTGGCACCGGGCACCGGAGACAGTGAAAAAAGGGGAAACATACAGACTTTGGCC
This sequence comes from Trebouxia gelatinosa, assembly GCA_000818905.1. Classification (NCBI taxonomy): domain Eukaryota; kingdom Viridiplantae; phylum Chlorophyta; class Trebouxiophyceae; order Trebouxiales; family Trebouxiaceae; genus Trebouxia; species Trebouxia gelatinosa. The sequence goes on along the minus strand of KN805368.1, from coordinate 7,775,664 downwards.
CATGGAAGCAGAAAGGATGCGCAGTGCAGGGTGACTGACCTGCAGGAGAGGTGCAACATCGTCCGAGGTAGTGACAGTGTGGAAGATCTGCACACACTCTTGGACAAGACCAGGCACATCGTACTTATCTGCAGCCTTGAAGAGNCAGAAAGACATAGACAGACTCAGCACAGAGTATCACACATGACAGTCGTTGCAGCTGACCTTGTTGGAAGCACCAAAGTCGTAGTCCTTGGGATATACAGCCCAAAGAAGCCCCACAGCACAGATGCTGGTCACAAAGGACAGCACAAAAGCCACCCGGCACATGAACTGCAGTGTGGTGCCTCGTCCAATCCAGGTGTAGTGGATGAGAAGGTACGGTGGGATCATGGAGTACACAATCCACACTACTGAGATGGTGAGTGTTGTCACCACAGTTGCTCCATTGATCTGCAACGACATNCTGCTCCTCACCACAAGCCAGCCTTGAAGGAAGCATACAGTAAATGTGCAGTGGTGATCTTTGTACCACAACTTCCTGCATCCCAGCAGCATGAGCTGTTGTTTGATACCCATGTCGCCACAGCTCATGACAATCTTCACAGCTTGTGACAGTCTTTCACAGCTTGTGACAATGTTTCATTACACAATGCCATGACATCTGGGCAAAGCCATGCCAACAGTCCAGCAGTGCCCAGTCTCATGACTGTGGCTGTGTTCAGGACAAACGTTGAAGCCCAGGGAGGTGCAGGCGCTGAGAAGGACTGCATGGGATGTGCTCATGCACCAAGTGCGCTGTTGTATGTAGGTGTCTGCATATATCACTCATAGACTTTGCATATGTCACTCTTTGCATGTGTAACTCTTTGCGTATGTCACTGAGAGGAAGGTTGTCAGTGTGTAGCTTCTCATCCTTGCTGCTGTCGCTGTCTATGCTGCTGCTGCTGCTAAGAATGCCCCAAGGTTTGTCTGTGTGTGTCAACATCCATTCTGGATGCTACATCTGTCAAGTTTGGCACGCTGGTCCCAGCCTTCACGCCTTCTGCATGCATGCCCGCATAGCTGGCTTGCTGGGGTGTTTGGTCCTCAACTTCCTTGTGAGGCAGACCTAGCTTCTTGGCCACTTCACTGACAAAGCTCATTGCCAAATCAGGGTTGACCTGCGCCAAGGCTTTGAAGGACGGGGTCACCTGCAGACACATATGTTGCGTATGGGTTGCGCTCAAGCTTTAGGGTTCTGCATGTGCTTTGCTTTCCAGGGAACGCCATCGCCTGGACAGCTCATGACATGCAGCAGCAGGTGTAGTTGCGGTGAGTCAACCCATGCTGTATTTGGTCGATACATATAGCATTGCTGATGCAAGGAGCTGAGGTGACAGCTCAAACATTGCCGCACTGCAGACATTGTGGGCATTGCGACCCATGCCCATCTGTCTGACTGAGCATACCGACGTGCATGCAGCAGGACTGCGCGACTGGATTGGCCTTGCACCACACAGCAATCGGAAGACGGCTAGGCAACATCTGAGTGACATTCAATCAGACCAGGGACTATTTGGCTGGTTTTGCAATGCCACCAGCAGCCCCTACAGATTGAAACCATTTGATGACCCCTCATCAGCACCCATGAAGGCAGATATACATGCAGAGCATGACAAAAAATTGTGGTGTCTTGGTGCCAGCATGCTTCTGGGCAGCAGACGCAATCTAGATCACAAGCTGAAAGCAAGATGATACTCAGGGACAGTGGATCACTCTGTTGCTCAGCAGGAAGGCCTACCACAACGTTTGGGAGGCACTCTGAAGCCACTTCCGCACACACTGCCTGTAGCTCACTGCTGCTGCGCTCTTGGGCCACCTGCAAGCATCAACCTGGGGACATGCAGGGGGGAGCCCACCAGTGCTGTGTGGGTCTCAATGGTGGAACCCATCATGAATTTAGGCTCCATGTCATAGGGTTTTAGTGTGTTTACAAGAAANGGTGCAAGGCAAGCTGGCAGACATGTACACTGTGACGCAAGCAACAAGGGCTTTTGTATATAAGACTGCTGAGGCTGCAGATCAAGGCAAAGCAGATCGCAAAGACTGTGCAGCAGTCATTCTGTACGCTGCTGAGCATGCGACCAAGATGGCGCTAGATGCCATTCAGCTGTTGGGGGGTAATGGGTACATCAATGAGTATCCTACTGGTCGACTTTTGCGAGATGCAAAATTGTATGAGATTGGGGCTGGCACATCTGAGATCAGGCGCATGCTTATTGGGAGAGAGCTTTTCAAAGAACAGACTGCATGAGCGTAGCTCCCTGTGTACAGTTGCAGCAACTACATCNGCCACTATGGTTGTCCTGATACTGCCTGCGAAAACGGTATATTATGCTGTTAGCTGGCTAATAACTGCAGATTACAACCCCTGCATTCATCAAACATGTGTTGCTGTTGTGGCTGATGTTGGAACAAACTATCATAAACAAGTTATAAAACCAGCTGTGTCATGTCAACTCGTTCCTGCTGTCTGACAAGTGCAGATTGTGCAATAAANGCTGTCGTGACACACGCTGTGACCTGAAATGCTCAGCTCTCATCAAGCAAGCACATATGCGCAGGCTATCAGAAGAGAAGCACCACGAATAGGAGGCAGCTTTGCTGTCTGGGGTGGCTTGTTCTCATCGTTTGACTGCACCTTGGTGGCCCTCAGGAAAAAGGTTCGAGTCCCTCGCCACTGCCATGCTCCACTGTGCGATGCGCAGTTTCATATCTGCCAGCACTGAACAATGCTTTGTGATGCAGGAAGACCCCTGGAACTCAATAGCAGCTGGCGCCCTTACAGGAGGCTTCTTACAGCTTCGAACAGGTGCAAGATCAGCGGCAAGGTCTGCAGCGTTTGGCGGCGTCTTGCTGGTATGGTGCACAGGCTGATGCCAACCCTTTTTTGAGCACATGTCCCCTTTGCTGGCAGGCACACCCTGCTCCAACGTGACAGCATGCCTGACCTGCCTGGGGGNGTACACTTCATTTGCTGACAGCAAAGTCAGGCGGGGCAGTTGTGTGTTGTACTACAGCTTGACATGGCAACCAGGCAGCAGTGAGGATCGCACAAACCTCAGCAGGAGCAGACTNCAGCAGCCAGCATGCAGCAGAGCTGTGGGCACTCACCAAACCCTGCCTGCTGGTACTCTGGCAGCTGGCTACCTGGTTCATGACAGTGGTCGAGCCAAGGCTGCAGTGGATTTGGCAGCTGATTGTGAAGGCGTTGACCATGGTGACACCAGCTTTGCAATGGCTTGGGCGGCAAGGAGGCCACCTATACAGGCTGATTTTGGCTGGACTTTGGCGTAAGAAGGTATGTTTGTATCTTATGCTGTGCTCTGNACCAAACTCGTCAAGCATCTTCTTCACGCTGCTCTCATGCTCTCCCAGAACCTGCATGGCATTTGACAGTCAATTTGGCATGGTAGCAAACAGCTAGCCGCAGCTTAGCATGAGCTTGTGGGTATGTATGTTGACAGATGTGGACATGCAGCTGGCATGTTGCCGCCAGAGTGACAATGCATCATGTCTGACCCCACGCTAGAGCATGAAGCTGTCTACCACATGCCGTGCAGCTGCAGAGCCTTCATATAACTTTGAACTGACTCACAGTANTGTGCAGGAATGAGGCATCACAGCAGCTGCGCACAATGAGTTGATTACTGTCGTATTGTCACAAGTCGCCTGTATAGTGTCATATCAAGAAACATGGCAGGGTGAGGAGTGTCAAGGAACTTGGAAGTGGTCTTCTGCAGGGTGTGCTTTAAATATTGTTGCGATCTGTAGCTGTCTTCGATATACAATCAAACCGAAGGCACTTGCCAGTTTATATTCCCACCCCCTCCCCCCGTCTCCTTGCACTACGGTGTATGCCCGAGAGGCTTTCTTGGTGCAAACTTTCATGTGTAGGCTAAGCAGCTTATAGGCCACGGCTTACAGTGTGTCATGTGCTTCTGCTTCAGCCATGGCTGCTTGGTGTGTCAGGTTGGAGGGGCATGAGGCACAGTAGCAAGGGACAGGTGCTTCACCTTTCCATTTCCCTTTCAAGCCTGTCGCGTTCACGGATGCGGCGCTTCTCCTCCCGGCCGGGCCGGCTGCTGAGGTTCATGTCCCGCATTTCATCCTCGTCATCCATCAACTCCTCAAGNCAGATGCACTGCCAGTACAGAGCAGCATGCAAGGATCTAACATGATGGTAGAGTTGAGTGTTGAGGTGGATCCCANCACAGGTGTTGGCAAGGCATGCTGCATGCGGTGTCACAAGGTATGCAGTGACTACACAGCACTTGCAAAGTGTCCATCAGGTCATTTGGACAGGTAGATGACCTGACCACATTTTGCCAGTGCCGTGTAGTCACTACATATCTTGTGATACTGCATGCAGCAGGCGTTGGTCGACACCTGTGTCTTGCCTTCTTCTTTCAGGTGGACAGCTGTATGATGACAGAGTGGTGCATGAGTGTATCAAGCAGCTAGCCTCGCTGCAAATCAGGATACAATTGGGCTTAATCGCTAATTTGTTTGACGAGCAGATTTCAGGCACCGTGGCTGAATCTCAGGCCTGTATGCTGTGAACACTGAAGACTGTCGGGTTGCATCAAACCTTCCAAGTTGCCTGAGTGAATCTGCACACCTGTCTGACAGTTGCAGTAGTCAAGTGTTGATCCAAGTTCACATCTGCGTCAAGGTGCAGTGCCACAATCAAACAACATAGGATGCAAGATGGCTTACATCATGTGGTTCCTGATTGCCATCTTTGGAGGCCCAAATAAGGCCGCCTACCCAGGAGCTCCCAACGTCCAGGTTTTTGCTCCCTCCACTGGCGCTTAAAGCGTACGAATCGGTTCCAGTGCCGCTGGCACGTACATAGGCGGTGACCGAGAAGTCGCACTGGTTGACTATTTTGATCTGGGTACCTGCACCAGTTCCCGTGTCAGATACAACAAGGAAAGTCTACCCGCTAGGCGTTTCAGCCACGCAGGAGGCATGGCTGAAGAGAGGCCTTAAGGCATCCTAGCCCCTTCAACAGGAGTCGCCGTAACAACACAATCAATGTCACTGCGAGGGCATCAGAAGCGTANGCTTGCGCTTTCTCTATACCAGGCCTACACGCACTTCTTCAACTAATTGCCACCACTTGTAAACAACCTGGACATACCAGTCACATTCATTTCAGTCACCAATTATCAAATGCCACCACAAGGATGTCAAGAACCANAGATCAACTTATGCAACTGTACTGGTAGGACGCAGCAAACAGATCATGCCATGATCCCTATTGAGACTGCTGACCTGTCCTTGTGTGCCATAAACAGCTCATGCTTGGACTGCTAGTCTGCATTGCCTGTCGCGAACTGATAACACCAAAGATCTAATGTTGAATCTGCAGCCTTGCATTCTGAGGCATGCTGTGAGCCATGCCAACCCAAATGCCTTGCTCATGCCACAGGGTTGGCATGCTTGTGCATCGGCTAGGGTGCAGGGTGGGCCCCTGTGCCAGCATCATCTTGGGGGTAACTAACCCCGATCTGCTTTCTGATGCTGTCAGCAACCTCCATGAGCATCACCTGTATGTATACAGCACTTGCATCCAAAGCGCATTGTTACCATGGAAGGCTGCATGAAGGCTGTTCTGCAAAGACATGCAGATGCAAGCCCAAAGATGTGATCACATTGTGGCAAGTGNAACATTACAAATGTTTCATCTGTACAAATTGACCTGCCACTGACGGGTTGGGCTGCATGAGAATCTGGTGCTTTGTACAATCACAATAGCCTACTGTTCATGCATTTTCCCTGCAACATACAGGTTGCACAGCTGACAACATGTCATGCGTCTGACTTGCATGTGTTATCAACTCTGTACATTGTAAAGTTGGTGCAATCTCATGGTTGATACTCATCATTTTGGACAGACTNCCCCAGCCTAGCCATACATGTTGCTGATGGCCTAGATCATCGGGACAGCCTGGATCACACTGCAGCATCAGGACAGCATCGGGACAGCCTTGACCGCGCTGATGATGCAGACCCAGGGGATCAGCCTGCCAGCCGTAAGAGCAGTGTACTCTACACTCCAGGTGTGTTGCATCATGTCCTGTGCTGTGCAGTGGCGCACAACTTCTTGTCTTGGCGATTCTTGATCAACAGCTCTTACTTTTGAAACCAGGATGTATGAAAGCATGCCTTTGTCGTGCTGTACGTCTCCCTGCAACAGTGCACGCATATCGGTACATATGTTCCAGGCAATGCAAAAGCTTGACTCCAAGCAGCAAACAGCATCTTGCGCGGGGTCACAGACGGATTCTGTCATGCTGAGCAGCCCCCAGGCTAGGATCAGCCAGTTGTTGGCAGCTTAGCACAGCGACATGAACTAACCTTAACAGTATGCAGCACACCTCCTTCATGAATGTGGTGCGCAACACCTTCAGGACCTTCAGGACCAGATTTACAGTCTGCAATCTGCTTAGGTTGTCTGCTGCTTCCATCTCGAGCACTTGCAAAGGTAGCTTGCTGTCTCACACACTTGACCGCTGTTGCTGCGGTCTGCAGTCCGGCCAGCAAGCTGAGTCAAATGGCAACAACGACTTTGGCGCTTTAGAAGGTGGCAACAGCGCCATCTTTGGCGGCAGTGGGGATGGCGGCTTTGGCGGGAACCCAGCTGGANGACAGGACAGTCATGCCACACAGAGCTTGGATTGCATATTGTTGCACATGGGTACACTTGCACAGTGAAAAAATGTCTCACAGTTTCAAACAGAGTTTGAGGCTGGCAAATTGTTATGTGGGGTAATTGTCTCGCACGATGCAGCGATGTACTACAGGCTTGTGGACAATCCAAAAGTCCATGTTGTGTGTGAGTCCACCTGCTTGCCCATAGCGCACTGGTAGGTGTTCCTGGGGGATTGGTTGTGGTGGGGGTAGGGGATCAGCCCCGCCACCACCCCAAGCACAGTGAAGGGCTCAATCTCCAGATGGGTGGTTTGGGGTGTGCATTTGGTCTCATACAACGCCACAACTGCATTGCTCTCCTCATTCACATCCAGGTACTCCACCAAACCCTGCTGCAGAAAGTGGTTGAAGCTCCATTGGCCCTTCTTCACCCTTGTGATGTGTGCGTCTGTAACTCGAGGCATGCCATCATCACAAATGATGAGCGGCCGGCACACCCTGCATGNCCAGCCAACCAGCAACTCACTGCACTGACTCTGCACCACTCTGCATCTCTCTGCACCCCTCTACATTGCCTGTTGTAGCCACGCATGCTCTACCTTGTGCCAAGTACTGCTTTGGTCACCTGCCCANTACAGGATCGGGTTTGTCATCTGGCCACGTGAAAAGCGATGGGTAAATCTGTGCCTGCACGGGAGCGACGCGGCTTGTGCTGCGCTGCATCAGCTGACCGTAAGCTACGACAGGCTGAAAGGTATGAATGGCGGTTCCAGCACCACACGCATGCACATTGGTATCAGCTGCTCTCTGTGGTCTATGCAGAGATGCATCTGCCATGATGCAGTGCTTAGCAATAGTGTGTTGCAAAACTTGTTCACAAAACCTGTGCGTAAAAATATCTCATCCACATGCAATTGGCAGACTTGAATTACGTCTTGTGACAATTTACAAAGCCTTAACAATTTGCTCGGTTGCATCAAGCTAAAAGATACCTTGAGAGTGCATGATGCATCGCTCGAGTCGATGAATACATGCGCTTTCCTACTTGTACATAAGCCATGACATGAGCGGTGGCCCTGCTCAAGCTAGTTAGAAGTCAAACTGTATCTAGATGCATTGCTGCAACGCTGTTCTGGTTTATACAGGTACTCTTGCCAGCGAGTCTCACGAAGCAGACAAGCTAAAGGCCTGCAAAACTGACATTGATTGTCTGGTACAAGCCATATATCACCATTTTCACGGCAAGTGGGACTGCTGCAATATTCCTGGCTATGACAGCTTTGGAGACGCTGCAGATGCGCTGGGCCAGCCTGAGATCAGTCAGAATATCCACAAACACAGATTNGATCCTGCTCTGAGTATGCCTCTGTGCACGCCCCTTCTGCCCTGTTATTAATGTGCCGAGACAAGTCATTCTTGTATGTAAAAACAGCTGAAGTGGATAATACGGGTTATATATGCTATCAATTGTACCANCAATGCGAGGTGTTTGCTGCTCACAAGCTCCTGCAGACTTCACCGTGTACTCAGGTCATGCAGCACACACAGCTAGCTTTACACCCATTGCAGGGAACCCAACCGATCACACCAACACTTTCTGTCTCCATGTGTGAGTGTGATGTTTGTTTGCAGGTTGTCATGACATACTGGAAAGATCCTGAGCCTCCTGATTGGTCTGCCTNCAGACTCTTCTTTGTTGTCACCCTTATATGTGAAGCAGCAACAATAGCCACAGCAAGGGCGAATTCTCAGCACCAAGCGCAACACAATGAAGCCATGCTCATGAGCCGTTTCAGGCCCAGAAGTATAGACAGCAGCAGAGTCCTGAATGAGCCTCTTGTACAGCATCACCACAAAAGGCGTATCCTAACAGATGCCATTGCAGATGACGAGTTTGTCTTGGCAAGTGGCACTTCCTTCCAGGTGTGCAGAACCACCTTATGATGTAGCAGATGCAACACGCTTTGTGCTGCTCATGTAGCAAGCAGCTTTGTTCATGATATGGCTATGCACATTTAGAGAGGCATGAAATTCTCTCTGCACTACCAATGGAGTGTTATTGGCAAGCTGCAGTGGGCAGCTGCAATCCTAGGCCATCAAAGCCTTGCATGCCTGATATCTGCGGGAACAATGAGCACAGCTGCCAACTTGTACACCTTGACTGCAANTTGGCGTCAGGTACATGCCAGCGGGCATGTCGTCTGCTAGGGTGCTGCAAAATGGATGGCGATGCTTGCATCNCTGGTGGCAGACAGTACAATAGTCCTCTACGCCTGAAGACAAAACCCAGCGAGCTGTTGCAGCTTTTTGGCAGCTCATCAGAATCTGCAGAGCAGGCTGGTGAGGGACAGGTTCTACAAGGGCTGCCACAACAGCCCTGGAACAGCTCTACACTCGCTCCTCACTTTGCGCCGTCACAAACACAGCCAACACCACATTCTTTGAGAACACCGTCGGCTGGAATGCTGACTGGATCCCCAGACCCCTACACCAACGCCACACAGACCCCAAGTGTGACCCCATCTCAGACCCCAANAACATCTTGAGCATGCAGACAGACAGACATGCAGTTGCCATTCTTGCTGGTGCATGGCCAGCAGCATAATTGAGGTGATCTTCAACTCAACAATTGTGCATATTGTTTTGGTTATATCTGCAATTGTTGCAGTGATGCTCTCCTAGACAAACACGAAATGTTAGCATAGCATGGTTGCCAAGCTTGCTGTGTTCAGGAGCACTAGCAGCAGCGCTTTGTGCCAAGTCACCTTCATAAACATGTGAACATCCAGCCTTCACAGTTTGCNGCTGCCAAAGCTGCATGTGGCAGACGCAGAAAGTCACAATTGACAGCGACGGCCATGCAGTGCAGGCTACTGCATGCTGTTGCACGATGCTGTGGCTGCATGCTAGCAATTTTGCTTTGCAAAGCTAATTTTGCAGTTGAGCCGCAGCTGCCTCTTGCCATCATGTCATGGTACAAACTCCCAACTCAACAGCCCTCCCAGGCTTCCCGCCCCCCTGATCGCAGCACAGCGCTATGACAAAACATCCTGATACTGATGGTGCAGGCAGATAGCTGACATTCTGACCTGAGGCCTGCCCAAGCTTGGTAGCAGGGCACATGTAGTACAAGGTAAGTATGCTGTGATGAATGATTTGCCAGATTTAGACCTGCTCCCAGCCTGTTGTGCCAGTGCACTTGCTGTTACATGTGATGCTCACTGTGAGCTTACATACTNTGCAGCACAAGGCAGCAGCAGGTGCTGTTGGATTGATCCTAGGCTTTCAGAAAGTCTGTATGCAGTGTGAATTTGACAGTATTACGGTCATCTCTGCAGGTCACTTGCATCAGCAGCAATCGCAGAGCAACAGCCAGCCGGCCAATGTCCAACAACAGCAACAACATCAGTCACAGAGCCCTCCTGCCCTAGGGCAGTTTGGTGAAGCCCTGTTCCAGGTCCTCCAACAACCCCAGCTACCCAGCACCTGCCTCTNTGCTGACCTGTATACTGGTAAATACATCACTGGCTGTAGCTGATACAGACACCGGCACATGGTCCCTGTCTACAGACTTGCTAGACTGTGAATGGCAGTCAGGTGCATCTGTCTCTGACACAATCTGCACAGGTACTTCTGACATGCCTGGCTCCCTGCAAACAACACAAAGGCTACTTCCTCATATCACCACAGGCTTACACGTCTGTCAAAGACCTTGATCCTCATGCAGCTTGTGTGGCAAATGCAGAGGCAGCATGTAAGCCTTCTGTATTCACTGACAGTCAACACTGTGCTTCTGGTGACTGTGTCAACGAAGTCACATCACAGTGCATGTTAGTCTGGTTGCACAGATTCAACAGTGACATGATGGCAGGCAGAAGATCCAGCTGAGCGTTCGTGCATATCATAGTTTCCAGATCAGACAATGCTCAACATGCTGCAGCTGCAACACCACATGCATGCGCCATTGTACCAGCATGCCTGCAATGTGCTGCAAACTTGCGTTGACATACAATTCAGAANTGAATGCGCTGTGCTTGTCACATACCTGTCAGAATGCTGCTACAGTCACACTTACCTCTGCATCGGAATCTGGTACTTGATGTACAAGGTCTGCTGCTGCCATGTGAAATACAAAATGAGCAAATTCATGGCGCCCCACCTTGTGGTCATGGTCCACATCGGAAACTGCAAGCAGAAATTGTAAGTCACAGTGATCATGACAGAGGATGCATACAATGCAGTGCACTCTCCACACATTGCGCATGCTGGGGCCAAAAGTTACCTTCAAGAAACATTTGGGCTTGCTCATGAGTGATGTTCACGTTACGTGAGCGTAGCGCACTGCACAAATCTTCAGCATCAAGGTACCCATCGTGATCCTCATCAAACTCAGTAAAAATGTGATCTAGAGGGTCTGTTCCTGACGAGATGTGTTTTCGTCTGTCCCAAATCTGCAGCTCATGGTACACAGATGCAAGACAAGACGTAGCATGTTGCAGGTCGCACATGTCAAAACATGACAATGCCACCACACGCTGTATGATCTAGGCTTACCGCGCCTGCAAATTCTTGTAACCCAGGCACACAAATTGTCTGGGGTTGTGAGTTCTTGTATGCTTGCCGGAATGTTGACTCCACAACGTCCTCATCATCCTCCTCTTCTATGATGCCTGTGCACTCACACCATGCCTAATGGGTGGACGGGTGACTGTTTGCTTTGCTGGGTGTGTCTGGTAAAGCTCTCGGCTGATCAGACTGACAGAGCCATGATAAACGCCTGCACCTATATTGTCTCTACCCTTTCGACTGAGAGCTACCACTCTGCAGCTGTCCCATAAGCGACCGGCTGGTCTGAGGGGAATCACGCTAGCTGCACTGTGACTAACCGGGTGCCTGATGTAAACTGAGGGGCGCAACGCAGCCAACATCATCAGCGCTACTAAGGGGTACGCTAGATCTAATCATGTATTGCGTTTGACGCAATGGCAAGGGAGATAACGATGTTCCTCAACGGCAAGCTAACGCCAAGGCGTGCACTTGCATGCGGGGCCAAAGTGGTGAAAAGTGATGCTCGCTCCGAGTCCAGTATGCATTAGGGTTGCCGCAAGACTCTGTTAGGCGTATTGGAGCTATTTCTGCAGAGAAAGACCGTGCTCAGTTATAACACCAAGCTTATCAATAGGTGGTGAATCACCTCAACAGGCCGCTTGCGTCGCTGCACCCTCATCGTGCTGCTCAAAGCAGATCTGTGTTGACTGCGAAAGTCAAGAGGCATAAGAGGCTCGCACGTGTTTCGCATTGTGCGAGCGGAGTAGGCAGAGGCCGTCATGGCCCATCCTATGATGGTGCGCTCAACTGTCTGTCATCGGGGCTACACAGCCTGCGCATAGCCTTGTTAGCCTTGATCAGCCTTCTGATCAAGCTCTTACTGTGCTCACAGCAACCGCAAATCATTCTGCTGAAAGAGGGAACGGACACCAGTCAAGGGAAAGCACAGCTCATCAGCAATATCAATGCATGCGTGGCAGTTGTTGATGCTGTAAGAACCACCCTAGGACCTAGAGGCATGGACAAACTAATTCACACTGATAGGGTAAGTTTCTGCAGCATGCCAATTTGGGCTGACTAGTAACCTCCCACTGTGCTGTTGTACAGCAACTCATGTGTGGTGACAGGGAGTGACCATTTCGAATGATGGTGCAACCATTATGAAGCTGCTGGAGATTGTTCACCCTGCTGCCAAGACGCTAGTGGACATTTCTCTGTCGCAAGATGCTGAGGTTAGTGCAAGACTTTCTCACACAGTCTGGCAGTCGCATACTGACACCACCCGTAAATGTGGCAGACAAGAAATGCGCACGTCTGTTATAGACGCCTCTGACAAGCTAAACTTAAAAGGCTGATTCCAACTCTGCCTGACAGCATGGTTGTTGCAAAACTACCGTACATTCAGGTTGGTGATGGCACAACAACAGTTGTCATCTTGGCTGGAGAGTTCCTCAGGGAGAGCAAACCATTTGTTGAGGAGGGAGTGCATCCACAAAGCCTCATACGCAGCTTTAGGCAAGCTGGTGAGCTAGCAGTACAGCGGGTCAGGGATCTCTCCATCAGCATTGAAGGCAAAGGTGAAGACGAGAAGAAAGATATGCTGAAAAAGTGTGCCATGACGTCGCTCAATTCCAAGCTGGTAAGACTAGGTTAGCTTTAGATGCCAACTTCTACTAGATTGTCCTCTTCTGCAAAGAGCTGCCTGTTTGCGTTCAGAGTTGCTCCATGTGAGAGTGGCCACAANCTGCAACACCCTGTCACAGAAGGTTGTCAAGGCAAGCAGCGCCTGGGCAGTTGCAAGCCCTGCCAAGCACACACAAATACCTGGACAGGCAGCCATGTACAGCGCAGGCAGTGTCATGTCACCAGGAGTGTACAGCAGAACAAAAATCAGGTATGGACGTCCAGGAAGAAGTGCTGCATGCTTGTGTACACAAATTATGTAGGGAAAAGGGTCATCTGGCTGTAGGCCGCAAATGATGCAGATGATGGGGATTCTCTACTTGAGAAACAACTGGTGAGCGCACTTTGTGATGGCAAGTTATCGCATTTTGTGAGCAATTCCAGCTTGAACACTTGTTTGCGCATGCAGAAAGGCAGGGGCAAAACAAAAGGCAAAAAGGCCCAAACAAAGGTGGCAGACCTTTCCCCACCATCTGCAGCCCAGCAAGCAAGCAAAATGCCGCCGTCAGCTCAGTTTGAGTCCTCTGTAGTTCTCATTCTGGGTGGACTGTTCGCAGCGATATTGGGGCAAGGCCTGTTCTTGGCATTGTCGGTGAGCCCTTGCCCTGTCATGTTGTGCCACTGAGTAGAGCATTGCTGATCTGTCGCACATTTGTAGTGATACGACAGCCTGCCAAGCCTAGCATATCACATGCTACAGCAAACTCATCAGTCCCTGTAGCACAGCAGTCACTGCAGCACAACAGTGCAAAAACTTAACCATGACTGCAATTGCAGAGNCTGCCATGTAAAAGCATCATCAGCTGACACAGCCAATGACTCTGCTGCAGAGAAATTCAGTCAAGGCTGGAGGCGCCCCGTCAAACTGCTACCGGGTATAGTGAAAGATGGCTGCTGCTTTCTGATGGTGTTCATCCTGTGTGCAGGGTCAAGCAGCAGCGAAGGCAATGTCGTCTGCAGAGATGGCGGAGTATGAGGAGAAGAAGCTCAAGATGCGGAAAGCCATGGGAGAGAACCTGCACGATGATGTGTCAGGTGGTCACACACACACACACATGCACCTCACAATGCTGCAGTGGTTTGGCTGATGTTGGGTTGCAGTCAAACTGTGCCTACGGAGTTGAAGGCCCCTGGTTTGCTGCGTGTCAGTTTTTGCAAAAAAAGCAATTATGACAGGTCGGCCATGGCCAGGGTCTAACAGCCTGGCATGGAACCCTTTTGNAACGCTGCAGGCTGTCTACATTGCAACCACAGCATAAGCCTAGACATAATCTACTCTGTATGCAAACAAGAGCCTTACCAGCTTTCAGTGGTGCCCCTGGTATGCTTGTGGGCCTTGGAGTGTTCCTAGCTGGAGCTAGCTTGGCAGTCTTCCTAATAGCTGCCATCCCAACGCTGCTGGTGAGCACAGGAGGGCCATGTTGCCACAGCTTCATGTTCACATCTCCCGCACATCAGATGCTGACGCAGAATGTAAAGCACATCTCCCACAATGCAGAGCCTCAGACGTGCAGCACGCGCTGCTGAAGTTGTGATGTACACAGTGGAACGAGAGCTACCAGAAACAGCAGCAGCGCTGCGACTGTCCAGCTTGGAGCTCTCTGATGCCATTGAGGAAGTGTCACTGCTCAGGCATGTTATATTGTATGCCAAACCTTCCTACTGTCCACCTCGCATGAACAGAGAGCTACATCATGCCTGTGCAAGACAGTTGTAGCCAAACCACTGGCTCCAGCTGCCTTCNGGTCTCACATACAGACTATTGACATGCTGTGCGATGCTCCTCTGCTCATTGCAGTCCACAGGACAGAACCACTTTGCATCTCAGCATGTAGTGCTAGCATACCCTTGACTGTTTGCACTGTCCCCATGTTTGACCATCAGGCTCGGACCCACGACCAGTGTAGTTCCACTATCCTAAGCTGTTCTTGTGCAAGCAAGACGTGTTTCCGCATCACATTGGCCTTCTCAGTCATGATGCTCTCAGCATGATGAGTCCTCTCTGAGGGACAACAGGGCGGACGCAAATGCAGGCAGTAAGGAATGGATACCTGCGTATTGTGCCAGAGCGGTTTGAGAAGATTTACAACATGTGGCTGGAGGGAATCCGGGACTGGTGCATCAGCCGGCAGCTATGGTGGGGTCATCGGATTCCTGTCTGGTATGTCTTCTCCTCACAGGTAACTACCCCTTCTTGCTCACCTTTTGCTGTGACATGGTGGCATGTTGCTTTGACATGCTGCTCGCAAGCTAAAGTTACGTCACAAACATCCACATAGATGCACCCTCGTNGGAAAAGCTCTCCAACCACACCTAACCCGACTTGAGAACTATGCACACTGGCTCGCTCAAGCTGCAGCTTGGTCGTGAAGGTCGGCTATGGTCCAGGTCCCTTTCCTGGTGCAATTATGGTACAGTACTGAGATCNTTTGCACGCCATGCAAGTACTGTCATTAGTTTGCAGCCGATGCTTAGACTGACATCAGTGCTGTTGAGTTTAGGATGTTTGGCAGTCATGCCTTGCATGCAGCTTCACAACCAATATGTTGCTACAGCCTACGCAAATGTGGCCCTGTCTCCACCTGCGCTTGACCGCGCCTGCCGCATACTATGACATTAGCAATGCTGGGTACCATTATTACAGCTACTTGCAAAATTCTGCCTGATCACCAGAACTATCAAGTGGCTCACCTGCTGGCGTACTGGCGCTGACATCAGCAGCCTGCTTCTGCTGTCCTGCTTTGTTTGCNAGCTGCTTCTGGTAGCAGCTGGACTGACTGATCCTGAGCCATGAGCTTGAGAATGGGCCTTTCCAAGATGTTGCAGGTGGCTCATGGCTCAGGATTNTGCTGCATGCTGTGTCAATGCTCATGCTGGGTCCCTTCAGGCCAAAGGTGTATGAGAGCCGGCCAGAAGCTACGCTGGTGGCGTTGGCAGTTGCATGGAAGCTGCTCTTGCTGCTGTGCTGCTTCAGCAGGGAGGCATAGTCTGATGAGGCAATGCCCACATACACCCCTTGCTGGGCACTGCTTAATGCCTTTGCAGACCCTGCTGAAGAAGAAGCCTGGGCTAGGGCTTGCATGAGCAGCCGCTGCTGTGGATCAAGCAGCACAGCCTCGGCATGTGAGATGCCAAAGCATGCTGCATCGAAGCTGTCTGCACAGTCAAACAAACAAAGCATGCATTGTGGCTGACACACATAAAGGTATAGGATAAACCCTTAATCTGGGCTTGTTGCCTTTCACTGCAAGCATGCATGTCCTGAAAACTTACCATAAATAATCTATTCAATTTATATCAGTGAAAATATAAGTTATGTGGGAGAACATCATGCCTCAGCTAGCTGATACTTATGCTTTGCAAGCGATGAATGTCTTGTGACTTGGCGTGCTATCAACCTCAGCGCAAGACGCAAAGCCAGTTCTGCGTGCAAGCTGATTGAGGTCCAAAGCCATATATTCCAAAAGCCATGGCTCTGTGCTTTTGAAGGCTGCATAAGCAAAAGGGTTGCCCAGAACCTTCTGGAATGAAGCTGTTCTCGGGTTCATTTCCTGCAGATACAATGTAAGACTTGCATGTGAGCATACAGTCAGTAAAAGCAGTCAGTGACATGGGAAAAGCTGTTTCGGCAGTTCTTTTGCATGTACACAGCGCCAGCCCTTAGCAAATCTGGGCGCATGGACACAGCAAGTCCTGAACACTTCTTTAAGCAAGTGTTGGGTTTATGAGGGGCTGCAGTTTTTGTGAAATGCATTAAATGCATCATACCATGATTGCCAAGGCACCTCCTGGTCTCAAGACCCTAAAAGCTTCTTGTACTATGCTTTGTGCTGCTGACTGCGGCAGCTCATGGAAGAGAAGGCAAGCAGACACCAGGTCCTGGCTGTCATCTGGCAGCTGTGTGTCTTCTGCAGCCGCATGCCAAAACTGGATAGGTTCTGCTGCTCCACCACTGGCTTCCTGCATGCGTGCAGGATGCTTGACATCGCTGTGCACTGCACGGCATTGTTCTCATGGTATCTGCATTCTGTAGAATGGTTTATGGGTTTGCAGAGCTGTTGCTGATCTTCCTTATTGGCTAGCTATGAAGCTGTGAGCCACCTTCACTGCAGAACTTATGGCGGTCCCAGAGTTCAGCCAGCACAGCACTGGTAACACACATGCCACACCAGGCTCATGAGCTGCTCCTACTCTGGTGTCTGTGTGTGCTCAAATGATGATGCAGCAGCAGCATCATAAGCTTTTGATGCTAGGCATGTAATGCTGCTCATGACGGACTAAGCTGAAGAAACAGGTCATACACTACACATTTTAGCTTGATCTGCTGTGTGTTGCACAGCATGCCATGTCTTGTTTGTTTGTAGCCGTACAACACCTGACATACCCAAAACTGCTGTTGTCTCATTGCTGTTGTCAGTAACTTGCCACTTGCAGTCCAGGCTCTCGCCGCAGTGTGGATCTGTGTACTCTGTCTTGCCAGCCTAAAGGCTGGCTGAGTCAGGCAAGCACAGCAGGTCCAGAGCACAGCATACCATTTGGCAGNACCCCATGAATGGGTCAAAGTAGTGGGTCCAGCCTATGATTGGCGGGATTCCGGCGTGTACCTGGATCTGACAACTGGCCAAAGGGCACCAACAGGCGCGGGTCCGGCTATGTGATGTGGTTTCCTGTGGATGTTGACGAGAATGCAGACAAATATACCTTTGTTGCTGACATCCCTGGCGTGGAGAAACAGAATGTTAAGGTTCGAAGCAGGTTCCACCTGCATGNTCTGGGTGGTCAGGCCCATACGCTCGCTCCCTGATGTCCAGGGCTTTGTTGAAATAGGGCAGGGCCTCTGCTAGCCGATTTTCAGACTTCAGCAGGCCTGCCAAATTGACATAGCTGGCGGCCACCTGCAGGCACAGGAGGCCTCCTTCAGCATGTCAAATATAAAGCCAACAGGAAAGAGGGCTTTCAGGCTGAGACAGGGACATAAGACCATCAAACCCCTCTCATGTTGGCTCATGTTGCCGAAGNGTGGCACCTGATGCATTGCTGTAGACATGGGTTGAGACCACATCTGTTGCTGCGGTTGTGTGAAGCCACCAGCAGATGACTCTTGCATATTGCTGCTGCTGCTGGTCGGGCGGCTGCTGCTCTGCTGATGCTGCTGCTCATCAAGCCGTTAGCAGCTGCTGCTGCTGCTGCCCTGTTGCTGCTGTTGCTGCTGTTGCTGCTGCTATTGCTGTTGCTGCTGCTGAGATCTCAACTGGGTGTGGCCTTGTGCAGCTGGGTGTGCTGCCTGTTGCGCCTGGCGTGACATGTGATGCATGTGCTGTAGCTGAGCCTGACTAGTGGCGGGAAGCTGTGACTGAACACCACCAGGGCGACTAGACGCAGCCAGTCCCTGTGGTGCAGAGCCAAGCAGAAACATGTCAGCCATACTGGCCATGTCATCATGCTGAGAGTTGCTGCTTGTGGCCATGCTTTGAGCCATTGCAGGGATTCCGGAACCATGTTGTGACTGATGCTGCTGTTGCATCTGCTGCTGCTGGGAAGCTTGCTGGCGCTGCCGCTGCAGCAACATGTTNACATTGCAGGTGATGCACATTTGAGCAATACGACATGTAGATCCAATGCTGATCACAAGTCTGTTTGAGAATGCTGCCCTTGTCCAATTTGACGTTTCCACACCGCAAGTGGGTTTGGCAAGCCTGATGTCAATTTGAGACATTGCTTTGTCACATTTGTCTCGCTGTGCAAACATTTACTGTACTTTTTAAATTTCAGCAGAGGTGTCGCAGCAGGCAAATGTGCACGGCAATCATGTAGAGAGGCTTGCTTGAGCACAGGGTCATGTAACTTCACCGCTAGTAGTCAAGATGTCAAAGTCCCCCTGAGTATTAGTGCCTCCTGCTCAGTGCACGTTATGAAACTTCCATGATGCAATAAAGGAATTGGAGTGTCAACACTCAACACTACATGTTACACAATGCATGCAATATACATATAGTATACGTGTACACATGGTGTTGACGCCAGTGCTGTGCATGACCCAATGTGCCTTCAGACTGATCTTGCAAACACCTGCCATGATAGCCAAAGGCTCACACTAAAGCGACGGTGCAGCCAACTAANGATACATGGGCCAGTCACCATTTGATGGCATTGTCGCATTGCTACGCACTTGCCGGTCAGCTGCATGATGGATGATACACATGCCAGTTATCATTCAATGGCATTGTCGCATTCCCTGCCTGTGTTTAGCAGCCAGATGATTTCAAGATTTTCAGTCATTATCAACTTTGTTGTCTGCCGTGAGACATCCCACTCATACTCTCCTGCAGAGTCATGAATGCCTGTAAGTTCGTGATTGCATGATGCAGTTGCTCATTTCACCTGGCAAAGCAACGACATGCACTTAAAACACATCTATCCTGATAGCATGTTTCACCTTCACAGCTGTCAGCAGTCTATGGCAACAAAAGATTTCCTTGCTGAGCATGCCACTGGCATGCATGTACTTACATGTATCAATGGTGCTTGTTTCACAGGTGCAAGAGAGGTTGTGATGCTTGACTACGAGCCCCTGGCATTGCAGTGTGCCTTGTTGAGTGCAAAAGCCTCAGGACTCATATCAGTGCAGGACTACAGGCTGCATGAAACTAACCCTTCTTCTGCTTCAATCCAGCAGTCTAGTATTGCCTCACAAGCCACTGAGGGTGCTGCACACCTTTGCACTGACTCAGCAGCTGATTGCGCCCCTATACAGGTACAGAAACACCTGGAGCACTTGACATGGCATGTTGCCGAACAATACAGTGCTGAGCGGTTTGTAAGAACATCCTTACGTCAGAGCGCTGCATGCTGTACTTCTGGACCATCACTTGGAACTACCCCGTTGAAAGTGTCTCAGGTGGCATACAGCTGGTTAGTAGGACAACTTCGCACATGAGATACTAAAGTGGTCGGCACCATGTGACTGACATGTACACACAGATGACATGTGTGTTTATCGCTATGCTGACGTTACACTGATGCAAGCAAGCAAAGGATAGGATTCAAACCCCTGACCTTTGTGCTGACAATGCGCTGACATGCATGACTGTTTGATGTGGCTGCTGCTCTACAGGTGTGTGCTGAGCTGCTGGACTGGAATGCAGACCTTCATCAAAGGCAGCATGACGTTGCTCTTGGTTGTGATGTGCTATATGCACATGCATCAGTTCAACCATTTGCTGTTGCCGTGCCGAAGCTGGTCAAGCAGGCTTCAGGTGTGCTGCTGCTGGCGGACCCATCTGACAGAACCAAAACAAACAGGTNGTGAATGCAAGGCTGCTTGCAGAGGCAGCAGAAGGGCGTTGCACGGCCATAGCAGTTGCCTGTGGGGAGCTGGCAGCAGATGAGGTGCTGTCTGCAGCAGGGGTTTCTGCAAAGGTGGTAGGCAGGGAAGTTGTTACTACAGCATCTGCATGGGTAGCAGGATGAGGTTCTGAGACCAAAGCCGAGACCTCTGAGGAGCTGGGCAGAGAGAGAGAGGTCACATCTGCAAGAAGGCCCTCTGCAGAGTGTCTGTCAGAGGCAGCTGCATTTGCAACAGAGGGATTCTGGCCTGCAGCAGGGTTGTTGCATGCAGGAAGGGTGTCTGCAACAGTGGCAGTGCTGACTGGAAGCTCAGAAGCTGACTGAATGTCACTGGCGGTAATGCGCTCAGGAAGGTGCAGAGCCAGGGCATCAATCAGGTCCAGGGCTTCGTGAACATCGCAGCGCTTGGATGCGTCCGGCTGGAGCATGTGGTCCAAGCAGGCGTGCAGTGCCTCCTGCTGCTCTGAGCTGAGCTCATCTGGCAGAGTAGACACAATTGGGTTCTGGCGCTGCTCAAACTTGGGCACTCGCTTGCACTCAGCATCCTGCAGCCATCATTGCAGCATTCAGAATCATTGCAGACTGCACAGAAGGGTACTGCTGATTGTGGAGCCATTAGTCGCAGTCGGTGGCCATAGCACCCCTTTCCTCTCCTGCCTTCACAACACAAACGTTTTCTGGAGTTCAGCCTGATACAATCCTGTGCTTGGCTTAGTGAGCAAACAAAGCTGTGAAGTGGCTAAGTCTGGCCACATATGCAGCACTGAACTTCATGGTGAAGCAGGCAGTGTGGTGAGAGGGAGGTGCTCACCCATTCCCGGTGGGCCTGTAGCAGCTCTGACCAGTCCAGGTCAGGCTGCTGTGGCTCAAACCAGACCTTGTTGGTCAACACAAAGTGAAAGATGGCTCCGACTGCCCAGATATCATGAGCACAAGCGTCAAAAATGACTGTGGCTTCGCCCCCTGCCTCAACGTACACAATCTCTGGACTGGCAAAGTACTGGTTGAACTGGGTGGCATTTGGCCTTTCGCTCCATGGACCTACAGCGGTCAGTGCAGTCTGCTACAGCTGCAGTTTCTTTATTGTTGCCTGTTAGATGTGCATTGCCTGCTGCAGCTAGGCTGAACAACAGTAGCTGTACCCTTTGCTCAGCTTCAATGCAAACTGACATTCCAGTTGGAGCTGGTAACTGCCATNCAGAAGCGGCGGCAGCAGCATGCTTTGCCATACTCAGATTGACAAGAAATCTATTTTGCATGACACAGAGACTTGAGCCCAGCAATATCAGTGACACTGGCAGCTCCGCCCAGACCAGTATTTTCAATTTGTGTGTTTCACAGCAGTACAGCGCACTGTGTTTGCTGGTGCAGCAGAGTTGCCACTGAGAAAGCATAGCTTGACAGCCACAGATCCAGTCGCTCAGCTTGCCACACTTGTTGCCTGCGTGTACTTCTGTATGGCCAAACAGGGGGTGACACTGCACTCACACCTCACTCATCCACCTGCAGCGTCCACATGCAGTAATGTTGGATTGCTAGCAAACACACGTCAAAGTATCTGATGTCCTGGTGCAGAGAGACACAGTACAGACTTCAGCAGCAGACTATGTCAAGCAGCACACTATGTCAATATTGATCTGTTTTGAACTTTTGGACGGGAATTTGGACATGCGGGCAAAGCCTATAGCTGTGATTGTCAGACAGTAGCCATCCGACTTGCATCGTACTTCTGCTTGCGGCATTCGTCACAGCGCAAATTGTTGCATACTGAGCATTTGCCAAGTGCCAACAGGCACTGCCAGTGACGTGGTGTTTGACTCAAACAGTGTGCTCACCTAATCAATTTNTCTGGCTACGCTCAACATGCCATCACCTGGAGTACATGGACATGTTGCCTTGGCCAAAGTGACAAGCATCTGGTCTTGGGGCACAAGCCAAATCTGAGTTTACATGCACAATGGCACAACAGCACGGCAATTTGGGCACACACCTCATCCTCTGTGCTCACTACCTTGCAGCAGCACGACAACAGCTAACATCAAGCATGCTACTGCTCAGGAACCTCTGATGCAGTTATCTCAGTGACCACAGGAAGTGACGCTGATTGAAACCTGCTTTGTGCAGCAGCCACCTTGAAGTTACTGCATGTTGTTGCAAGATAGGTTTGTCTGCTGCAATGAAACATGTCACAAATATGAACAAGAACGCCACATGCATGTTGCACTGCTCTTGCCTGGTGTCTGCTGTTGCTACTTACACAACAAATTTTGCTGTTGAGTCAGTGCACTGCTTGGACACCGCTATCATCAACACATCTGCCTGCTTTGCTGGCAGCAAAGCAGCATGTGTAGACACAGCGAGCAGAGGCCTCTCTGCTGGCTTGTCTTGCATCCAAGTTGAGGTGTGCATGCAATCTGCAGGGTGCTGCTATGCCAGGCCAGCCCACCTACTTTGTACCTTCTGTGACAACAACACACAGCAGCGCACAGTTGGCTGGGGGTTCAAACTTTGACGCCATTGCAGAGACCACAGGCAATCTCTACGCTGACAGCCCTGCACAGATGGCCAGCTTCCTACAGCTTGGCAGCAGTGCAAAGAGCAACAACGGTCTGCAGATCATCAGCAGCACANAGTTGACCTGCACTGTCTGGCACCCCAGCAGTGTTGCATGTCTCTGTGTTCCTTTTGGAGTTGCCTTCAGTGTCTGGCAAGCTGAGAAGACCTCTGCGGCACACTTCACAGTGTTGTACATGATTTTGTTGCCAACACTGCACTGACAGGTGACATGTCAATGGCAAGCCCACTCACTCTGCTGTGCAAGCTGACATGAGCAAGCCTCAAGTCACACAGATGACTGAAGCTCTTGCTTATACGTGGAATGAGCATTGCAGCGTACTCCACACCCACGGCAGGCACAAGACAAAATGTGTAACAGCACAGCACAACAGGGTCGCAAAGCAATGCTTGCAGCAGGCTAATATGTGCTGCCTGCATTGTCATGTGCATATGTAGGACAGCACCTCATGGGACCATGTACATAGGGTACCAGCAATTGCATGTGGATTGCTTGTTTCAAACACACACAGTGACGCTGAGCACAGCAACATGTAAGGACATGGTGACTCCTTCCCTCAGGAGCACATGTACCTGCATGTAGTGATGGTAGTCATAGCTTCCATGAATCATGTGGATCTCTCCACCCTTGATGCTAGGCCCAGCCACACCTTCATGCACATTCTGTAAACGTACAGCTTTGCCTGAGGTGGGCGGCTGAAGGGTGCCCTTTTGGGGCAGCCTGGGATCCACAGCATTGACAAATCTGAGAAGGGGTCGGTTGGCTGGAAGGCCTAACCAACAGTGCAGTTGCTGCCTGGAGACAAGCAAACACACAGTCACAGAGGGGCTAATTATCGTGTACAAATACACTCAGGCNTTCCTCACATCCCAGCACAGCTGCAAGGCAGGTGTGGAACGTTCTGTCTTGTGTAGGGAATCAGGCGAGTACCTGGTGAGTTTTGAGGTCTGGCATGAGAAGCTGCTTGCAAAAGCTCATCAACATTACAATACATCTGCGCAGCAGATGCGTGAGGGGAACGAGGAGGAAGTCATCAGAGCTGCCGCCAAAGCAGCAAGCTTAGCAAAACAAGTGTGAGTTAGTTGTGCATGCTCACCAGTGCTGCAACAGCCCAATATTGTCTCTTGTTGCCTCAGATCCAAGTAGTGTGTGTTCAGCCTTGGTAAAGCATTGCTTAGGGTGTCATAGCAGTTTATTGTGTACATTATAGCAAGCTATTGTGCCATTGCTTGCAGTGGATTGCATGCAGAGGTCCAGCAAGTGCGCAGCTACACTTGCTTGAGTCTTGCAAAGTGTCAGGACATAGTGCTGCATGTTGTTCACTGTCTGCAGGGGCACCTAGGTATACAAGTGGTGTGTCACATACCACTGGTTGCAGCATGTGTTTGCAGCAGCACTTGGCTGTGGGAGCATTCTGTTGCATACCAGGATTCCGAACTTTGAAACATCTATTTGTGACAGGCCAGATATGTCATGTGTCACAGGCAAAAAAAGTGAGCATCACACCACACAGCCGCAACCAAGCCACGACTGATGGATGTACTGAACATGCGTGACACAATGCGAAAGCAGCCGTCTGACAATTGACCAATAAGCACATGTAATCATACAAAGCCTTCCACTTGAACTTGCCTTGCAGCAAATGACTGCTTGTAACCTCAGGTCAGGGATTCAAGAAGCTTAGGNAGCAGTTGCAGGCACAAGCTGCATCAGCTGAGTATGATCAAGAGACGTTGCCACAGCCACAGGNACAGTGGCGATGATGAAGAGGAGCGGTTGAATGATCTGAGGCCACTGCCGGCATCTGCTGACAAGCTGGGCGACTGCAGTGCAGAGCAGGCTCTGCTGTGGCTTCACACAGTTGCATGCACTCCTCTTGAGCGCCCAAAGGTGATATTGAGATCATCCCATCTATTGTCTTGCCATGTGGCATCAAGCTAGAGATGGTCACGTATAAGCTAAATACACAAGTCATGCGTTCAATTATAGTCTGAGTTTTGCACCTAGGCTATCCTCAACATAGACAGGTGCTGTCCTCAACATTTTGCTATGCAACAAGGCGCCATATCTTGATCTGCATGTAGAAGTCTGGTTCACAAAATCATGTGCATCGACAGCCGCTCCAGCCTGAATGGCAGGAGTGCTGCAGCAAACCTTTCAGGGGTTATCTTGCGCCATTGACAATGAATCTCCCTAGTACACATATTGCAGCAATCGAGTAGCAGTTCTGCTTCCTGATGCGCATCTGACCCATCAGGCAGCATCCTGAACGTACATANGGTGAAACCAGCACCAGCAGCATTGCAGCCTTTACAGCCATGTGCTAAGGCCACCAGGGCAGCTAAGCAGAAAGGGCAGTTGTCAACTAGGGCTGTTGTGAGCTGCCCCAGGGCTGTGCCCAGTAGTCACATGGCAATCTTGGACAAAGCAAGCCCAAGGGCTGTCGCAGAAGAAGCCAAAGCTGATCTCAAGGACCCTGATCACCAGACTTCAGGTCCTAACACTGCATCAGGCTATGAACTTGCAGCTTATGCAGACAGTACTGCCAGCGCAGCCTGTGACACAGCACAATACGCAGAGCAGACATACATGCAAGGCACAGAGGACACCAGAGACCATCAGTCCCTGGCTGTCGAGATGGCCAACAGCTTGAAGCCAAAGCAGCTGGGCAAGTGTGCCAGCTGGCCAACAGCCGCCTGCACGCTGCGTGAAGGCGTCACACATGACAGTGTTGCCTCAACAAGCTACAGCTCAAGGTATACTGTATGTTCATGAGTGTCTGGGCCAANGTGTGTATGTATGTATGTATGTATGAGCATTTCCACACGATTACACAGACCATTGCATCTTGACCACATCTTGGCTGAATGGTGACAATGATGCCTTGCGTCAGTGATGCTTTTGACTTGCCATGTCTGATCTACCTTTGCAGCTGTGTTGTATCTGCAGAACCACAAACGTGTAGTCCTATTTCAGGATAAATATGCTGGACTTTATTCGTACAAGGATGCAGATTTAGTGAGGCAAGACTTGCCAAATCCACATAGCATATATANTTGTAATTCAGCTGTGCAGGTTGAGCATGCCATGCATGGAGCCGCACCACAAACAATGTTGCGTGAATCATTGCGAGCACACAGCACAATCAGCTTGTTATATGAACCGGTTATCGGACTGCGGCAGCAGGTTCAAGCTTGAGTTGATCTGCGGAAAATAGCTTATTAGCCGATGGCAGAGCGCACGGCAGCCGAATCTGGCGGAAGTCCTGGGATCCTCAAGCTGTTCGCGACCGGCTTGAGCAGGGTACGTCTACGTGGCAAACTTTGTACTGCTGCTTTGCGCGTCCTGTGANTTACAAAAGCTAGCAGGCTGCACACCTGCAAGGGGAAGTGCGCGGGTTAGCTTGTGCAGGTGAGTAGAAGTGTGCCACACATTGTTGCGTGCCCAAGGACGTTGTCAGATCATGCATGCGGATAGTCACATGAGAATGAAGCTACTCTGTTGTGCACATCACAGCATACTGGGAATGCACCTGCGGCTGGACATGGCAGCCAGAAATTACAGATGGACATGCGAGTAATGTACCCGAGCTGAGACACCCTCACACAGCACAGCAAGACAGACATTGGAATGACATGAATGAGATGCCATACTCATGTGCATGTTGAATCATGTACAAAGAACAAGTAT
Organism: Trebouxia gelatinosa; assembly: GCA_000818905.1. NCBI lineage: Eukaryota > Viridiplantae > Chlorophyta > Trebouxiophyceae > Trebouxiales > Trebouxiaceae > Trebouxia > Trebouxia gelatinosa. Next base: position 7,749,140 of record KN805368.1, on the reverse strand, counting down.
ACAACAGAAAGTAAAAACAAGACAAGACCACCGCTGCACCACTTTTGGCCTTGCATATTGAACTACATAGGATACCGATTAATAGATTTTGAGTTGCAAGATATTGAGTTACATACCTGTTGCTGTGCCAGCTGCCTGAGGGGTGATGTCTCAGGAATCTCAACAGCATCAGCAGGCATCTGTCCGTTACAGTTCTTCTTCAGTAGGTTCAGGGTGCGGTTGAGCAGGTTGCCNGCAGAGTGATAGCACTTGCAAGCAACATGAACTAATAGCAGATTGTGACGACACTGACATGTGCAGGTGGCCCCTGGATTGCAAGAGCAATGTGTGCATGCCCTGGAGCGTGAGTCTGTACATCACTGAACAGAAACATAAGCATACCTTACAAGCATGCAACTGTGTGTGCTTGCTGTTGCGTGCAGACAACATACTGTGCAGCATGAACGCATACTTGATATGTGGATGCTCCTCAATAACACATTTGTTCATACTGGTGTTCAAACAGACACTCTTCTTACTGTAAGGCCCCTGTGAACCACTACAATGCATGAATGTGTATCTTACTGTCTGGATGTGCTTGTGAAACATGAGAATGCGTGAATGTGTATCTGAGCAAGTGCACACCCCTGCCAAAATCAGTATGCATGGATGTATATCTTACTGTGTGGATGCCCCTGTGGAACACTAGAATACGTTCACTGATGTCAGCCATCTGCATCTGCAGTTGAGGGTGGCCACTCCAGAAGCGCTGCAGAAGTTGTGTGTCCATGTACTCCCAACTTACTTCTATTGGCATGTTGAACTGCAGTAAGACAGTACAGTATGTGAGCAGCATTGGACAAGCAAGGAGTAATAGAAGGGCCATTGCAGCATTTTCAGTGGTATTGTGTGATTAGGTTCACCAACGACTTGTGTATGGGATTGTATTGCTGCAGTGTATGGTGACAGTGGTTGTCTTGGAACGACAGTTTGTGCCTATGCCAGCCAGCAAAGACCTGCAAGGTGAAGGGTACTGAAAGTACAGCTGTTGCCTATTAGTGAAGCAGGCATTCTGTGGGGACACGCTCAGCAATGTAGCTTGATTTGCTGACAAGTTTATCACTGCTGCCAATGCTGCTTGCATAAACATACAACAATGGAAGCTTGAAGTGTGCAACAACTGGTACAGGACGCCCTTGCTCACCGTGTACTCTTCTTCAGTTGCGGTTTCCCACTCTNGGGAAAGGGAGGGGTTTGGGCACCAAGGTGCCCCTATCATGTCATTAGGGTGGGTATTTTGGCAAGCTCTGCATTTGAGAACTTCAGGCACATGTTGAGAAGCACCGTATACACGGTGAGAGATCCTATTCATGCTTCAACACAGCATACAACTGCAAGCACTGAAACCCAATTTGGCGAGCTTGCAACTGCAAGTGACCACATCAGGGTGCAACAGCAAGCATGACATCACTCCAACGTGAACTTTGCTCAGACCGGGTTTGTCTACATCCTGCATGTCCATTTGACATCTCCTGCATGTGTTGCAGTAACACTCTTCATACTCAGGTGGTTTGTTATGCAAAGCAGTCATGCTGCTGTGCTGTGGCAGTAGGCTCAACAACATGACACAAGATTTGTCAGCTCAGTTTTGCATTTTTCCTATTTGTAATTGATTTACAGTGACATGAGTGCAGCTCCTGGATTCAAACATGCTGCAGTGTTGCTATGCATGCAAACGAGTATGCACCCTCCAAGCGTGGAGTGTGCAGCTCACACTACATATGTAACAAGTGTTTGAAAGGACCAATCATCATGGTTGGCTAGCTACATCAACACCATTGTCACTCTTCTTGTGTGCTATTGTCAAAGTGTTCACAATCTATTGCAAGCACTTTGCTGTTGCACAGGTTGTGATGTGAAGGTGCGAGCTAGCAAGCATGCATGCATACAATTCTGTGCAGTGGCTACGCTGGGTCGTCTTGATCAACTCAGGTGCTTCACGCATCAGTGAATCTCTGTGCATTTATACTGTTCACAAGTACAGCACGTGCAAGGAAGCTTGCAGTGTGGTTCATCACTCCTGACTGCCATTGTTGTGTTCCTGCATTGAGAAGTCTGCCCGTCAGCATTTATTCAACGTTACAGCCAGTTTAACAATCAGCTAGTCTGACAATCAAGGCACCATCAATCCAAGGCACATACCTATACTCACCACGACCTTCAGCGCGACAGTGTTGATCACATGGCCATAATGCCAACCAGATAACATTGCTCATGCTCGGGAATTGCCATGTGACTCAGCAGCAGGCTGTATGCAAGTTTTCGGTGTCCAAACGTGCATCCACATCGTTGGAACTGCAGGGCATTGTCAACTCTTTGTCAGGAGACGGCTTGCAGCGCCTGAAGCAGCGCATCATACATGTAGCCACAGCAATCCATCATACGCTAGCCTAAGCAGCTTCAGAGATCCCTCAACCCTGTGAGAACAGCATGCCGATCATCAAATAAGCAGGGCACTACAAAGGGCGTTGAATGTGTCTGAATGCGATGCAGGCCGTCTCTGGGACTGCAAGCATGTATAGTTGTAATAGCACTCTATTGAATGCAACCCAACTGGTTACATCTCAGTTGTCAATGACAGAGATGCAGTCAACCTAGTCAAACAAGTTGCTGAGAGCATGTCCAGTGTGCATCACTTTGAGGAGCTTGACAGGCCAACGTTTATGGCCGAGGATGTGGCTTTCTTCAATGGTAGGCAGACTGTAGACACACTGCACAAGACAAGCAGTGTCACTGCATAAAGGTGCTGTAATTAATCACCTGCAATCCGTGTCTTTGTTGCTTGTTGTGGTATGGCATAGAACTGATGTTAATGTTGTCACACCTAAGTGTGTTCACCTGTCCTGCGTCTTTGAACTGCCTTTCCTACAAAGTGTCGTGCTTTGCATTCTGCATGAACTTGTATGTGACTGCAGAACGTCTGGANTGTGCTGTGCTGTGCTGTGCTGTGCGTCACAGCAAACAGCCATGCTGCAGGTCTTTGCAAAGCTGGAAGACATGTTCCAGGTTGCAGTTGAGCAAGCTCATCAGCGCAGCCTCACACAGCATGTGGATTGTATTGCTCCCAGCCCTGAACAGATGGCAACAATGTACAGCCCACAGTCTAGCTTTCAAGCTGACGCACCATCAATGTTGGACTGTGAGTCATGGACGCTGCTATGACAGAGCACTTGTGTAAGCCAACAGTGTTTGCATACAGCAGGGAACAGTAAGCTCTGCGACATTGTGAAGCTGGCACGTCTTGCTGTTGACGCCACACGTCATGCCATTAGTAGCTTCCTCTACTTTGTGTTAGACCCAGAGTCTTGTTGTATGAAAGGGCAGCGCATTGGCAGCAGGTGCAAGGGTATCTCATTGTTGGAATTGCTATACCCAGTGCAGCTGTGAATCTGCATGTCATCAAGCTTCTGGCAATCCCCAACGTGAATCATCCTGAAGATGCTTAGTCGCTGTGCAAATTCCTCGTGCCAAATCTGGACCCTTTGCTCCACGTCTGCTGCACTCTACTTGGGCTTGTTACCGCAAAAGCGCTGGCAGTGAGTGACTCACCTGGTTTCGGGATAGACATCCCAACTTCTAACATATGCTCTGGCACAGATTCACTCTTACATTTGGCTGTTCAGCTACATGTGCAGCTATGATTCAAGCTCTGCTGAGGCTTTATGCACGTTTACAACACCCTCAATTACCTTTCATTAACATCCTCCACCCACTTACAGGACGTGGACATGCGTGCACATTTGCACGAGGAACGTGCTGGTTGAGAAATAATCTGCGCTCTCATCTTGCAGCCACAGCATTGAGCACATGAATGTCAACATTACGCAGCACAGGAGATGTCAGTCTAACAACTGCTGCGTTCAAGTCATGATATCAGCACTCCTGACCCTCAAGCCTACATACACCGTCAGTCAACATCAGCTCATTCGGTCAACGACTGTCAACGGAAGTACACAACAATTGCAGCCCAACTACGCCTACCCTAAAGGACTGCATATCAACGACGTTGGTCAAACTCAGAATGGTATTGCATGATGACATCATGCAGATGACCACGAAACCGACAAGCATACCTATGGAATCTACAAGCTCTAACAGCACTCACCAACCCCTGAAAATCACAAGGCTGGTCACAGCCTTTGACTTACTTAGCTGAACAGGACTGAAACAGGTGACACCTCAAAACTGAGCTGCTAGTGAACTTCATGCTGTCAAACTACCTGACTGCCAGTTGCTTGTTGTTGCGGACACGGCAGCTGGGCCTGCATATGACTGAGACAAACGCTAGGACACACTTGCTGGCATGTGGCTCTTCCAAAGTGCCGCAAGCTCTGTGCAATAATGAGTCTACTGGACATTTCGACTGCTGCGTGCGTGAGGCGCACTGACCGCATCTGTATGCTGTCATGACTGTATTGTCAACATTGCTGCAGCCTGCCTGGTCACACTATATGTCATTCAGGTTGTTTGTCCAGCTCAATNAACGAGGAAGCTATGGCAATGTGCAGCATGTGCAATATGCTACAGTTGTGTCCATTGCCCTTTGCTGAGCTGCAGACACTTCCACGCCCATTTTGCTGCACATTCTCTGGCACTGCCTGCAAGTTGGACACTTCTGAGGTGCAAAGCTGACATTGTTCATGTTAGCAGATGCCACTAGCACAACATGTTTTCCCAAGCAATTTCATCCAGGTATTGCATGCAAGGCTAGGTGCCATGTTACCACAACAAATAGTGACACATACGGCGTGCAGGTTTTGGATGAGGTGGAAAACCAGTGGATAGCAGGGCAACCTCTGCTGGCCTGCTCACCTTGCACCGCCACATGGCACAAGACCACCAACCATAAACATGTGTTGACGCTACTGGGTACCATCAACAGGGCTCTGCAGCAGCTCCAAACAAGCAGGCACGCTGCCCAGGTATGACAGCATGCAACTCTGTGTATTGTGTTGCTGCCAGTGTGCACTGGATGCCTTTTGCTTGTCTGCATTTTTGCATTGCTTGACCATATGTGAGGAACAGGATGCTGCCAAGGCATGGCAGCACATAGTTGTGTGTATTGTGCTTGCATCATGCTGCACTGATAGACGGCTCTGAGTTGCTGAGCTTGCCAAATTTGACCACACTGCAATCAGGAAAATCACAAGTACTCTAGCTATGCGAGCATAAGTCTGATAGTTCCAAAACGGCAAATCACATTCATTGTCCATGACAGGGAGTGCTAGCCCAGCATTANCCGAGTCTTACGCACACTTGTTTATATCGGATTCGGTATTGTGTGTTTACACCGGAAGCAGTACCTGCAAATCTACAGACATGCAGTGCCCGGCCCTTACATTTAGCGCTGCCCTCAAGGTTCAACAAGACTACTAGTACTGTAGACAGCTGGTTATATGTTCAACAAGTTGGGCCTACTGCAAATCACTACTGCTGGCTGAGCAGAAGTTTGCTGAGTACCACACAGCACATCAGAAGCATACTTTATGCCCAGAATGGAGTTGTCATTCATAGTGCCAAAGCATCCAGCCAATCATAGCATTTACATACCACATATGAGTACTGCTTTGAACAAGTCTGTGCGATGTTGTATGACATTGCTATACCCAATCACATGGTTTCTGCAATACAGACACTAACTGTGCTTCTCGAGACCCTTCTTTTGGCTGTGCATTGTACCTCCATGCAATGAGTGGTGGAGCAGACACCATGATAGACTCAAGCCTTCCTCCAGCAAGACCAAACTTGACCCCTCTGTCATACAACAAATTAAATTCCAGATATCGCCCCCTTCTTAGAAGCTGCCACTGTCTTTCAGGCTCACTGAATGGCAGTGCTGTGCGTCTGGTTGCAATGTCCTGCCAGCTTGGTATGAATCCTTCGGCCACATCTTGCACAAACTGCAACAGGCAAGCTATGCCCTTGTGGCAACAGGCACACAAACTGCTGCCTGCATTCATATTACTGATTCATATCACTGCGGNTGCCTGTGAGTCTGCCACCCCTGGTACCGGTGCTGGTTCTGCTGCGCCTGCTGACCCTGCTGTTTCTGCTGAGATTGTTCTGCTAAGATTATTTTGCCAAACACGCCTATCATTCATCCATTTGAGTCTGTCAACCTTTCACACCGCCCAAGTAGCAACCGTCTCTCATCACTATCTTGCATGTCCACAGGAGTCTCGGGTGGTGCGCGTGATCAAGCGTCAGCTCGTGAAGCGCTCCCTGGACATGCTCACTCAGATAGCCAAGCAGCCAGCTGAGGAGGGCAAGACTTCGCCCTACAACACCTTCTGGGAGTCTTTCGGCCGGAATCTGAAGCTGGGGTGCATTGAGGACCAGGCTAATCGAAAGGTGCTGGCAGACTTGCTGCGGTTCCCTTCCAGCAAGAACGAGGAGGACTTGACTAGCCTCAAGGACTATGAATCCAGGTACACTATATACGCACAGTGTGCCTGTTTGCTGAGCTGGTCTCGAGCTTTGCAGCCTGTCTCAGGTGCTTGCTATGTGATGTTGGTGTGACATACGCTTTGCGGGGCATGTTCAGAGCGTAGAAGGATGCAATTAGCAGTACCTTCATGTGCACTCTGTATGACACTCTGTGTGTGCCTGCCATATCATTGCTAATATCGGCTGTGTGTGTGGAGCTGCTTTCCATCATTACATGTTCACTGCTGCCAATTGAAGNATGCCAAGCATCTGCATGCCACTGCTGGCATTGCTCAAGCCCAAAATAAGCTTGAGAACCACATACGTCGGCAAGTGTGCATTGCAAGACGTTATGCAACGTCAGAATGGCATCTCATCTGTTTCTGGCTATGGCAATGGCTGTTATGGTCTGAGCAGTGTGCAGAGTGCACGCTGTAAGTTGTCCTGTACTCGTGTGCAATGTACCCTGCTGCACCGAATGTCAGGTGTTGTTGTGCTTCCAAAGGTGCTGCATACATGCTGACACGCATNGTTAGCAAATACAAGCCAGAAGACTGTGAATGCAAAACTTCACAGTACTTGGCCACTATACAAGCCGCTCTCAGGACGCTAATGAGTGTCACCTGTGAGTTGCATGCTTTGCTGTCCATGCAGAATCATTGGCAGGAGCTTGAGAACTGAGGTCACAATCCTCATACACGCCCATTGCATGCTTCCAATCTATCCAAGGCCTCTCATCAGCCGTGCCTTACGGCGTGGTTGAAACGGCACAGACACTTCTTTCAATATGTCCATTGAAGCTGCCCAGAGCGTTTCCNCAGCGGAGCCAGACAGAAGCTGCCAGGCACAGAATGGTGACTACGGCATTGTTGCTGACACGAGACGGTGGAGGGACCAGCTTGTGCATAGTGANTGTACGCATTCTGAGGGCATGTGTGCATAGGTGTAACGCCAAGGATGTTATAGTGTACCTAATNAGTGTTACAAAGCGGAGTGCAGCTTCACTGCACATACAGGAATCAATCACAGCATGTCTTTGAATTGATACACTTGAGGAACTACCAGCACGTGGCCAGATAGGCCAGAGGCAGCAAGGCAGGGCTGGCAGATGCGAAAGCTAGGGGGCTTTTACTTACCTAGGGATATCTGAGACAACACGCCTGGGTCCAAGCAAGTTGCCTACCAAGCAAATCTCCTGCCAGTACACATTGACAGGGTTAGCTAGGTCTGCTGTTGCAGCTGCTAGTCCAAGTTGATCTATGCCACATACCTGAGAGATCACGTGTCAGCCCGCTGAAAGACAACAAGCAACACGAACATAATTCGTGGCGCTACTGACAAGCGTCGCCACAAAGTCCGACTAGGCGAACGTTGGTGCGAGCCGTTGATGCGTGAGGTGTCGTGAAATGCATGCATGCCAATATAGGCATGCGAGTTCAAACCATTAGCATTAGTCAAGGTTAATTGTTGACAGTACTGCGAGTACATAGGCTCATAGGTACCTTGCACAACGTGGGGACATCNCATAACCCTGAGGGTTGCACAGCATATGGCGACATGGTGGAATAACTTGTCCAGGTGTCAAGAGCTTGTGACACCAGTGATGCAAGGCAAGCTCGCGTAGGCACTGCATGCACCCCACTCCTGTTTGTGGCTCCCCCTCAGCGCTCTCAAGAGCAACGTGCTGAGCTTGCCGTGGTGCTTCACAAGTTGCAGGTAGCTCATGCATGAGCACAACATCTATATTGTCCACTTGAGCACTCCTGCGCACTTTGTGACCTGCAGCATAAGTGTCCCACCATCAAAGCTGCCACAGTCACTCTGTCTCAACGCCATGCTCTGTACGCCGCTGAAATTGTTGTTTCCTTTCCGTAAGGTGCAGCTGGCAGGCGGCAAGGTGCGACACTTGTTGTATCACTGCAGGCACTTCACTCGCTGCCTATGGAGCTGTGTCAGCACTTGGCTGCGCAAGCCACCCTAGTGAGTCTGCCACCAGGTATCATGTACATCAAACTACACAACCACATAATCCACTCACAGCCCTGCTGGATGCAATCNGTGATCTGTGTGGTTGAAAAGTCATGTCATATCATGTAACCTGACTCTCTGATCACGCTTGCATGCATACACATTCTCAGCAGCACCATTGCGCACAGCTGCAAATATGAGCAGCAAGAACGATCCTTTCCAGGGGCTTGCTGCACATAAGCTGTATCTGCACTGGTTGGAGCGCTTTACTGTGACAAAGTCAAAATCCNGATTGGCCCCTACATGCCATGCTGTCATTGAGTCACCTACAAATAATTTCGAAATTGCTGCATGACTGTGAGTAGCAGGCATATGTATCATGCGATGCATGGACGTTCTTATGCTGTGTCGCGGAAGCTGCTGTTTGTGTGCTGGCTTAATCTGACAAGCAGCGCCCTTTGTTCAAACCTGATAACATAGCGCTTGTGTAGGTACAGCAGCAGCTGGCTCGTTGGTCTGTGTGAACGAGCTTGGGAGTTTACGCTTACTGCCTGCTCCGGCAATGCTGGAAGAGCTGAGGCTTCCAACACTAGATATGCCAACAGGAGANCCAGAGCCTGCTGTCTCTTTGCATTACAGTGGCTGCTTGGTGCAAGAGCTTGTGAACTACAGCCTCCCCCTTGCTGACTGGGATTTGATGCCCTGGACCGAGAGGACGTTCAGGCGTGAACTTGTGGATATGCTGCAGTGACAAACAACGGGACTGATGCCTGCTGGCACGACTTTGCGATAGAGCCTGTCCGTGAGACCATACCTAAGCTGCAAGGCTTGTGCGTTTCGCTGACCTGAAGGATTGGACCGCAGGTCTGCTCCTTGAGGTCTGTCTGCTGTAGCCTTCTGGTTGCTGCAATTTTAAGTAGTCTTGTTGCCGAAGGTCGCCACAGCTGAAAGCGCTCGTAGCGTATCAGGCCTAGCAGAGAGGGCCATCGATCTTCAAGTNGCCTGGGTGCACTGCTTCAGCAGTCCCAGTGTGTCAGCCAACCCAGAACCTCCGACTTTGTACTCACAGCAGGCAGGCCTGTGTGTCAGGGACCCCAGAAATAGCCATGCAGGGTCGCAAATGAAAGCTTTTGACCTGAAGCATTGCCTGGACGGCGTGGCAGGTTTCCAAGGGCTGCAAGACAGCTTGAGCCAGGTGCAAGTTGTAGCCTGTGTGTCTCCTCTGTTTGCATACCAAAGCTGACACCGTCTGTGCGCAGACAGCTCTGGAGTGGCTGCTTGCTGGCTTCAATGCAAACATTGTTGTCACTGGCCAATGTGGCACTGGCAAGTCATCCCTGTTGCTGGGAGACAGAATGCATGCCAGCAGCGGTGTGCTCCCTACTCTGCTGCACCAGCTGTTCTGCGCTGTCAACCACAGCAGTACACCAGCACGCAAGACCAGCATTTCCTGCTGGGAAGTCAGGCAGCATCAGGTTGTGGACCTCTTGAGGACTTCAAACGCTGTGCAGCAACAGGTCCACCTTTTTCTCAGAGCAGTCTGCGCTGCCAGTATCCAGTCCTGCTGTGCCGCGCTCAGAGCTAAGTCTGGTGTGTGGANTTTGGAATTGGCATCAGCTGCATGCACATAACCACTATGCTAGACTTCACTGCACTGGCTCTGGAAAACAGTCAGGGGACCTGGCTCGATGCAGCTCTGTCGGACTAAGGCTGCACAACATGTCAACAAGCCAAAATGTGCACTTCGAAGCCACACTGCTACTTAGGCACTGTACTTACACATGCTTGCGAATGATAAAGAATCAGGTTTGCAAATGCGAAATTTAGCACTCAGGTGCTGTTCTGCATCATTTGACAGGCTCTCGTTGTGACAGCTGGTGCTGCTACTTCCACATCTGCCTATAAATGTATGAGTGCTGGCCTTGGTCTGCCAGTGGCGCCAGCGGCTTATCCTGGGTGCACAGGCATCCCGTGTGCCGAGCTTCTCTCGTGCTTGTTTGCTGCATTGATTTAGTTTCCAGTGCATCTTGAAACTTGCTAGGCACTGATGTTATACCGACCCTTGCGATTTCTGCGTCTGATCACATTCCTGCCGCCTCTTGATGCAATCCTGCGTCACATTTCCGCACAATTTGCAGTCTGAGTGCTGCTCTGCCAGTGATGGGCATGTATTGTGACATGAATCAGTGTCAACACCTTGAGAGGAAGCCATGTCGCCTCTTGCGAACAATCACACTTGGCTGATAGGTTCGCTTAGTGGCGCACAGCATGCTGTCGCCGAGCATACTCTGCTCTTCTGCATCAGAGCCTTGACACGTCAGCCAACCTGGAAACTTCTATGCAGTATACCCTTTCAAACCCACAAAAAGTNGCTGACAGTTCATCAGCAATATGCAGGCCGCTGCCAAATGTTTGGCCAGACAACCTCAGACATTGGTCCACAGATTATCAAGGGTAGCAGCGAGCCTGCAAGCAGCCATTGTGATGTAGTTCTGGAATTTGTAGCGAGGCAGGTCCCTGGAGGTACTACATCGGCTGTGTCTGGAGGCACACCATGATGTGATGGAGAACGTGTGGTGAAGTATGCCTTTGACAAACTGTTGCGAGTTGCTGCAACACTGGCATGATGATTGACACAGAATGAGCTAGCAACATTGTGGAAAAAGGTATGCAGATGCCATACTGTCATGCGCCTCTTGCATGCAATGCAGTGAGCAATGTAAAAGAGCAACCAATTGTGTGATAGTGCTATCTGACGCCTTGTGGAAGAATGGCATGCACAACAATCGTCCACACATGCGACGTCCACAAGCTCTTGTTACATGCACCATAGGGATATGCTGCGTGTCTTACCATGAGGGCCTCACACATCTGTTGCACCAGGTCATCGATCTTGTACAGTAATTTAATCATTTGACAGTGTTAAGACAAATCTACCAGCAAAACTATGAAAACGCTGGAACTTGGTCTGCGACTCTTGGGAGTGTGACTGAACCAAGTTTCAACGTCTCCATGATCTTTTGCTGGTAGGTTTGGCTGACATCAAGTAACTGATTTAGCTGGGCAATGTTTGTGTCTGCAGCCAAGTGACTGTGACATGTAAGNACACACACCGCTGCATTGCATGTCAGCACCAAAGCTGGCCAATAATATAGAATTGGATGCAACCAAGCGCTGGTAACCTTTGACACAATGCGCTGCTGCAGGGCCTCCTGCCTCTCAAGCTGGAAGCTGGAAGGTGGTAGGCAACTCAGGAGCAGTTGGCCTGCAAGCCCTACCTTTCACCAATGAGCAAGTCCTTTTCATTGCTAGGCCCCTCAATCAATATGGTGGAGGCGATNGTCATTAGGGCTGTCAGGAGACATGAGCACCTGCAGGGTATGGGAGAGCCTGCTGAAGACATCTTCTTCCCCCTGTTCATTGCGAATGAGCTGGGAGCCTTCCAGGTGGCGGCTGATGTCCTCCTTCAGTGAAGGAGGCAGGTTGCGGTTGGCCACAAATTTAGCCACCCCTTGCACCTAGTGGCAGACCGCAGCAGACTTCAGCACAAGCTCAAATGCAGAAAAGCACAAGCAAATTATTCATGCTGTGCCTGCTGGTGACTGTGCCATATATGGTTGTGGTGAGGTGATATGCTATGATCGCAAGTTGAACATAGGGTGTGCACTCAAGTCTTGAGGTCATGCATGGGCGTCTTCTGACAACACCGACACATATACTTCTTATCTGCTTCTTGCTTTGCAGCTTACCTGTTGACAAGTTGCCTAGTTGGAATTGCTGTTCAATGTGCATGTCTGTTACCAGTTCTACAAGACTGTAGCAAAGCAAAGCAATATGATGCAATGAANTCGAAGGACAGCAATGGCAATGCATGGCCTTACATAGAGCGCCTTACATAGAGCGGATGCAAACCTTTTGGATGCTGCCAATGGTTTGCAAAGCGTAGGATAGCGTCAATGTATGCATTGCCATGTCTTGGGTGCAGTCTTGTGTCCATGGAACGCCTTTTATGCTGGTTGGTTCACTGTTGGATGACGTCTGCAGGTGTCAGGGCGTCTCAAGAGCCTCTTCAGCACCATGAAGAAGCTACTNTTTACAGACATTGCGGAGGGGAATAGCACTTTCGAAGGACGCCAGCCGGGTTCCCAGGCCGAGATTGCCGGTCAACCCGAAACAGGTCTTTCATCACAGGCTGCAGCAGTTCTTGTAACACTCCACAAGAGGCCTGTGAAAGCAACAGTGGCGATCACTGGCGCTTACAGCACCTGCAACGACAATGAGGACAACAGCGAGGCACCATGGCTTCATTTCATGAGCAGCAGTGAGGTTGTACCCCTGGCTGTCGGTGNTCAGCCTACACGCTTTGTGACTGTGAGTCAAGTGCAGCGAGATCGCACACACGTTTACATAGAGCACACATGTTGCTGCTCTTGACTAGGGTGTGGCCATCAGATTGTATCACACTGTCTCTAGCTTCAAGCTTGCACTTACTGGCAAAAGCCTGCAGCAACTGTGAAAGTGCCATGTGACTTCTGCAGGATTTCCCAGATATTGAAAGCAAGTACAGTCAGCATTGCCTGACAAGGCTTCTGGAGAAGGGCAGATGGAGCGCTGCGCTCACATTTGCTGGACAGAACTCCAACTACCAGGTTGAACTGTGGCTTTTGTCTTCGTATGCGTCTCGATGTGAATGTGTCAAAATGCCTTGCTGCGGCAGGTAGAGTTCAAGGCATGCACCAATTGCAGACCTTCAACAACTCCTGTATGCGATCTGATCTGTGTTCTGCAGTGTACTGAGGCAGACCTTGCCATGATGCAATTCTTAGCAGTGTGCTATCTGCAGGAACAAATGCGTGACATTGACCGCAACATGCGCCATGGAGAGAAGGATCGGCGTGGTCGCCGCAAACTGTCAGCTTTAGGAAATGACATGTCCCGAAGCAGTTCCATGTGGGAGACCGACAGTCTTGCTAGTGGTGAGCTACAGCCTTGTGAATCATATCTATATATGTATACTACTGTATATAGGTGTGTGCAAGTGTTGACCGTGACGAGTCAATATGCGAGGGCATGTGCATGGGTTGCTTGTGAGTCTGGGTTGATCTGCTCAGAACAAGATGCTGCTGTTGCTTGATTGTAAGCAGCTACTGTCACGCTTGGATGACCTCTGCTGTTGGTGAAAAAATTGCCTGCAGTCCATCTATGTTGCAGATCAGCAGCAGCATTGATGCCACAAAAATGTTACAGCACAAGTTTGCTGACACCAGGCATGTGCTGTGAGCTCTGCTCATGATGTTCAGATGCTATTCAATTTCTCGACTTGTTATGCACCTTGGACATTCCACTGTATGCAAATAGCGTTTCACGCCGCAGACTGGTCACCTGCCTTGAACGAAAACATTTGAGAAACGAATTTTGAGCGCGTGCCGGAGATCATTGCAGCAACATGNGAAGACCTTGATGCTGGTGTTGGTGTCCAGGTGTGAAAAAGGCAGCAAACTAAATTGCTTTACACGTTGCTGTTTGCAAGCCATTATGCCCTGTCCACAGATGTGCACTGCATGTTGTAGCTTCGTCCCCAGCTATGTGTCAGCATCCCCCATCTTGGGAAGTTCTGTCAATGTCTATGTAGTGTAGCTTGATGCAATGCTTGCATGANAGGTGAGGCTGAGCTGCACTTTCTGCATTGCATGCTGGCAGCGCACCTATTGTGTATCATCTCACTTGCAGAATGGACGGAAGCTGGCACTAGAAAAGATAGCAAACACGATGCCGTTGAGCGTGTAATGGAGCAAAATGCAGGGTTTTGCCAAGCTTCCCTGTATGCTGGCATTGTATGGTGTGTCAGAGCCAGCTGTCACTTCTGGAGGATGCAGGCAAATTTGTCTGACAGACACTCTTGTAACACACCGTTGTGTTATCTGTCATCTGAAGTGATGCATTCAACTGCAAACGTATAGCAGCTGACATGCACATATGTCCGTCTGACAGGTTGCGGTGTGGCTGCACTGTTACTTGACTGCTTGCCATGGGTATGGCAACAAAGCAGGTGCATCTTACAGCAACAGAGGAAGTGTAGGTACAATGCAGACTCACCAAAGATACTGCGGACAAGGTCTCTGTATCTGTAGTACACCTTGCCATTCCAGTTGAAGAGGCCAGCAAGTATGTAGGAGGAGTATGTGGTGGTTCCTATTGCTAGCAACAGAGCAATGAGTCCCGGGGCCCATGTGAGCTGAGAGAATGCAAAAGGAAGTGGCAACACTGCTGCAGGCACTGCAATGGTGGTGCCCAAATGATAGCCTGCATGGACCCATGTGCCTGCACCACAATTTGAAAAGGTTTGGGCAAAAGCTCACAAAGCCCTGAGCTTGTGCCTGAACTGCCTGAACTCACGAGCTGTGCGCATGCTTCACATGGATGATGAAAGCCAAGGGGCAGCTTGCATGTGTTAGAAAATGAGCAAGCTAGATGGTAATCTGCGTGCCCTGCATCTTGCACACATGCATGTTGTCAAATGCAGTTTTGTGACAGTGGTATGCCATGCAGCAGGTTTGCAGGCATGCCAGCAGGGCTTAGACTAGTACTTGCAAACTTTTCCCAGTGCTGATGCAAGCCTTCTTACCAACGCCTCTTCTGTTGATCTGCAGGTCAGGTGCTACCTCCACATCCTTCATAGGGTCTTCGACATCATTAGACGTCACATCAAACGCCTTGTCGTCCAAGCGCTTCATACGGTTTCCGGCATACGCGCTGTCGTCGTGCCCAGCCATTACAGCGCAANTCGTGATACACACACATGCACATGCATTTTTAGGTCCAGAAATAGGCAGGAAAAGAAGCTGCATGTTTTGTAGTGTAACATCATACCGCAGCTTGCGACTTGCAGTAGGGGAGCAACTGCAGTAGGTTCATTTAAAGCGCGACACAGTGGTGACTGAAGGCATTTTGTCTGTCACTACCTGCAGGTTGTGCTCAAGACAACACCAACACAGGCAGTTCGTCTTCAAAGACTCATCTGTCATAAGAGTCCCTCCAAACACAACACAAGGCATGGCACACAATCTTCCTGTGCACAAATGGCAGACTCTAGAAGTGTGATGCTCACTGCCTTTGATCTAGATGAGTAAAGCACCAAGCTCGTGACCACCACATTGCAGCTAAGCCTCAATCTGTATAACTGCATGACCGCCAAACCAGCCTACATGTGTTGAATATTGTACAACAGCTGAGCTCGGGCNGATTAGGGCCATTGTCCTTGTAAAGCCACTACTCCTGCCTGGAAGATCGCATCTATTGTCTAATGAAACAGCGAAAGCATCTGCAAGCTGGCTCATTGCAGGGGTATTGAATTGCTCCATTGTTAGCATTCAATTTTGCTCTGCTTTGTGTGCACAGGGACTGTTGAACAAGCGGCCTGCAGATCGCCTGGGGTGGCCAGGCCTGTTGGAGCACCCCTTTGTGCGTGAAAGCTCTGAGGAGCGCATGCAAAGGGAGGCAGCTTTGGCAGATGCAGTAGCCAACGCACAGGAAAGCCGAGGTTGGAAAGGGGAAAAGAATGCTTTGGCAGGTGAACCATCTGTCTAAATGCTGAACCCAGCAGCATAATGTAGCTCAAGTTGTGCAGTCCATGGCTTCCCAGGAAACAGAGCTTATACAGTGGGTCATGCCTGTGGCATATTGGTGATTGACCCTGCATGTACTGTGTAGACACAAGATAGTTGTCAGCTGCATGTTGCCAGTGACAACACATGCTTCACCAATAGCTTCTGCCAGTGTTGNATAGGCCGTCTTCAGGTGCATGGCAGGTGGCAACTATTGCCTGCAATGGGATTGCGCGCACATTCTGCAGAGCACAGGTATGCAGCAAGCTGCATCAGGCTGACCAGTAACTGTGTGCCTACATGGCCTGACGGATCAGCTGTAGTCTACATCTTGCCTATGGGCAGTGCACTGCGCCTTTGAGCATGACAGAGATNGGGAAGCCTTCATGCTGGTCTTTATTGGCATGGTCGCACCCGATGGTGTGCATGTCTATTCTTCACAACCTTTACTCAGGTANGTAGACATTTCAGTCAAGCAGCACAACAGTCCAATGCGTCCCGGGTGCATGCACCAAGCTGTTCTGTGTACAGCTTGACACAAAGAGGCACTAGCACAGTCAATGCATGCAAGCTGTATGCAGCACACTTATGCATCAGTGCT
The DNA here is from genome assembly GCA_000818905.1 of Trebouxia gelatinosa. Lineage (NCBI taxonomy): Eukaryota > Viridiplantae > Chlorophyta > Trebouxiophyceae > Trebouxiales > Trebouxiaceae > Trebouxia > Trebouxia gelatinosa. The sequence goes on along the minus strand of KN805368.1, from coordinate 7,732,502 downwards.
CAGCTCCAACACAAGCGCAGAGGTGACACCTGGCACGTGCTCCTGCAAAGGCCAAGGCCACATCACACTAGGCGCATTACACACACTTGACTGCCAGCACAGTGACAACAAACACACCTTAGCTGGCCGCGGGAACTCCTGAGGCTGCAGTTGCTCAGACTTCAACCGCTTGCCTCGCTTATGCACCATCAGCCGCGTATTGAGGTCCACATAGCCCATGTACTCTGGCGTTTCTCTCAAAACATATGTGCGCTTCTCCTCATCCTGGCGTACATCATATAAATATTCACGTACCCATTCATATTCTCCCTCCATGATGCTGGCATCTGTGTCTTGCCTGCAAGCGACGCTTGCCATNTGAGCAATGTGCATGGCACAACCGTGAACACTGCTTGTGCCAAGCTCCTAGCTTCCTCGCAGCTACCTGATTCAGATTTGGCTGGCTTGTGCAGGCTCTGGAAAGGATAGCTGGGCTGCTGGAGAGCAGCAGTGGCAGTGTGACAATTGCAGAGAGAGGGGACATGACAGCCATCCCTCGCCACCCCAACTTCCGCCTGCTGGCTGCCATGAACCCCGCCACGGATGCTGGCAAGCGAGATCTGCCAGCTCCTATCAGAAACAGGTTTACAGAAGTAAGCACACTCAGCTTGTTACAGTCTACTGGACCCCTCAGACCGTGTTTGCGGTGCAGCATGCATTAGCAACGTCAGTGTACAATGGGGTCTGCATGTCTTAGTACAATGTGCCACACCATATTCTAGCATCCTACATGACTCTGTCTAAAAGCAACAAGCTGGCGCTGTATGATCGAGGCAGTCCATTTGGACGCTGATCCACGCAAAGTTTGCCAAGGTGAGCATGAGCAGTATGNCACAAAGTCCCTGGCTCTGCTGTCCTGAGCGTTACGGCCAGCGGGACTGACTGAACCAGGACCCCATTGTGGTAAATCAGGCACTTGAAGAATTGATGACTGCCTGTGTGTGTCTGCAGCTGGCTGCCATGTCTGAGCCGCATACTGCATCACAGCACCTGAGCTTGCTGCANATATACAGAAAGCAGCGCCAGCAGTAGCATGATCCCCATGTACAAGATGATGGTCGTCAGATACACCCCCAGGCCAACAGACTCTTGGCCAATCTGGCGGGGGTTAGCTGTCAGCTTGAAGCGACGTTGGGTCCCTGGGATAGGTAAACCTGCTGCATCTCTGCTAAACTCGTATAGCAACAAGGCATCCCGCCTCTTTGCCGCAAGCTCCCTGAGGCAGCATGAGCTGTTGACCTCATTGCAGACGCTGCATGCCCAAGCATGCAATTGAGGTGTGCATACAGTCAGTACTGCCTTGGCATAGATGATCTGTATATTATAGGGTTTGATCAGTTGCCAGAACACCAGTGCCTGCTCATAACATTGCGTCAGCTACAACATTTTGAACAGCACAAGGCAGGCGCATTGTCCTTGACATGGTGTATAGCCGCGGTCACATATGGGCTACTGCTGGTGAGGAANTGCAGTACAGATGTGTGGTATGGCTTACCTGGCAGATATGGCCTGTTCCACGCACAAGCGCCATGATGGCAAGGCAGCAGTTGCACTGCACCCCCTCATGCTCCAGCCATGTCTCCATTGTCTTCACCACTGTCTCAATCCCTGTGCCCAGCAAACTCCAGACTCACAACTCAAACGTGAGGAACAAGTACACCACTGATTTGGTTGTATTCTAGCCGAGCCTGGATCAAGGGCAGGAAGCATAGCTGAACAAATGGATGACGAGAGCTGCAATTGTTGCTGTCATGTATGTGTCAAATGCGCTATTGGCTGGTTACTGCGTGGACATGCAGGAAAGTCCACGCTGATCCTATACAGACAGCTCACCATACAGGATGGACACCTGGGTCCGTACTTCATCGTCATTCCAGCACAGGCGAGCCAAAGCCTCCAAAGCTGTCAAGATTGTGATGGCTTCAGACGCAGGGTCGCCCAGCTGCCTCAAGCAGATCTCAAGCTGCAGCAGGAATGCATTCAGTTGGTTGCTGTTACCTTGAGACGCACGACAACAGGCTGTTGCCATTGCTTGTGCATGATGTACTGGCTGTCATGAAGTCAGATTCTGAATGACAAATGAATGAGGCATTACCATGGGTGGTCCAGCATCAGCCGAAAGTGAGTGGGACAGCAAATCTGTGCGTACACCATCCATTGCCAAGCAATGCAACCTGCCTGAAGTCGGACTACCCGGTCATGTCCAGCATCAGCATGTGCCTAGCATGCATTCCATTCAAAAAGCATGGCAGTAAGCTATGTTGCATGGCTGGGTTGCACAGAACATAGCGTAAGGCAAGTCTTGCATGGCAAACGTGACTTTTGGGTTATTCTGCTCACAGCTCACACCAGGCTACCTGTTTGATCTTGAGGCTGCCTGCATCTATGGGCAGGTACTCATCATCCAGGGGGCAGATGGCAGACATGCCCTCCATGTCGGCATCCGCCTGCTCAGAAGAGCTGCGCCTGCTGATTGTCTTGGCCAGCTCCGAGCTGCATGCACCCCTCGATTCATGCAGTGTGTTCAAGTGCGTATGAGCTGCAACATGGGAAGCTCCATGCAGTGAACTGCAGCTCCAAACCCCCACAGCCAGTGCATAGCAGCATGGGCTGCAGCAACTGATGACAGGTGGCNACAGTGGGCGGCAGGCCAAGCTTGTTTAGACGTGGTGGTGAACCGGGCTGAAATAATGCAGAGNGCGTTCTCAATGTTGCATGCTGCTTGCAACGCCTCTATGTGTCACTTAATAACAGATGTTTTGGCACAACTCGTTCACAATTTTACAATTGCAGTTTTCTCCTGGCAGGTGGTAGCTGAGGTGGTCAGGGTGGTGTTGCAAGCCATCAGTGTAGCAGGCAGCCAGAGCCTGGAGTGTGAGCAGGACCTTATGGCTGTGCTGCTGTCAGTACTCATACAGGACATTGCACCACGTCTGTCAGAAGCTCCAGCACTAAGGGAGCTTGCAGTCAAGCTTGTGACTCAGATTGCTTCTGGTTCAATGTCAGCGGCTTTCAAGTCTGTTGCAGCAAAGCTTAGTCCTCAGCATAAACAGCGACTGCAGGTGTGGGTTGTCTGCAAAGCATCGTGCTTACCAATTTTGTTGTCTGCTTTCAATGAGATCTTTGCTTGTTTGTGCGTCTGCAGCCAGCAAGCACATGTATGCTGTGTGGCACAGACAGTTCTTGAACCTCTGTGTCCTGAATTTCGCACCTAAGAACCCAAACTGCCTAGTGACAGTTCCAGGCTAATGGCTGATCATGTCAAGGTTGTGCAGGTGGCAATGCAGAGTGTGACGCAGCCGGCATCAGCCTCAAGACAAAATGTTCAGCAGCCTAAGGCAAAAGCGGCGACCATCACACTGAAAAACTTTGCCCTTCCAACACGGGCCTGAACNCTGCTTTGGTGTATGGTACGTCTTGCAGCATGGACCCCCGTGTTGTATCACAGATTTCACACCTGATAGAGTGGCTTGGGTTGTCAGCATATGTGCAGAGCTTGCAAACCCAGACTTTGCTTTTGCCTGAAACTAGCAGCGACTCATCTTCATCATGCTCCAAAGCTGCAGGCCCCAGGACATGCTGCATAGCATTTGCTGTCGCTTCTGAAGTTGACTCATGCCTGTTCATGCCCACTCTGTCCCAGTTCGTGGCATAGTCATCCTGCCAGTGCGGTTGGTCATGAGGCACACTAGCTCGGCCAATATTGAGAGACTCGCCGTGTTCTCTCAGCGGGTCGTTGGTGGCTGCATCTGTGTCATGGAGCCTATCCCAGACATCCACGTCTTCCAACTTAGTAAGGTCATTCATGTCATCAAGTGCTGTGTCACCAGGCTGGTCCCTCACAGTCCCATTACTGGGGGTAGCATCTGGGCAAGTTGGTCCCTCTGCTGAGGGCACATGAAATGCTTCCTGCTTGTCTGTGATTGCTGTCTTGCTGGCAACTTCAATATGTGCCCAATGTGTGCCCACACCTACGCTGTGCTTGTACCAGCTGTGACTTGGCCACAAAAGTCCATAGTTGCTGAGCGGCTTGAGTCCTGAAGCTCGCTTTAGTAATGGTGGCAATGCTTATAGGCCTGGCAGCCCCTGCTTNTACTGTTACTATTACTGTTACTATTACTATCATCATAAGAAATAACATTGTTATCATGATTGTGGTCATGCAGGACCCAGGGAAGCAAAGGCCTATCATGCCACAAGGGATAAAGCAACAATGAGCAGCTACCATGCTTACCAAACAGGTGAGACANCGCTTCTCATGAGTACGCGGAGCAGCAGCGCAAAGAGGCTGCACAAGGGTTGCCTTCAGCTTAGTCTGCTTGAGTGCTTGCAGTGCTCCCGACCCCCACAATCTACAGGCTAATGGCAGCCTCACCCCGGTCACCGGTCGCTTATGCAGAGCGTGGCTGCCTGCATGTTGCTTTGCGATCTATCGAAATACAATGCTACTAGTCAGTGGCAACATGGCATCAGTAGCAGCCTACAAAGTGCTGGCAAACACGCCACTTCGCAACTTGAAGGTTGCTGTACTCACCGACGAGAATACGGAACCAGCGTTACTGAAATCTTCCTACCGGTTTCGCACGTCCACGGGCTTGCGAGCACGCAATTCTGACTGAGAATTGCACCCCCTAAGCTTATTGTAACGCTTGCACTGGCTCTGGCATTTTTGGCTTGCAAATGCACCGTTTACCACAGCAAAGTCGTATGTGCGCTATGTCAATGAGATTCTCTCTCACACATCCCGTAGTATTTTGAAAATCGGTCCCAGTGATGGAAATGCTACTATCTGGACCTCTGCGCGGCTGAGACAGGACGTCTAATCCTCACAAACGCATCTTTGGCACTCACGCTGTCAGCGTACACCTCTAGGAGGCAAGTTTTTGCACATGTTAGTGCATGGAGAGTTCCAGCACCTGGATAAACACGCCTGGTAGATACTTGACATCGGCTGGAAAACCTGTAAATGATTATTGTCAGTAATCAAGAGCCGCTGTAGAAATGCTCATGGCGGTCACGTGGCAATAGCAATAGCTTCCCTCGCAGAGCAGCTTCAGCTGCCGATCCGTGCGANGAACTCCTCAAACTTGCCAATGCCACCATCAAGTGGATATCTGTCTCCCAGCTGAATGGAGTCTGTCAGTATGAGCATGCCACCAGGCTTCAGCACCCGTGCCATCTCCTTTGCTGCTTTGCGCCTGATCTCAGGTGGCAACTCATGGAACAAGTAGATGGATAGAACCTGTCAACAGCAAATCATGTCAGCCTTGCTTTGAAGTCCAACAGTAAACGCTTACAGCACACACATCCCCCACTCTGTGCGTCTCATAGTGAGATTACTGACTCAATCAGCGAGCAACACACATATGCTCACTTGTTGACTGTCAGCAGTAGCAAACCATGGTCAGCATCAAAATGTGGCTGCCTAAATGGAAGTATACACACAGTACAGCAAAGGGAAACACTCAAAACCTTGACTCTGCCATGCATACCTTCTGATCTTCTGATGCTGCTGATTTAGATTTCACATGCAACTCGGACACATAGACATCTGAAGGCAGTAAAGGGGTTGAACCACAGCGAGAACAGAGGCCTTACCACATCATGGGAGTTGTCTGGCTGAGGGATGTCTTCAGCAGCGGCCTGCAGGAAGGAGGCCCCGCTGCCGTCCACGCCCCCCATGGCCAGCTGGGGCTGCCTCAGGCGGTGCCAGCTCTTCATGTTGTCCCTCGCCTCATGCAGGTAGTAAGGGGACAGGTCCAGTGCTGTCATCTGCATCTTTGGGTAGTTGTCCTGATGGCATACAGAATGTTATTGAGCTTGGACTATGATGCTGAGACCACTGTCTGCTCTGTACAGCAGCGGTCCGACTCACGAGTGGGACACAATGCTGGTGGTGTCGACAAATGGTGGACAGCGATGTGTTGGCCACACATGCAGCATAGCAGGATGCTCACCCAGCTGAGCAGTGTAAATCAAGGGCTGTGATCACAGATGCTGAGTGGTATGCCAGCATATGTATGTGTGGTACTGCCAACATGTTTGCAGGCATGCGCTTTGGACAGCTCTACACACGAGATGTCACCCCTGCCTTGAAATGTGAAGGCAGAATCGCTGTAGAGCTGACTGTCAGGATTCAAATCACCTCCACATCTTATGGAACTATTTGCAGCACTACAATAGAACTGTTTGCAGCACTGCAGCAGAAGAAAACACAATGCAATATGTTTACAGCACAATCTATTGTACAGGGCTGGAGGCATTTTCAAGCTACCCTTCTTGCAACCTCTGTGCCAAGGCATGTGGGATNGTCAGCAACAAAGGCTTTGAGACACACAGAAGCAGATGTACACAGCTGACAGAATGCAACAATTATTGCAACTGGATACGTGACACATCAAAGCAGAGGCATGACACAAGAAAGCTCAGGCCCAAGCATACCAGAAAAGTGTGAGACCATGATCATTCTGGTGGGTTATTAACACAAACTGATAGCTCACCACAAGCTGGTAATGCCACCGGATTGCTAGGTGGTTGATGAGTTGTAGAGCATTTGAGTCAAGCAACGCCTGCAGCAGCTGGAACTCCCGCCCCTGCCCAAGGTCCATATGTACAGTGACTACATCTTGGGCATGTGCATGTGACACCAACCAGGCAACAAAATCCTCTGTCTGCAGCAGCGTTGGATAACCGGATAATGCTTGCTGACACAACAGTCATGTGACAGCATGTTGGGGAGGCATTTTTGCAACTGAGGCTATTTTGCAGAACAGAAAGTTGGCAAGACCATGTGTGGCAATCTGACGTAACTACCTGACATTCTTTACCGACCTGGTATAAACTTAAAACACATCTGTCAGTGATTTCTTGCCACACTTCCTTTGCCATGCATTTCTGTCATGCAGCAGCCAGGCAGCTTTACTGTTGTCTGTGGTTGGAAGCAGTGAGTGAGGCAGCGTGGAGGCAGCGACTAGTGGCTGACATGTGATGCAGCGCATGGACCACTGCTTTCATCACTCATGACAGCCCTAGTGCTTTAATCACTCATGGCAGCCCAACTGCATTCATCACTCATGACAACCCTACTGCTTGNCACTCAGAAAGTCAAGCTTGTAGTGTGCACGTCAGCAGCAGTCCCAGCCCACGAGTCTGGTGCCTGTTCCACAAGTACTTGTGCCTTCAGGTCATCCTTTGCTGGGTCCACTGCATGCTTCAGAGCCAACAAGCTAACTGTAGCGCGGCAACCTTGCCTGCAATTGTGCTCTTTGGATTGGACTGCGTGGAATGTGTCCACACCTTGCGTTCTTGATTTCTGAACGATAATTTAGTCCGTCAGCGTTAGCAAACAAAGCCTTGACTCAACATCGCATGCACTGCTTAGCGAACCTGGAGAAGCGCGAAGAACGTTGTGTCTAACCGACACGAGGCTACGCACTGCAGAACACAAGCATCATCAGGTCACAAAGTTACTGCATCGCCGCGTGCTCAATTCACGTCCACACAGCTCGCAACTTAAAGCTGCGGTCACGGTCACCTTGCTGCGGCCTGACAAAGCGCGCAAATCTTGCGCAGCTGCAGGCAACCGAGTGCAGTGATGCAGCTGAGTGCATACCGAATCAAGGCAGCCTGTTGCAGCGTTCAGAAAGCGCTCGTATCGCCGGGTTAAGCTGACCATCGTGGAAACATTTCGAGACCCCAAATTCTTCTGTGGCTACGGAGCAAATTATTCCGTTTGATTTTGCTCCGTCTCAGCGTAAGCACGCACGTCATTAGTCTTCAGTAGTTGCAGTAATGACGATGTAAAACCGTAACAACATCGGTGTCGGAGCCTCGTCGTTGTTCGCAGATGTCCGACCAAGCCTGCTTGNCCTGCAGTGGTGCAACATCTGTGTGTGTGGCAAACACAGAATCCCATTGGCTCAGACTTTCAGTCTTTTTGTCTGTTGTTAAGGCCAGACGGCACTGTTTCCAGACAGCATGGCATGTTGATGAGATGAGAGTTGTGATTCGTGACATGATCACATTCTGACAGAATTCAAGACCTGCAGTGATGTTGCACTAAGACATGCTGATAATGCAACAGAAGGCGTACCATAGTCTTGAGACGCAAAGCGTGCAGCACGCACACCTCCAGTGCCGCCCCCAATGCAGATCAAGTCGAAGTCATACTTCTCATCTTTGCCTGCGCTGGCCATTACCGGTCTGCTGATTGCTAAGGNGTGAGAGTCATGGTCTGCGGTCTGTGCATGCTGCAGAGTAAGACCTAATGAAATGGGGTTTCCAGGTGTTTCAAGCACCCGCTCANTGCTTCCAGATGCGTGTGTGTGACTGCTGTGGGGCTGTTTTCACAAGGCTGTCGACCAGCAAAGTGCCACACAAGCAAGCTAGAGTCCCAGTCTTTGCTTGCCTTGTCAGCAGTGTCCCTGTCACCTTTGACGGCTGATTGTATATGTGGGTGTGAGCTTGTCGGTAGTGCAAGGAGAAGGCTCAGTGGTGCTAGACACATGCACATCTTGAACAAAGTCTGGCAGGCACAGTCTTGCAGGACATGCAGGCAACATGCTGCATGCAATGACTAGCTACATGTGTGCTACCGCAGCGGTTGCNCAATGATGTGCTGCCCTTTGCATCAGCCTTGTGTACATCTGCTCCTGCACTGATGAGGGCCTTCACCACATCAAGCTTATTGTACCCAACTGCTAGCCCTAGGGGGGTGATGCCTCGCCCATCTGCCTGGTTTACATCAGCCCCCTGCCATGTGACATCCCAACATCAGTCATGATGTTCAAATGAGTCATGTGCACACAATCACCCAAACAGCCACAACAAGCTGTTTGGGGCTCTATGCAGTGACCGTATAGAGAAAGTGGTTGACTGACACCTTGTTAAGCTGGAGGTGGCCTGACTGCAGCTGGCTGTGCAAAAGAGCATGATTTGGGTGCAGTATGACATGCTCAAGGNCGGTGTCAAAGCTCTTAAGTACGCTGCAGTGGGCCTGGCAAACTGTACTTCAACCACAGCTGGGTCTTAGCGAGCACGCTGAGCAGTTGCTGCCTGGCTGCAGAGAGATCCGGCAGTACCAGAAGGGCACAGAGCTTCTGCTCAAGAGAGCACCTTTTCAGCGGGTGGTGCGGGAGATCACCCTGGGTTTCAACTCAGAGCTTCGCTGGCAAGTCAGAGCTGTTGANGGCAATTGACAAGTCAGTTGCTGATGCCATAAAATACACTGACACACATACAGTTATCAGTCACAGGGCAGATGGCTACCTCATCTCTGGCCTTCTCAGCCAAGTTCCAGGCCTTCTTGGATGTCTTCTGGTTGGAAGGGCTTGCCTTCTGGTACTGCTTCTGTGCTGCGTTCCACTGGGCCTCTGCAGACTTCTTGTTCTNTCTTTGCTATGCTGAGTTGAGCGAGTCTCGTGAGGCATTGACGCAACATAGCTCCAGCACCAGCCACGCTCTGAGGCAGTCGCGACGCTGCTGTTGTTGTGAGCACAAGGTATACGTTGTGAGTTTGACCTAACGGGCTGGCGTTTTGACTATGCGTTGCAACGCCGGGATCGCGTCATGTCGGAAACATGGTCGACACAGCTCTGAGCACAGCTCGTCAATGTGTAACAAGCATAGCCAAGGGCGGAGCTTAGTGCTGCCTTGCGTGAGCAACACCCAGCTGGCCTTGAGATACCTTCCCTGCATGTGNACATGTCGCAGCTGCCTGCTCATGCTGGAAAGTGCATTCTGCATTGACGTGACACAGCATAGGCACAGGCAAAATTGTGAAGGCTAGAAATGCATGAAGATAGCTGCATTGCATTGTCCAATGGCCACACCTGACATTGCGCAGCATCTCCTTGCCCCACTTGGTGTTGCGGCTGGACAGCAAGCTTTCATTGTGGTCCTCATCATTCCAGTCTGCCAGCAGCAAGTTGAGCTTGATGACCTCCGTCAGCTCGTTGTAGCTGCCTGCGTGCTCGGGAGCAAAGTCCAATCTAGTGACCTGCAGTGACACTGCCACAGCATCAGACTGATATTTGCACAGCTGACATTGAATTGTCCTTGTGTCTGCTTGCTTTTGGACATTTTCTTGTGGACCTTCATTGTGCAGTCCGCTTGTTGAGTGTGATCACTGAACGTTACTCTTTGAGGTATGTCAAGCCGTCACAAATGCCACCACAGTGAATGCAATGTTTGTTGCAGTGAGTTGTAACTGCAACACCCAGCATGCAGACACACCCACTTCAACCAGTGAAGTCTGCAATATAGCTGACCACCAAGCTGGCTTTCGCTTGACAGCAGCCTGAAACTGCACTCCCCATACAGAACCACGCAGGTTTTCCAGGCACATGTCGCATATCGTGAGACTCCAGCACAATTCAGCTGTAGCAAACGAGACTGCAAATGTGCATAGCAGGTGTCACTGTCATGCTGGTAAGACAGCAGCTACACTTGCATGCCTGAAGGCNTGTTACGTATTCTTGCAGTTCATTGGGAAACTGCAACTTGCTGCTCCAAAATGCACAACAGGANGGTCCTGCTCCAACAACCAGTACTGACACCTGCGCGGACACTGCCACTTGTGTCAAGTGCACGAACAATTGGCTATTGCCAGCCAACACAAGGACACCAGGGCTGTGTGCAGCTGTTTGTGCTACCACATTGCTTGCCTTTTGTGGCACATCTGACATCTNACCTTCAGCGATTGCATGAATGCAACCTGCAACCGACGGTATGCATGTAGCAACTCATGATGTGAGCACCATGACCTGAATGATTGTCGCACTGCCAGCAAGTCTACAGAATGATCCCGTAGGCACCGAGCGTTTTCCACGTCCTGAGACCTGACACTAGTGCCTCGACGGCTGTTGCCTTGACAGCTTTATATAGGAAGCTGCTCGTGCTCTCTGGATGCAGTTCCGAGGGTGCTCCGNTGATGCACCAGGTCAGTATGTGTGGCATCATGGTCTCAAGTAACAAACAATGGAAGTGCGAACATACATTGTTTTATGCAGCAACATACAACAGTTACTGTGTACAACCTAAAGTGAGCAGCTGCAATACATGTGTGTTACTGTAACAACATGGACTGCTAGTGCATTNTGCAACAGGCAACTTGCACTTCAGCTTGGCGACCATAGCACACATGATCAGGTGCAAGACGCGTCTGTGTGTTTTTTTTTTTTTGCAGTCTCACTTAATGACTTATTGCTACATCAAAAATTGCACAGCCAGCTCTTTGATTGACACAATGCTACAAATTGCCCTTTGCAGGATCCAGAATCAAGGCAGAGCTGAGACCATTTCATGTCTAGAGTTCGGCAGATTGCATCACTTCCTCACTGACATGCAGCAAAGCTTCCAGTATTTTGGGCAAAACACTCCTGGCCAATTGCAAAACCTAGAAGCATTACAGGCGCTAGAGCATGCAGGTAACTCAAAACCAATATGAGTCACATTGTGCCAGTGAATGTTCAAGCAATGCCATTTTCTTAGCATGCAGCTATGAGTACTCTCACAGGGTGTGCAGCACACGCCAGAGGATGCAATTTTGCACATGCTTGCAGGCTTCCAGCTAGATGAGGTGGCCTTCGCAACTCTATTCAAGTCTTTTAACCCTGACTGTACGGGGTACCTTAGTATTGCAGAATATATAGCCATGACCTTGTTCCTGCAAAGTGCTTTTGAAGCTTTTGACAGACAGAAGAAGGGGTCAATCACGCTGGATTTCAATCAGTGGATTTATGCTGCTGCAAATGTAGTATAGGTTGCCATGAATGGCTTTCCAGCACNCTTGCACCAAATGCATAGCTTGCAGCAGCCAGTATCACCTTACAACAAAACCTGGACATGTCAGCAGACAGATGCGACCAAGCATTTTGCAAAACGCTGTCGTTTTGGCAAAATTGTTTGCAATGCAAACGTCGTCATAGGCCTGGAATTGATNTTAGCAAGGTGCGTACATGTTGCTCAGTGATGCAGCATTGGTGCTGTGAGTGCAGAGCTGCAGCACAGTTGACAGAGCTCACCATTAGGCGAAGGGCCCAGAAGGACATTGCTTGGCTGGCAAGTGTGGTTGGAGCATTTGGAGGACCCAAGCTTGATATGACTGACTACCCCACTGCACGTGAGGCAGTAGGCAACCTGCCCTGGGAGGCGCAAGATGTAGATGAAANGTGTCATATTTCTCAGGAGTGCTGACTCTGCACAGCTGCAGGAGGCAGCATTGTAATGCATCACCTGGCACAACACCACAGCAGCCTGGCCTCAGAGATGCAGAAATTTTCGTTCTATGGCCACATCTGTGCCATGAAGGGTTTGCTTCAGGCCCTGCCGCCTGCTGTCTTGACTGTCCCACTTTCAGCCCCCTTCGGCTCAGACACAGCCCCCCCGTGCTCAGACGCAGCCCCCCTTGGCTCAGACACAGCCCCCCTCAGCTCAGACTCAGCCACAGAGCCCACAGCTGCTGCAGGCGACACCACCATTGGCAGTGCCCACCAAACCCAACAACCTGTAAAGGCACCAGGTGCTGTGAACAATGCTCATGCCGATAGTGCCATCCACACACACTCGACAGCACAAATCACTTCCTCCAATACAACCCAAAGCGAAACTAGCCTCACAGCATCGCTGCAACACCCCCCAAGTGCTCAGGGCAGCAGCCGTATGNTTTTGTACTTAAATTGCTGTATTGCAGGACATTGATTGGGTGGCTGGTGCAGCGCAGGACATCACTCCACCACATGCNCCCACCATGTCTGAGCAGGCTGCTGACAACGGTCAGCCCAAAAACACAACTCATGCCACAGCTGGTGCCAACACAGAGCCTCAGCCTTGCCAGTCAGCTTCTGACCGTCCTGAGGGAGCCTCAACAGACGCCTTTGCAGTGCAATCCAGCAGCAACACCGCAGCTGCAGCTGCGCAGCAGCCCCACATCAACACACTCGCCAGACTTCCATCAGCATCAGCAGTGCCTCAGCTTTTGGGGTCTGGTGTGGTGACCTGGCGAGGCAAGTCAGACAAGGCAAGGACTGCTGCTGAGGACCCCTCCAAGGATGCCAGGGCTGGACCTGCTGACTCAGAGAGCATCGATCACAGCAACCCTCCTGTCAAGCCTGTTATTACNCTGTGCTGTTGTGCAGCTGCAAGCATGCCTGCCTCAAGTAACAACTGCCACATAAGGATTGTGCCTACAGGTCAAGCCATCTTTGCAAAGGGGCCTGACAATGCACCAGGGGTTGGTGCTTCAAGTGTTGTGTCAGCACCGGTCACAATCTCTTCACATCAGGCAGTGAGTCAGCACAGTAGCAACGGCCTCTCACTCCAGCTCAGTGACAGTCATCAAGCAACTCAGCTTAGCAACAGCCCCATGCCCTCAACAGTGCAGCCCATTCCCAGCTTGCATGGTTTCAAACCTGCTCCTCTGTCCCACGCCAGCACGTCCAACGGCTTTAGTACAGTCACTTTGAGCAATGGGACTCTTCCCTTGCACACGNTGTGCAGGTAGCAGCAGGACAAAGGCTGGATATGAGCATATGGCGGTGTAGTGGGAACCACAAAGTGTGGTATGAATGGTGTGTGTCCCACCCCCAGCCTTCACGGATTCACAATGTCAATGGCAAGTCGTACCATGTTGGTTTGTAGGTGCATTGTGTACTGTTGGTTACAATCGGCCAGGTCACCCCTTCTTGCCACTTGCCTATCAGTAAACGAGGCTTGTGAGTACAACCTGGTACTTATCATTATATACATGTGCGTTGTAGCCATACCAATTCGTTGAGTATGATGCACGTTGCTGTCATACGCAGTCTGCTACACATGTGAACTTATCTTGATCTGCAGTTCTCGAACAATAAATACTAGATTTGCTCATAATCTGGACACATCTCGATGATATCACAGCCAATTCATGCGATAGATCTCGGACGGGGGGCATACACAACTCAAGCAAATCGATCTTATTGCTCTCAATGCAGCTGTCGACCCCTCATAACCGTTGACACATCACCTACTGTACATGTTGTAGCTGACCTCAGGACTGTCAAGCTGTTCTACAGCATTGGACGATCACTCTCATCTCAAGGGAACGGGAACTGCACATAAGCAGCATAAACCTCAGCCACTCTAAGCTAACTATGCTGCATTTCAGCACTACTAGACTTCACGCTGAGCCTCTGTAGGATGTGTTCATACATCAGCGGCCAATCTCTCAAGCCAGGCCTCAGATCCTCATGCCATGTGACATCCATCTCATCGATAAGCATGATAGAGCCATCAATTACCATTCTTTGCAGCACATCAAACTCCGCGCCTGCTATGTCCATCTTCAAGACGACCTGGTCCTGAGCATGCACATTTTGCAAGAGCCATTTGCTGAAATCAACAGCTTGAACAGACAGGTCATTGACTATGTCGTCAGCGTCTCCAAATATGCTCATCCTGGCATTTAGGAGGGACAGCTTGCCAGCAACTGAGTACACCAGTGAGCTGACAACGCTGCTCATAAGGCCATGTGATGCCTCTGTCTGCTGATGAAGCTGCTTGGAGCCTCTGTCAGAAACTTTGTGCAGCGTCACCTGCAGCATGTAGCACTGCATTCATCAGCTACAGTCTGATGAACATTCAATACGATCAAAAAGCGCAAAATTGGCCTATAACATGATGTGCATGTGGTGGATGTAGGTGTGGCCATCCGTCAAAAAATATCTGTCAAAAGACCTGGATCAGCTTCAAAAAGTGTTTTTTGTATGGATTTTAACATTGAGTAGTGAGCAGGCCCCTGTCATTGTTAGGGTATGTTAGGAATGGGTTTGAGACAGGCACAACTTGTCAGCACAAATGTAAAAGCAATGCTGGNGAGGTCAGCTTGATGTTTTTCACGTCACCGTCGAGACCATGCGCGCGGATGCGAGGTGTATGCCGGCTAGGCTGTGCGCAAACACCAACTTGCCTGCTTGAGCATGCAGNGCAATCACCTGCCCTGCCTGTGTCCCACCCTGTAGTGCATCGCAGCACCAGATTGCTGCGCTGTGTCTACGAAACACAACCACCGCATGGCGTGACACANCACCTGTCATGGTGGTGTTATCAATCGCTGTGATACGCAGCTAGGCACAACACCAAGGTTTCCATGAGGACTCGGAGAGTGCCCAACCAAAACACTCAACACTCTGCAGCATTACATAGCATCAACACCGTTCACCGACTGCTTGANCACCGCACGCAGCTGTACTAAAGCAACAATACATCAACCTGTCATGAGTGGCTGCTCACTTGCCTTAGGGGCCACACAAGTACTGTAAAGGTTGAGNTGGCTGCACCAGTTCAAAATTGCCATATTCAAGGTTTGGTACGGTTGTACTGTGTATAACTTCAGAGTGACACTCCGGTTACGGCGCAACTAATCACGTGGCCGTTTTGCATCGTGAGGTGCGCACCAAAAAAGCAGTACAAGAGCAAAACGGCTGAGTTTGTGCACGATACCATCCTGAGCAGGAAATGCGCGGCATCTTCGTCAAGACCGGCCGGTATGGACGCCAATGAGCTGCGTGCGTTTCTCGACGAAGATATTGCCGAAACGCACAAGCTACTCACGGTTGCCACCCGGCCTGTAGTGCGGGAGTGCTTAATTCAGCTGTATACAACACTGGAGCAGGCAAGCTTTCTTCCTTGATAAGCTGCTGATGTCAGCACAGAGTCTTTCTCATTTCTCGCACAACACCAGCGTGCTGTCCCCTGCATTTGTTGAGTACGAGCCGCTGTAAAGTTGCTTATTGATATGTATCANTAGCGGGTTCTATTTGCTGCAGCAGCTGAAAGTTGCGCCAGGGGACCAACCCAAGGTTGGCTACACACAATTGTGCAAGTTGTCGTTGCCATGGCAACCTGTTGTTACTTTGGGCTGTTGACAAGTAGTGCGCATACTTTGGNCCTGGGCCAGGCCACCTCCCTTCCTAGGGAACGTGTCAAGGAGTTTCAGAGTGAGGCATCTAGGTATCTTCCTGGACAACAGATTCCAGCACAGCCTACAAGAGCAGTGGACACTCTTGGCTCAGGCGTAAGGAACATGTCAGTCCTTGAGCAAGCACAGAATGGGTACAACAGGATGCAAGCAGATGCACTTGGGCGGCCACCAATGTCACAACAGCAACAGCTGTTGCGATCAAACAGTTTCCAGTAGAGCTGTTTCTGCTGAACCATGTCTGCATTGCAAGCTTGTGAANGCAGAACCCAAGCAAGAGCCTGTGCAATTCTCATAAGGCTCATGTCATTCATTGAGCCTGCTGCTGCTTATCCTTGAGACCTGGGACACAATAATGACGGGCTGTGAAGGCGCAAACAGTCTTTCTGTATTGACTGAGCTGGTCGAAAGTTACAGAAGTACGGAAGTGACTACTCCGTTTCACCTCTTAGCCGGCGTCAGGGACCTNTCTACGCAGCATGCTGTATAGGTGGACCACTCATGGCTTGGCACTTGCACCTTGTGTTGTCATGTCACAGGGAATCTGCCTAGCATGCTGTACAGGTGGGCCAACCATGGCATGACATTTGCAGCTCATGTGTGTCTTGGCAACATGGCAAATACGAAGTTGACTGGCAGACTTCTCCTCATGGGCACATATTTAGCTTGGAAGGAATGGTTTTCAAGGAGCTGTGCCGTCAGAACTGCNAGGGGCAGGACCTGCTGCAGAAGCTGCTGATGTACAACCCTGAGGACCGCATCTCTGCCAAGCAAGCCCTCCGGCACCCCTTCTTCCGTGAGATCAGGTCTGTCACTGCAGGTCTGACAGTCCAGCTGGTTGTAGAGCATTGTTGACATGCAGAGCACGCCTTTATGATGCTATACAGAAGGCGATGCTCGAAGACTGAATGCTGCTCTGTATAAGGTTTCAGTAACACTGATTTCCAACAGGCGCAACATGACATGCTGGATCACAGGTATCCACACTTGAAGCTGTCGTGACAGACATGGTTACCAGGACCTGTGTCACAACCAATTGTACTGACAACCAGTCAACAACAGCAGTTACACCTGTCAGGAGTCCTGAGCCCACCAACATGGCGTTCACACGGGACCCGCATATGCTTAGTAAGGCAATTCCAGCCAAGCACGGCACAAGGATAACGATTCTTGCGTCCCTTGAAACTGCATTTTTAGGTAGCGGAACAGCGGTGCAATCTGTTGGTTGTCATACCCCGACACAGTTCCAAGTTACATGCGGCAGCACTGGTCTGACGCTATCCAACAGATAACAAAGATCCTTCCGGCGTTTCACTCGGCATCACAGGTAAAAATGATGTACTGCTCCACTGCGTTCGCAAGCAACAGAGCAAGTCTCTGGTTCACTTCCGAGTGCCATCGACGCTGACGAAGACTCGCCTGCAGGATGTTGCAAGTTGTCTTTGATATCAAGCTTGAGGGCGAGATGTTGGGGTGTTTAAACGTGTTCATACCCGAGGAGCTAAGTCTGAAAGCAGCGAGAGGTGACCTTACAATGACCCCTGATTCCGACTGTACCCACTCGGTCCTCTCCTGAAATCGCGGNAAGACCAGTTACTGCAAGCACTTGCGCTGAGTGTCATGCCCTTGGACAGACTCACTGCAGCAGCGGACGAAGCATCGGCACTCAGCAGGTCAATGGGAGAGCAGCCTCCACGAGCAGCAGAGGACAGTCTTGCACAGGGAGTGCTGAATTGGTTCAAGCACGACTTCTTCACCTGGGTATAGCTGCCCTGTGCAGCATATGTGATGCAATGACATCTTATGTCATGAACATGTCCCCTTCTTGCTTGCAACACACTGCATGAGTGGTATATTTCATAGTTGGTCCTGCATTGCCTTTAGTCTCGGGCTTACGTCCTTTATTTTGTGCAGGTTCCCCTGAACTCCACACACATGTGATGGGTGTACTGGATGTCNCTGAGCTTGAGGGCTCTGCAGTACCTGCAAAGGGTTTGCAGAATGCCCGCAGAAATTTGCTACAGAGTAGCAACACCACAGAAAACAATGCCTCCTATGTGGACTTTGAAGCTGCAGACACTGTCAACAGTGACTTGACAAAAGAAGGTGGGTGTGTCAGCGTGCAAANTCGGTAAGGCAGAGTGTAGCCCAGCTTGTCAAACCACTCATCTGCTAAGCTACCCCTGCCATAGTACAATGCATGCCCCTGCAGCAACACGGATCTGTTTGCCAAGGCATATGAACACTGGCACACTGGCATGCCAACAGTACACCTTTGCTAAGAAGCTCATGATTGCATAAGACTGGCATTGATATATCTTGGCTACCAAGCATCACCAATTGTGTCCGCTGCCAGGAAGGGTTGTCTGTGGTGTGTGGTCAGTCTTTAGCGTCACAGAGTGATAGGACAGGCTGTTCAGCAATACATGGGCGTCACGCACTGCAGCACCATTTTCCACAGACCCCACCTTCTCCGGTGAATTTTCCTCATCCAGATCCCATGCAGCAAAGCTTGCTGCATGGGGTCTGCACAAGACAAACTCACTAAAGATTTGCAGCACTGGATCAAGCTGCAGTCAAATTCCCTGCTGAGCGCTACCAGCCATTTGAGCGCTATGTCCGGATTGCAGCAGCCCTGCCACGCAAGGGTGTACGAGATGTAGCCCTGCGCCTGCGATGGCTCAGTCAAGCGAGAAAGCGGAAAATCTCAGAGGATGGACCAAACAAGCGGCTTCGCCNGGCTTGCCATGCAGCTCATGCATCACATTGTGGGCTTGCTGCACCTGCCATGTTGGCTTGGGCTTGCCTGCGTGCATGCCCCAATTGGCGCTCGNAGTGGTACGCTTACACTGCCACAGCCATTGCTACATCTGCCCTTCTCCACCAACAGCTGGTCACGCACCAGCACAGACAGACACNCCCCGAGCTGCTATGCAAACACAGATGCCCTCCAGTCAGCTACCTACAACATGTGAGATGGCTGCATCACCTGCGCACCTCTGTGAGCCTTTGGCAGGGTCTGATGCACATAGTTTGCAGAACGATGCTGCTGTGCCTCAGCAAGCTGGTGAATCAGTGTCAAATTTTCAGCCAGTCTGTTTAAAATTGCCGTCATCTTCTGAAATGCAGCCACCATTGCAAGTGAGTGCAATACAAGCACACAATCCTGACACTGACATGCTGAACCACAGCAACAGAGATGAGCAACAGTCAGGTCAGCAAGCAGCTCGACATGCTAGCCCAACCAGTGCCATGCATAGCTTATCATCAGCTGGTGATCATGAAGCAATAGCTCAGCCTGGTGTCGACCATTTCTCACAGCCTGCAAGACATCAGGTCTCAACTGCATCTCAGCCTCCCAGTAATAGCCAGGAGGCTGCCCATGCAGCCTGGACAGCTGCAGGAGCAAGTCAGCAAGCTCTGGATGGAGCCAGCGCTCATGGAAGCACATCAGACGGCAACACTGCCGCAGCGGCCTACAGGGCTGCACTTGGGTTATACAGGAGAACATCAGGTGCAGACCAGCAGCAACTTGAGCAGCCAGCAGCTGAGAAAGCGCAAGTAACAGCTGCCACTGTAGGTGACAATACAACAGCCAGCCNAGCAGCACAGTGCTGTGCCACTTGCAGACAACCTAGTTTCAGCTGCCGCACTGGCAGTCCAGGATGCCCCAGGCAGCCCCGCAGCCCCACTGGCTGCATGCAGGGCCACTTCTGCCACTGCTCAAACTGGACAAGCTGCACCTGGGAACAGCCTACAAGACACAGTGAAGGCAGCAGCCNATAGCCAAAGTGTGATTGCAGAAGTCTATTGTTACCAGATAGGATATAGCAGTTAGCCTTGATGACTGTGTGATGACTAAACATCAATTATTCATAAGTCCATAGCTCCAGCAGCCCACAGCCAAGTCTGCTCAGCAGCTTGGGTACAAGGACAAAGCCCCTACACTCAATCTTGAATATATTTGTTGCTGCCTTGTGTCTGAGCGATGCGCCAGGTACCTGCCGGGCTGTCATTGGCTGCTGTAAGTGCATTGTATAGCCTCACATGTAGCTTGAGATACGCTTGTGTTGTGCACGTAGCAGTGCACAGCTTGATAACATGTGCTTTTGACAGCAGACTGGCAGGACAACTGCACCACGCAACCTTGGCTGGCATCCCAGGTCTACACGATCAAGGCTAGCAAAATGGTCCATCTTACAGAAAACTTGACTAACTCAGCAGTGTGCTGCAAGATCAAGTGGTCTGTGTGGGCTGTTGAGCAGTGCGATAATCAGCTGGGGAAGGCTCTCTGGTTGCAAGAGACCATGCAACAGCATGCACACAGGAAAATGCATGACAGGTGGTTGTGATGGGCTCAGTGGATGCTTGCACTATGCAGGGAGCAGTGCACAGGTAGAGAAGGCATTGAGTCANAATATGCGATGACGTCTTGAACAGCACAGTCCGTGCATACGCAATATGTGTTAAGAGGTCTTTGCTGACACAGATCAGTTGTTGTCATAACTCAGGATTATGCAGCCAAGGCCTTGCAATGTTGACTCAAAAAATCCTGAGTGCCTTGCCTATCAGTGTTCACAATGCATTTACCTGGCATAACGCAGATTGAACCAGACGCAGCACCTGTGCTGTCAGCTCTTGTATCTCAGGCGACCAGGTCTCTCTCANATGACGCCTGCCAGGTACTGTCTCTGTGTAAAAGCAGCTGCCTTTCACAACATCAGCATCAAGCTGCAAGACGGCGCCAAATGGCGAGCATATATGCTAAGTTGCTGACAGTCAAGATGCCCATCAACCCAAAAAGATACAAACCAAAAGAGTACACCTCAGAGTGACTGGCCACACCAGTCACTTTGCTCACTGCTGACAAGCACAAGTTGCCAGTCAAACGGCCCAGAGTGCCGGCCTCTGTAGACATCAACCCCGCATTCCATGTACCTCTTGCCAGGCTGGGATGCATGATCTTACTCATCAAGCTCATGCCTGAGCCCTCCAGAATCACAGTACACATAAACACCAAGGTGCCACCCAGGAAGTACATCCAAATGGGCTTTCCACCACACATTAGCAATGCACAGCCCATTGCAGTGATGAACAGCGTCACTGCATTGAGCCCACGGTCACTGACATGGTCCGAGATCTGGCCGACGATTGTGTTGACTGGAATGACTGTNCTGGTACAACAGCAGGTACACTTTTGCAGTAACTATAAGGATCATCTAGAGTTTGTCTGTTGGGCTGCAAACAAGCCTCTCATAGCAAAAAAGAAACGTTTTGTCAAAGATTCACTCACTGCCAAAACCAAGTCCAACAGCACCATGCGCCCAGCATTCGCTCACGGCATTGGGACAGTCAAATAGTACACAGCCAAACATGGACAGACAGAAACAACAACACAACGATAGTCTTGTCGGTATACAGCTTCAGCCACCACGACCAAGGCTTGCAACAACACTTGCAATTGTTTCTTGACAGCGGAACGTCATCCTGCTTGTGAACACAGGTGGTAGCCAGTGTTCATTGGCAGTCCTGATATAGCAGAAAGCATTGCATTCAAGACATATGATTGCTGACCATTTCGAAATCAGCCTTGGAAGCCCGCAGCACCGACACTCGGCCCCTAGCCACTGCACTTGCATTGTAGCGGTAATTGTCTAATAGCGCATTCTCTCCAAAGTACTGTCCTGGCCCAAACGACATGATCTGCACATNCGGCTGCACCCCTCAACAACCATGCAAGACCCCTCTGGGCCGCACCCACCTAGGCTGCACATGGAGGCTGCCACGCCCAGAGCCTCCTTGCACCAGCAAGCTGCCCAGCAGCATGGCAGCATAGCTGAGACAGCTGCTGGAGCTTCAAATGCAGCAGGCGCACAAGCAGGAGGGCACGCTGGATCTGTAGTGTGGTTCCCCCGCACAGAACAGAGCCTGGCAGACTCAGCGATACAGCAGCCAGCTGGTGGGCAGCCGCCACAGTGGAGTGCTGCAGCCCACATTCAAGCCATAGATCTTTTGCTACAGGCTGCCCAAGCCGCGCCTGNTTAGAAGTCATCACTACAGCTGTGCAGCAGGTGAGTCCTATCAGCATTCACATTGCACCATCAACGATTTGAGTCACTTCAGTGTTCAGCCACAGCGACCCCCCAACTTGACACAAATTGCTGTGGTGTCTTGCAACTGACGCAATGCAAAAAAGACTGGTGCAAGCGCCTCNAGATGCTGTAACCTGAATGCTCTGTTGGCCTTAACATAACTACTTGTTTATCCTCACACTCGCTTCTCAGGAGCTCAGAATGGCACGGCATTTTGGGCTAGAGCTATGCCTTCAACTCAAAATGCAGTCCCCTCACTGCGTTGAACATCATGTGTACCTCAAGTGAGCACGCATTAACTGCATATACCAACCCCTGATGCCGTTTCTGTNACAGCTCATTCAAGGGCTGGGGCTGGTAGTGCTCCCCTGCAGGGGCTGCCCTGAGACGCTCTGGAGTGAGGCCCTTGTCCATACTGAAATGGCGCTGCAGTTCCTCTCCTGCTACCTCAAACTGCTCCTCTGCAAGATATGAGAAAGCAGACTCCTGAGGTGTCATGTACCATTGGTGTCATTAATTGTTATGACTCATGCCACATGTGTGACAGATAAGTGCGTACCATTTCATGTGGGTGATGTCAGGCAACTGTTGTGGCTGTGCTTTGCAAGAAATATGCGCTTTGGAACATTGCAAAGTTGAGCTGTGTTATGTGAAAGGCACTGAGGGCGAGTCAAGCAACATGTGCGGACCAACAATANCTTGTGACTTCAGCCAAAGCAGATCTGGCGCTAGCTAAAGGCAGTGCTGATGAGGCTGTGGCTTTACTACAGTAAGCTCATGTTCGAATGCTTGCAGGGCCCAACACTCTGGCAAGGGGCAGGCATCGACCCCTGCCACAGCTGATTCTGAGAACATTCTGATTCTGCAGTGCATGTCTTTTTGTGCATGATGCCCTCAGATGTCAGGCACTCCGGTGTCAGCGCTAATGGCATGTCCTACAGCCGTTCCAAGTGTTCTAGATNCAGGCCTATGCCAGCTCTGGCCCTGCCACTCCTGAGGCCCAGCAGCCTGTGGCAGCAGACAACGCCAGCTTGAGTATTTTTGATGTACAGCAGCACAGTGCAGACACAGATCTACAACTGCACGACTGTGTTCTGCTGTCACAGCCTTGTGGGAGGCGGCACCTGCATTTGAGTCATGAAACAGAACCGCAGCAGAGGCCAATTGCACTGGCATACAGAACTCTGTTATCCAGAGGACGACTGCATCTGGTCTTCTTCTTGGATCCACAGCCGGCTGTGGTGGTCCACAATGCCACTTCTGAGTCACTCACAGTAGCATGCGCAATCATGCATANTTATGTGTAGCATTGCAAGCAAGGCACAGACTGCACCTGTATCTCCGCTAAGGCAATGCAACTGTGGAAGGTGCTGTGCTTAGAGCAAAATCATAATGACCAATGTCTGCTGAACTGACCTGCTGAGCAACAGCAAGCCTGGAAGGCGTGCGAGNGACTTTTAGGGAGCCACAGCAGCCTTGTGAGAAGGCATCCAGCAGAGCTGTCTTGTATCTACTGNTACAGACCAACAGCAGGTTTGTTCCTCTGTTGACCTCGGCACGCTCATCTAGTTTCTGCCACCGCGGCCTCTCTCTTGTAGTGCAGTGTGATCAGTGCAGCCTGACTGTTTGTGGTGCTGAGCTTGACTAGGCTTTCGCTGCTCTTGTTAGTTGTCAGGGCTTGCATAGCGTGTGCACGTTCGCAACTCGGTGTTTAGGCGCGTTGAATGATTACGATGTATGTTGTGCACCTGCCTTGCGCACTTGTTGTGAGGNCTTGTAACGTAAGTCTGGCTGCTGTCTGCCACTTAGCTGGAACTGAACGGACAAGAGTTGCAATGTGACTGCGCAAGTAGTCCCACACGTCCAAATCTGGGCTTTGCAGTTTTTCGCGTAGATGACTTGAGCCAGCTGCTTCAGTCAAATAACACTCAAACACAGTGGAAATCAGGAACTCTGCATATGCCTGTCTCATCTCTTCTGTTGCTGATCTTGTAGATCCAGCTGCTAGACAATCCTGTGTCTTCTCGTTCACCCACCCCATTACCCTGCAATCAGCAAGTAGGTTGCAATTCAGGATGGATGTATGTGTACGTATTCCTGCTTTGTCATTCCTACCAGGACTCAGAACCTTCCAGCAGGCTTCCCAGAAGGCGAGGCTGAAACGGAGCGTCCGAGCCCTGCTGCTGGAGTCTCGACGCAATGCACTGCCGGTGTAAGCGTCCACGACTCGAACGAGCAAAGAACGTGAACAGCTCGACGTTGTTATAGTGTGCAGCCTGCAGCACTTGTAGCTCCTGCCTCACCGCGCGTTGACGCTCAAGATCCCAACGTTCGTACTCCCTGCAGCTGCAGCTTATCTTTGCAGACTTGCGCAGATCCAAATGTATTCGTAGACCACAACTCGGTGACCTGCCCAGCGAAGTGGTGGAGACTTCATCAGACCCGCAGACTGTTTTCGGTCTCACTGCNACCTGCTGCTGGTGCCAATGTTGATGGGTTGCACATAAGGCCCTCGCCAGGTGGCGGCACCTGAAGTATGGTATGACGCAGCCTGGTTGGGATTTGAGGTGTGGCATGTCTGCATGTTCATGGGCTGCAATCCTGCCTGGCCAGTGTACAGTCCATTGCTCCTTGTGCTNGCGGACTCTATCCTGGCGACCTTTCTGGCACGCTCAATCTGTGCTTCAATGTCATGCTTTCTGCAAGACAACAGAGCCTGTATGAGGAGTGTAAACCAACTTGGATGCTCAATAAGCCAGCCAAAACAACAAGTGTATTGCGACCATGGATCGTTGCGCCTGCTGTTTTGTATCATACGTCACCAGACGCCAAATGCTTCGCAGCAAAACATGAGAGTAGACGGACACGCCTAGTAGGAATCTAGCATCGGCTGGCACAGCTGTAAATTATTTTATTATTAATGATCTAGGGCAAACACACAGTTGGACACCTACATCAAGCTTTTTGCTAACTGGCTCAGTGGATAGCCTCAGTGTGAGAGGAAGCAAGGTTGCCGGNATGTCTGTCTGTTTGTGTGTCTGTCTGTCGACAAGCCAGTGCCGACTCCAGTGCCGATGTGTTCAGGGTTTAGGGGCGTGGTTCATGCAGGACATGTGCAACAGGTGTGGCATGTGGGAGGTCCGCCACCCGGGCCTGCCCATGCAGCAGAAGGTCAGCAGCCCCTGCCTTCCACGAACAAATGTTGAAGTGCTGGTGTGTTCTGTTGAGACAGATTTTGCACGCATGCACCATTCATACAATGTTCATTATAAAACCGTGCACAGCACATGCCTGCAGTTGTGCAAATCTGTATGAAGTATATACTGTCGATCAAGATTACTTCAACAATGACCGCTGTACAGAATAACCTGACATGATAGGTCTGCCTAGGTTCAAAGCATTGCACGTTGCTGGGCTGGCAGCTAACACTTAGCCTGCGGGGAATTCAGGCCCCACATGGACAAGTGTCGACAGCACTGTGGTTGTGTCTTTGTTGCATGCTGGGTAGTCCTGTTCCAAGTCGCTGTGACTGGCGCAGTTTGTTGAAGAAAGGCCAAGCAATGTGGCATTGTACCGCCNACCGATGCCGGTCTTGTGTAGCTATCACCAATGCATGCACACTCGCATGGCATGCAGCCACCTTGGTATGCAAACACCAAAAGGCCTTCAGGGGGAAAACCCTAAAACCCTAAAATGCCTTTTGAACTTCCCTGTAGGCCATGGAGCAGGGGCGGCTACACAGGCCCCACTGAGCTTGAAACAGCCCTATCAGAGGGCCAGTTGCTGCCTGGCACTGTGAGCTGGTACAGCCCCAGAAACCACATTGGGGTACATCCAGAGTCCCTATTGTATAACCGGGATCCCGAGCAGCTGGCTGAGGATGTAATTGGGCTGGCCAGCAGAAACGCTAACTTGCTTCAAGAGAATGTAAGGCCTTGTCTCAGTCAGCCACCCATTTGCTTTGTGTGGGATGCTTGCAATTTGTGCAAGCAATGTTGCCACATGCTGCATCTCTGAGAACCTTGGTCCCGGAGACCCCCAGCTTGCTCCTGCTTGTTTCGTCCTGCAAGACTTACGATCCTGACGACATGTCAACACAGAAAAGTAGGGAGGTTTCGCAGCCTTAAGACTACATGTTTCACTCCATGCATGATACGATCACCTCTAGTTTGGCCTGTGCAGAAGGTGAACATCCTTGGGCGAATTTGAAACCTTACTAACTTTGCTTGATAAACTCATGAGGTATCCGCATGTAGATCATGGGAGCCCAGTGAGGGCCTGCTTAAGGACCAGCAAACCTTGCAATGACGGGGAAGTATGAAATTTCATTAAACTTTAAGGACTTTTCTTTCAAGGACTGTGCACTGCCACCTGGCTCATTTCTCGTGTTAAACTAAACCTGAGCACACTGGTACATGAAGGCTGTACCTACCGGTACAACAGCCAAAACCGACTACCGACTAAGCCACCAGGCCCCAAGTTCCAGATGAGTGACGTCTTGCGAAAATNCGAAGGTATGACAAGACTGATTACCTGTGTGCATAGTGTGAATGGCATGTGCACCAGCAGAAAGNTCTTGAGCCCACCGCCTGCAATTTCAGCAACAGAACCGGTAAGCAACTCGGCAATCCGCAATGAGGTGGTCTCTGTGCGTCGTATCAGTAGCTTGCTGGCATACATGCTGATAGGACTCCAGAGTACTAAGGGCTGGTTTGAAGATCGCTCGCAATACTCTAGACAGCACACTGTACTGATCAGGCGACGAGTATTCCGTCACTGTGAGCGTGCAGCGATGTCGTTCGGCAGGCAAGGTACGTGATGCCATGATTTGGTCCATAATGCAGCGTAGGTTTGTGCCGTACGTACTGACCGCACTGTAGGTCAAATAGGAAGTCTCGTTTCTTGGTATTGGCACCTCAGCGGCACGCAGCGAGTAGCCTTNTGAGCTCACAGGTGCACCAGCTGTGCTGACATGAGTCACAAATGATCATAATTAGTGATAACGCAGTCATTCCGGCACCCATGCATGACACACAGCGACAATATGCCTTGTGTTGCGGGTGGGCCGCCCTGCAACACTTTGACAATAGTATGCGTTCTACAGCATCAATGGTGTCTGCAGTGCATGTGGACTACATTGCTTTGGGCTCCAGGGTTGTGTTGTGCCTCAGCACACAAGTCAAAGATGTGCAAGGCATTGTAACTTCTGCAGACATTTGTCGTGATGCCGCATTGCAACACCAAGTGCTTGCAAACCTGTGGAGGTGTGTTCGCTGCAGGCAATTGAGCTGGGCAGCTTAGTATTGTAGCTGTTGTGGCCATGCCCCAGCTGAACTGTCGGACCTGTCCTACATCTCAGTACCGGATTTGCATACACTTGAAGTGTCAGCAATACAAATGTTGCCCCTCTCATGTTTGTACACTGCAGACACTGCACAAATGACTGATACACATGTGCATACATAGCTGAGCGTGGCAGACCTGACTGTAGGTGCAATCTTGACGAAGATGGATGGGGACAGCAGAGGAGGGGCTGCACTGAGTGTCAAAGCCGTTTCTGGCAAACCCATCAAGTTTGTGGGAGCTGGAGAAAAGCTGGAAGCTCTGGAACCATTTTACCCTGATCGCCTAACCAGCCGAATACTTGGTGAGTCACATGGAACAGCGAGCTTGCAGCGCTGTGACCATCAGTTGACAGTCAGTGGCTGATGACACAGGAGATATGTCATTCTGAATACACACTCAGCTGCTGTACCTCCATTCTCATTCCAGGTGTNCATCAGACGGTGCCCTTGTGACTCACATGACAAATCACACAGCGCAGGGTCCACAACAGGTAAGGCACTCGTAGACCACTAGATCAGAACATGGAATGTATGAGCAAGGTGCTCCTGCGAGGAGTTGTCCAATGTCTGTTTCTGGGCGTAAGTACGCCTGTGTACACACGCATGCACCTCCAGCATAGTACAAGTCCTGCATGAAAATGTACGNTATCCCCCCTGGCAGCCTCCCCCTCAGCCAGCTGTCACCCTGCAGCAGCTTATACCCAAGCGAGAGTTTGTGAAGCAGGACAAGAAGAGCACTCCCAGTCAGCAGTTCCAAGGGCAGATCAAAGCAGCTGCCAGGAAGCTGGACATTGCACAGATGTTGCCTGGCACACATGCTGTTGAGACCAGCAGTAAGCCAAGCGCAATTATGGCTGATGATGCTCACCCAGCTGGCAGCAGCAGGGATGCATCAGACGGNTGCTCTTGAGGCACTGCATGCCTTTGTGGTGGGGCCGTGTTCCCACGCAGCCATCAGCCGAACAGCAGCTATGGTATCTGCCTCAGCAGCCTTGCTGCAACCAACCTTGGATGCCATCTGCGCATCGCCGGCGCTGCAGGTGAGCTTGCTGCCTTTCTCACAGTTTGCTTACCCATGTAAAAGTATAAGTCCCCAAGACAAAAAAGCTTTGTGAAGTGACTCATGAAGTCAATCTTGTGTCATGTGCATGCTATTTTGCTTATCAGTTGACACTCAAGCTGCACACCTGGAAGCTAGCCCCCTGATCTGCGCCAGGCAAACACTTCATCCCAAGTATTCGCGGCTGCATAGGTCACCACACACCTCTACAGCTTAGCCATTGACATTTCTATTGCCTAGGTTTGGCCTGAGTAGTAACCCCTGTGACAGGGACATGATGCCATGTGACATCATCTCTTGAAACTTATGTTGCCGATGCAGGACCCATGGCGCTCAAGCAGTGGGCCCGGCAGTAGCTTTGCCAGCGCTGCTGCCCTGCTTCAGCTGCGGTTNGAATACTTGATGCAGCAGCAGCAAGAAGGTCTGCTAGCTTTGTGGCAGCCAGCCTTGTCAGCAGAGGCAGCGCAGGGCCTGGACATGAAGCGCTACCTCACAGCCTCACTGGTCAGTAGCCTGCCCTGCACTCGCTGTGCCCGCCTGCACTCCTATTGGCACTCCTTTGCTTCTTGTGCTGTTGCCTTTGCCATCATTCTGAGCACAGAGCATCACTCCATTGAACAATTGTGCCTGCTGTGCCAAGATTGCTTCTCCTTGTCGTCATCATCAGCTAGCGCACTGTCAGATATGCCAGGTTGGTCAGCAGGCAACTTGTGATGGTACCCAGCAAGTGGGGGAGCCATGCAGTATGAGTCTTGGTGTCAAACTTGCCACCCAATTCTTCGTGGTCTTACCCTTCAATGTGCCTGCATGGTGCATGCTGGTTCACTATGCCTGGGTGGTGCATGCTGGCTGTCAACCACAGGCTCAAGCTCATCTGTGCACAAGCCCCTGAGCNCAGTGAGCTTGCATGAGATGCTGCTGCATACCGCTACTGAGTCTATGAGCAGACATCTGCCTGCTGATGGCTGCTGAGGCTGATCACAAGCTGCAGCTAGCTGCTGGACAATTTGATGGAGATCATCTGCAAGACATGCAAGCTTTAGACAGGCTGGCTTGCAATTGCCGATGCAAGCGGCCAGACTGTGACGATACTCACATTTGCTGCTTCACATCAAGCACCTTGAGGAAGCTCAGAAGACATGCTGTAGTTGACTTACACTAGTTCAGTAGGTGCTGCAAATATGTGCCAAGCAGTGCACACTGAAGGTTCAGTATGGTCCTGAGCATCCCAGTGCAATGACACAGTAAGACAAAGCTGAGCTGCCATGAAGGTATCCGGGCATACCTTTTTCTGCTAACTGACAGTGCATGTACACTGCCTCCACCTACTCACGACAGGTGTGACTGCATAGAAAGCAGCATGCCTGAGTGAGGTCTGCATGTGTATGTCNGCCTGCAGACCTGAAAGGGGTGCACTGTTGCAGGGAAGCTGATTGTGAGGCATGAGGACCATGTGCTTTGGATTGAAAGCCTGCTGCTCTACAATCTGGGCCCTGTCAGCCGCCTGTACGACAAGATCATCAGGCGCAAAGTGGGGCAGACTTTCAGCTTTATTGGCAACACCGTCTACAGTATCTTGAGGACCAGCAGTGACGCTGTAAGCTGTTCTGCATATTGTATGCTGAGTGCATACCTGCTGATCAAGTATACATGTGGTCTGTCATGTTTCATTCTGCTACCTTGTGAAGATAGCTTGCCTCACTCTACACATGCAACAATGTGTCAGGGTGATGATGGACATGCAGATGTATGAAAGGGTAATGATGTCACCCTGCTATCACCCTGCTGTTTNCATCGTGGTTAGGCATGCTGCCTTCAAGCGTACACATGAATTATGTGACCAGTGACCATTGCCCACAGTGCTGTTGGGCTGCTGTTGTTCAAGCGGTATTCCTGCTGCTGGTGCTGCTGCTGCTGGCTTCTTACTGAAACTCTTGAAGCGGAATGAGTCTGAAGGNGTGACTCTGCCATGTAGCATGAAGCAGCATGCATCAGACTTGTCCACTCAAGTTTATAATTTGGCTGAATCAAGTGCTGCATGCATCGCAGCTCCTGCACTTGCGCGCTGTACCAATGTGCAATGCCTGCAGCACCTGATATACTTCCCTCAAACAGAGATAAGCTGGTTGCAGGTTGTCCAATGTCATGTCATGGCAATGCATTCCTATGACATTGCACAATGGTCACAGTAGGTGCTGCCTAGCTTGCAACTTCTCATGCTAAAGGCATTGCAAGGTGCATTCTTGCGGTCACAAGCGAAGCAAAAGTTACAGCTTGTTACTGATGGCAAACTGGTCACCCGTATCATGCATGTGTAGCAAACACAGCTTTCTGCATGATGGCCTGAGTATCGATGTTGCCCGATGACATGGCAGCATCCNGCATTGTGGCCAGCATTGTGCTGAGGTGTCTCACCACCGGACAATGCAGCTGAATTTGCACCTTTGCTGATTGTCATATTTGATGCAGCAGGTATAAGGCAAGCCCCCTGGGCAAGCGAAAAGCCGCCAGCGTGGACAGCAGTATTTCCTTCAAGCGCCAACTTCCTGCACAGCAGGTGCAGGTCACTTGTGGCAGCTCCTCAGGGCTGTACGACCTCAAGCGAGGCTGCATAGCACTCCGAGCTGCTCAAGATGGCCAGGTGAGCTTTTGAGCCCCTGCTCTGTGCCAGCAGACTGGCACCTCAGTTGTTGTTGCGTTTGCTTGCTGGACTGCCTGACATGAGATCGACGCGGAGTTGTACCAGCTCGATATGCTGCACACTGGCAATACTCCTGGCAGCGGTTCAATACCTGCAGACCTGTAAGTGGTCATGACACTTATCCTTGCTTTGTATAACTTCTGACAGCCTTTCGTTACAAAGCCAGCTATCAGCCTCAATTGAGTGCCAGCACACCTGCTATGTCACCAGTGTTGCTACAGGTTCTGCTAGCACCGTCAGTGACTGTGAAACTGTCTTGTCCCAGCTTGTCACATACGATGTAGCCAACGACATAGCAGAGCAGCGTCAAGCACTGATCGAGTTCTACAACAGTACAGCTGGAGCGCACTGGAGCGTAGAGACCTTGCCCCTCGCTTCAATCACTGAGATCCAGTCCTTTGAAGNAGTTGCAGTCGCATGCAGCAATGCAAACACATATTGCTCATGCTTATCAGTGTTGAGTAAGTGCCAGATATTGGAAGGTACATGTATAATGTAGGTAACGATGATGAAGGGGACGAAGATGAAGAGGATGAGGAGGATGAAGAAGAGGATGACGAGGACGAGGAAGCATATGATGAAGATGAGTCAGAAATGGCAGGTCAAACAGAAGTGAGTCTTGTCACAAGACACGACGATCGATCTGCCTCAACTCAATGGTGTTTGTAGACCAATATGCATGCATTGGAATAGTAGTTGGCATTCCCGCCTATGCTGTCAGCTTAATTTTGTGATGCAGGGGGATGAGGAGGCTGACTGGGAGATGGATCTGTTGAATGATGAAGATGAGAATGAGCGCTGGGTAAGTAACCTCTCACCAGTCCCTTGATAGCTTCGCAGTGCAGTACTGCCGCTGTCTTCATGCCCCGAGATGTTGCAACCTGCACCCATGTGACTTCCATGTGCTGCTTATGACTGAAGCCTGCAATCAAGGCATCAGCTGAGCTCTTGTTCATGCCATAGGATGCTGTTGGAGAGCTAATTGGTAACATGGCTGGTGCTGGAGGCAGAATGCGTCCTCAGGAGGCAGGCCGCCGAGCACGCATCATGCAGTCCAGAGGGACACGTGTGCTTGGGGAAGGCCCCACAAGCGCAGTTGCGGCTGGTCCCACAGTCCCATCCACGCAACACAGGTCCAGTCATATTCTGCTATGCTTGCACGCGTAGGGTAGAAAACTATNCTCTAAGCATAAGCTTTGCAGCTGCATTATACGGTGCAAGCAAGGTAATTTGCAAGACAGCACTGCTATTTTGCAGGGCATCAAGTCGCGCACAGAGCCATGCTACTGGTGGTTGCCCACTGCACTGAAAGCGGCAAGACAGTAGCTGCCAGATTCTGCAGTGACAGGGGTCTGTCACCACCTGGAAGCTTACAACTCACGACGGATAACAAATGATGGGTTATTCATGCTGCACTTCTTTGCCCAGATGCATTGAGTGTCCCCCCCTCTTATTTGGGTTTAGGTTCATGGTACAAGCTCTGTTCAACATCCCACTCAGGTTTGGAGCAGGCTATGGAGTGCTGGTGCTATTGTCACAGGCTGGTCAGAGCAAGCTGATTTGGGACAAGGTGTTCAACTTGAAGTGTTACATACCTGTCACATCCCAGCGTACAGTATAGCACTTGCATTGCATGTAGCCACAGCCACGAGGCCAACCATGATGATTGGACCACAGGTGCACAAACCTGGAAAGAGTTTCTTCATGTTGGCAACTGCCTCACTCATTTTGCGGTCCCGTTCACTTTCTTTGCGGTCTGCTTTGGCCTCCTGCAGGCGCTGCTCACCGTCAAACAACTTCTGCTGCAAATGCTCCCTCTGAGCCCTGCACAGCACTCGCAATGTTCACATGGCATTTCTGAAACCAGACACATATGGATGGGGCCAAGTCTTGTGTTCACTCAATCGTGTCTCTCACAATAGAGCATTGCAACAGCTACGCAAGCAAGCCACACTTCATNCTAAGCGCTGTGTCATGGCATGTGCATCTTTGCATACATCATATGCAACAGCGATAGATACATGGATGCGCATGGCGCTGGAACAACCATTCATACCTTTCAAACTGTCGTAGGTTGTGATGAGCTGATGCAGGGCAGCACAAGCCACATCACTCCCGTGCAAACACATATTTGGCCATCGCTTTTGGCATGGCCAGATGACAAACCCGATCCTGTACTTCCATCTCAAAGATCCCTCTTCAGCACTGGCTACCTCTTTATCAGCTNGCAAAGCAGATGGCAGCATGGCAAGGACACCAGAGCTGCTGGAGTTTGCCTCACAGCACAAGCTGAAGTGCATCACAATAGCAGATTTGGTTGCTTTCCGGCTGAAGCATGAGACCCTGGTGCAGAGTGTGGCAGACAGCCGGCNTGCAGCAGCGGCAACAGCAACAGCATCAGCCAGCAGTTGAGCACACCCTCCCATGCTCATTACAAGAACTGTATTCTGGGGGCACCAAGAAAATGAAAGTTAGTCGGACTGTGCATGACCAGTCAGGCAGGGGCGAGCGCATATCTGAAATTTTGAGCATAGATATCAAGCCCGGCTGGAAAAAGGGTACCAAGATAACTTTCCCTGAGAAAGGTACGCAATCGGACAATCATACTTGGTCACTTCACATGTTGCTTGTCACTGCAATTGTGTTTGTTAGTGTATTTTGTGTACAGTGTACATTTGGAGGTTGGTTGGCTTCCTACATGGCTAGTGCCTTTGCAGCTGCGCATTTGTTTATCATGACTTTTGACACTACATCAGCCTTAAACAGTTGATACCAGTAAGATCTTCATGCTGTTGAACTACGGCCAGCTCACATTGTCATGTGCTGCTTATGCAAGCTGCCGTCAGTGATGGNGACGTGAAGTGTGCATACCTGTACAGCCACAGCAGCGAAGCCTGTGTACAGGCCTTTGTATGCCACCATTTTCCTCAAAGTTGGTCTCAGCCTGCTCCAGTTTCTTGTAAGCTACATCCCACTGGAACAGCAACAGGTCCACTGCCTGCAGGTTCAGCCCGATCTCAGGAACCCTCCATCAGCGTAGCATGACAAGATGACTGACAAAAGCATGTGGAGTTTGACAGCACAGCCTATGGCATGGTTGTTAGTACCCACATGTTGTCTATTGACCGAGACTGGGATGAACATAAATCAAGACCTGCAATAGCAACTGCACCCAGCATGCACTTTGGTTGCACAATGTCATGACAGGCANTGGGGCAACCAGCTCAACACCTGCCGCAATCTTGCACGTCAGGTAATTGCAGCCAGGTGCCTATATGTTTGTCTATCACGTTCTCACTGCTGCACTCATAACAATTGGACTGNTGACGACACACTTGTTGACGACACACTTGGATACTATAGTCACATCGTCCTGACAATAGTCACATGTGTTGCCACAAAATTTGTTACGGTGTGGCAGTATTTGATACACCACTGCCATGCAGCAAGCACAGCAGCAGCATCTGTTGTGCCAGCAAGGAGCACTGCCAAGTCAGTACATGCCAGACCATGACGAGTACATACAGCGCAAGTCTCGGCATGTGCGCAATGTGGCATGTGACCAGGGCATGTGCAGGGTCTTGGTAGGGTGTGTATGGAATGCAGATTACAAGCTTCATGGCATGCCTGTAATCTAAATGCCCGGACAGCCAGCTCATAGTGCTGCATGTAGCTCAGCACGTCAATGGTGATCCTGCTTGGCGTGGATTGACAGTGCAGAGCTGGCTTGCAGGGCCCAGCCAGTCATGATGCAATGCACAACACTACCCACGCACAAGGGTTGTTGATGGTGATTGCACAGATAGAAGAAGACACAGTGACATGCGTGTAGCTCTTAGACCTCACTTCAGGAGGTGCTGAGCTGTCCTGCAGAGGGAAGACCTCCACCAGCAAGTGTATGGCGTTGTTCCTGACACCAGCGTTGGCGGCTGCAAGGTCTCTGAAGAGCAGAGGGTGGTACAGACGCAGCATCATAGCATCTGTGCCGGGTGTGAGCCTCTGAGAGTGCAGGCCATCTAGGACTCTGCGCAGGGAGGCTGCTAGGGCTGGGCTGGATGCCCTTAGGGCACTCGTGATCAGGCTCTGCATGGAGAGCGTCACAGTGATGTACAGAACCAAACTGCCAGACAAGGTGTCACAGTTGTCTATCATACTGTACCTATGCCGCATGTTGTGACTCGAGGTGAACCACCCCAAAATCAGCTTGTTAGGCAAACGCAACTTGCATCTCATGTTGCATAACATGTACCTGGCAGGATCCATTACAGGGTTTTGGCTCCACAGCTTTAAAACCTCACAGACACATAAAGTAGCTGACAATGTATGTGATGATNTCTGTTTCAACCTGCAGTTGGATCAGTGACAGCTCTAAAGGTCATGCTTGCACATGTCCTCATCCTGAGCCAGAACTCTGCTTGCGAATGCTTGCGAGTCCCGCTGAGGGGAGGGCAAAAATGGGTGGACTGATGAATGCGGTGAAATCATGGAGGCAGTGTTGTTACATACATATTACTTAACCATGCTGACTGCATTGAAGAACTGAAAGGGGTGGCAAAACTAGACACGACTACGGGTAGGCAGCAATGTAACAAACCCAGGGTGGCTGGTGCCACAGACATGTCCATGGCGAGCACAACATGCAGAATGTGGCTGGACACAAAAAGTGGTCTCGCAAGGGGAGCAGCGCTGATAGGTTGCTGCTGGCTGCAGCTGCAATTCGACTCACTGCGCTGCTAGGCAGGTGGTAGCACTTATCAGAAGCTGGCCACACAGTGTGGGCATGATCAGCAACGGGGAAGCCGTCACATTCACACAGAGTATGCTCACCTTGTGAAGGATGAGCCATCCAGAGCATAAATCTTGCCAGGTCCTGAGTTGAAAGTGCTGAGCGCTCCCAACTGCATCCTCATCTGACAACCTGCATGCAGGCCCCAGCTTGACAATAGCTACATGTCACAGCTGCTCAGTGCAGGAGGCTGCCAAGGCCAGGGCCAGGTACTTCATTTTGCCTACGCAACCTTGTCTGTTCCCTGTTTTACGTCTGTGCTGCATGGCATCAGGGGTGAGTTCCACATAGGAATTGTTGGTAGCATGATGTACCACACATTAGCTTGCGCAACAGGATGAGTGTATCTCACTCAGCTGGATAACAGCAGGTACTTATATGAACCGGCTGCACAACAGTACCAGCGACCATGGTTTGGGTGAAGCTGAGCGCAATGTGCTATGGGGCAATGGTCAAGATGTCAGCAAGAAGGGTAGCAGACAATCCCCACTCCTGCCAAGACCATTTTTAGTGATGCCACAAAGTGTGAAATCATTAGGTAACAATGTTGGGGCGAAAAAAGGTAGTTCCAAGCATTGCCAAGTCAGCAAAGCGCAGCACTCACGAGTAGAAGCAGCATGCTCCAGCTGCAGCCCTGACTTTGGGGTGGCCTATGTGCCTTAGTTGCATTCCCATGACCCAGAACCCAAATGTTGCATCCTCATTGGGCATCAGCTTCAGTGGGGATACTGAATGCATATTGTGCAGGGTCTCGGCTACGTCAAAGGAGAAGCCATACCTGCAGAGCAAGTTGTAGTCAGAGAAGTAGCATGTAGGAGCAAACTGCCCTGATACCATATGGTAAACCATGTGCTCACAGCCATGTGCAGTCATCTGTTCCTAGCAGGGACGCCTCTATTCCCTGAACCCTGGTTCTTAGGTCCAATCGATGTTATAAGAAATGCTGATGACATGCATACCCAGTCACTGGTGCACTTCCTTTTCTTGCTGTACTGCATGGTTGTGCAACAGCAGAGGCACCATGACAAGGGCTCACTGTACACAGACCTGCAAGTGTCAGCTGTGCCATTTTGCATCTGCAATGAGCAACAGAAATGAAAAGAGAGCATGCAACCTGATGCATGTTTCAGTGTGAGCTGCAGCTTGCTGGCCACATACAGCTCCACTGCACAAGTGAAGTAGCCAAAGTAGTCAAATGCTGCAGGCACATGTAGCAGCAAGAGCATGCACCGATGACATATGCGTATGCTGGTCTTTGAACCTCCTTGCATGCCCTGGGACNCACCACGCTGCGTTCAGGTGTCTGTGATCACACTCTGCATCATAGCACTAAGCAGTCTGGCACCAGAGAACGTAACGCCAAAGCTCAAGTGTACCTCAAATTTCAGCATCCTACCAAGCCAGCTGGGACAACAGCACAATGCCTGAACAGTGTTGCCAAAGTCATGACCTTGCAGTATGCGTTGGCTATCAGCCATTAGATTTGTGCTGCCTTGCAGCGCAAGGCAGTGTGGCAGCAGGCGTGACAGCACGTGCACCAGGTGTAGTAGCCAAGCCTGCTTCAGCCG
Source organism: Trebouxia gelatinosa (assembly GCA_000818905.1). NCBI lineage: Eukaryota > Viridiplantae > Chlorophyta > Trebouxiophyceae > Trebouxiales > Trebouxiaceae > Trebouxia > Trebouxia gelatinosa. The sequence goes on along the minus strand of KN805368.1, from coordinate 7,694,956 downwards.
GGCTTGGCGTATCTGCACCAGCAGGGCTCAGCCTGTACTCTGCGCTGTCGCCCCTGGCTCTGTGGCTGCCAGCTTGTGCCTTCGGGGCCGTTGCGTTAGGCATAGTGATGGTGCCTTGGCCGGTAGAGCTGGGTGGGGGTTGTGAGAGGCAAGATGCTGATTTTTGGTAGAACGTCTTTGGCGGGACTGTATACCTGTTGGGGATCTTGGGTGGTTTGGCAGCTGTCCAGGACAGCCGACTGCCAAGTGCTGTCTGTTCTGGTGCAGGCATGATGACACCTGCTGCCCTGGCGGTCTGACCAAAACCTGAGCAGCGAATCACAATAAGAGCCTCTTTGACAAACAAGTTTGTATGTTGTACAGATGACGAGCCTAGGCAGAGGATGTCAAGCAAACAGTGTGCTGTGTTGTGCAATGTAGCCATCAACAAGCTAATATCTTGTTGATCTTGCACTGTCAATGTTTAGTGCTTATGTTTTCAGTTGTGGCTGTAACAGCTTGACATGCCTCAAGGTACAAGATTCCCAAAGCAGTGAGTACATACTCCTCACCGTCTTGACAAGTGCTGGCAGGCGGGAGCAAGCTCATTGCCAGCAAGCTCTCATGGTAAAATCCTTGAGGATGCCTGTCAATGCAAGCTGCATCGCCAGCACCAAAGGTGACCTGCGGCTCAGGGCTACAGAGATCTGCCAAGGCAGAGGCTTGTGTGATGGCANGACAAAGTTACAATCATCCAATCAATCAACCGATTTTGATATCCTGGGGACCGCCAGGGGCCCAACAGATAATCAAAGCATACAGTGCAGACTCACACAATAACATCTTTGGTATTCACAACTTACAGCAGTGTGCATGTGTCGTTAGCTCACCTTGAGAGAGATGGCGTCCATGCGTCTGGAGGTACTCTCTGCCTGAGCAATCAGCTGTTGGCGCTGATCCTGTAGGGCCTTGCTGACCTCCTTCCTGATGCCGGTGCTCTTCACCTCCGCCCTCTGCTCAGAAGCCTCCAGTGCTGACGACAAGCCACTGTGCTTGCTCNCCAAGCAAAGATTATTATGATCGAGGGGTCAAAGTATTTCAGGCAACAAAATTTCGCAAAGGCGCTTGTGAGAAGTAAGCCCAAAGTCAGGTGGACGCACACTGACCATACTGCCTGCTGCACAGAGTGAGAGTTGCGGCAATGCTTGAGCACTCTGCATACTTGATCATACAGTTTGAGNGTAGGGCTGTAGAGAAAAGTAATTCCAGAGCTTCGAATCAAAGTCTTGACCTTCCTTTTGCAATGGACTGGATCGATGTCTATGACAGTCAAGATCTCGTTTACCTACTAACAACGCTTTCAGGAATTGCATGAAGCCTTCGCTTGTCATGTGCGGTACAGCCTGCTAAGTGGCTGCTGCTGATGGTGTGCTGCACATGGTGGTTGTCTACATGGCTGTCGTTGATCACGCGGAGACTTTGTCATTGCTTTGCTGCTTTTTGTACGTCGCCACCCATTGTGGGTGCCCACAATGTGAGACCCCACCCGTTGTGCGTGCCCACAACGTGAGACCCCACGNCAACATTTTTGCCCCCAACCATTCCTTCTAATGGCATCAACCCACAAAAACAACATGAGTGGGCCACAACTGCCATTGAAAACCAAGATGAGTGTGATACCTTGGCTGATCGCTTATTAGATGGCATAAATTCGCACATCCACAAGTGGCTTCAGCAAGGCACAGACTCATCAAGTGCTAAGCAAGAAGCACTGCATCTCATTTATGCAACAGCAGACGTGCAGACTCAGAAGTTGTTGGCAGATCTCATCCTCCAACATGACAACGATAAGCTTAAGGATGTTGCCCTTGAAGCTCTGACCTGTCTAGGTTTCTTTGAAGACTCGCCCCCGTCAAANGAAGGTGCTTGCAGTGCTTGCAGCCTGTGAGAGCCACCCACTGTTATCACACTTGTGTACATCAATGTATATCATTGCAGACTGCTGCTTGCTCGACCACAGCTAGCATGATGAGCTTGCATGCCTTTTTAGTACCTTCCAGAAACAGCCAACAAATGATGTCAATAATCCCTGTGCTGCAGGGCCAGGCTTGTGATACCTTGGTGGAGCCATTTTGGAGCAAAGGCAGCCTGCATAGTGCAGCTGGACGTGATGCAATGTGTACTTCTACACACTCCAGCTTTGCACGCCACAATAATGTGTTCAGTATAACCTTGGCATGACTGGTCAACAGAGGTCGTGCGTGTGATGTTCTCAGTAGACCTTTGCACGGGGTTATTATAGCACTGCAATTCTGTAGGTTGTAAGGATGTGGTGACATTTGCNAGTGCGCCGCCGAGCTGCCCGCTTCCCAGCTGCCAAAGCAATCTTTTCTTCGCTCCTCACGGAAGGAAATCATACCAAGTCTAACGGATAGGGGTGATGTTTGGCGTGACTATAGGCCCCCTAAAAGTTGCTCTCCTGCTGGCTCTTAATCTGCTCTGGAGTAAGCCTGTTCTCAGTATGCTTGAGCAATCTTGAGAACTTCCTACGTGCCAGCTTGNGTCACCTCGTATACGAAGGAGTAGCCTGTTGACACTGTGAAAGTAGGTCAGGTATATGGCAGCGCATCTACGTGATATGGTCAGTATTGAACGTGACCCTGTCACTGCCCAGGCTGAAACACACACGCAACATGCTACACCATAGCTAAACGTCAATACCACGAACATTTGCAACTCAGACTTGTCATGCCCATATGTATAGCAGTCACTGATCTTGATGCATGCTTCAGGCTTCTTCTTGAACACCAGCGGACTTCTGCATTCTCCTGCCACGCTGTGCAGCCATACGCTTTCGCCACAGCATTACATGAGTCACTGGTGAAGTGAATGGCTGCTTGCTTGTCTGAAGTAGCTTTCCATCAGCTCCAACCTCAGCTGGAAGTGCTGCCGCAGTGCTGGAGAACAGCTGCAATGAAAGTGGAAGCTGTGCAATATGCCTCAACAAGCCTAGTGTGCAGGGAAATCAGCATAATTGTGCCACGCATACGTCATGCCATGTATGTCGACGGGCCCAGTGACTTGCATTGGTGCATGTAGAGGCATGTGGCTGTACATGACACAAATTAGCACGTCTGACAATTCCAGACTCANCTGTAACGACTGCAGCAGGGCTTCCCAAGCTTGACGACTCACAAGTCACCTTGCATCGCTGACCCATTGCTGCTGCCAATGTCTGTGGTCCATGGCAACTCTTGTGGAATGACAAACAGTGAGACTGCACATGCAGGCTCAGCTTCAAGGCAGCCTGACAGCAACGGCAACACNAGAACAGAGAGCTGCCTATGTGCTGTGTCTTTGCCTGACATGCTTGCTCATGAAGCTGTATATCTTCTGATACCAAAGCTGGGCTGCATGCCTGCAGGCTCATGTCAAAGCTGTGCAATAGATTGTTGGTCAGCGGAGGTGTCATTGGTGTCGCCTGTGGTGTGGCGTTTTATGCTGCTGAGGACAGCATCATCTCGCTTTTCACCGCAGATGTGGCCACAATCAAGCTGCTNAGGTCGAACGCAATGTACGAAGGTCAACACCGTCGCTGTACTTGCGTCGTGCACCGTGCGCTTCAATAGGGGATTCAGCTCGGCATTAGCGGCTGTTCCGATGTGACTTATTCGCAACCTCGCGACCTAAGTCTGGCGTTTTCAGAAACGCTCAGAAACGCTTTCCAAAGCTTAATCTTCTTGCACACCGCTCGAGCTGGCATGTCAAGAAACATTGACATCCAGAAAGCGGGCACTTCTGAGTCCTCGGGGTAACTCTGCACACGCCCTGTCTCCAGCATTCGTTTTGCACAGCTGCAGCTATAAGCCACCCATAGAGCCAGCTTGAAGCGCACCACATAAGCCNTACTGTTTGTTGTTGCAATGTGGTACAGTTTCAGAGCATTGTGACATTGCAGTTGTACTACTTTTGACATGCATTGCCCCAGCCTGTTGTTCTCTATGCTCAATGCATGTTACCATTTATGTTTGCGCAACACAGGCGGAATCAGCAGCAGTATCAGCAGCAGTTTCAGCGAGGTGCAGCAGTGTCAGAGCTCAAGTCCACAAAGCTCAAGGGTGATTCAGCTGGAAAGCATGGTACTAAAGTCAGGTTCCTGTATGACAAGACCATCTTTTCTGACAGGTGGATATCCCTTTTGCCTCGCACCTTATTGCTGTGACTTCCTGGTAGTCCTAGCATCAACAGCATACCTGGCAGAAGCTGCTTGCTGCAATGCTGATTATAGCGCTGCTTCAGTTCATGTGATGCCTGCAGTGTTTGCTCATTCCGAGATTTGCACGAGAGAACCATGCACGGTCCTGCCGATGCTTATCTTGATGGCTGACGATCTGTGCTGTACTTTCCAGAAGGCATTTACTGATTGCACCAGCTGCCCCTATAACTTGCCTTGTTGCAAGCACAGCCTACATGCTGCAGCAGAACGCAGTATGCGTGGTCAGCGGTGTTGCTGTACTTCAACCATCAAAGAAGCATTCAAGCACAGTTAACTCAGTTGTAATCTTACAGATCGCTAATTGTTTGCACTGTTTGATGTACGCACATCACCTGATGCTGCTCATGCCTTCCTACTGCAGCGTAAGTTTTGAGCCTGACACAATAGCGGCTCGTTTGCGGGAGCTTGCATTCCTGAACAGCAGCGCAACCATCAACTTCAGAGCCCTGCCCAAGCGTGCCTCCTCTGCAAGTCCAGNCAAGCAACATCAGCTGGAGGTGGCCTCACCTAGGGTACCCAGTCATGAGCAGAAAGGCAGTGCTGGCATGCACTATTGGGCAATCTGGCTGCCTGGGGTCGGCCAAGACAAAGGATTGCTGTAGCTTTATGAGGGGTGCCAGCAGAGAGGGTGGCACCACTTGGCTGGCTGCTGACACACTGGACCTGACTGATGGGGGCACCGAGTNATCTGTGCCATGACATTGTCATGTTGCTGCAGTGGCAGGATGTTTGTTCAATAGCTGCTGCACGCTATGCTCCAGGCTTGCTGGTACTTGCAAGTGCACTAGGCATCAGCAAGCTGCAAGCAGCCCTGCCTTTGCCCTGGCTTGCTGCTGTTGGTGTTGCTGTGCTGTCAAGCTTGACACCAATGCCGCATCAGGTATGCACACTTGCCTTTAAACATATGACACATCCAATCCTACAAGCATTTGCCTTTCCGCCTGAACAAAGCTGTACATGTCCGGTCCTGAAGGCACAAACTGTTTTGCATCATTTGCTGAGCCCCTTATGTCATCTTGCACAGTGGAGTCCATGGTAGCATAGTGTTTTGCTATGCACAATGATGTGCCATCTGTCATTGCAAGTTCTTCTGTGTGGCTGCAACTGCAAAGCATGTGCAACACCACACCACAAACATACATGACATGCCAGCACTTACCGTGCAGTACCTACAGTTTTCATCACCAGCCTTGATGAGTACATGCAATCACCACTGTGGAACAAACTCCACAGTAATGTGCATGCATTGCANACAGATGCATTTCAAGGATGCTTACTTTGCTGTCCACCTTGACTTTGCCAGGTGCAACGGTCCAGGCTGTGCCTTGGAAAGCAGGTGTGGTGAGCTCAGCAAGATCCACAAGAGNCACACCTGCAGCGTGCAGCAGTATATTGGTGGAGGCTGTTTGCAGACAAAGGCCCTGTTGACTTGATCACATGTGACTTGATAAAATGTTTGCTGACAAGGAAGTCGGCTGTCAGTGAAGGCGCCTGTGAGCTTAGGCAATGAGCTTCCACCCAGCATGATGCAGCTGTTTCCAGTGAAGTGTTGTGAGCTGATTACCTTTGCTGGTCAGGGGGTTATGTGCCAGCACCAGTGACAGCAACGCATGCTTTCACAGAATAATCAAAGTTGTCACCACAATCTATGCTGTCATGTGGGTGTGCAGGTGCCATACCTTTCTGGCGGGGATGAGCACAACAGTCATGGTGGCAAAGGAGCCGACTGGCTTCTGTGATGTAATGTCAAACATGTATCTGTTGCTGCCCTGAACTATTGAGACGTTCTCAAGCCAGTTCCTCATATAGGCAGGGTTGACCAGGCCCAGGAGTCTGCAGGTGTTGAAGGCGCCTCTTTGCACTGTGTGCTCCCAATCTAAAAAGTAGTGTTAANATGCTGTGGGGCATGGCATGCACGCTTTGAATCATGCTAGGCCAGGCAGTCACAGCCAGTATGCTAACAAACAAGTAGACCAGTACGCGAGCACACCAGCCGAGCAGCAGCCATACAGTGCATATCTTGATGCTCAAAACCAGTATGGGGCTGAGTATGGGGATCAGCAAGGGTACCAAGACCAGCAGCATGGCACAGGAGGAAGTCCGACGCAAGGCAATGACGTCATACAGTCGGCGCCTTTTGAGTTGTACTCTGATCCTGTGATCAGCTCGAGTCCGTTTGAGTTGTACCCTGATAAGGGTCCAGATTCCGCTTACAGTCAGCAACCCGCAGTGTACAGTAGGCCAGAGTATGGGAATCATTACTACCAGGACGGCAACAGGTCAGGGTTTCAGAAGGCTGTAGGGTCAGCGCCAACGCAATCCAGGGTCCCTCAACCCTACCAGAGTTTGCANTGTTGGTGGACGGTGTCAGGATGTGTGCGTTGTCAACAACGCAGGTAAATCACGACGCCTGCTTCTCCTGAGCCATGCACGTCTCGACATACAGTCCCAGGCATTTCGATATGCAGTTGGGGCTCATCTGGCCCCAACTGTTTGCNGAACTGCACCATACATTGCACCAACAGGTCATGCACCCAGAACGGTGTGTTGACACAATGCAATGTTGTGCAGAGGACCAACTCCAACTCTAGACCATCTGGCCATGCAACACAGCATGCTGGGCGGGGCAGTAGTCAGCAGGGCAGCCGAGCAGACCAGTCCTATCACAAGCATCACAGCAGACAGCAGGTAAACCCAGTTCAGCTGACTGTTGCACCTTTATGCAAGTTGTCAGCTGCTCATCCTTCAGTTTNTCGTGAAGGGCAGTATTTGACGCCCAAGTTAAGCGCTTTGCGACTCGTCTGTGTGGCTTGCCTGACCTCAAGATGGGNACAAACGCGCATGCATAAACCGCACTGCAGCACAGAAGGCTCACATCTCGTCTCAGCTTCTCCAGATCATGCAAATGGGTGACTGAAGCGGCAGCTGCTGCAGCTCTGTCCTTCTCAGCCTGTGAAGCCCTGGCAACAGCCCCCTGCAGCTGCTTGTGCAGCAACTTCCTGGCAGCATGTTGGGCTCTGCAGCTGCGGTGCATCTCCATGAACCCTGTACAGTCAAGATGCAGCAAGACTAATGTGACAGCAGTAGCATCATGCAGATNGCAAGCCATAAACAGCAACCAAGCCAATGATGGACAGCAACAGGAGCTATACAGTCCAGGGCCAGACCTCCATTACTCACCACTATCCAATGGTGACCCAGGTGATTGAGAAATGANGTCCCACTGGCAACAAGCTGATCTTTCAGGCTTCTGGGTGGGTGAATTATGGAAGGGGGTATCTGNTGTGCGCCAAGTGGACAATGCTGTTGACAATTCCAGCTCTCCTGGGCAGGCCGTCTCTCAACATATGGCAGAGAGTCTTGCAGGTCAGCTGCCCCTGCCAGAGAAGCATGAAGCTTGGCACATATGGCGCAATGAGTTTGTGCCATCAGAACTCGATGCTGTGACACTGATGAGCTGGACATCTCTTTCCATGTTGCATCAAAAGCATCAGTGAAGCACCTCTGCATGTTATGCTGCCGTAGCAGGACAGTACATCCGCTGCAGTATATACCTGGAAGTGTCTGTTTGACTGCNTTTCCTGCAATCCTGCTGATCTGGCTGTACGCTTGCCTCAGTGACCTGTCAGAGCTGTTCGATGTGNTGCTCCACACAGTGTGGAAGAATATAGTGACGTTTCTCACTGTACATCTGTGAACTGAAGTTTTAATTGTGAAAATATGTTTCGTTCGGCACTGTTTCGCCTGGAAGCAATGTTAGGGTTCCAGAGGAGGAAAAACTACAGCAGCGACTGCCACAGCGTGACNATTCCAATGCTCGCCAAGCCTGTGCAAGCTTCACACACAGACCAAGCAGACAAGGCTACAGCACCCATCAAGCTTTCAACACTCCCTCAAGCAGGCAGGTCGACGGCAGGAGCCATGGGGCTGCTGCAAGCTTCTGATGCAGAGCCAGCAGGCAAAGTGGCGCCTGGTGCTCCTGTGAAGCCCAGGCAGGGCACAAAGTCAAGGACATCCGCCATGGTCATGGCACCCATAGATGCACAGAGGGTTCGCTGCTGCGGCTGCTGCTGCACAAAAGCTGGAGCATGCAGAAACGGCAATGACAGGTTGGACAAGGCCAGGACCTACTTGCTGCTATGCTTACCATGACTGCATGGTCAAACATTNCGATCGAACACATGGCTGTAGCGAAGATGGAGCCGCCTGCACACGACAACTGTCTCGACAAGACACACCATCTCAGACGTGACGCGCAGAAACAAGTACGCTAGCGAAAACGGCAGCGCCCCACGGAGCCGCAGACTGCCTTACCCGGGATCGCAAGGGCACGAGAAGCTGTCAAAGTGTCACGCTGTGAAAATCTGGTGAGATGGCTCGTCAAGCCACTCAACAGGCGTCTTCCCGCGCCGCTCATGCACTTAGCCGTGCTTTGGTCGCGCAGCAGCAGGTTAAAGCTTTACGGTGTTACGGAGAATGGTGCGAAGATGTGTTGATGCGCATCACATGCAAGCTTTAGATTCATGACTTGACAGGAGTCGAAATGGATTCCGGCACAACTCGTTCATATTGCCNGCATGTGTGCTCATTTGTTGAACATCCAGCCTCATCGGAGCATTGTGTTCCAAGGAGCACAGCACACCACGCATGCAAAACAGACTCGTTCAGCCAGAAGGTCACAGCCTATAGTCAACGTTAAACCCCCGCAGCACGACAGTCAAATTTGAGCTACAATGACTGTCGAATGTACATCTGTGAGATCAGAAGCTGAGCTTACACACTCGTGTAGACGAGACATCCTCGGCCGGGCAAGCGCTTTCCTGCTGATCCAGCTAACTTCGCAGGCCCGTCCACGCGCTTNTTCGGCCTGCAAGCCTGTAAACACTCTGATGCTCCTGGCATGCATCTTGCCCTGAAGCTGCAGGCTGCAGAGCCGTTGTCTCTTGACAGTGGGACTTGTGTCTGAGCTCGCAACATTTGCTTCGTGAACAGTTTTGTATGTGCAGTTCCAGTCTCCGTCCTTGCCTGCCATTTGATGCNCTGAGCTGGGGGAGATGGGGGCCTGGGGGGTCCAGGTCGGGCTGCCTGAGGGGAGGGTGGTGGCAGCGGTGACATGGCGCCAGGTAACTCAGATGGTCCTGACATGGAGGCATCGCTGTCCCATGATGTGTCACGGCTGCTGCGGTGAAAGACCCCACCAGGAAGTTCGTTTCGCTGTGTGAGATCCCTGTAGCGCTGTGTGGGCCGCGGAGGAGGGCGCTTGGGGGGTCCAGCGATGGATGGACGGGGTGGCGAGGGAGCTGAGGCTGACGCCGCTGGTGATGCAGTGCTTGCTTGCGCAGGTNGCTTGTGTTGTCACATGTACAGCTTTGCACTTGAATGCCATGGCTGGTGGCTGCCCATTGGCTGACACAGCAAAGCACACCTCAATATATACGCTGTAGGTCGTGATACAACATCACTGCTTGTCTGGGAATGCACAATGTGCTCACTGCTCAGTGACAATGCTTGCACATCTCTGCAGATTGCATGCAGAGCCACTGGAGCGCATTGCAACAGCCAGATCGCCCAAGTTGCTAGGCTTGTCCACAGTGGCCGAGGCTTGTCACATCACAGGCAAGTGTTGCATGACCAGCAACCTGGTAAGTGTGACTGGTCTTTCATACATCAAGCGAAACATGTTTACAACCGTCAAGGTTGAGGCAAGAGTCGACATACCTGTGACAACACCGTGTGCACAGACGGTATGAGGAAACCCTGAGCAATGCCGACGGCAACCCTGGCAAGCATGATTGCAGAGGTGCTAGCTGCTGTGGCTGGGGTGAGCAATGAGGCTGTCGACCAGAGGGAAAAGGACACCATGAGCATGCGGCGTCCGCCCCAGCGCTGTGCTGCCCAACCACCGGGGATCTGCATGCAATGTTGGACAAGCGGTTGCGGGGTATGGCTATCATTCCCCTGTTTTGCATGCTTGTAACCCCCACACAACTTTATTTGTGCAGGGAGTGTACTGATATGNCCTGGCACAGTGAGCTACCTCCTTGAGTGGCTTCTCTTTCTGGGCCTTGGGGCCCCGCCTGTTCTTGAGGTCAAGGTCACTCTCTTCCTGGGGTTTGTCTTTCCTGGCTTGGCTGACGTTCATGCCCTCAAACTGCTTCAGGTCAACCTGTAAGCCGAAACAATTCGGTGTGCTGTGAACACTGAGTGTTTCAAGAGTTTGCTGCTACAGCAACTCGTCAGGCAATGCATTAACTGCTTTGCAGCAGCGCACACATCAGGGCACACATCAGGTNGCTGCAGCGGAAAGCACGGTGTGGTGCAAGACACTCTCTTGCACAGAAACTGCAGCCAGCTTACTGCCTGGCAAACNTGCCAGCCTGATCAATTCAAAATTGTCCCGAGCTTTGGCTCACAATCAGCGGCACTGTAGGGTCTTTATCCCTTGATCATTTCCATCATGAACCAATCTGATGCTGAATTGTNCAGCAGAGGTGGGCACCTGCACACATGCAGGCCAGCGTGATCTTCACATGTCACATCAAACCTAGAGTTAAAGCACCACTGGACGTGCCCGACCGTAATGTGTTGTGCATGTGTACCCCCCTGCATTGCAAGTAGCATTTTCTGTGCTAGCTTGACTTCACAGCTGATCCGACCAAGAGCACTTGACCCAATCAAAGCATCAANGGAGCGTCACTTGAGAGCGGAGGACAACCAGGGTTGCAATAGTAGGAGGCCTGGATTGATGAGCGCTGTGCAGGCGACAGCGGAGAGGAAGGGGTCCAGAGAAAGGAGGTTGTGTACATGATTGGGCAGAGGCAAAAGTAAGAAAGCACAGCACAGGACTTGCGGCCCATACAATTGCAGCTATGGGACTGCAGTCAGACAGGTAAGGATGGGAATTAGTGTGACATATGACTTTCTGCATACCTTGCAAAGTGAGGTCCAATATGGCCCTTGTCCCACATAGCACTGTGCTGCTGCCTCGCAAAAGAATTGCGCGTACTGTGGTCAGTCTTGTGGTCATCAGCAATATCATCTCCTACAACACATGCACAGCAATTGTCTCAGATGTCAGACATATACACGATCGCTTTTGGGAGGCTACGTACGACCTGCAAATTGTGAAAGCAACCTCTCNGACGCACAAGAATCACAAGCAAATGCAGGCTGAGCAGTAGCTTGAAAGCACTGAGCAGGAGTGGCTCTGAATGAGGATGAGCAGGTGCTTGAGCTGCCGGCAATTGTGCTATGGGACACCTCCAGTCATGTAATCAAGACTGGACTGCTGGGCGTGCTTAGCCCCNCTAGGGCAGTTGGTGTTAGCCCTGGGGGGCGAAAGCAACAGCCAAGCAGTCTTTGTCTCCCTGTTTAGCGTCTCCAACNTGTGGGCTGCTGCTGCTAAGCGTACAGCATGCTGGACAACTTGCCTGCTGCGCCTGGGTCTGCCTCTGCCTCGCACTTGTCTTGCAATTACTTGTCCCTCGTTATGCTGCTCACTGGCACCTACGGGTGTGGCTTGGATTGCTGGGTGGACTTCTGCTGCTGTTCCAGTAGATAAACTAATGTGCATCTGGCCATGTATGTGCACAAGAGCACTGGCTGATTGCGGAGGGTTGTCTTGGGTGAGCGGGCTAGGCAAAGGATCCTGAGTGATAGGGCNCTGGCCATATGGCATTGTGTGCTTGCTGTATTCATATCTGGACGTGCAGGTCCAGCGGTCTCCTGCCGCTGTATTCATCCCTTTCATTTGTGCTTGCAATTGCCTTGATGGACATGATGGTTGGCTCTTTGGTAGGGACGCTAGCTGTCACAAAATGTGCACAGATTACAATCCTGAAGGTGCCTAGTAGCGTGGGAAAGCAGCAGCAGAGAACTGAAGCAGCTGTGATACGATTCTTGCAGATATGTTTGGCATCCTGCAAGGCAAAGCAGTCTGTGGTGCCANGCTGCCACATCCACCAAGCCTTTGCAAGATCCTTGTGTGAAGCAAGCAAACATGATATCATCAGCTCCCAGCAAGCTTTTGCCAGGCTCACCTGNGCAATGTGTGCATGCACACAAGCAAGATTGCGGCCCCGGTGCAGTGCAGTAGCAGCTTGAACAACTGTCCATTGCAGAGTGGTTGTTGATGGGTGACTTAGTACAATGGTGCAGGCACTGATTGGGGCGACTTGGTGATTGATACATGCTTTGTTACACTGGTACCTGCAACAGGTATCAAGCTGGTCATCCTTTAGGGCCATCACAATGCTTTGTTTTAATTAAACAGTCGGATTCCCCCTGTTTCTGTGACCCCAATGTAGCTCGATAGATGCTGCATAAACTGCAACATGGGACCAAGTGCTAGCATCTGCATGTCTGCTGGGGACACAATGATGTCGTGTTGCAAATGCTGCAGTGCTGTGAGAGAGCANTGGTGTGATAGCAAGCAGTGTTGACAGTCGTTTGCACTCACTGAGTCTCGGGTGCCTGGTCGTTATGTTGGTGTGTTGTAACGACAAAAGAACTTTTGATCTGGATTTACTGTAGTGTTGAAGGCTTTGGTCTGTAGTCACTGCAGCTGCATGACCGGGAGTTGCACGACTGCCTAATGTGCCAAGGATGCATACCAGATTGACATGCACTCCCACTACATGCCAACAATATGACGCATGGTCATGATGTGTCAAGGCAGTACTTGCGTGACGACTGCTTGCTGTACGCCAGAGCAGGCTTAGAGCCAGTAACAAACTCGGTGCCATATGTGTATACGGTGTCTTGCATATCAAGCGATAGTTGCGCTCTGCTTTCATGCACAGCCTTCTGCATCAACAGCATATAGATGCAGACTCCTTGGGTAATGTCAGCAGAGNAACGTGAAGTACTCATCCATGTCTGCCACAATGATCCAGTCTTCGGGGTCCATGGGCATCTGAGCCAGGCCTGTGATCATTGCCAGATCTTGTAGATCTGGAGTGTAATGATGTAAAATTGTTCTGGTGTGCGCTCCTGCATTCTGAAACTGCGCCTGAGCCTCAAGCAGGCCATCCTCTGGCAATGCTGGATCATGCAGCAAGTCTACATACATCATGTTGGCTTGCACACCAACATCGGCGTAGTGCCTGTAGCATAGCACACAGTGATTGTATATATTGCATGCTGTACAAACAATTTCTTGCAGGTCTGTAAGTCAAGCCACCCTTCATGTTGCTAATGCTACCTGGCAAAATGTGGTGTGAGCTTGGGGCCATCATAGTCTGTGGTGATCAGTGAATATAGCCAAACTTTTGAATCACTGTCATGTACGCGGGTTGCATCTGGATCCCCATCAAATNAACAGTGTTGACTGTGCATGTGTCTGAAGTGTCGTGTATACACTTTGCTATCTCAGCTCAGCTTGTGTTGCACCTGTGCATAGGCTCGGCTAAGGAGGTCTCCAAGGCAGCGTCAGCAGTGCTGCTGCTGGCTGTCATTGTGGGGGTGGCTGAGGTGTGAACAGGGCTTACATGCATTGCACATTTCCTGATGCATGCCACAACACAAACATCCCTCCCTGGTAGTAATCACACCATGACCTCCAGAACATGTAGAGCTCAACACATGCGTACAACAGGCTATGCTGCATACAAACTTATATCGGCGTGATGCTGTGGGAACCTGCATCACCTGTCCTGCCCAAGCGCAGCATTGTCAGGCATGGTGTCCAGCATAGANTTGCAGCCTTCTGGTACTGCTCCTGCAGTGGCAGCTAGTACCTTCAGCCAGCGATCCCAGGTGTGATGGCCCAGTGCAATGACAGTGCTCAGCTATGCACGACACTGATCGTACAGATTGGAACAGATTGGAACTGTGACCCACTGTGTGCAGAGTGGGCAGGTGGTGCAGATTCTGAACAGCCATCTCAGCTTTGATCAAGATTCTGTGAGAAAACAATTGTGATGCTCAAGCTGTGTACTCATGTCCATGTCCAGCCTTCTGTTGCGCAACAGCAAAGTCACAACATGCAGGTGACCAGTGCTGATCGATGTCATGTCCATGCATACGGCAACAGTCAAGCTCACCCAACAAAGTATTACATGATGGACAAGCTTCAAGACAAGGTGAGGGACTTTGCACGTGACGAGACTGATGACAGTTGTTGTGTGCCACCATGTGAGTCTTCAGATCAATGCAACCTTGCTGCAGGTCAATTACATTGAGAGCAGAATAAGCAGCTTTGCAGCAGATTTTGAGGNCATTTGCGCCTGTGCAACTTCCTGTGCCCGCCCTTCCATAGCGCCGACAGAGACTACCCTGGTATACAAGGTAGCTCTGAGATCATTGCGCTCACAATGCCTGATATAATTTCAGGAAGTGTCTGATGAGATATCAAGCGTGCTAGACTGGCAAGGCAGCATTTGATGTAGTTATGCGCAAGCCCCCACCAGCTGCTCATACATACTGTATTCTTGTACCTGCTGAAAGCAAACCAGAACGATGANATGAGTGCGCACACTTGTAGACACATGCATTTACGTGGCCCTGCACCATTTGGGAACTGCATTGACTTCCAGGCTTGCTTCCTTCGATGTCGGTGGACGAAACGCTTGTAACGCACGAAACGCTCAGTCGAAACTCTTGTGACAACCGTCTTCTTCGCTACGAAGTTGACTGGCAGTTCGCAAGCTGGTCGTATANATGCTGCTTCTGTGTTGCTGTGTATGCTGGACTTTTGTTGGCAGAGATGTGTTGCAACACGCAACTTGACTACCTGGGAATATGATCACACATCATTGAGCAATCTGTTCAGTTTGCATGCTTGTTTCAGACAACACCTGACACACACTGCACAGTGTGGTGATTGTTTGTCTACCACTGAAGGGATTGCAATACCAACAGCAAGTTACCTTTTCTCTGAGAACCTCGACAGTTGCCATCATGGTTGCAATGTACACACCAGCTGTGAAGGGGTTCAAGGGGATCTCTTCCTCTTTGCGATTTGCCCTCACTCGCTGACCCACCTCCTACATATGGCACACACATGTTCAAGACAGGCTGATCAGATGAAGTGACATGTGATCAAGCAAAGTTGACCCAACAACTGCATTGCAATCGCCTGCTAGCTGTGAAAGACCGGCATGGCAATGCTGACACTTTGCACGTCACGTCCTTGAGGCTGTCATGACGGTTGAGCATGCGAACTCCAGTTGCGTGTTTGATAGGTCTACATGCTGAAGGTTGCACACATGACCAATTTGTGTGGTCAAGGGATCACGTGTGTGGTCACGCAANGCTTGCATCTTGAACATTGCTGCTGTGATCCTCCACTCTTTCTGCCGCAATACTGCCAGATGTGCTTTTCTCAATACGCTGAATGGTGGTCGAGTCAGGGAACCAGGCATCAGTGCCAGACAGCAGCCTGGGCCTGGAAGGCAGCAGAGGCCTTATCTCCTCCTGAGCACTTGCATACCGCCTGCAACCTGCAGTAAACCCAGACACTCAACCATCAATCCATATGATAGGTACCGTATGCACATGCCATGGCGATGTTGAGCTTCCAGGTAGAGGCACATCGAATGTTTTGCAGACAGATTACCACACTATGCAGCAAGTGNGTACTTCTGAGCAGCCATCAGGTCTGCAGAAACGCCTTACAGTCTTTGTCTAGATCTACGAACTCACGATATCGATAACCATTTCCGTGTTGCGACGGCCCAGCGCAGCATGCACTGATTGCGCCAGCTTGCGACGGCAAAGTTCTGCTGACATGCAGGACAACCAGCACAGCCGACTCGGCAGATTGCATGGACCATCGCCGGAGGGCTCATGGGATTGTACGCGTACAAAAATTGGCAATCCTCCTGCTATCACTGTCCCGAATCTCTCAAGCTTTTCAAGAACTGGAGGTCGAGCCAACTAAAANGCTCTGCTTGTTGACTGCAGCTGTGGACATTGCCAAACGTCTCGCCCTCTCCTCTTGTTAGGTTGTCATCAGATGTGTGTGAGCAAAACTGCANTGCGATTGGGTGGCGTCCTATTGTCTATTTTGCTTGTTTTTGCTCTCACCACTTTCTTTCGATAAGTCTGTGTTGTGTCACACCAGCAACATTTTCTGGCCTGACAGGAAGGCCATGCTTACCGGTATACAGGTCTGCAGTTGTAGATTATCATGTTGTGCATGTGCGCTTGAGACAATATATACTTTTAAAGTTGCCGTCACCACAGTGATTGCAAGCTAAATGNGTGCCAAGCCTGTAAATAGCCAGCTCAAAAAAAGTTGGCATGTAAATCACACTGCCTTCAGCAGATCGCCACAGACGCAATTTCAGTGNATATGCAATCCTGCTCTGCAGCTGCCTGAGCTACTTGTGCTGCTGCAAGTTTGCTTTCCAGCGTTTCTGTTCATGTCCATGGGTAGTGCAGGAAAGTGTGTATGTGATTACATGGCAGAAGCATAGATTACAGACTAGCATGACAGACACTTGTGCAGTTGCAATGCGTGGTAGTTGTCAATGCAAGCTGGAGCTTGTGCGATGTGATAGAAAGGCCATGTACACACAGGAGGCAAAGGCATGCATAGACTCACCGGCTTCCTCTGCCTCATTGATGTCAAAATGCAGCTCTGTCAGTAGGTAGTGACATACTTCAGTGTTGCCTAGCTGGGCTGCAAAGTGCAGGGAGTTCTTGCCAGTGCCGTCCTTTACTTCTGACAGATTGTCTTGACCAAAGTGCAAAGCTGCTTTTTGCACGTCTGCTACGCTGCCAGACTGTGCTGCAGTCAACAAGGCTTTGGCCTTGTCCCTTTCTTGCATAGCTTGACTAGTCTGGTTGCTTGAGTCTGTATTGTTTGTATCATTGGCAGCACTTTCCTCATGTGTTTCGAGCACTGGCCAGGTCAAGCTTTGGTCTAGCTTCTGCAATGCAACGGACAACGTGCCATCTGCAACTGTATGCTCAATGGCCGCTGCGTCGACTGTGCTATACAGCTGAGTGATATCCNGCGCCCACTACACTCACTATGCTGCTGCCCTCACCAGCTGCTCCAGGGTTGAACAGGCACTGCAATGCAGCCAATGCATTCTCAGTATAGTCCATTGGCAACAGCCAGGCACAACATGCTAAGCAGTACTGGCTGTTTGATGACGCACGAAAGTCATCCATGCTGGCTGTTTGGCAACGCGTGANAACATCTGAGGGCTATGTGATACAGTACACAGTACGCTGGATTGCATACTTAGCGGGCAGCACATGCCTGATGATGGACGTGCTTGACATGGCAGATGCTTGTTCGGGTCAGCAGGCGAAGGGAGTCACAGCAGACTTGGCAAGAGCCCAATGTGTGCAGTGGCCCTGGGGCTTCCAAACTCNCAGTCATTGACAACATTCTCCTGATCAACATACACAAGATTGATTTGCCAAAATGCTGGCCCCTCCCTTCCGTGCTGATGTCTGATCAGTCGACTTTACTCCGGCTCAAGTGTCTCCAGTGCTGCAGTGAAGGTTATGTGGCTGCTGATGATGCTTACCATATTGGCGACCTAGTTTGGCAGCGGTGTGCAACTCTGCAAAACACAAACCACAGCACAGCCTGCTCTGACCTGCCGCCTGTATGTGACTTGAATGACCTGCNAGTTGTTTGGCAGCGCAAGTAACAGTGTATGTGGTGAGGTACTCACAGAGATGCAGAAAATGGTTGATGGCTAGTACATGGGTCTCACGCTGCACACAAAAGCGTGGGGAGCTGTACTGTGTGCCACAGAGTTTCAGTGCAAGGCTATACACCTGTGCCCTACAACAAGCTGTGCACATCATACGGTACAGAGTGATTTGCATATTTCAGGTGACACAGGCAAACAGGGAAGTCAGGCAAACAGGCATTCAGGCAAACAAGCTCTGTACACCATATGCAGATAAGATGTCGCAGCGTGACGACCCTGTTGCATGTCATAACCAGCAATACTGTGGTGGGACTAACAATCAGCCGGATTAGCCCCTGAATACTTCTTTACAACGGTTTCCCNCAGATGCTCAAGTACACTGTGACAGCTCACGGACGGTGTTCAAGGCGTGCAAGAGCTGCCGAGCAGCAGAACGTGTTTCATGAATAGATAGATCAAGGTGTCGGAACAGGCGTTGTCTCCGTATGCAGACTACGCTTCGCAGATTTTCAGCGCACTTGGTAGAACTCGGCAGCGCGACTTCATCAGGATCCTTCACAGTGTCGTGCCGGGCCCGGCGCTTGCGCTTGGCCGGNAGAGAGCAAGCTACAGCAGGTATGCACTGGCTGATTTCTAAGCTGCCATGAAAGGGGGCAAACAAGCAGCAAGGACTGCTATGGCTGGAAATACACATGCAGTGTTACATGTGNGACCAGCCATTTGCAGCGCTTGCAGTGCACAAATCAGTAGCGACATTTGTGGCATGACTTACACGTGACGTAGAGACACTGATCATGCAAGTGG
The DNA here is from genome assembly GCA_000818905.1 of Trebouxia gelatinosa. NCBI lineage: Eukaryota > Viridiplantae > Chlorophyta > Trebouxiophyceae > Trebouxiales > Trebouxiaceae > Trebouxia > Trebouxia gelatinosa. Next base: position 7,676,278 of record KN805368.1, on the reverse strand, counting down.
CGTGACACAAGTATGTACACACATATTGCACCGCCTACTGTTGCATGCTCAAATCATTATTGTGTGTCATGTCTTACCGCAACCTGACAGCATGTGGCGTTGCAGAAACATGAAACTGACTATTTTGCTCTCAGCCATGCACGTCGGAACAAGCAGAAGAGGTGTCGCAACAGCCAGCAACAGCACATCAAGTAGTCTTTTTAGCAAGTCTGCTGGCTGGGGGAGGCATGCTGTCTTTTGCGCGCTTGGTGATGCCCAGCATAGCCTCAACCTTGCGGTCACCAGTCAAGGGCGTTTTGCCACCTCCCAACACAGGGGTGAGAGCCACCTGGCTATCCACAGTGGCATACCCACTTTTGGGGTCACTGCTTTGGCCTGGCCGAATANTCTGCATATGCACAGCCAGCTACAACAACATTGGCTGTGCCTGCAGGAGTCCTTTACTGTTGCTATCTCCTGCACAACACTGCTTCTGAAGTGATGTCTCACATGACTGCAAATCAGGTCAGAGGACTCTGGCACCAGCCCTAACTGCCGGTTAGCAACACAGCACGCTTACTGTGCAAAGCACCAAAGCCATGTTGGAAATCTGCAGGTGGTCAGCCAGCTGGCTGTCTGCGTGGAAGCTATGACACAGTGTTTGGTCATCTGTTTGCCAACAATACTGTTCCAACTGAAAGGCTGGCACATTTTCTGCAACAGCGGCCTGCAGCTGCGGTCTTGGTGCTCATCAGCTGTTCCAAACATCTACAGCTTTGTACAGTCTCACTACTGGGATGTAGGCTTGTTCAAGTATTATACACTGCAGCAGGTATGCAATGGACTGCATAGCCATGCAAACACATTCATACTGCTCAAGGTGGCAGATTGTCCAACAGCGTTGCACTGCTTGCAGATACCAAACTTTCTGCTGGCAGCTCCTATGCTGTTTCTTTCAGTTGTGGCATGTTATACCCTCAGCTGCCCAAGTTGGAAAGGCTTCATACCTTCCATCACCGCTTCAGCTTTGCAAGTTCCTGATGCAGAGCGTGATCACACCGACAGCGTTGCAACTGACAAGCATCTGAAAGCGTTGAGGTCCCGCCACAAACCAGACACAGCTTTATGCAAAGCAAAGAAATCTGATGCAGTGGCTGCAAGCAAGCAGCATGGTTTCATGAGCAGTGCAGCAGCACCATATGTCATCCATTTGGGGTTCCTGACGGCTACTGCAGTTGCAGTCATGAATATACAGGTGGTCACCAGGTATGACTTCCTTGCCAATGGTTTTCACATGCTGCATGAGTCTAGGCTCAGATGCTGTTTTGCAGGTNTGCTTGCGAAACAAACTGAACGTTTAAGCTCTACAGCTTGTTATCGTTTTTGTGATCAACGTCGAAGTCCCGGTTGCCTCCGTTGATCCTTGATCAGTGACTCCGAAAGCTGTTTTGTTGCAGTCCACGCTCGAAACGAGCACACTACACCACATTGCGTNTTGGTTTCGCTCGACACCTTCTCTGCTAGGATCTCTAGCGTCCAGCGGCAAAATACCTTCACTTGCAACACAGTAAAACGCGGAGTTTGTAGTACACACAGGTCTTAAGGAACCCTCTGTGCGTTTGCCCATCTTCAGCTATGGCGGGATTGTTGCGGAGATCCCGACTTGTATTGGAAGGTTCCAGGCTTCTTGGTTCACATTTACGGCTGGCACAAGACGTACCTGTTTTCGCGATGTATCAAGCAGCTTCTTTTACAGCTGCGAGTCCTGGCAAAGCAGTTCGCGCTCGCAAGAAAAGTCAAGATCAGAAGGCAGGATCCGAAACGCTTGTTGGGGACGTGCCTGGTGGTGGAAAGCTTGGAGACGGCAGCAGCACACCAGACAAGCCTCGACGGAGCCCTTCGGCGTATTCACATTTCCAGAAAGAGAAGTTTGCTGAGCTGAAAAGCAGTTCTTCAGACAAGATTAACGTCGGCAAAGTTGCAAAAGATATTGCTGCACAGTGGAAGAAAATGTCAGAGGCAGAAAAGAAGCCATATCTTGCCAGTGCTGTAGCTTCAAAACTTGCTCACCCTCCCTCCACTAAATCTCCCAAACCCCCCAGCAAAATAAATGGGTACCGCTTGTTTGTCAAGGAAAACTTCGAGTCTGTTAAGGCCAGAAACCCAACTGTAGGGGTGAAGGAGGTGATGACAGCCATGGGTCATGAGTGGAAAGCCAAAGCACAGGCCGACAAAGACACTTACAATGCAAAAGCTGCAGACTACAACCGTACTCTGAGTGAGTCTTAAAGTTATAGCTCAAATTGGCTGCACATCACTACTGGCTAGTGCGTGTATTGGCCAGGTATGCCTGAACATGACGAGTTTGGATCTATACATAAATTGACTGAGGTCATGTATAACTGAATCCAGTTTTGGCCTCCTGTCCTGTCTTCAGTTTGCTTCAGTAAGTGCAGTTATGCTGCAACAGCCTGTGTGGTACATGTCAAGTGTGTACAGTGTAGTTGTTGACAGCATGTTTAGCAGTGGGTAAGCAGGTGTGAGCATAGGGTCATCCCCATTTTTTGTCTGTTTAGCTAGTATGATAGTAGTTTGTCAGCGCATGTGACCATGTTGGGCAGACCAACAGACTGTCATTTAGTGAGCCAGGCAGCGAGCTTGCCTTTGTGTCAGCTGTTGCTTCAAATCCCCCAACTGAGCACCATATCACAAGAAGCACACCTGTGGCATACCTCATGACCCATCACTGCAGCTCCTATCACAGAGCCTCCTGTCAACAAGTATTATAGTATGCACCAGCGAACACTATAGCTCATCACCCTCCAAGGACTTCCATGGTGAATGGAATACACTCTCAGTATGTGGGACAAGACTACTACTAACACTAGTACAGGATCTGCACCGAGTCAATGCAGTGATACCTAGCGTCACGCAAAGGCAGCTGGCCTCCCAGGTAGGGGAGAAGATGTTCCGAATCCATCGGGGATGTGGAGGATCCCCTAGACCAAATGTATACCAAGCAAGGGCCAGGCAATGCAGGAACTTGGCAAGATGACAGAATGCGCTCTGTACCTGCTCCTGCAAGTACCCTGTCATGATCGTCACTTATTGGATTTGCTTGCAGCCGGCAATGGCTGGTAAGCATGTGTAGCCATGCCTCGAACTTCAGCACACGCTCGCAATATGCTTTTTGTAGCCTTGACGCTTACCAACAGAAGTGTCCCCATGCCTGACCAGTGTTGTCAGGTTGCAGTCTGCAATGGTACAGTTACTGTGAGGTGTTTAGGCTGTAACCAACAGCATGTATCGCAACAGTCACAACAACAACAAACACACAGTGTTTGCAAGCCGTCAGATGTGGACTGATTGATGGAAGCCTTTTGTCAGACTTGACTCTACCTTGCATGTGATCCCGGCACAATCATGCATAACAGGCGGGCATGATAGCATCCATTCCTTGACCACCTTATGAGTTGCTACATGCCATGAGGAGCATTGCAACTTGTATTGTATCACCATGTCGCTCGTACTGGTGCAATGCCGGTGTTGCAGGGCTTGCTCCATCTGGAACCTTAAAGATTTAGTTCCTTGAAAGTACCTAGCTGCAGCAGTTAGCAGTCAGTCAACATTGCAATTCAGCATCATGCGGGTGCAAACAGAGGCAGATGCACTGCGACACCACACAGAATGCAAAGAGACAGTAACAGAATGACCCAGCCTGTTTTTGCACAGATGTCATATGTTTACCAAGTCAACCTCTGCTGACTCAAAGAACCAAATGCATAGTCTGGTTGCTTGACCCCAGCTGCTACTCTGCAAAAACTGGCGTCTGCGCACACTGAGTGCTGCAAGGCAGCTTCTGGCAGAAGCAGCACAAGAGTTGCTGGAAAAGAACTGACAAGCATCTTGTGAACACCACAAGTGTGAAGTCACTGTACAGTCAAATACGGCTGCTGCTGCTCTTGTCCCAGAAGAGCTGCCCCTTCCTTTCAGAAAGCTGTCGCCATCGCATAACAGCAATTGCAATGATCTTTCTGCAGCCAGGAAAGGCCCACTCATCAAGAACTGTTCCTGCCGGTTTATGACATGTGCAGCAGCACCCTGACTTGGCTACAGCCTTTCTGTGAGGCTGTGAGACCACAAAGCATGCTGCAGCTCAAGCCATAAGAACTACCGTTCACAGACAGCGCTGACTGTTGCACCAACTCTGTGCATTACATCAGTCTTGCTCAGTGCTTCCATCATTGCTGATCGTCATCATTGCCTGGCAAGTATTTGCTTCAGCATGTCATTACAAGGCCAACCTTGCCAGAGTGCTAAATGTAAATGTATGTGCATGATCTTGCCAGAACGTAAATTCTCACATGTATACCCTTGGAAACACAGCCATGGCCTGTGCCAAGGAAATATAGCCAAAGCACAGCGGCACCATATTGTAGATTTGCTACATAAGTACCCTACAACATGTATTGTCATTTTGAATATACGTCATACAGCAAATAAGATGTGGAAGTGAGCACAGTGTCAGCCAGCGGTGGCTATGGCTGCAGGTGTTGTTGCAGGCATCATGTATCCTGCTGCAGTGACTGCTTGAAAGGCTCCATCCAGCCATGCCAAGCGTGGCAACACCCAGCTCTGAAGCGTAGTGAAGGCTTGATTGTAAAACGCCACAGGGTCAGTGGCGCCGTACGGTGCGAGCAAGACATCACTCCACCTGCATGCATGCCAGCATTCCTATCATGGCACACTCATGTGTGACAACTTGAACAAGCAGGGTGCACTGCAACAGCTACATGCTTTCTTGTAGCATGAATGTGCAAACATCCCGCTGCTACATTTGCTCGCCATGGCGTGCAATTGGCACTATGATGGTGTCTCCGCTGAAGGGTCACTTCAACTCTATGTGGCACACACTCTCTGCACAAGTTTTGGTCACCTGCCCCCTGATGACGCTGAGGACACAGACCAAAACTTATAGATGCAATCATATGCTTGTGATCGCCAGGTACATTGTTGTGAGAGGCTGGAGGATATAGCTGCTGCTGGATGAAGCCAGCATTGCGCCACCGGGGGAAGTGCTTGCAGGCACAGTGTGTAGCAATGGGCTACAGGCTGATTCTGAGTATGTTCAGAGGTTTCCAGAGACATGGCATGCATCCACGCTTGACACCCATTGTAGCAGTGCAAACGCTGGCTCTGCAATGCTGATACTTTGCCTGTTGCACTGCATATGGTCATGCATGTTTGCAGCATTCATGTATTGCTATTATATGACATGTGGGCTGACGCCAACCGCTGCAACAGTGACATGCAAAGAATCTCTATGTTGTGCAGTTGCAGCTATCAGTAACTTCCACGCAAGCACACATGCCCAGACTCAGGACAAGCATTTTAAAGTATCACTTGTGTAAATGCGCAGACAAAAGTCACTCCACAAGAGCAGCAGCAGCAGCAGCACCAACAAGGCAGCAACAGCAACAGCAGCAGCACCCACAGCAGCAGCAGCGCAACAGCAAGTTCATTGAGCTCGCCTCTGGAATCCTCTGAGAGCCGCAGGCTGCAGACTGCTTTGCACAGAGGACAGAACACCAGTGACCGCCGCATCAGACCAGTTGCCCCTCCTCAGCTCCACCCAGCGCTCAGCGCACCCCCGCACAAAGCTGGGGTCGTCCCACAGGCGAATGAACCAAGTAGCCAAGGGGAAGGCTGGCTGGTGGCTGCATCTACTGGTCTCATTGCATATGTTGAACAGCCAGCCCTGAGGTGAAATGGCACTGCCGCCGCTGCTGCCATTACTGATGCCGTTGTTTTCAAACCCGTTCACAGGGAAGCCGCAGCAGGTCCCGAAACCATTCTTGGGACTCCATGTTGGCCCCATGTTGAGCAAGCCATTCTTATCCTGCAATGACACCTCCTGTGTGTTGCTTTTTCAGACATGCCGTGTGTTGCTGTCTGCTGGTGCACCTTGTGTGCTGACAGCTCTGTCATCACTGTTAAGGAGTGATAAACTGTGTGCAAGAAAAACATGTCGCCAGCATTCAACCCTGTGAGTGCAAAGATTGGCAGTGCACTTAGTTGCAACATGCACTGGGGCTACAAGTGGTGCCATAAAGGCTGTGCCTCACACCTTTGATCGATACCCACATCATGCCCAGCATATACAGGGATGATGATTTCAGCAGCTTCTAAGCTTACTGTGCAGATCCCTGCTTGGTGGTGCCATGCCAAATGTTAGGTTACCTTGTTTGTGAAGCTAGTGCCGTGGTAGGTATGCTTTGCATTCTTGATGATCTCGTGCACCAGGAACCAGTCTGTGAAGGTGACAGAGTCAGCGTGCTTGCGCCAGCCATTCAGTGGGTCCAAGAAGCCGGCACCAAATAGCGCTGCCTCAAAATCGTTCATGTACCTGTATCAAACAACTGTAAACATTGGTTGTTTAATGCATTGCAGACAGGCTGCCTTCAGCACGCAATATGCCCGCACTCATGCATGAGGTATGCTGCTTTGCGGCAAGTTTCACTCAAGTGCAGCACATGCCACGCTAGCATTGCTGGCTATTGAGTAGGTATGTATGAGGTAAGCTGCAGGTGTGACGTGGATGGCTGCCATGCATGCTGATGCACTTGCGTCAAGATTTGCAGCTGTGCAGGTTGCAGCCAATAGCCTTTGTGGGCAACCTGAACAGACCAAGCTGGAGTCTGTCCAGAACTGCTGTACACCTGCTTGGTGAGTTGACATGGTGCATACGATTATGCAATCACATATGATTTGACACATTTTTGCAGACTTGCCTCCAGGCACAGAAATTTTGCTGCACCTATGTTGCTGTTGTTTGAGATGTGCCACCATGCATTGTATACACCAGTGACAGCGACATGCTTGTCAACGTGTGGATCTGCTTAAATTACATCAAGACACCAAATTTATGTGTCACCACATCTAGACCGCATTGTCCATGAGCTTGGTGCATTGCTCAGCAATGCTTCTGACATGGCCACAATGCTTCTTACTCTGTCCTAACAATGGCTGCTGGTAAAGGAAGCATGTGCAACATTGCCAAGATTGCTACTGTCCGCCGGACAAGACTAGTAGGTCTGTACATGGCGTACTCCACATGGCGTATGCAGCAAGCCGTGCTGTGCTTGCCTTCAGTGCAAGCAGCTTTGCAGACTCACCCTTGAATGTAGTTCAGCTTGCTTGTGTTGAAGTCGCTTGGGTACTTGACAAGCCACTGCATGCCAGACCTGCACATACCAGGTACATGTGTGCATTGCCACTGCTTTGCCATCCTCAGTCATACAGGTGCAATGACCAAGCAAGCAATGTACATGAGCTGCAGTCAGTGTTTCCATGTTCAGGCTGGATGCTGTACTGGGCAGAGGCAATACGGTATCAAGTCTGATGGTGTCAGCACCTGACGGAGGAAAAGGCAACTCTGCAACATCAGCGTCATGCAATGCATTTGCCTTGCAGCTGAAGACAGGTTGAATATACATACATGCAGACACGACTGTCTATAATGCACTGAAGAAGCAGAAGCTAGCAAGTTAGGACCTGCTGCTCTGAGCCGCATAGACCCTGAGCCCACAAGCGTGAGCTTCTGCCCTTTCTACATTGCTGTTTTTCATACCATGCAGCATGCCAAGCTCAAGAAACAGCGCTGAATAACATCGGGAGCTGCTGCAGCTCAGAGCTTGACATGTGCTACAACACTGCCTGTTGAGTTGGACACATGCATATAGAGATATACACACATGTACGCTACACGTTGTTGCTTTGCAGCATTGCTTGAAGAACTGCTCGCAGGCATATGTACTGCATATCATGCAAACCACAATGGAGTTGTATGCGATGTTCTCACATTGTGTTGTTGATTGTTGGCTCGTTCTTTGGGTTATCCCCATGCTTGTACTCCAGAATGTAGCCGCCAGTGAGGTCATTGTCGGTCTTACTATTCTTTGCAATGTCAACTCGGTTCTTGCCCTGCAGGCATTCCACATGGCATGAGTCAGCCTTGTCTTTGACAATGTCTGTCCCTCTGGTGCTAGTGCTATCTGTACAAGATCTGCTGGCTCGTGTGCATCAAGCTTGTAACTGTGCAATGTCGTTTTCAGTGGTGCAACACCAGTGCTGTCATGACAGATGGCAGGCTTGGGCTGAGTATCTGTTGGGGCGTCAAGCATGCTGTGGTTGACATAGTTGGGGGCATGCGTGCAACGCTTGAGGCTGTCATTCAAGAGATGCATCATGCCAAGAGCTGCTTTGCACGCAAACGTGACAGCTTTATACTTTAGGGTGTAGATGTCTAATCCTACAGCCTCCAAACCTGCCAGGTTGTAAGCCAGCCTGCAAGAGCTGTGGATACCGAGACAGCACTCCTGCAGTGGGTGTTGCTGCACCTTGGACCACAGTGACAATGCAGATTGCAGATGCAAACAATGGTGTTGAGGAGATGGCCACCTGATCAACATGTTCCTCCAAGACAATAATGCCTTTGTAGTCCTGAGGATTTATCGGCTTCCCATCCTCAATGAGGTATAGCTGCAGCAGCAGCAAGACAGCCATTTGTCTCTGTAGCTGCTCAAGCATTTTGTTGTGTTGCAATTAGCTTAAGATAGATGTGTACACGGCGCAATGCCTTGATGTAGGCCTGACTGAGTTTAGCTGTGCAGCAGGCAATGCGCAAAGCAGATTGCATATCAGCACGGGCATGTCTTGCAAACACAGCTGTGTAACTTCAATCAGTACACCAAATGCTCGTGAATGCTGCCCTTTTGCACAAGGCATATGCCCGCAAAATACAGTGACACGACAGCAGGGTCATCATTGACACACTGAGTGCAGTAGGTGTTGGGCTGCACCTCGCGCTGTCATGACAGGAAACAGATTGCGCACAGAGGCTACTGTCATACTGAAATGATAGCATTGTCTCTGCGGTTACTGCAGCAGCCACAAGCAGGGGCTTTGTTTGAGACCGCACCAGGCTGTACTGCCACGACCTCAAGTAAGCGATGCAGTTTTGATCAGGAGAGTTGATGTTGGTGGGGCATCCAGAGCACGGAGACACAAGCAATGCAGACAAGCATCTGTCTCAGCACCACTGAATTCAAGCAACCTTACTTCTTGCACTGCAAGTTGATTGCGTTGAGGGAGCACTGCCGGTGTATAGCAGCTTTTGGGCTCATCACCTCAGTGTATTGTGTGTGCGGTGTCCACATGCTGCTTCCAGCACTGAGCTTCATGGCCAACACTTCATGCAGCCCAACAGTGTCATTTTGGGGACCTCTCAGAACCCAGTTCTTGGCTGTGGGTAGCCCCCCAATAGGCTGGCTGTCATCCAACTTGATGTAGTACTGCCGAATGGTGTCCCTCAAAGCTGCAGCGCAGCACAAGATCTGCACAACCTGCTGACTATTGCAATGCAACGCTCTTACACCGTGATGAGGTGCTTGTTTGTGTGTGGTGATGCTGGAGTTTCATCAGCACCCACAGCAATGGTCAGGAGTCAACACTGCAGCATAGCACAGGGTCTGCAAACCTGCTGAGCCATTACAGGGCAACATTCTAACACTGTGGCGAGGTGCTTGTTTGTGTGTAGTGATGCTGTGGTTTCATCAGCACCCACAGCAACGGTCAGGTTGAATGCAAATCACTGCAGGCTAAGGCGATGCACTCTTGATGCAAATAACGCTTCCCTGTATAACATCATGCTGCAGATGAGTTTTCAGACAAGTGAAATGTCAGGACATTAGACTTGGATGTGTCTATGTTTGTGCGGCTCACCTGAGTTGTTGCCACCCCTCAGGCGGATTTTGCCGGATCCACTGTAGGTGGCGTTTGCAACAGCCGCTGAGCAGGTGCACATCTGCATGTCCACAAGCTTGGCAGCTTGTCCATTGTTGCCGTTTGTGATGGCTTGCCCATCTTGACCCACGCCTCCGCCAGAGACTGCCTGTCCATTGGTGTCCACGATGAAGACAGGAATGCCTGGAGTGGGTGTGAAGCCCACACGCTGTAAAATTGCACAGCACGCCGCCTCTGCATGTACAGGAGCACGCATGACAGTAAGGGATATGACCTGTGGGGTTGCATGTACAAGCGCAATTATGACACCAAGGGAGATGGATTTGAAAAGAGTCCGGCTGTGGCTAATGCATCTTGTTCAATGTGTCCTGAATACACTGACTGTTCGTTGATGTTTACAGTGGACACAGGAATGCCAGCAGTGTGTATGGACTCAACACATTGTGGGGTCGAACAACGTGTCGCCTCTGCATAAAGTGACCCAGTTGACATAACTCCGACAGGCTCCGAAAGCGGGTGTTTTTTGTTGTTTGCCCATGTTGGCCAATGTCTCTGCCAGAGACTGACAGCATGCGTGTTCAGACAGGATTGCCAGCAGTGTGTGTGAGCCCATGTGCTTTAGGCTTGCACAGCATGCTGCCTCTGAGTCATGGCAATGATGACAACATGGACTGACAGCAGTTTGCAGCCTGTCCAGCCACTTTTGCGGAGACTTCGATGTCAATGTCAGATACTGGAGCAGCTGTTTGAGGGCACCAACTCAGCATGCTGCAGGAGTGCACAACCTGGGTCTTGTAATGTAAGCCGAGGTTTTAGGTTACGTGCGGCATGCTTAGTGATGAGTGCGAAGCTGGAGTAGTTATGCTGCTAAGTCAGGGTCACAGCATAGTCGTAGTACGCAGAGCAAAGTCTGTTTGCCTTGACCAAGAGAAGCTGTAGCTTCCTTGAGATGGGCAGTGATCAAGTTCAGATGCAGGGTCTAGATGCAAGGGTAAAGGTTGCAATACAACTGTTGTGTTACGGCCACTGGCTACCTCACTCATTCTACCATCGAGAACTTGTGGCGCACGCATACTTTTGTTTTGTGAGGCGGGCAATTGCAGCCAGCCAGGGTTCNTCATGTGGAGCACGTGTGGCTGACTGCACTCAAGTGACACATGTCAGCCCTTCAAATTGGGTACACTGGACTACTACTGCCAGCCAATAAACAACCAGTGCACTCAGTAAGCTCAAGAAACAGGCTATGTTATCTGTATGGAGGTTAGCCATTTTCACACACCACAAAAGGCTTGCCAATGCACAAAACAAGGCCTGCATGTCATGGAGGTTAATTGCCTGTGGCTTGCACACTCAAGGCTTGGTATTTCTTGAGCATGTTTGTAGACTCACTGCCATATAGGAGGAGGGCAATGAGCAGGACTCCTACCCCGTCCCATACGTCTGCAGGTCACTGCTTGTGAGAATTGAAGCAAATGGACTCCAGTGTCTGCTGCTAACAGTGCGCTTGTTGCAATACCTTTTTCTTTGAGGAACACCCCTGGGAATGCCCAGCGCACCAGACCCTTATTTTTGCNGCTGCAGAATTGCTATGAACATGTGCAAACAGTGAGTTGTGGGCTTTCTTGTTATCAGGCTGTCACCCTGCCAGTATGCTGGCCTACACATTGGCCTACACATCTTGTNGGGGTAAGCAATCCCCAGCTCCATCCCCATCCAAGCTTGACCCACCCCAGGTGACAGTGCAGCAAATGCTGGACTCGGTGGCATTGCCAGANGAAGCAGCACAACTGCACAGCCACACATGCACAGGGCGTTCAGCCTTGAGCCAGCATCCTTGTGCCGTCCTGNTGCTCTGCTGAAGTGCTGCGCCGCATCAAGTCCACCAACTCTTCAGGCTCGCCTACGCACAGCAACACAGCTTTGGGTACCTATTAGCTCAGTTGGTAGATAAGCAGTAGNACCCTTTTGGATGTACTGCACAGCCCAAACACCATAGAGCAATGCCGAATAACAACAGTACAACAGTTGAGAAGCTTGACACAGCAGCTACACCATCTGGGTGGATCCTCACACTAGCTCAGATGGGCAAGTGATAGTGAACATGCAAGTGCTCAAGCAGGTTATACCTTGAGCAGGGTCTCTAACACGTGAAAGGCCAGCTTATCCACCAGTAGGTCCAGAACCCACTCCTCTAAGGCAGCCAGGCAGGTGGGCTCAGCCGCCAGCTTGGCTCGGGTGCCTGGAGTGTCCCTTTGTATGCACTCCAGCAGTTGCATTCGCTGCTCTGCTGAAGTGCTGCGCCGCATCAACACAACCAACTCCTCAGGCTTGCCTGCACAGAGCAACACAGCTTTGGGCAACCGCAAAGAAACATGATACAAAACATGTGACGTAAACTAACACAGATGAACAACAACAAAATTGATACATAATATACAGCATGATGTAAAACATGCAGCAGTCGTAGGAGCTGCTCTGCATCAGCTCTAGGGTCCTTCAGATTCACGAGTAGACAACTATACAGCCTCAGTCATGTCTAATTGTGCTGGTAGAGTTGCTTGGCGATTGCATGCGGTGCTGTGCTGAGATGCTGCATTACCAACTCCAACAACCTGTCATGAAACATTGTGTGAGCCCACTGCTGGTGCTGGCAATGCCCAGCAGCCACTGGTGGTGTTGCCATTGCCGTGGGTGGCATTGCATGGCTCGGTTACGAGCTGTATCAGTATTCAGAGAAGCCCAAGAATGTGTCTGAAGCTCTAATCAAAGAAGGCATCATTGGAAAATGATGCAGGTAGTTTGCAGCAATGCACAAGACAGCTGTCAGCAATTACCATGAGCGTGCATGTCGCAGCTTTGCAGCATGTTGTGACAAGACTTCATGGTTGCTGCAGCTGTAATTGACCTGTTGGANAGTGCAGAGCTGCAGTCAGCTCTTTCAGCAGTGAGCTGTGAGAGTGCCGAGGTAATGTAGTGACATGAGTGCTATTGATGAACCTTCCACCGTTGCTGGATATGTGATTGCTGACACAGCTTTGCTATCTATGCAGCCGGGAGTGACACTTCGGAACAAGGCAATCACACAGGTTTATGAAACAAAACAATAGCACACAACAGAAGACAGTCTCAGCTCCACATTACTTGACATCAACACACCACATAAATACCCTCGCCAAACAAACGCTGTGTACCCGGCTGTACGGACACNGCAAACAAGCTAGTCAGTTTGCACTGCTCACTGCCTAATTGTGTGCAAGTCCCAGGCAGGTGCATAAGGCATACTTGTCCTCAGTTTTGATGCATGCATATGATGACCTCAACTATGATGCGTGCAGTTACCTCCTGGACTAGCTGAGTGCCTTCTGCGACCAGGATTGCAACTTCGCCATTTGCAGACAAGCTGCTCATACAGAACACAGAGTTGCCAGTCAAATAGCTGCACACAGCCCAGGCCGATGGGGTCAACATGCAGGAGGCTCTAATCACCTTCGAAGGACCTCGTCAGCAGCGCATCGAGTCACAGAGAAGTGACGCCGGCTGCTTCTACAAGGACTGGGAACAGCTGTGCGCAGTGCGCAGTGCCACCGGCTGAGACTGAGACAAGGCCGCAAAATTCTGGTTGTCANTGTGGGTGGTGCAGCATGCATGGCCTGTCCAAAAGCACTGCTTACCAGTGACCCTGGTCCGCCACGGTTCACTTCAAGAGCATCCGGATCCCTCTTGTCCAAAGAATCTCCCCCAGCCTCAAAGTCCTTGGTGAAGGTCAGGAGGACAGTGGGGGCTCCAGCCTTGAACCCACCCTTGGTCTGTACAGGCGCCTTAGCAACAAGCTGCACACATTGCAAACATAACTCAGGGCTCTGCTCAAATAAGCAGATGAGTGGCCTATGTGCAGCGTGTCCATGAGCAAGTATGCGTACAGCAAGGTGCGTCAGCGCAGTACACATGGCCTGCTGGCCTGACACATGCAAGGCTGCAGCTCACCATTGACGGTGATGTGTACATGCCTGTCTGTGGACCGCATGCCAGTGTACTTGCCAAAGCGCACTGCGAGCACACAGCAGAGATGACTTGCCATGCAGTAATGTTGACGCCAGGCAGAGCCAGAAAGGAGTGAATGCTTGAAAACGCTGGCCAATGGGAAGCAACACCCTCACCATAGAAGGGAGAGCTTTTGAGGGTGCCATCTGGCTGCTCCACCACAAGGATATCAATTGCACCTGNGAGCGTATTAGGCTCATGCAGCAGATGGCTGAGAACAGTCAGCACCTGGCAAAGGTGGAGGCCTGGGCTGAACAACTACGGCAGAACATCCTGGAGGAGCATCAGATGTACCTGTCAAATCTCACTGCAATCTATCTTGGGGTGAGTCACCTACATTGCTGGTGCATGGGCAAGCATCATGTACATTCACGAATTTCGAGTTCGTGTTCGTCAGCAGCGTCATGTTGCTGATTGTGTTGTGAACCTAGGCTTGCATAGTATAGCAAGCTGAACATCATATGTGCCACAGCTGAGACATGCCACACAGAGTGTGCTTTTACTTTACACATTCAGGAGGCTAAGCATGGAAAGTGTACCCATACACTTGCTGTGCAGAAGTGCAAACCTGTCATGTGAACAAGTCAAAGCTGATGCAGATACATACAACTAAGCAAGCAGCAGTTGCCATGGCTGCTGCCTACCCTTCGTTGTTGAGCCAGACAANTGCAGTGATTGCTTGCACGCTGCTTCGCTGACCACCGCTGTGCCATCGGTTGATAGCAGTGGGCTGTATGTGGCCAAAACTTGCAACAATATTGGCATTCAAGCCCTTCAACCTCCAAAACCTCATCACCGTCAGGACTAAGTTCCAGCTAGATACATACATGGGCTCAGCCAATTGCCTCCATGCAAGCCTCCTCTGACCAATGATACCATTCTGATACAAGGCAATGCCCTGCGAAATGGTTTCTACCTGTAGCTTTGCTTCTTGCGGGACAAGGCAGTNACTGCCTCCAAGGCTTCCAGAGCAGCTTGCCTAGCAAGACATTGCATTACTGAGGACAAGCGCAACAAGGAGCATGTGCACTGTCAGCAGCTGCAATGGAAAGGCGATGCTCAAGGTGGCTTGAGCGAGGCATGCAGGTGGGGTATGATAAGGCAGATGCATAGCCAACATCAGGCTTCCTACATGTCAGATACGTCCCTGCATATACACACCTACAGATGCACATGAGCCAATATCAGACTTTGTTGTCATAGCATGTCATGCCTGACATATCTGTCTCTAAACCGNAGTGTGTCACAGCATGCATTGCGCAATGTGTGGTGACAGGCAAGCACAACATCAAGCAAGTGGGCCAGTCCAGTTTGGCATCTAGGTGAAGCAGCGCGAATGCTCAATAGCTTCTGTCACTGGGGGGGGTTGCAATTATGGTACTTAGCAACCATATCAACAAGCCAACACATGCATATGCATCTATTCCTTGCTGTCTGTCTCAAGTGCTGGCACATCCTCATCATCACTGTCCTCGCCACCAGCCCCATTGATGTCAAAGTCATCCNGTGTCAGTACTGACACAAGCAAGCACTGACACTCTAAGCGAGGAGGACACTGTGACATGTATTACGTGTAACAGCAAAACGACAGCATTGATACGTCTGCCTTCACGACTTAGTTGCCTCAATTTCATGGAATGGCCACATTTCGATGTAATGTCACCAACCCACATTGTCATCATCAGCACAGGAAAAGGGAAAACAAGAACAGCGAATATAATAAGGTGTGATCCTAGGGTTGTATCCACATCTCAACCATATGAATATGCTAGTCCGGTTGTTGCAACGAGTTCACTCTCATCATGGCCTTTGAAACAGAGCTTATGCTGTGCAATAGCAGAGATGGCATTCCCAGAGCTCACATAGTCTGTTATGGTCCAACCCTCAGAGGAGCATCATCTGTAGCTGAGGCTGTAGTTGCAGTGACGTTGGCATGCATGTCAAAGCCAATATATGCCATGAGTTCTTGCAAGCGGCTCATGTCTGTCAGATACAAAAAGCCGACCTGCAGCACCAGCTCATATGACATCTGCAATTTGCCACATTCACAAGATGATCAGGACGTCTGTTGCAGGCAGGCTGCATTGACACTTCTCAACCATATCCAGCAATTGCCCATGCATATATATGTCCCAGGAAATGCCAACTTGTGAAGCAACATTGAACTGGGCTGTTGCTGCCGCAGTGATGCAATCCTTACCAGGCACTCCAGAGCAGTGGCAGCGCGGTATGTCTTTCCATGAGTGCCACTTTTACTGAATCGCTTGGGAGTGCTGATTTTGGCATTATTGCCCCAGCGTATCACATCCTTTTCCTCNCAGGCTGTGCAAGCAATACCATGCAGCTGCCCCCAGATCTCCATCGGACACATAAGCCAACCAAACAAGTACAGCATGAAATGAATCCCTGAAGTTGCAAATCAATCAATGCACAACCTAATGTGCAGTCTGACAGGCACCCGTTATCAAGTGACAACGGTCCAAACTTCTTGCGTAGCTTGAGCAAATCAGTGTGCTTTTTGTACAGCTATGTGACAACGTGCTCCTTTGTTGTTTGTCTGCTTACCCGTCAGTGCAAACAGACGCTGTGTAGCCTGTCTTGACATAGGCGACTTTCACCATATATCTCAACTTGTTCACAATTTGCATCTGCTGCGGTGCATGCCTACTGCCTGACGTATCAATTGTGTTTCTGCTCAATCGCTGCTATGTTTGCCAAACGTCATGCGGTGTGTAAGCCATTACCTTCCTGAAATGCACAGTAGCTGCAGGGATGAAGGAATCAGGTCGCATATGTAGCAAATAGGCGATCAGCCATGCCGCTGCTGCACAGCAGCACCACTGATGAGGTCATAAAACAAGAAATTGTTCACAGGGTTTCCCTTTTTCGACACAGCCTTCAGCATCTCATTGGCAAGCAGACCTCCAAGTATTGCATTCACTGGTGGGAAGCAACCGCCAATGATGAACTCTTCTATCAAGTCTTCCCCAACTTTCAGCTTGCTATGTTGCGGCTGAGCCAAGCGCTGTTGTATGAATTGCTTGACATTTGCTATGTCTGTAGGTTCTNGTGGGGCTGAACATACTGATCGAGCACCTGGTTGTGACTAGAGACAGACAATTGTTGCAATTGGTGCAACGCAACGATCAGACTATTAACAGCAGTTTTGGGCGTCGAGTTGCCAAGACTTGCCTGTTTTGACAGAAGCCGGTGTCGGAGCCACAAGCGTGACGAGCGCTGGTTGTGACTAGCGCACGTTGACCAAGTACTGATGGCTGGTAAGTTCAAACGTCGCGCGAGCTCATGCANTACTTTAGGGTGTAGATGTCTAATCCTACAGCCTCCAAACCTGCCAGGTTGTAAGCCAGCCTGCAAGAGCTGTGGATACCGAGACAGCACTCCTGCAGTGGGTGTTGCTGCACCTTGGACCACAGTGACAATGCAGATTGCAGATGCAAACAATGGTGTTGAGGAGATGGCCACCTGATCAACATGTTCCTCCAAGACAATAATGCCTTTGTAGTCCTGAGGATTTATCGGCTTCCCATCCTCAATGAGGTATAGCTGCAGCAGCAGCAAGACAGCCATTTGTCTCTGTAGCTGCTCAAGCATTTTGTTGTGTTGCAATTAGCTTAAGATAGATGTGTACACGGCGCAATGCCTTGATGTAGGCCTGACTGAGTTTNGCGCCACACCAGCAACGAAGCTAGCAGTGCAAGTCTCGCTGACAGTTGCCCAGAAAGCTGCAAGTGAGCAGCAGACAACATCCCAGCACTGCCATCAGCAGCAGTTGTGCAAGTCAAACTGACCGTCACTGAAACTGCAGAGCTGGCAGATGCTGCACCCCGGCTGTTGAGCTGGCAGTCCTGCAGGCCTCCACAGCAGATCTGGGAGACGCTGTTGCAGACCCAGCAGCCATGCAAGGTACAGCTGTCAATGCAGAGCATGGTGCTGACACATTACGCCTCTGAGCTGGGTCTTGAGTCACCAAGCGACTTGCAAGCTCCTGCTGTACAGGATCTTCGTCGTATCTGAGGTGCATATTGCTGAGGTTGACAGGAAGCGGAAAGCCTGCAGGACTGCTTGCTATTGCAGCTTGATTACATCATTGATGGGCAGCAATGCTGCGGACATTCTGCACCAGCCGGTGCCAGGGCTTTTGAGGGGGCGATGGGGCATTCATGTGTTCCAGGTCACATGCTTTCGGGAGCTTCGGTAGTCAGACGAGCTATGGTACCTTGCTAGGCGCATCGGTGTAGCTTCACACTATCCAGCCNAACACATCATGTGTCAGCATCATGAGCAAGGCAATAAAGCAATTCTTAGTTGTAGAGTGTGGGTGTGACGGACAGCAAGCATAAACTATGCAGGAACTGACACATACGGCGTGAAGTGATGACTGTTACCTTGAGCGCAACTGACCTCACATTCTCTTGCTGCCTGTGCTGTTGCAACATGTTTGACTGCAAGCCCCAGACATACCAGAGATGAAGCCATGATTTTTGGCTAAGTGGGTTTGCTAGGGACAACTGTTGACAACTCAGGACCCCATGGTCATGCTGCAACTTTGGCCATCTTAGCTGTGTGTTGAGCAGTGCAGCAGGATGGCAGTCCATAAACATTGTAACCAGCTTGCATCAGCCACAAACACATGCTGACAACCAAATTGCTTCATTGCATGAGCGACAACTTACACTTGCATCAGATGCAAGCACATGCTGACAACTGAATTGCATCGTTGCCTGAGCGATNATCACCTACCAAGCCTAGGCCGCAAAATGTAGCAAATGTAGTCCAGTGTAAAAGCACACAGCAGCGTGCGACATGACTCAACGTCGATGGTCATGGTCTGGTCGTTTTGCCACATTGCTTGGGCAGGCAGTGGACAGTCTGTGCCATGTGTCTCATGTGGCCTCAGATGTGGGTGATGCGGTGCCAGACTTGAAGTGCCACTTGCACAGCATAAGTGCTGCTTGCATGTCACAAGGGCTGCTTGCATGCCACAAGTGCTGCTTGCGTGTTACAACTGCTGCTCGCATGTCATGAATGCTTACCAGATGTGCATCAATGTCAAAGTAGTACTGCTCGAGCAGCTGCTGACGGCGTTCGGCCCTTGTGGCAGCCAGCTCTATATAGCTGATTGTCACTTCACCCCCTTGCTCAATGTGCTGCAGCGCTGAGAAGCAGATCTGCTGGCCCTGAAAGGTCTGCATGGCATTGGGTGTGCCTGAGTGATTGATGAGGGCCCCTTGTGGGTANTGTGCAACACTGCATATGCCAAGCACACATGCTCTGTACATGATCTCAGCATGTGCTATCAGTCAGAATACCCAGCTAAGACACTCAAGCACACCTGAAGTAGTAGGTTGCTGTCCTCTAGATGATGCTGCAGCTGCCTTGGCATGCTCTGAGGCACTTTGAGAACGCCTTGAGGCAGTCTGAGACCGCCCAAGGGGCACTTGAGGATGCTCAAAGGCCGCTTTGGGCTGTGAGGAGGGGGTCCAATACTCTGCCCTGGTCCCAAAGAAGGCATTAAGCTGATCCGAGGGCATTTCAACATCGGGATCATGCGCTCCCCAATGGTTCTGATACTCCATTCCTCTAGCATTCACCAGGGCCCTAGCGTTGCTGGCGTCCCAGTAATCCAAGTCATTGCCATGTGCAACCACTGGTGCCTATGTATACGACACAAGGCTTGTGAATGCAACACGACGTACACACCAGCTTGAGAGACATTTCAGGAACACCGTGGCTGCTGACACAGTGCATAACCCTCCAAATAAGGAAGCAAGCTTTCTGCAGAGGGTCAGTCCGACGTGGCCAATGCAGGAAGCGCAAGCAAAGAACAAGCAAACCCAACCTAGACATTGCTTGAGCAACTCAGAGCAAGGGGGGCTTGCCTCAGCCAACAGCTTCCGCTTGATGTCCTCAGGGATAGCACTCTTCTTCCCTTCATCCTGCACCTGAGCTTGTGGCCGAGCAGCAGGCACTGAAGCTGCAGCATCTGCAGCGCTTGTGGGTGGTGTACCCTCAGCGATGGCTGTTTTCCGAGACGCAGCCAACTTTGCCATGTTGGCAGCTAGCCTTGAACCCACCTTCAGCTTGGGAGCCACCTCAGCTGTGACTGGCCTTGTGACAGTAGTCTCAAGTGCTTCTTGAGGTAAGCCTTTTGCTGCTGTTACAGCGCTAGGGACTGCAGCTTCAGCTACAGGCGCTGTTGCTGATGCCATGTTGTGAGTGNGGCATCACACAGCAGCATGATGCATGGGATAGTGGTTGAGCAGAGGGTGCACAAGTACCTTCAGTTCAGGGCAGATATCTGGGATCCAGGNTGAGCAAAAGCTGACACTGTATGCTTGCAGCAACGCTGTACAAAGTTGTACAGTAACTCAAGACAGAAACAGGCTACAATTGCATTGCACAAAAATGTCACCTGGGGCACGCACTCAATACAGTTACAACCTTGCAATGTGTGCACAGCTTAAGCCAATGAGCTGGTGATGCATGACAATATACGCAATTACAGTATTTGCAATGCTGACCTGCTGGGCAGTCTCGCCAAAGGGTTCAATGGTCTCATTACGCAGCTGCCACAAGAGGAATCTCTCAACAGTGGCCTGAGCGGTGGCAGAGGTGGCCAAACCAGCAATGCCGTTTGCAATCACAGGGTTGCCAGTGATGCCAGCCAATCCNACCACAAGCAGTAAACAAGCACTGATGCCTTCCAATTTGCTGACACTTGCAACAGCAATGCAAAGTGTTGCAAGCAACTGTTCTCCACATGTGGATTTTCAGGTGAAAGGGTATATAGAGGTACATTTGGAGCAGGGGCCTATTTTGGAGATAGGGGGCCACCCCCTGGGAGNGCTCTATGCCATTGCAACAGGAACAGCAGTCAAGTTGACCACAGTCTGCATGGTGCCCACCTGTAGCCCCCCGACGGATCTCTGCACCACTGACTGAGAGCGGCAAAATTCACCATGTGATGACAACATGAAGGCACATGAGGCTGATTGCATTTCCTCAGGGCGGACGCACGTGGGCTCTTGAGCAGCAGCTGGGATGAATTACGCAAACAAAAATCAAATCACGACAGGTTTCTCACAAAGCAAAGCCTTTTAGTAGGCACACTGCATGGGTGTTGCTTCTGCCGCAGCAGTTTGGCCTGCAACGTTTGTGGGCTCATTGGAAGGCCTGTTTGTCAAGGATGAAAGAAATAGTCATAACTGGTGATAACAGAGGCTGTCAGTATGCGGCAGAGGGTGCATTGCTTATACCTTGATCAGCAGGTGGACAATGTGCGCACGCATGGTGAGGACAGCAAGTCCGCTTCCTCATATTTATGTGTGCTGCTTGCGACTGACCAGTGCTTGTACCTTATATCCAGTTGCTGTAATCAAGACTTTTGCCCTAAGGGCAACACAAGCTTGCTGCATAGCCCTACAAGTGTGCCCTATCAAAGAGACATGAGCAAATGGCACACTTGCTACCTTGAAGACAGGTCGTGCNGCATGACATGCTATCACTGGTGCGGCGGGTACGCAGTGCCTCCACCAACTGCCACTGGCAGCATTCAGCGGGACATGGTCCTCATTGACAGCTGCCTCGGCGTGGGTGAAGTGGCAGTGTCAGATCACCGCTCCTCAGTGCCTTCAATCAACCATCTTGCAAACCTTGGCAGGTGATGTGCACTTGTGCAAGCAACATGGCCGTTGGCCCGTCCACACTTACAAAGAGTTGGAAAGGAAAGGAAGTGCAAGATAAGACAAAAAAAGGAAAGAAAGTACGAACACAAACAAGTAAGACACACATATTCTGTAGTGCAATGCATCACACTGCAGATCTGGCAAAGGTTTGTCACAGCCAGATGGCATACTGGCTACTTCACCGTGGGCAGCTTGCCTCAACTAGCAGCACTACATCCATGTTGACACAGCCCTTGAAGCCGAGAGGTACGTAGTGCACTGCTGCTGCCGTGAACTGGCAGCAATTTCATGTGGCAAGCAACAAAAAGTACAAAATGCCAAGCTAAGCAGCGTCTGCAGTATGCACCATTTCATGTGTAAGTCTATGGCCATATTGCAGTCAGGCANTGGTTGCTGTGAACTCCTGCAGGCAGCAATACTACTGTGAAGAGTAAAGAGACACACAGAAAATTGTGCGAAGTGGCATCGCAAGGCAGGCAACTTGTGTTGAGGAGACAATATGCTCATAATTGCCTACCACGCCGTCAGCGGTTTTGCTGGACAGGTTGAAAACATTGTTGAACTGGTACACTCCGGTGGTACCGCTGCCATACAGCAAGTCTGCAGTGCAGAAGTCAGCGAATCGTCATAACGTGACAAAGATTACTCTGGCAACGCTGATACAGCCCATGCACGCAGTTGACTTTAGGCGCAGATCGCAAGCATGCTGACATATGCCTACTGGCGATAGTTGCTTGAGCTTACCCCTGGTGGACTTGCCGATGTCAGTGTATGCAGGAATCTTGGCAGACATTGGGAATGTGCTGTACGATACGAGCAGATCAAAAACAAATAACGGTAGACTCGGCTGCCGGAATCGCAGCAACTGATTTGGTCTTCCAGAATGCCATCGATGACCATTTAGAATATGTTTACGACCCCTGGCTTGGCGGTACTTGTATGTGCCATCCAACATTGGCCATGTGTGGGCGCATCTGTTTCATAGGCAGATGCTGAACAGCGCACGCACCAATCCGGCTGCTCGTGAGCTAGTGATAAACATATAACTAGGTGCACCAGCGGTATGACTAAACGTTTTGAAGTGCAAATGCACATACTTCGTCTTGTAGCGCCTGTATTGTTGTGTTTTAATGTGGCACTACTAATGGCCAAGGTACCTGCTAAAGGTCAGTGGGCAGATTTAAAAGTAGTGCATAGGCTAAGGATCTCTGTGGGGAGCTGCAAGCCAAAGGGTGTGATGCCATACTTTTTGTATCAAATATGTATTGCTCAGATGCGCACTAGTACTACTAGTAGCATGCTGATACAGTGCGTCAATTTCTGTAGATAAGTTTTGTGACACCTTTTTCTCATGACTACAAGTGGGTCACTGATGTACTGTAGGTAGTGCGTAATTCCGACCTGGATGCAGAGTCATGCAGGCGGTGTGCTGGGCTCAACATTGTGGCACCCGTTGTTGTTGACAGCCGTAGTTGCTGTCTGACATTGCAACAACAGGTATGAGGGTGCTTTCAGGTCTGCTCATGCTGCAATTGTGACATGCTGCTTTGTTGCTTGTGCTCAAAACTAACAATCGCAACAGCAAAAGGGTGTGACAAGATTCTGAGCATTTGAACAAGCTGTTACCAAGTTGCCTCTCAGTGCTCCTCTGCTGCAGTGGTACTGGAACTAGCAAACTCACAAAAAAGCATTGCTGTATGCCTGGTGCATGCCAGGGCTGCTTAATGCAAGCAGCTGCATAGCCAGAGCCCTATAGGGACGTTGCAATACGGGCTTCCTGCAGCTGTTATCTTATATGCGTAACAAATCAAGCTGAATCCTGTCAAAGATACACAGGACACCTGAAACGGTGCCAAAACCGCAGCGCCTGTTCTGTGGCGTGGGCGAATCAGCCTCAGATTTTGCGCATGGACTCGCTTCATTTAATGTTACGAGTTCAACGACAAACGTCGGGCCCGGCTGTCCACCACCTACATTCCACCAGCTTNGGCCAGCATCGGGCAAAGTCAGCCAACAGCACCTGCTCTAGTGTTTGCAGGAGGATGACCAGCTGGGGGTTCTAGACCAGTAGAAACAGTTCTTGCAAAAATCTCAAATTCATCTGGAACACAGCTGAACGACAGGGACACATGCAAGGGTTGGTTCGAAGTGAGGTTGCCAGTTTGGATGTGAGCCCGTGGAGTCAAATTACGCCCAGCAACGCAGGTGCATGAGGTGCTCCTGATGTGGACAGCAATGCTGTCACAGCATCATTGATTCAAGTCACCTTACACTCAGGCACACATAATGTTGATCAGCTCTGCCCCGAGCTATAAAGCTGTCATATGTAGTAGTGTTGCCTATAGAGCTGCAGGGTCCATCACAGCGTGGGTGCGGACGCAGCCTGCACACCAGCCTGCACACCTTCGCACAGGGCAACAAAGCATCATCGCATTTTATGATAGTCATTATGCAACAGTTTAAGCTCTAGCACAGGCCAAAATTGCCGTTGTCAGGCCTTTGAAAGAGACCGTGTGCGCTGACTCGCGCTTGCTGGACAGATGGAATGTCATGTGGCGAGAATTCCGCAGCTGCTGCCTACTGACGCGACCGCTTTGTACCTAGTAACGGGAGGTAACCGGGGTCTTGGTCTTGAACACGTCCGACAATTCCTGGAGAAGACGAAAGCGCACATCATCGTCACCGTTCGCAAAGAGTCAAACATCAACCATCTGAGAGCATTCGCTCAACAAGGCCATTCGAAGCGATTCACGCTGGTGTACATCGATACCAGCGACGAAAGCAGCATCGCAGTAAGGGCTTCCTGTACAATGTCAGTCCGGCTGCAAAGTGATCTCCATTACGAGCACAAACACATTGTCTTTGCAGGAAGCTGCTGAAAGGATCAGCAAGGACCACCCAGACGGCCTTGACCTACTAGTCAGTTTGTGTTTGCATGCACTTGTCAGCAGTGCAACTCAAGTGTCGACTTACATTGCCATTGCGAACTGGTTTGCACACTGCAGATCAACAATGCTGGCATGCAAGAGCCTGTCAAGCGGGCGTCAGAAACGTGAGTCNGCTTTGCCAGAGTGTGTGGCGCTGGAACAGGCCAGCTCAGTGGAGTGCAAGAGGCAAGGGACCAATGGCCATGACACTGTGCCTGTGTTGCAAACAATGTTATCTCAATGGTAGCTCTGGCTTGTGACAATTAACCTGCAGCCAATAGCAAGGCAAGCACAGGCATCTACCTAAAGTGCAGCCACAAAAAAGGAGCTTGTTTCCAAAAGGGGGCTTACTCTCATGGTATGTGTGATCATTGCCTCAGATGCAAGTTGCAAACCAAACGTATCAGGTGACAATCACAAAATCGGCNTGCTTTGTGACATGGCAGTCATGCAAAACTATGCATCAGTGTCCCAGCAGCTGGCAGTCCTATCTATCTGCAAAGCATGCAGCGCATGCATCCACACTGGATAGGCAGCTGTTCAAATTCAGTCAACTGGACATGTGAGGTCTACTCCACCAAATTGCCAGTCAGGCAGACCTAGTACAGCTTGGGGTGCAATGTCGACCACTGAGTGTGCTGCTCATACCAGTGCAGAGTATGACATACAGCTAACCTATGGTTGTTGCAGACTCTCCAAGAGCTGGTGGATGCAGCCATTCAGAGTGATGCACCACACCATCACCAGTTGGTGTTGGCACCAAGCTGGCTTACGGGTGCTGGAGACAACCCTCAAGAAGTATGGCTGGCTTTGCAGACATTGGGTGAGGCAAACACACCCATTCTGTGGCTGCAGTGTATGCTGCATGCCTGCACCCACTTCAGCAGCACACTACGCGCAATTCTTCACCAAGTGGGTAATGCTAGTACATATGAGTACAATTTAGCGTGATAGTATAGGTCGTTATGTGAGGCGTCACTGATCCCTGAGCTGTGACAGGCACATCAGCTACACATGCGCACCTTGTTT
This sequence comes from Trebouxia gelatinosa, assembly GCA_000818905.1. Taxonomy (NCBI): domain Eukaryota; kingdom Viridiplantae; phylum Chlorophyta; class Trebouxiophyceae; order Trebouxiales; family Trebouxiaceae; genus Trebouxia; species Trebouxia gelatinosa. The sequence continues at coordinate 7,650,792 of KN805368.1, read as the reverse complement.
GTGCATCTTCAAANCACAGGCCGTGAGGCAACACTGCTCAAGTCAGGCCTACAGGGGCAGCAGGCGCATCATGAGTGCTACACTGCGTATGGTGCCGTAAGCACTGATCTTGATGAGAGAATCAGGATGCAGCTGATGTATGAAGGGTGACTATCAGCTTGTTGGCCATGTGACTTGAGCCAAGCGAGATGTAGCGTCCGGCTGCAGAAACCAGATGCTAAANGCCAGGATTGTCATTACATCAAATGTAAGAGATTGGCCAGTGTGGCTGCCTCCTTGTAAACAGCACAATGACTTACCTGACTGGACGAACTCCTCAAAGTTGATATGTTCAAGCAAGGCATTGAGGACTGTTGCCACAGGGAAGTGCGTTAACAGAGCTCTGGTCATCATTATGATTCTACAGAAGTCTTCAAGACCTGCGATCGCCTGCACCATGAGCAGAAGTGTCTCCTGACCTGTCCAGATAGTGCACCTCACTGGCCCGTTGACCCGAGCAGATAGGACCACCAAGTGCCCCTATGTTACAAACAGGCTAGTAGACTGACTTATGGGTCTACTGGCTGCAGAGCAAGGATAAGCACAGGAGCTGTAAAGCAAGATCAGATGTCTGTTGGATATGCACATGATCTGTGTCTGTGCTCATCATCTGTGTCTATGCACGAGCAGCAGGGCAGCCAGGCGAGAGCTCACCTTTTTGCTGAGACCCAGCTCCTGCATAGGGATGGCATTAGGCAGTGGAACAGCTGAGCAGTCAGGCCAGCCCAGCAAGATGCATGGCTCCACCTTCTCTGGCATGACTGCTTCATACAGCTTGCTGCATGCCTGCAGTTTGAGGACATATCATGTCACCACATTGACCAAGCATACTTACAAGCTATGTATACACAAGCACACTTGAGGCCAGCATTTTGCTTGACATTTGCTTGACATGAGGCATATAGCTTGGACCCACACCTCACAGTGCGGCACACAATACACTGCAGTTCATTTTGTGTTGCTCTGTGCAGCATTTATCATGCTGCTTGAGGCAGCTTGTCTGTCTGCAGGTGCATCTGCAGCCAGCTTGAGCTCAGTGCGAGGCCTGATGGCAGCCAGCTTCACNTGCATTGTGGTGCAGCTTTATGAGAAAGAGGCTGGAAGAAGTTGGGCCAAGGCAACGTCAGACAACAGTCTGAGCTTCAATCCCATTGACCTGCGTGCTGTATTTGTGGAGATGGCTGGTCAAGAACGGCATCGCAAGCTAAGCGACTTTGATGACCACCTGAATGACATTTCAAGGTCAGCTGCGTAACATTCCACATTCCCCTATTCCCCTCTCTGGTTTCTCTTGCACTGGTCATATCAGCTTCTTACCTATTTCAAAGCTGCCATATGTGATGTGCCAGAATCAACAAGTCAGACCTGCTTTGCAAGACATGTGCATGCAGCATATGCATGCAAACGCGCTAGATGACGCGTTAGCTTGCAGCTAGCAGGTGAGATCAACCTGTTTGCAGGGACTGGCGAAATCAAGACCTTCTTAGCTGAGCAGGTAGGACTCAGAGTTAGTACTGCACCAAGTCAGCTGCAGGGTGCTGCAATTCTGTCAGAAACTGTAATTTCAGTGCACAAGCAAAAACTACAAGAGCAGATTCTGATAGCAGCTGCTCAAGATGTGACTGGCAATCAGCAGCAGCCTGTCCCAGCACCGTCTCTGTGTAGTTAGCAAGCAAGGAGGTTTCGCATTGCAGCATTGACTTCAAGCTTATGCTGTCTGATCACACGGCATGACATCAGTGGTGTACTAGTCGCCGAATACATAACCATACCAGTGCTTGTAAACTCATGTCAACTCGTGAGTGCTGTGTCCTGGTCCTCAAGAGGCCAGGTCACCTTGCATTGCTTTTAGCCAGTCAGAACTGTTTGCAGCGGTTCGCATGGTTTAGGTTGTGCTGTACACTCTCATCAGTTATAGTCCCCATGGTTGTGTTAGCATGCAAGCTGACAGCGCCGCTGCACAGACTCGATATTTTTGCAATGCACCGTCTCTGTACAGCAAACTCGTGGGTCATGCTCAAGTCAGGAACCAGGCGCCTGCCATGCATGACCATGCACTGCGTGGCGTCAGATACCCCACGTAGCGGTGTCACACATACAGGTGGCGGCCCATACAGGCTGGAAGCAATTACCCAACAGCCAACACAACACACTGCAGATAGGCCGCATTGCAGAAGGACCTAAAGGTGCTGGCACCCCCAGGCACCAGTGGTATGCATGACTTGCAGAGGAAGGATGCAACATTGTGGATGCATGCATGGCAGGCAAGATTGGCTGCTAGTGCCGCTGAGAGGAGCTTGCNTAACCTTGTCATGACTCATGCTGCTGCCACATTGTCAGTGTAACAAGGAATCAGTGCCCAAGAGACGAGTCTTTTGTGCCTTGTAGTCAAGCATAATTCATCTTTCCTTTGTCTGCTTGTCCAGCTTCTCTTGGTGGACACGATGTGATCACACCACACAAAGCATTGTTTCCAAATGGATTGGCCTATCTGGAATGAAGGCTGCACTGATCACGGCTGAGCACACAAACACTGAGCTGGCAGCCAAGCTTCAAGATGAGCAAGCTGAGAAAGAACTTTATTGGCACAAGTCACAGGTATGATTACGACCAACTGTATGAGCATCTTTGCAGATTATTGATGCACCGCAGCCTTTGCCATGATTTGTTACCATGCTTGCACTTGATGGCATGTGAAGATTCAAGACAAGCCGTTGTTTGACAGCAATATGCAGGTCATAAGTTAGGTTGCAGCTGTTGCAAGTACGTCTCACGAACTNACCTGAGGCCCCATGCAACACTGTCTCTTTTACTGAAACGCTGTGACAAATGCAAACATGTAGCTACCTGTTTTTAACCTTGTGATATCAGAGTTGCATGAAGGCCGCTTAGCAAGCATTGGCATGCCCGACAACTCCATATGCGGCATGTGTCTGTCTATGAAGTTGCCTTGTCCATGCAAAATAACACTGTGCTCAAACCAGTGTTCTTTCTGCCCCTTGCTGGTGCTGTTTTCGAGAGTAACTTAGCACAATCAGTCGTGCAGGCTGGTGCCAACTTTGCTGAATGCACTCATACCGTATCTACCTCTTAAAGCCAAGAGCAAGAGTAGCAAAGCAAAACCCCAACCTGCATTAGGTGGCAAGGCACAGGCTAACGGGTCACAGAAGCCANACAATGACTCAGGCCATGCGTGTCTCCAGAGATCCAACACAAAGCATGGCTCTGAGGTCAAGGCATGAATCTTACTGAGTGCACTTGGTTCGTTCCATTGTAGCTGCAGGAGTACTGGGTTATCCGACCTNGAAAGGCTTCACTTCTTGCACCTCGGCAATCAAGCTGGTCTGCATGCTAATGTCTGGCACGCTGCTAGCGCTGCTTTCCTTCAATCACCAGGTAATTTCAACTCTGCAGTAAGGATACAAGCGTTACAGCGTACAGTGGTCCAGCACAACACTAAAGTAACGTCGCAGGCATCATCGGTTGCTGATCGCAGTAAAGATGAGTGGTACCCCCAAGCGTAAGAATTTTGCTGCTCCTGCACAGAGCCCTGTACACTCGCTGATTGGTCGCCAGGTAGTGATCCCCACCGAGATCTTTCCTGAGGACAACGTACAATACACCGGNCACAGAGCTGGAGCCAGCAGCTGTTGTTCCTGTGGCATTGGTGCCTGAAGTGGAGCGTATGCTACAGGTAAGTCCACTATTGCACAGAGCACGTAACATCCTGCTGCCAGTGCAGATGTTTTCATGGCTCCCGGACCCATATCACCCCCAGCCGCCCATGGGCAATGCTGAGCATAGCAGCAGGAAGCCTGAGAACACTCAGCAGTTAGCCTGTACATAACCCAGCATGCTTGTTGCCAGTGTTGCATTCACGTCAGCGACAACGTTCTGCTGTCACTACTGCACATGCGCTGCTTGATTTGCATTTGACGCATGTGTAACCTGCCTTCTNCCCTGCTGTGCTGTGCTGTGCTGTGCAGCCCAGTGCTCTGCGTGGCTATGCTGTTTGTGGGAGACGTATTGCCAATCATGCTTGNTTGCTTACCGGCTGCTGCAGGCTAGTGCACGCAGACAATACTCCTTCTGTGCAGTAGCTGGTCACCATCCTGATATGCACTCCAAGGGTGATTTGCACATTTGGCTGCACCGGCTTTTTGTGGCAACATACATTGTGACAATTTGTGCAATAGTAATCTTGCAGGGGTGCAAGTATGTCAGCTGTCGCCATAGCATGTGCAGTTTGGTTCTGCCAGCAGCACAGCTACAACATGCAAGTTTGGCCCGATGTGCTTTGGCAACATTTTTCTGCCACAGGATGTTCAAGTAGAGCATATTCACATTTGCCAGAGCTTGCAGGCATGCTCANCCCTGCTCCCAGTCCACCACCTGACCAAACAGCATCACCAGTCTCCCGCTGATGACCAAGCATCTCATGCAAATTGCTCACATCTAACGGTCAACTTCTGCCTCTGTTACATGACATTGTGAAGCGTCGCTCCATGTTTCGCATATGTAGAAAGGGAGCGGTGATGGTATGATGATTCTAGACAAGATGCTAGGCTAATGGCTTGACCAAAAGAAATAAAACCCTAAACCCTCAATGTGGATGTTTGTCATTGGGCAAAGCCGGAGTGCCTCACAAGTCTTGTCGCTTGGTNCATTGGGGCTTTTTGGGCACTCCTAGGTCCAAAAACCTGACATGGACCGGCAACTGTAGGTATGGCTGGCATGACACTGGCATGTCTGTCGTGCTTGAATTGGACATTACAACCAGGGGTCACCAGCTAGGGTTTCAATGTTGCTACACTTACGACCTTTGACACAAGCATGACAGTGGTGTTGCTGCAGAAGGTGGTGTTGCAAATATTGCAACATCGTCATCAGCATCACAGCCATGTCTATGTTGTCATGTGTAGAGCATTGGACCTCTAGCTAGAGCAACACATAATCTGCCTTTTCTTCAGTATCCATGCACGCATGGGGGCAGGATGACCAACAACTGGCATTCCACCCAACGTCTGGGGTACCCNGCATGCGGCCACATGCTCAAACTGCCTCTTCTGCAGTCGCTGCCGTATTGTAGCAGCATGAAGTCCTTNCATGGGTCCACATGGGTCCACATGGGTCCGCGCACCTCACATGCTTGCGGCTCCCATCAATGCTCATCTGCCCGTCTTTGAAGATGATGCCAAATTTGGTGCACAGCTGCACTTGATCCCGTTTGCCTTTGATGGCTCTGCCTGCAATTCTCGGTCACAGTTTCATGGTACAAAATATGCCATGATGCAGTGATGCGCTTTGTGGGAGCACTGCTTGTGTCAGGAGCAGCCGGAGCAGCAGCTGAAGCATTAGCAGCAGCCATGTGGACAATACTAGCAAGCAACAGCACCAGTGGGAATGGACTACTGATGATCACAATGGCAGCATACCATGTCAACTGTGTTTACTTTGGTGCACGTCAAGCAGCATGCATTGTCATTTGATGTTGTGAGGAAAAGGCATGCGTACCAACAAGCTCTTCATTTGTGAATGGACCATACATGTCTGATGTGTCCAGCATTGTCACACCACTTGTGATGGCCTGGTGGATGACCTGGACGTTTTCTTCTTCGCTGGCTTGGTGATCATTGTCCTTGTAGAAGGCTGACATGCCCATGCACCTGCACGTTACCCACATGCTCACAACGTACATGTTGCAGAGTACACACTTGCTGTTGACGAAGCGNGCAGAAGTGACCTGTACACAAGTTTGGTGACTGCGTCCATACCACCAGAGCTCAGCTAGAAGCCAGGCTTCAGTGGTGCACGGTCATGGCAACATGAACAGCCAACAATAGCAACAGTCTGGGCAAATTTTGTCGCCGGTGTGCGCAGTGAAGGCCGACACGGAGGGCCTACGGTTTTGACTTTGAGTTGAAGCAGCTGCAGACGAAGTTCTCGACTGCTATAGTTGAACGAGATGTATCTTAAGCTGTGGCGCAGCAAACTTGTTAGCCTGTTAAGCGTGCAAGATTGAGCGCGGCAGCTTGTACTACGTATTGAAAAGGCTTTATTGTGACCTCAAGAGTGACTTTGCTGATCAGCATGGCTCACGATTCTACAAGACTGCAAAGGCTCGGACGGCAGAAGCCTGCGGTTCGTGTCCAGCGTCCCCTNAGTGACTGCAGCAAAGCTGCTTGCAGCTGGGTTGACTGTAGCTTGTGCCTTCTCAAGGGGTGTTATGACTGGTGGAGTAGCAGTAGCTGGTGTGCCTGTACTTGATATTGATGCAGGTGGTATCTGATCAGCTGATGTGGCTGTAGCTGGTATAGAAGCCGGTGCTTCTATTGTAGCTGATATGGTTGCAGATGGTGTGACCTCAGCTAGTGAAACACTGTATGGTGTGAATGCCATTGCCTGCTGCATTGTCGATGGTGTGTTGGTGTGGCTGGTGCTNGGCTTGTAGGGCAGGGCAGGGCAACCTTGAGCACCATGACTAAAACCACCCTCATTTGCCTGCACTGATGTGTACCGTCACACCTCAAATCAACAACCCAGCATGGCTCGTAAACACATGTCACAGGAAAGACAGATGAAACAGCCAGCACGGCTTGGGAAACATGTATGGATGTCACANAGTGCCACAGGACTGGCTGTCTCTTCAGGGCATGGCAGCGCATCAGGGCAGGGCCGGTCCAGCCCCTCCACGCCACGCTCAGCCCGCTCGCGCCGGCGGTCGAGTGAGAGACGCAGGTGCCTCCATGCAATGCACCTTGTCTATCACCCAGTTGCTGTCAGCTAACACTACACCCACAGATGATGACACCTTTACACTTTGTGGGTAGTGCCATGACATCAAACGCTTGGCTTTGGGAACCGCACAAGTCACTGGATCATGTTCCTGCGGCACACAGCATGGCTTCAGCCACAGACTTGTGCTCTTGCAATCGCATGTCAGAGGACAGCTTCTGTGACCCGAACTTGTCTCAGCAAGCATGCAGGGGTTATTTGGGCAGTTTGCCTTTCCCAATGTGAGCACCACCTTGTCACTCAGCATGGTCCACTGATTGACAGATTCCTGAGCCTGAGAAGCTGAGCTGGGACACATCGAGTCCACAGCTACAGAAGAAGCCTTTTTGGTCAGACTGAGTGTTTGTGTTATGCAGGTCTTCTGGTGCTGTGTACCTGAAAGAGCAGGAGGTTGAGGTCTCAGCAGCCTCCTATGCCTCCTTCAACTCAGAAGAGGGCTTTGGCTCTCCTGCAGGGCGCTTCAATCGTGAGCGGCAGAATGTGTTTGACCTTGAAGACAATGAGATCAAAGTGAGCTTGAACCATCATCAGCAGAACATACCTCACATCAGTTNTGCCCTGCAGTACCACAGCATCTGCAGCATGTAGCTACAAGCACTTTCAGCAATTTCCTATGGGTTCAGTACCAGGTGCTGAAGTTGTGAGTGTCCACACGAATCTTTCACTAAAGATATATACTAGGCATTGTGTTGCAAAAGAAACTTCCACTTCAAACCAAAGCTGGGTGCATCAACAATCTGATATACTGCAGGAGCAGTGGCATCACTGTGTGCTTGATGTGACAGCAGACGCCCTGCGCAAGGACCTGGCAGCCGCTGAAACCANAGACACTCTACTTGTGTATGGTACAGCAGTACTTACTTGGCAGCTCCTCGCCTCTTTTGCGCTCTGCATGGTCCAGCTTAAAGATGGCCTGCCTGTAGGACTTGATCTTCTCATCCATGTCCACACTTTCCCCACCCTGGCTGGTCTGCATGAGCATACTGAATATGGTGCATCAGGTAGGTCCGCAAGGACAAGGGGCTTAGCCCCATCTTTGCGACTGCTGAGCATACAGTAGACCCTGCTTGGAGCAGTTTTAGCTNTAGTTGTAGCAGGTAAGGGTCTGCAGCAAAGCTTCACACGTAAGAAGTCATGTCTGCACTAAGCTCACAATACAAAACCCAGATGCAAAGTCAGCATGCACCAGCGTNACCCTGCTTATGATAACAGTGCCTCCCGATGGCTCTACTTCGCCCCTGGTCGTGTGGTAGTGCTTGAAGTGGTGGTGCGTGTGCCACCAGGTGTAGTTTTGGCAACAGGTTTTGCTGCNCTCTTGTGTGATCACAGCGCCTTTAGGGACGGTGCTCTGTATGATGGCCTCCGTAAGGGCGTCGGTACCGGCTGAAGCTTGAATAGCAACTGGCTCAGACATCTTGAGAAAGGTGTGCTGCAGCTGGTAGCCGGTGTGATGTTGCGTTCGACCTGTAAAGGACGCACGTGAATTCATGCTCGTTTGTGACGACACTGTGTAAAATAGTACAGCGGTGCAGTTGGACTGTGGCACCGCAAGCCTCGCCTGAGCTGTGCCTACCTTGACTTCGAAAATTGGACACACAACAACGCCGACTTTGTACTAAGGCTACCTAGTCGGGTCACGCTCAGGCAAGCGCCTCGGAAGCAAGAGTCCAAGACGCAGCCTAGACCGCAGGAGTGTGCTTGCGGTTGTTTGACTCGCTGCACCGTTGGTCTTGACCGGGCATATAAATTGATGTATTGCATATATCGCTTAAATTTGACTTCTTGCTTGTCGCACCGGAATCACATTGCACGGCGTGTCGACCATTGACAGTCAAGGTGTTGCTGTAGTCGCTCAGGTCTGTCAACATTGCCGCACTATTACTGACCTCAAGGAGCTCCCGTAAGCTTGTGTGTTTCTGCAGCATTTTGCGTATGCCGTCAGAGCTCAGCACCAAGGTAGCACTGTTATCATTCGCCCGCATGTCGACATACGCACACCTGCCAATGCTGCCGTTCTATCACGAATCACTGTTTAACAGGTACCGAGGCGCTTTTGCAACCATGCAGTTTGATGCAAAACGTTGAGCTTCTAGTCTGAAACCATACACATGACTCATGTCCCAGCATGAACAAACAGGGNCCACTTCACGTTGGGAAATGGTGCAGTGCAGTGCTTTTCCTCTTGTGTTGATAGTGCCCACGCAGGCAGTCATTGGGCCCTACAGGCTTTTAAGTGCGTACACAGGCTTGAGGCTTGAGCGATGTTGTGACAGGTTATGTGGCATTTCAAAGCGACCCTGCAGCCAGCCTCCGTCATTGCTTTGCAAGGTTTGTGGAGTCAATCAGCCCTGTCTGACAGGAGCNAACAAACAGGGTCATACTTGGCTGCGGCATTGCCATCGACATCGCGCTGCAAGTTGTACAGCACCATGGCATTGGCTCGCGGCCTTTCCGCTGTTAGGAACGGGGTCCTTGCACACTTACGCATCCCTGCCAGCCAGTCAGTAGCGCAACATCAGGCAGCCCCAGCATCGTGGCAGTTTGTGCGTGCCTTCGCCGGAACCTACTTGGACAAGAATGATGTAACAGAGCGAGTGTTGAGCGTGGTCAAGAATTTCGACCAGAAAGTAGATCAGAGCAAGGTTTGTTGGAGGCGATCTCTCTGCAAGCAGTGCCTGCACGCACGACCTAACTCGTTCTGCAGGGANCCAACTCCCCTGCATGCATGCATTCTGTCTCGGGTATGTGCTCGCATATCTTCACCGTGATTTTAGGCGGCCACTTGTGGCACTCCCAAGCAAAATGTTGCACATGTTAGAAAGGTGCATTGATGGTTACCTGCATTGGCAGGCTGAGCAGACCTCCCAGTGTCACGAGCATGCCAAAAGGTATGGTCACAAGATAGTCACTCATCATAGCATGGCGCTGCTGCCGCCTTGGGCCAGGCAATGATGACGTAGCTGTTGCACTAGCTGTTGCCTATGGTGCACACACTCAAGGTGAGTCCATGAGCGCCAAAAGTATTGTGTGGCCCAGTCAGAAGGCTGCAAGGTGCTCAGGGGCCAGACAGTACTGCACTCTCGAAGTACAGCGGGTGATACATTCCGCGGCTTGCCTGACAGGTGTTCTGTCGTCGCCGAAGGCAGTGACTATGTCCAGGCCGCAGATATGCTGAGGTAACCGCCAGCTTGTTTCGTAAGACGAGCTTGCACAGCCTCGCGCTGTAGCCAGCAGGGCTGCTGCAGCAGCAGAGCGGAACAACACCCAACGCTCGTGTCGACAACATGCCTGTTGACCGATGTGGTTTTGCGTAGCCGCTTAGACTGTAAGCCTTGCTTTTACACAGTAACCCACTGCAGAGAGTCAGTGCGTGACAAGAGGTGACGCTCTTCTCTGAAGTGCTCACCGCCGCTCGCACTGTTCTTAATCTCGCGGCTGTGTACGCAGAGGAACGACTTGCCGGTGTCGGACTTTACGCTTGCAACCCGAAGGTGTCGTACCTGTCAGATCATTTCGAAACAGGCGGGGGACTGCGCAGTCCCTGGAAAAGGAGGCATTAGTATCACCAGTGCAGCNTCAGACAAAGTCCACTGCAGCAGCAGCAGGTCCATGGGCAGCCAGGAATGTGATTGTTCGGGATGTGCTCAACGAGCTCACGAATGCAGCCCGTTCCACCAAGGCAATGCACAACAGTGTTGTTAAGTCTGACAAACAGGATGGAGTTAAAGCTCACAGCAAACTTGGGTTTAACAGCAGAAGATGATGTTTAATTAGATGCCTTGCTTACATGATGCACAAACACCTACAGACTGCACTTTTAACTCTACTGTACATGTTGAAGTGTTAGTAATAGCTCTTGCGGGGGTTGCCCAGTGGGTTGGGCCTGTGCTTGTAACCCAGCATCATACGCTTGCGATACTGCTCAAACTCATCATCACCTTCTTCAATCTGCGTGTGCTCCTTTGCACCCAGTCCTCGCTTTTCTAATGCAGTACTACCTGATGCACTCACAGGAGCTTCCATCCCACTGCCACTTGCACCCAGACCACTGCCTTCTTTCCAGCCCATTTTGGACAACAGCTTGTGACCAATGTTGTCTGACCCAATTTTGCTTTGCTCTTCTATCCTCTTTGCATGTTCCTGGGCTGCAACATCTCCAGACTTTGCCAGCACCTTGGCCAGCTCATCAGCAGGGATGAAGTCTTGCATATGGTGCCCTCTTGTCCCATCGTCCTTGTAGACTGCTTTCACAGTCCTACGATCATAGCTAGTCTCCTTGAGCAAGGCCACCTTCTCCTCCTTGGCAACTTTGCTGGCCTCAAGCTGTTGAGCTTTCTTTGCAAATGCTTCCATGGCTGCAATAGGGTCAACTGGGGCTGCAGGCGGTGCTTCTGAAAATCTGCGGCCTGACGTGCTGGGCTGAGAAGGAAGTGCTGTGGCTTCTGTCACGACCTGAGCTGCTGGCCCTGGTCTAGGTGCAGACAGCTGTGACGGTACCATTGGCTGTGTGTGTGTGGGGACAGCAGCTACACTGCTTGGAAGCTTTCCTATACAGGACACGAAAACTGAGTGATCAAGCCGCCAGATTAGTGTCTGAGCAAGGCTTTGATCATGCACACGCAGTGACATAAGCTGGCTACTTTTGGCCATGGGTTAACAATTTAACAGTTAAACAACTTTCAGACAGCCTGACCTGACATGGCATTCTTGATGTCCAGTATTTTCTGATCATACCACTTGTATTCCGCTGAGCTTGTATCCAAGAGAAACCTACAGAATAGTGCTTTTGGTGAGACCACTGCTGAGTGTCAAAGTGTACGATACATTTTGCGGAGACGCAGGATACAGCAGCAAACAACCACGTACTTGAAGGGTGTGTCTCCAGGGTTACGCTGCCGTGTGACCTCCTCAAACTGCCTGCCATTTCTGGCAACAAACTCTGCCAATTTCGTGGCAACCTTCTCGACTTCTGGGTCACTTGGAGCACGGACTCCAACGGGAGCTGGACAAGAAGCTTCATGCACTTGTCAGAATACTGCTGACAAAGTGGCAACCAAGCACCCGTCAAAGGGTTCGGGCAACAACAGGCAGGCGAGAGGCGCGGCAACCTGCTGTCTCCGTGCGTTGTCGCTTTGCTTGTTGGATGGGTGTCTGTGAGTCATCATCGGAGTCGGGGGCCTCAAAAGCCGCTAGTGCGTTTCCCTTCGCTGCCTTAACCAACCCNTTGTCAGTCAGTGTAGCTGAGTGTAGCTGATAGGGTGTATGACGTCCGATGTCTGAACTTACTGCATCACATGGTCCCTGCTGTGCGTCACTGTTAAGACAACAACATACCTGTCCTGCTGCCAAAGCAGCTGCTGTTCCACCTGAAGACCCTCCTGCGGATAGCTTTGAATTCCAAGGGTTGCAAGTCTTCCCATAAACCCTATAGCAACAGCGCAAGCATGCTTGGGCAACAATAAGCATGTGAAACTCACTTGGGATGTCAAGGGCCCAGCTAGTCCTGACAGGCCACTGTCCTGGCTGTCCAGCCTCCCCAAGCTCTGGCCCTGTGACGCCTGGTGGGATAAGCTTGGCAGCTCTTGGACATGGGGTCGCTGATTGCTTGTGACTTTGCCACTAGCCCTGGCATGGCCTGCTGCTCCAGAGACGCTTGCTGTCTTTCGTTTGTTGCCTGGTGCTGCTGCAGCCTCTGATTTGCCAAGCACAGCCGATGCTGAACTCCTGGGTGGCAAATTTGAGCTTGCTCTGTTGGTGATGGCAGTTGAGGCTCCTGGTCCAGTGCTATAGATGTTACTTGCTGGAGCGTTGCTTTGGCTTGCAGCCAGTGGAACCTCAAACGGCATGTCGACATCACGAAGCGCGTCATGCGGCTGACTGCCTGCATAGGCTAAGTCATCGCCATATTCATCTGGCTGGCTACACCCATCCTCTTCTGCTTCATCTGGGCTGTCAGGCAGGGTGAAGTAGTGGTCCAGAGCCTCTTCAAGAGTGGTTGCTCCACCCTGCAGCGCNGCATTGCTGCTTTGCACCCTGCATGATGTCTTTCTGCATGCTGTGATATGCCAGACAAGTACTCACGGCTGCCAACTATTCCGCAGCCACATGCTCTGGCCGTGATGTACTGTGTCTGAATGTACACTTACCACATTTCTTTCCGAAGGAAGTAGGCTGTAAGCAGGCTAAAGACAGCTTTATATATCACCATTTCAACATACAACGCTGCAAGACATTACCGCAAGGACTGCATACCTGGAGCGGTACTTAACAGATGAGTGATTGCGTACGCTCTGACATCAGCAAAGCAATGGCCCAGGTCTTGCTGCAGCAGGGGACCATGCCAAGCATCACAAAGCAACTCATCAAGGAAGCTTGCAGGAGTGACTGTCAGGCAGCGCCAGTGAAGAGCTGCTGCCACAAGCCATTCTGCCTGCTTGATGTCTTCCGGCTTGTGCACACCCAGCCATGGCATTGCTACCTGTCAAGATAGTGCTCAGCGGGTGAGGCGCTGTAAGGATCATAGCACTGGCTGCTTATGTGCTGTGCATATGCATGGCACTGCAGATATGCATGTTGCTGATGCTGGCGTTGTGTACACATGTACAGCATATTGCGTAGATGTAGTCTAGAAGCATGCGTGACTTGAGCAGGACACAAACACTGCAATGAAAAGCCACACCTGCAGGCCTGAAAGGTCATTGGGTACATGGACCTCTTCGAGCTTGACTGCTAAGGATATACATGCAATTGTGGCCAGTGACAGGAGGGCACTGTGGCTGACCTGTACAACAGCCACACTGTCAATTTAGCTGTCCTGTCTCCCACGCTGGAAGATTCTGGTCGCATACGTTGCGATCATGCAGTATGTCATCAGCAACCTTACAGTGGCTGGTCACATTTTGCAAGCACGGTGCCGCAAACTTGACAATGCTCGCAGTATGCATGTTCTTGCACAGCACATGTCAGCAAAGCAATGCTTATGATCATCACAGCAGCCCAAGCATGACCGACTGAGAGCGCAAGTAGCTGGCAGCAAGGTGGGAGCTGTAGCATGCCTGCCAGGTGCAATGGCTCACCTGGCGCTCTTGTGATATTATAAATCTGTCCAGCAGGGTTACAGCCAGGGCTGTTGTCTCAAATCGTAAGCCNTGATTGTGTTCCTGGCCATCCCAAACAGCTCAAGGTGCTGTTCATGCACAAGAACCAACCTTATGTTGTTACGCTTGCAGAGAAGGTACGCTCCTTACAAAATGTCTCACCTTGTCTAGTCATCATTTGTTTACTTATCATTTGCTAAGCAGGCGAGGGTTTTTGCTGCGCGTATCATCATGATCTACAGGACAGGCTACGTGGCTGCAATTTTGGGCATACTTGTGGTCGNGTCAAGTAGAGGCGTACACACTGGGTGCTACTTGGCGGCCAACTGGGGCTGTGGCGCCACCCCCTGTGGGGTGGGTGCCCCATCAGGAAGTAGTGCACGCGGCATTGCCTGCTGCCTTGGCTGTCACTGATACTGTTGTTGCTGCTGGAGGCGGAGTTGANCCCCATGCTGCAGGCAGAACACATATACATTTGCATGCGCTATTTGACCTTGCGAACTGTGTTCAGCTTTGACACTGTCAAGTCGGTGTCAGGAGCTGACTCACGGTAGGCGTGAAGCAGCTTGGCTGGCAAAGGAGATCCGCCTGTGAATGCCAACTTGAGATGATGCAGCTGCTGGTCAGTGGCATTCATGTACTCAAAGAGGCTTGCATATAGCGTCGGCACACCCATTGTAATGGTCACTTTATTGTCCTCTAAGGTCTGATACACTCGCTCCCCTGTCAGTACTGGACCTGCAAGCACCAAACAATGCAGCTCTGGTTGGCAAATGCAAGCAATAATGTCAGCCAATGCTGCTGACACACGCAAGCTGGTGGGCACCTGGCATGCGTGGCAGGCCCTGTCACCCTCCCTTATAGTGACTCGACCAGTCAGGTTGCATGACTGCAAATTGCATNCATATAGTACAGTATACAACACAGGTATGAGTCTCCTGCATGCAGCATGTAGGCTAGAGGACTTGCATGCTTTGCATACTGAGCTTACCAGCCACGCTTGTCACTCCTGTCAGCCAGCCTCCCAGTCGGTCTGCCAACTTTGCAGCAGATTGCTGTTCTGTCATTGAGACATTGGCAGACACCTCTGCAGATACTGACTGACTTACAGATGGACTTGGGGGAGTTGCATCAATATGTGACAATCAGATTGCAGAAACAACAGTCGACATTTTCTGCAGATCACCTCCCGCTCCAGGTTGTTTTTCCTGGCAGATGCCTTGTCCAGCTTGAATGCTGTGGTNGGAGTACAACAAATCTTGGGATTGTGTTCAATCCCGGCTCTTTCGAGTCTTTAGTAAGACGTTCTTTACGAACTCGAGAAGATTGTCGCAGCACACTGAGCCAGCGCCACATAGCGGTGTATTGGCCATCACGGAGGTCACATGCGTCAAGTTGACTGCGTGCTTGACATGTTGCAGTCGCAGTATGGTAGTAACGGCGTTGGCTCGTCACACTTGTACATATTTCAGGAGGATTCGAAAATCAGTAACGGATCTTGGGCCTAGCTGCCGGCATATACACGAGGGTCTTGGGTTTGTTCTACTTGCGCAGTGCATTCAGCTGCCGGATGGTCCGGCGGTTTTCAGTGTCTGCAGACTTGAACCTACCGGCCAAGGTGTTCTTCCTTGAACGTGACAGTGTCGCGTTTAGGTGCCTGCTCGCAAAGGTATGCATGCGCCCACGTACAAACAGTGTTGGTAAACTGTTCCCAAGGCGGCTTACACGTGCGCATGGTGCATGAAGGCNAACACAAACTGGGTGTGGTGCAGAAGGCGGGTTGGTGTGGCTAGATTTCGAAAGCATGCAATATGCACTGCGTGAGGTACCTGGCAACACAGAAGCATAAGCCCACTTGCAATACCTAGCAGCATGATTGTTGCTGTGCCGGTTGTGCCATTCCAGCACTCGCCCATGTTGGGGCATTTCGCTTCCTCACACACTGTGGCCAGCTTGAGCTTTCGGAGGCCTTGTGCCAAATACTCATACCGCTCGCCCTGAGGGGCCCTCTGCCTCAGCCATGTGGGTTTGCTTGAATTGGATACTGGCTCTGCATAGCAAAGAAACACCGGCAGTCAGATGATCAGCCCTGCCATTGTTGAGGGAAGACTCTGCAGATGGTCATGCTAGTTGCTGCTCAGGTGCTTCATACAGGCTCTTCCATGTAGAAGAGCGTGCAATCGCATGATACCACACAATTTGAAGGCGGCGCTTTTTGACCCTGACTCTTGTTTCAGTACAAAGCCTGCCCAGTCATTTGACGCTGAGCAACTGTTTGCTTGGGCTATGCAATNGTTTGGGTACCAGGGGTGAGGGGTCATTGTGGCAGGGATGGGGAAGGGCTGAAAGCATCGACCAGCTTTCNCAAAGCCAACTGCCCTATCACATGCTACGCCGTTCTGGAAGAATATGAGGCAGGGCAGCATCTTGACCTGAAGCTTGACTGTGAAGAATGGGGCATCCTGCACTGGCAGGCAAGGAAGGCTATACTGAGTTCTCACAGATTGCTGCAGACAAGCCGTCAACTACTGTCTTCAAGTGTGTGCTTACATGCACGCTACTGCATATCTTTTACGCCTGGCCAGCAGCTGGCAATTGCTGTGAGCTTAGTAGCACATCAGATTAGGAATTGAGTGTAGAAAGCTAGTGTAGTCACAAAGCACTTTGTGTGCACACTACGCATGTTAGATCTGCAGGAATGCAGGTCAAGTGAGCCAAGTATAGCTAGTACATCCAGCCAGGTGAGCAGTGTTTTTGACGTCACTGGGATCAGCTTGTAGCCAAAGACTGACCGGCGCTGATACTTTGATGAATCTTGCATCAAAGTACTTCCTCGCCAAAATAGCAAGGTGCTTGTCCAGCAGCTTACACCTTTCAAAGTCTCGGTGGAAGAAATGGCAAATGACTCTGTCTGTTTTGGTGACTGCATCCAGAAAGTCTCCTGCAGCANAAACATTGTATGATGAAGCAAGACACCCACTATTTGCTGCAGAGCAGTCAAGAAGGGGACTGGCTCATGTACTCCTCAGCCTAGATTCCCATGTAAAGCTGTTACATGATCTTGCTTGGTATGTCACTTGTCTTGCTTTGCCGCAGTCTTGCAAATATGGGGTTTAACAGAGAGACTGCAGCACACATCACTACCTGGTGACAGTTATATGGCTTTGTTGAAGGCGTCAACCACACTAACCTTTGTATGCACACCTCAGTCAGCTTTCTTCGACACTTTCTTGGGGGCTTCATGCGATCCGTCCACTGCTTGCGTAAGCAATTGTGCTGAGATATATGCGCAGCCTAAGCCAATGGCAGCTAGCCACAGTGACCAGGGCGCGTATTGCGTGCCAGCCACCGAGACTGTGCTGTACACGCAGCTGATCGCAAACACAAACAACACTCCGCTAGCCAACGCTTTTCTTCGATCCCATCCCATGTTGTTGACTTCTTGACATGAACAGACACCTAAGCCTTTGTAACACTACTCCAGACAGACGCAGTAGCCAACACTAAAAGACTTGCGCAGCAGAAATTCAAACTCATGACTACAGACATCAATTACATTATGCAGTGCTGCATGGTGCCTAGCGAGCTCGTGGAAAGGTACACGCTGAATCAACTTAGACCACAGTCCGTTGTACGTTCTGCGTCTCGTACAACGGACTGTGGTACGTTCTGCGAGACGCACTGACACAATTGGCGCTCTCAGAGCTTCCTCAGAGTCTGTCAGTCTCACGCATGCTGTCATGAAGGTGTCCCAAGTACTGTGGAATGATTTGACCGTGCCATATGAAGCTTTCAAATACAATAACGCTTTGCAAACATTTCTGACAAAATGGTATATTGCCATTTTGCTGCAGGTGCAAGACAACAGCAAGGCCTATCCTAGGAGCAATCAAACTTGCTGAAGAGATACCCATGTCTGACCCGAAGTCTTCCCGGAGTCTTGTCAAAGCATCACTGCTACTGCACCTCAGTGCTGTCTGCTAACACACAGATGGCCTAGCACGAGGCTTAGCAGCCTGGCAGCAAGTTGTCTTGCTGTGCTGGCCTGCATCGGCATAACAAACCTTGCTTGTTACTTGCTATGCCTGCATGTCGCTGTTTGGGTTTGTTGTGAATGCTGAAGTGTAAGTCACAGCCTCTTCAGCAGTGCCACGCGGGAATTGTTTGATGCCCTACATGTAGCTCAATGTGCTGTCAACCTTACGTCGAACATGGTATGAGTGTCATGCAGTTTGAGTATGAGTTGACAGCTGAGCCCATCAAATGCACATGTGGAGCAAGCAGCTGTCGAGGCAGACTCAACTGAGCCAAAGGAGCCGCCCAAACTGATGATGACAAAACTGTGTAGCGTGTTGGAGCTGATTGATGTGCCCTGAATGATGTGTCACAACTTGAGGCATGTTCGCAGAGGGTTACAATCNTCAAGGGGGGCCCATCTGTGCAGGATCAAGCGTGAGATGGCCAGAGAGGAGGCCAGGCGCAGGAGAGAGGAGGAAGAACAACAGAGACAGGCAGCAGCTGCCAGAGCTGCCCAAGAGGCGGAAGCTGCTCGCCAAGCTGAAGCTGCTGCACAGCAGGTAGTGGACTATGCACTCAACATGACAGTTGTTCACAATGAAGCCTGTTTGGAGTCAAGTACAAAGGTCTGGCCATGTGGCAGCGTCCGCTGTGGAATCAGTGTAGTTGTTTGCAGTCCCAAGACCGGCATGTGTTGAGGGACATGCCAGTATTATACGTCATATCACTTCAAGACTAAATTTGCATAACATCCCCCCAGAATTTTGCAAGTTGTTTCCTGCTTGTTGTCGCTCGAGCAGAGTATCTTCATGTTTTGTCAATTGTGGGAATGGGTAATGTACACCTGAAACAGTACTGCTATTGTTACGACGTGACCAAACCCACATGCGCAATGATCAGTATGGCGTCACCTTGTGACAAGGGCAAGTCTGATGAGGAGCAGTGGCGCTGGTGTTGCAGTGTCACCACTACATGTTTACACAAGCATGGTAAAGCTAGCGTGACTAAGTCTGACATGCAATGCCATAAGACTTTCCTTATGAAACTGTGTAGAATATTGCGAGCACTTTACTCAACATGTAAGGGGCATATACTCTGACGTGCAACAAGGACAGAGAAATACACTGCTGCAGGTATATATCACTGTGTAGAGTATGCCTTGCATGATGGGGACAGGCTGCAAGATGCGTGACTTGGGGACAGACATCTGCTTCATGATAGTTATGATTTTGACCTTTACTCTGCCGAACACAGAGAGAGAAGCCAATCCAAGTGCATGTAGCAAAATTAGCGCATGTACATGGCAGCAGGCTTTGCAAGAAACAAGGCAAAGCTTGGGGACTTACTCTGTTTCCACCTTTCTGTGTTCAAGCTCCGGTGCACCATGTGCAAACTCACAACCCGGGAAGTTGCAGATGCCCTTTTCCTCATAGCGGGGACACAGCTGGAAGAAGTCTGGCTTATGCTTGTTCCTCTTCCTTGCTGGCTTCTGTCCGGCGTCAGCTTGAGCCGGCATCTTCCCCTGATAAACTGCCAATGGCTCTGCCCCATTGGAATGCAGCTCAGTCCTGACAGCAGGCCTGCGGGCCAAACAAGCAGTCAGGTGATGTGTTGCCAGATTCCTAGTAGCTCTGCCCACATGGCTGAACCGCCATTGTATAGTGCATTGCTAATCTGGGAGGCCTTTGCGATACCAACAGGCGTACACGACATCAAGTTAAATACTTTGTATAGCTTTGCCATGGCGCANGCTTGCACCCCTCATGCGCGGTGCATGGATTGTAAGCGCTGTTCATCTTTCTTGATGTTGCTCAGCTCGCAACTCAGAAATTCGCCCTTGGTCTCTCTCCCTCTGTGTGCTTTTGTGCTGTTGGGAACCTCTCTGCCACTGCTGTCAATGTCAATGACAGGCATTTCTGTTTGAGCTGGGCCCTTTCACATCTGCAAGCTTAATTGAAGCGGTCACAGTGCGGCTTGTCAATTCAGCATGCTCAGTCTCCTTTCAAGTTGCCATAGCATACACACCCCAGATCTAGGCATGTTACTTTGCAGATCGGTCGTGCAAAGCCTTGATACGGTGCTGCAGTCTGACTTCTTCACACAGGGATGCACACAGCTGCCTGTGTGTATGTATAAATAGCATTTTGGAGTCCTGCTTGCAAGCTCTTTGCCTAGCTTTGGTTTGGAAGTGAAGATGCCGACACCACCTCCCCCTGTCCATGGCAACCTCCATGCTCAATTGTGCAAACAGCATGCCGCAAGCTTTGACGCTTTGTGGGCAACATAGTTTGCACGACATCATGTTCTGGTATGCAGGCGTCAATGTAGCTGCTTTGCCTGGATTTGTCCCCTGGACACAATTACTGTGTGCAGTGTCCTACATCTTGAGCAATGCAACGCCACTTTATTTTGCTGGTGATTTGCTTCAACCCGACTGCACATACCTTGCACACTCGTGTTTGGAGATGAAACAAAACTTCCGCTGGCACCACGTCAGCATGATTCCGCAAACAGGAAACTGCCCATGCTGCTAAATAGGTAAATTCTGGAAAAAATAGCATTTTTGCTGCTCCTACATGGGCTGCTGATCATTGGCAAAGCAATTTGCGTATCATGCTGGCTTTGACTTGACTGTCACTGCATGNAGGGGGTACTCAGTACAACAGCAGCATCAGCCAGCGGTACATGTGACAGTAGGCAAACACAGTCCTGCTGGAGCCGACCTCGAGGAAGGGAGGTCCTACAGATTTGAGCGGGTCCATGTGCATCTATGCGCTACACAAAGCTAGCAGTAAAAGCGGGACTGGTGTGACAATGCTCAAGGATACAAGCAGCTGACTGCCTGTCAAGGTGGGGATGACGGACACAATGCATACCTTCAGCACTTGACCGCTGTCCTTGCCTTTGCCATCTAGCAGCTCATATACAGCGCCCTGGTGACCTCCTCCAAGCTCCTTACCAATCTGCATAATCCCAAGAGGTTGCAAGGTCTGCAAGAATGCCTTGCCACAATGCAGGTACATGCTCACAAGCTACTCCTGCCTGCTGTGCAAAAATTCAATGCAGCGTGGTTGCCCTACCTCATAGTCATTTGTGAGCCGCAGCCCTTCCTTCACCTCAAATCCTTCTGGGACATAAATCACCTGCACGACTGAAGCAGAGTCAGGTGCCAACACATGCACGGCATGCAATTGGTGTTGACCTCAAAACGCCATTACCTGCTGCTGTGGACGAGCTGAACGCCAAGCGAGATGTTCTGAGCTGCTGAGCAAGGGCACGAGCCAGCAGCTTGGGATCTGAGCAGTTGGCAGGTACAGGACAAATCAAGGCATCAGCTGATTGTGCATGCTGCTCTGCTGTAGCATGCGCGGCATTGCCCTGACATGAGGCNAGTTGAATAGCCAACAGCATAGCCATGTTTCTTGGTCGGAGGGAGAGCTTGCAGCTAAGCATATACTGCCATTGCTAGCTCTGTGCTTGTGTACAGTCATGATCACATAGAACTGGATGTTGAGTCTATGCAAGTCAGCTCATGTGTAGCGCATAGTTTGACCATGTACCGGCTTTGTGTGCGGCTAGTGCAGGCTGCAATGCGACTGATGTCCAAACTGACTGCTGTGGTCGACCATGAAGCCAGCAGAGACGCTACCGTTCTCCACAAATTGTTGCTTGCAAACATTCAGGCAAAGCAACTTGGCCAAATGCTGCTAACATGGCTGCCACCAAAGCACCTCTTGCCCTGCTTGCTTTGCTTGCTGTGCCTCTGTTATTCTTCACGGTGTTGTGAGATATCTTCATCGATCTGCATCGATGCACCTTACATGGTCTAGATGTGGGGACTGCAGCTATACAAAAAAGACAGATGTGTGTCGGGACTTCATAAAACTCTCTGCCAGAACAGCCTGATTATATGGGGTTGTATGAGCCACTTACCAGGATCCNCTCTCTGTGTGCCTGTGAGTGCAGAGTGCCTTGCACCGAAGACACGGACAGGCGTGCGTGTTGAGGTGTGCAGGCAGCCACAACGGCTGTCGACAGTACTTTGGAACGACATTGTATTGTAACAACCCGGCTAACAGCCTTGCTCTCTGCTCAGTGCTGTCGATGTGACCTATCCGAAAACCCTTGAACAGTTGTTTGTATGGCGGAATTTGCTACGACAGGTACGAAACACAGCAGTTTACGACGTGAACTCCGGCTGCTTGCACGAGTGTTTGTGGCGTGCAACAGTGCTACATCAGCAGCTGCAGACCTTGTTGTCAACCTGCAGAGCGAGATGCTTCCTCGTAGCAGTGTGAACGTGGCATCGAATGCGTCTGCTTAGTCACACGATCGCAGCGCTTCTGGCGTACCTTCATTGCTGCCACAGCGCTGTAGGCGATACACTACCATCAGCTTGTCTACCCGAGGAGAATAAGCCACTTGTTTCGCACGTTTCAGCTTGCAAAAATTTTGTCAGTCTACTCGAGGATCAGTCGTACTGCAGCCTTGAACAGTTACAAAATTGTTGTTCGGTGTTGAGTGCTGCCACGGCTGCTCGGTGTCATTGTTTACAAGAGCTGACCACCTCCACTGCAGCTTTGTTTGAGAGAACATTGAGGAAATGGACATGAGAAATGAGGCGAAAGCACCTTGAGGTCCTGCAGGGAGAAGACTTCCTGCTCAGTGCCGTCGTTCCAGCCCAGCAGAGACAGGTAGTTGGTCATAGCTTCAGGCAGGTACCCCTCCTGGCGGAACTCCCCAACACTGGTAGCCCCATGCCTCTTGCTTAGCTTGCTCCTGTCTGGCGCCAGAATCAGACTGACATGGCTAAACTGAGGTGTCTGGAAGCCTAGCGCCTGGTAGATGAGGACCTGCATTTTGCCATGTATTTGGCGTGCATGCGCTCAACAACTAAGGCTGTGCCTGGGCTACAGCAGTACACGCTTACCATTTGTGCCCAGTACACTGAGACCACCAGCTAAACGCTACTTCTAAAAGACGCAACACACACTTCAACTTGTGCATCCATGCTAACCTGGTGCACCTAAGTTCAAATTGAAAGCGCAGTTGCTGCAATTACCTAGCCACAAACACAGAAGATATGGGCACAAACATTCACACTTTGCTGTTATCACTGTTGTGTATGACAAGAAGGCTGGCTGGCCGGCCAAACTCAGGGCTGGGGCCTATAGCAGCGGTTAGACAAGAAGTTGCGCGGTGTTGCTGTCTGACAGGCATGTATCTGTGTGCATATCACAAACTGTAGACACATGCAGTGGACTCCGACACAGCATGGCAGGGTTAAGGGTGACAAGGACATGGGGGCAAGGGCAGGGCATGACCTGGCGCAGGGTGTTGGGCAGGTGCTCCTCAGCCCTGATCACATGGCTGATCTTCATCAAGCCATCGTCAATGGCCACACAGAAATTGTAAACCGGCAGGCCATTGCTGCGCAGCANAAAAATGTCTAACATGTCAGCAGCTCGCTTGTTCAAAATGTAGTCAGGTATGATGTCTTCAAAAGTGTACCTGGTACCTTCGACATTCACAGCCAGCTCTAAGTCAGGTTTGGTGCTGTCATAGACAAAGCTGTGTCTCCAGTCAATATACTGTAGCTGTGAGTGCAGACCATAGCGTGTCAAGGCAGGGTTCAAACCACAGTCAGAGATTGCCTTCGAGCAAGATAAAATCTCCTGTTTGTAGTAGCCTGCAAGCTGAGGGTATGATGTGAAGTGACCAGTAGGCAGCTGTCCACAGCGCTCTTGCTTGACCTGTTCAGCGGAGACATTGTGATTCTTGCCAAAGCCCCTAGCATACTTCTCACCAGTAGGTAAGGTGATGTTGTATAGAACACCAACGCTGTCTTCGTTTTCAAACAAGATGATGTCGGGTTGGAGGCCTACGCGCAGAAACGGCAATAGTTGCCGTCGGACTTCGCCATCAATGGCATTGAGCATCTGTGCGTAGCTGTACTTTTGCCATTCAGGAGGTATGTCAGCTCCCAGGTTGATGGTCAGCTGGAGTTTCATGTTGTGCTCCTTGGCAAGCCGCGCTGACTGCACTGCAATGTCAATGCCCCCGGGATCGAAGCGCGAGTTCTCCTCTCGGTTGAGGATGTTGCCTGAATTGTCGAAGGATGTAGTCGGTGCTGAGCTATAACGCCGATATGTCTGTACGCGCGCAGCATTGAAGCCTGCGGCTGCCATGGCATCGATCGNCACACAGAAACAGGCTTGATGCTGCTCTGGGCTGAGCTGGAGATGAATCTCATGCCAGGCGGCTTCTTGTGCAACTTTGGATTACCTACATAGAAGGGGAACTGGCGTGAGATGTCACATGCTGGCAGTCCCTGAGCAGTAAGGAAAAGTGCATGGCGTTCCAGAATGGCTTGCTCAGGCTCTGTGCTGAGCTGATATACCCTATCCCCTGTGCCTTCACCCCTGAGATCAGCCCTGAGCTTCCTGCAGTAGGCATGCGGGCATTGCCGCACAAGGGTGTCAGCAGCCTTATCCATCACAGTGCACACCACGCTCTGCCCTGCATAATGTCTCAGAAACACCTTAAGTGCATATCTGTCCTGAGCGGTGAGTGGTGTGCTCCCCTGTGGCCTCAAGGGGGTCCCTAAAGGCACCTTAGCCACCTCTTCCTGCAGCACATGTATGACCTGAGCTTTCCATACACTCATTCCACCAATCATGCCTGCCTTCCTTTCTACAGCATCGGCATATGCCAGTAGTGGTCTCTTGAGCTCTGCCATAACCTCCTGTCTAGAAGCATCTGTGTATACACCAGGGTATGGGCTACAACGATATTTCTTTCCAAGCCTAGCTAGAGCTCGCAGGTTATCTGTAGGCAGAACATCAGGATCGCTAGTGAGCATATGACCATCATGCTTGAAGGCATCAGGGATATCTGCACAGCCACACGGTCCACTGCAGATGGCATCTATAACATCCAGGGGCAAGCGTGCATAGGTCTTGGCATTGATGCATAGATTGCCAAATGTAGCCCCATATTTGAACACCAGCATAGGTCTGCCTGCAGCTTCCACACATGCATGAGGAATGTAAGCCTGACACCTAGGTAAAACCGCCTTCACCTGCACTAAATCTATGGCTGGAGTGATAGGGATAGGAATCTGGCTGACTGGTTTACGAGTCCGCCATTGCAAATGCAGTCGGCATTCCAAGTCAGGGTGCGATACCGCGTCAATTGTGCCATAGGTAGACACGATCGAGGTCAACACGCAGACGTTCGATCTGACTGCAAGCCTGTCGATTGAGCGAAGCAGCAGTGCTTTGCGCCGTTGTGTTGGNTAGTGCAGCTACATGCGCAGTGTATACTGTGTTTGCGGCAAATGTAGCATTCCTAAGCTATCTTGATGGCATACTGTCTGAGACAGCAGCACAAAGAGCAACAGAAGCAGTAGCAGAAGCAAGCAGCAGCCGTAGGCAGCAACAAAGGCAGCATGTTCAACTCCACTCAGCTACAGACGTATGCAAGGATCAGTTGCAGCAGCATGGAAGCGTGCATCTTGTCATCACGCACAGACACTACAGCCAAACAAAATGTGCACATGGGTGGCTGACCTTGTATGGGGCAATAGTCTGCGTTGAGTGCACAATCTTGGCCAGCAGATCTGTCTCAATGAGCTCAAACAATTTGACAAGCCGCTTGTCCACATTCACAGTGCTGTTGATGATCTGAAGGCGCTTCGTCTCATTCATGTCATCCACTGGGGTCTCTGTGAGCTTGGACAGGCGCTCTACCTGCAGCACACACCGTAACATTATTTATACAATATAAACATTATCTTGGTTATGTGTATTATTTATGCTATCACTGAAGCACAGCCAGGATCAAGCTTGACAGGTCTGAGACAATGTTAACAGCTATGCCAGGTATTGTCACTGCACAGCGCAGCACTGACTTTCCACATCAGGAAAGTAGGGCATACAGTCATGACATCACCGTAATGCTCCTCAGTAGACCATACAGTCAATTTTGTTGCATGTTGGGTCGACCATCACACACCTACCTCCATTTCGAGTTGCTGTTGCTGGTCCTCAAAGAGGTTCTGGTTCATTGCGTTCTGCTCAGCACTGATCTCATCAGCAAACATGTCATTGCCATAGAAGTAGTAGGCAGCCACATATGTGTTGCCTAATATCCGCCTGGCACAGAACAGTTGTTCCTGAGCCTGCGCGTAAATTCATGGTCTGAGCATCTTTATTGCCATCATCTTGCAGCTGCCCTGTTGACGGCAGAGACTGCGCATCTGTTTGCATCACATGAAACACTCATCACTCAAGTGGCACTGGGAGTCGCCTGATCAATGAGACTACACATTGGCAGCTGCAGGAACTGCAACTCTGTGTTGCCCATTGACCTTTCCTACATTGATCCCTCAGACATACAAGCGAGCANGTCATCATCAAGATAAAGCACATCAAAACTTGAAGTGCGCTGCTGTCGGGAGGGCCTCAAAGGCTCAGGCAGCTGTGGGATCACCAACTCTGGCAAGTTGCCCTACAACAAGGGTACACAATCAATGTCAGCGGTGGCAGCAGCAGCAAGAGACAGGAAAATTGTGCCACATTGTGCTGCTTAAAGCCGCTGTGCCCATGTGGTAACATTGNCGTCCAACCCATGGACAGGAAATCAAGGTAGACTTGCATCCCATCAGCACACCGCGATTGCAACATTACATTTACCCCTAACCATTTACTGTACTATTTGCTCCCCTACCTCCCAATCGACGTTTACGTTTACAGCACTACTCCTGCCAGAACTACACTATCCCCTACTCCTCTACTCGTGCCTGTTACAATGCGTTGGCCAAACTGGACACTGTGCTATCGATGTACTGTAATGTACCAATGCAATATNCTTGTCGCCTCCACCTGAGCTGTAAGGGTTGGGCTCCATGCTGGTCAGCAGCTGATCCTGGTATGGTGAGCCTGACNATTCGTTCTAAAGAGATATTACTGTAGCAGCATCAAAACATTTATGGCAGACACAGCACGCCGCTGGAAGGTGTTGGGTGCCAAGCGCATTTGGCAATGGACAAAAATCAGGTTGCTTGCAGATGACCTTCAAAAACCCCGGCTGAGTCACATGGCAGCACTGTAGNAGAAAGGTTTTCAACACAGCCCTGAGTGCTCTGCCTAGGGCTCCTGCCCCACCTCCAGGGCATGCAGCCAGTCTTGCTCTGGCCTTTGCAGAGTGTGAGCTCAGGCGCGGAGGCAACGAGGCTGGGCCTAGAGCTATGCATGTGCTCAGCCAGTTGGGCTGTGGCCACCCATTCAGCCCCTTCAAAGCTCCTTCAAAAGGCATGCCCACTGCTCAGTCACCCATGCACCTGTTATTNGGTAAAAAGCGTCCGCAAGTATGTGCCAGGAAGCTTGAGTTTACGACTCTGATGCTAGGATCAACACCAGATCACTCGTTACCGCCTGCTGTTGCCCGCACGCTGGTCGGTCCACTTTAGCAAAGCGGTGTCAAGCTGCAAGTTCCCTGTGACACAAAAATGGCGATACTGTGTCGTGTTTTGCCGTCCCGATGCTCATGTGCACCAAGCTCAACGGTTCCTCAACTGGTTCCTCAATCCAAAGTTTGCATGACTGCAGCAACCTTGGCAACAGGACTCGAGTTGTCACTTGCCACGACTTTGACGCTNAAGCGCGTAAATTATTATTATTATTACTGGGTGGGGAAGAAAACTTGAGTTTGTGGGCAGTTCACCCTGTGATGATATAATTTTCTTGCAAGGTGAAGCCGTTGTGCGCATGCATGTTGTGTGCGCATGCATGCTCTGTGCATGCATNACACTAAATCACAGCTGCAGCACAGCAACTTCTGTAGTGTTCCAATGCATACAGTACAGTGGGTTGAGGAGCAGTACCTTGGTGTCGTGGTGATGCTTGTCGTAGATGAGGCGGGACTTCATGACCCCAGTCTGGTTCTTGAACGTGTCACTGTTGCGGTAGGCTGATGCTGCAAGCACTGCAGCCTGACTGATCTTCCCCAGAACTAACACCTGCATGGCATGCAGTCCGTCCAATGATGC
This sequence comes from Trebouxia gelatinosa, assembly GCA_000818905.1. Lineage (NCBI taxonomy): Eukaryota > Viridiplantae > Chlorophyta > Trebouxiophyceae > Trebouxiales > Trebouxiaceae > Trebouxia > Trebouxia gelatinosa. The sequence goes on along the minus strand of KN805368.1, from coordinate 7,622,793 downwards.
ACAACCTCTATGGTTGGCAAGGAGCTGTGCATCTGCGAAACTGAGATAGCCTATGGCTGCAATGATCAACTGCTTACATGAACACTTACGTTCATAGTACATACGTCTTGCTCTGCCAACAGCGCATTTGTGCGCTACAACCAGCAGTCATAACGCCATGTTTGGCTGTGTGTCAGTTGGTTGGGCTGTACTCGGCCAAGCCAACTGTAATGGAATGTAACTCCCACACTGAGCGGGTCTGGTCAGATTAACAAGGACATACAGCTGATACAGACAGTTTTGCATGTGCCTGATCCTGCTTGCATGTTATGCATGACAGTGTGCCCATCTTGCCTAAAAGCAGGGGAATGAGCTCAAGCCAAACTGACAAAGCAGGCAACATGCAGAACACACTCCAGTGCGGGCAAACTGTGGTGTACTTGTCCCATGCAATGCCTGGCACACACCAGACACATCACCAAGCCTTTCACTTCAATCACACTNCAGAAACACACAGCATGCAAGACTTGGCAAGGGCCAAGAGCAAATCTGAGCTTATGCTGCCGTATTGCAGATGCCTTGAGCTAATCCCCTGAGTCTACTGACACTGGTCCATAGTCTGCATGACATGCTTGTAGCAGCAACAAGGCTCACAAACACAGGCACACAACTACTCAACCAGGGCAGACAAGATGCAAATACACAGCTGAGCGTCAGACCTTTGCTCTTTCGTTCTTCAGCGTAGCCTTGACCTCCTCGCGTGTCTTGCCAATGAGTTGAGGGACAACCTCCTGGTCATAGTCCCGCAGGGGAAAGTTGGTGGTGATGCTGCAGTTGTCACGCCCCAGCAGGCCTATTGCAGCCCTGTCATAAGCCCGCGCCGCATTCATCTCTGTGTCATAGTAGCCAACAGACACGCCAGACTTTCCCAGTGTGGCAACCTGGCAGCACAGCTTGAGCCATTCAAAATATTGAGCATGTGCAACTTGGCAGCACAGCAGGAGCCTGACTGGTACAGACAGTGTCAGCAGGAGGGGCTCACAGACACTGTTACTGGCCCCAAATACTGACATGCTTTAGCCACAGTGATAGCGCTTNAGCAGTAAGAACTATGCGGCCCTGGATGAGCTTCTGGGGAAGACAGACATGTACAGCCAGTTCCTGCTGGAGAATCTGGAAACCTGGCAGAAAGAAATAGAGACTCAGCCTGAGGCTGAGGCGGCTGAGGCTGAGCCTGAGGCCNGCACTGTGCATGGTTTGATATGCTCGACCGCCAGGAAACCATGTGGGGTCGCCTCTGTCAGGACCACTCCTTGGATCAGTCAGCACCATTGTGCGCATTTCACAGTTCTGAAAGTCAACATCTAGCTCTGAAGCTTGCTGATGCATGCCAGGGAGTGCTTGTTTGAGTGGAGGCGCCTTCACAGGCGCACCAGGATGGCTGAACGCAGACAGTGTGTGGAACAGCCACCCACAGTGCGATACCACAGCTATGCGCGATTCAGGCCTGCAAAAAGCATGGAACTTAGGTCACAATGGTAGTGTTTATGGTGTGAAGTGTGCTTTGTTGTCAGCATGACGCCTGTGCGCCAAATCCACAAAACCAAGCATACATCCTGGGCGATAGGATCTGGGCTTGAGGTAATGAGCTTCTGCGCCACATGCTTGCAGCATTACAGTGGACAGGCGATGTACACTTCAACTCTGCACAACAAGAAGATGCTGTGCGGGCCTACCTGTTCATGAGCCAATGCAGGAATTCCAGTCCTCTGCTTGTAACATTGTCTTCAGGTTCTCCGCCAGCTCCAAAGTTGCCGTTGCCGTTAGATTGGCAAAACCTGGGATACAGCTGATCCTCTTCTGACACAATGCGGGAAAAGTCCACACCTGGGAATTGCTGTCTAGTTTCTGTCAGGCTGCGCCGCGCATCACATATTGACATACCTGCATACAGAAAGCCTGATTTTCTCTTATGCCATGGCCATAGGACACCAAACACTTGCTGGCAAAATTGATCTGAGCACACCATCAATTAGCACATGATGCAAGTTGCTGCTCGGCACCATCTAGGTANGTGCAATGTATGTGTGTATGGCAATGCTGCTGTGCTAGCCATCATGGTGCACTTGGGCAAGTCAATGAATAAATCAAATCATCAGTCAATCACTGTCAAACCGTAGTCTATGGTAAGGTGCAAGTATGCTCATTTCTCTTGAGACATGGGCATTGCAATGGCAGCGAGTTGAGGTGCACATTATCTCCATCCAGGACAGTTCTGTCATATGCCAGCTTGTAACTGAAGAAGTGGTGCGGTGAAGCTTTGTGGTCAAGTAGCGCCAGTGAACTTAGTGTGGCTTGCAGGCTTTCCTTTCAGGTGTGGAGCTCCCTTGCCTGTCGGTCATATACAAGGCAGCAAATGGTTTGATGTTCTTTGAGACCATTCAAGCTGCTGATCTGGAGCAGGACCTGCAGGACATCAGTTCAAATCCACACTTAGCCAAACCAACAGGAAACAGAGGGCAATCTCTGCCAGTTGTCCTTCCTTCCAATCCCCCAGCAGGCAAAGCAGTCCCATTGCAAGCTGAAGTTCAGCAATGGATGAGTGATGGCAGCCTTGACAAACTGCATGCCACGTGTCACAAGNTGAGCCTGGCTGGCCTGCAAAGGTGCTTGCGTATATTGGCACAATACACATGCCACACAGGAGAAACAGCCGTTTCATCAGATGAGGTGACTAATCTGAGGAGCCTGGTTGTTGATTGTTAAGAAGCAGGGTCTTGTAATCAGCGCAGCTTGTGGCAACATTGATAACAGGTGACTAGCTGACAAGATGAGGAACGCTATACATGCAAGAGCTACATTCCAACAAGATGTAAAATTGATGGCATTGCAGACTTGATATGGACATCAGTATAAGGCATTGCATGGGCCAGAAAGACATCCATCCAAGGTGTGCTGCAGAATCTCATGCAGGCCAGCTGCAGCTGCTGCAGTAGCACCTGAGCCCAGCTCATGCTCTAGCACCGACATCCCAGACGCATTGTGAGGAGGCATCAGCGTGCTTGCATGCCTCTCAGCAGACATTGTTGTTACGCATTTGTTGACAGCAACGGTCCACAAAGTGTGGCAGCTGTAGACCTACCTAGGAACAGTATAGTGGAGCCCAGGAATGCCAGGAAGGCCACAGAGCCAATCAGTGTAGCTGCCAGGTACAGGGCTGGGTCATTCATCAGCGTGGATAGCAGAAGGTTGCCCATGATGATAGCCAAACCAGAGCAAGCCAGAATGATGAACCAATTCCTCCATGCATCTCCCAACATGGTCCTTTCCAGCACCTGCAACACCCTCTGTGTGAGCGCATAGAACATTGTGAAGGGACTACAAGTACTCTCTGTGACAGGGGTTTGTACAAGACTTGCTGTGTNCCTGCCCTGCCCTGCCCTGCCCTGCCTCACATTCAAAATTTGCAGCTGTGCTACCCTATGCCATGGTGCTTATCTGTCCATTGCATGCACCCTTCTTAGACAGCGCTGCTATAACAACACAAGCTGGGAAGGTCATCTGTGTGGTGCCACTGCTACAGGCAGGGGAGCCTGTTCTGTCAGGCATATGCGCTTCCACAGTTTACTGATCTGACATTATCACATTTTGCCAAAAAATGACTGGCTGTTATATATGTTTCACATGATGGTCAAATGAAATTGTATCAAACCATCAAACTTTGCCGTGCAGGTATGCTGAGGGAGGGAGCATATGGAGCATACCACCAAGCACAGCAAGCCACCCACACGAGCACACCCTCAAAAAGATGTGCCCCTCTGGAGTTCACCCACATCATGATTGATGAAGCTGGACAGGTTGGTCACTATTTACGTCAAAACAACATGCTCGATATGCACATCCTGTCGTGAAAATGCCTGATTGACTTTGATATGTGCAGTATGTAAATGGTCAATGTCCGAGAATAAAAGAACGAATAAATGTTGAAACCCTTGAAGCTTGCACTGCCTTACTCTTNGCTCTCATGCATTGTGCTTGCTATCAGAGTTGAAACATGCATACCAGATTGTGCTGTGCGTGCTCTTTCCGCCATGTCTCCAGCTAACACCTGAATACACTGGAGGCACAAGGCGGTGCTGTGACATGTGCTGTGCATGTTCTCAACAGGTGGCCACTGCTGCGCACAGGCGCAATGCAACCTTCACAGGCTTCCCCGTCCTGGGCCTCCGCNGAACCGCCTCTCTGTGTATTGTATGTTTCAGCTGCCTTCCAGCCGCGCAACAATGACGGTACGCAACGGCGACAGACTAGCATGTGCCCGTTCAAGTCAAAGCCCCGTGTGCAACACGGTATGTTCAGGACAAACACGGCAAACAACCCTGGAGAAACGTCAGTAGCAAGTTGCTGTCAACAGTCGCGTACGTATGCGCTTTGTCGTTGAAGGACCTGCGCTGTGGACGCACTGTCCACCAATCACCTCCTTAGGATCAGGTTGATCACAGGCAAGGTGCGGTATCACAGGTGCCCTCTCTTCAGCTGCCACTGAGTTCTTGTACTGTTGCAGACACTGTAGTTGCGTGGCAAACAGCGCATACTGCGCAACACTATGGCAAGGAAGCGCATATTGCTTGCGTGTGGGGCTATTAGTGCTTTTACTGCACAGTCATGATTCAGCTGGATTTTTGGTCTCACAACAGGTACACGCTACCAGCTCATGATTGTGGCTCAACTGGCAATGACCTTGCTCAACGTTATAGAAGCAACACATAATAGTGAAGCAATCAGTGAGCATCATACTTAGCACAGTACTTAGAAAGCACTTAGGCGATTGCAACCAATGCAACCATGGTCTGCTGCTGCCATGGTCTGTCCAGTGCACTGACACGTGTCACCTGCAACAACTCCCTCAAAACCGCCTGTCAAGCAGCCTTAGGTAATACACCATCAGCAACAGTCTAAAAACTCCAAGATGGGACTGGTGCAGCTCTGGTACTTGGTACAGCTCGACAACTTGGTACCACTGTGTGAGCTGCTGAAACAAGTGTACTGCCTGACATGGAATCAAACTGTGCACTCACTGACCGTACTGCACTCGCTGACTGTNGAGCACAACTTGTCCAGTCACACAGCTTTGTGAGAAGCAGATAGGCAGTATATCCGCTGCACCTGCTGTGCCTCATGAGGCCGAGCAACACTTCATTCTTGTGGCCTGTCCAAGGTGTGTGTCCCTTTTGCATTGCATACACCAACCATTAAGAGGCACCAGAACATTGATCTATAGCAGGCCAAGAGGCCAAATGCGATGTACAGGGTGCTCACATATGTCACAGTGAGGTGTACCTTGCCAGTAGAGGAAGGCTGAAATGGCTATGAGCGGTGCAGGCGCTACAAACCACCAGAAAGCGATGATGCCCACCTTGCGCCAGTTCACCTGTGCNGGTGTGATCAGTTCAGTGGAATGACACTGATTACAAAGCTGCACATACTCTGTGCATGGCTTAAGTCTGAATGTCAACTACGTATGGCACTTTGCAATTGACCTGCTNCTGGTCCATCAGCAATACAGCAGCTAGACCATTGCGTCCATGCTGCCATTCTGGGAGGCCAGACTGAGCAGCGTGGCGCAGCAGATCCCCAAATGTTTCTGTCATGTCCTGTATGAAGCGGTGATTTGCACTTGGCGTGCATGCATGCATACATGAATACAACTCTGCACCTTATCTACAGAAGGGCCGCCCTTGAACCATAGCTTCTTCTTGTCAGTAGTGGGAAAAGTGCCTGGCTTAGTGTGGTCAACCAGTCCCAGCCTGTCGTTTGCAACCTGCTGCTAACACATCTGCAGGCGTTCCTGACAGTAGCAAGCTTTAGGAACAAGCAGCCATACNGCACCACGCAGCTCTGGAAACTGAGCTGCGCAGCCTGAAGTTTGCAGTTAGCGCAGCTTGCTTTGCCTTTGATGACAGCCTGATTAGCCTTTGGCAGCAGCGGGACGCCGCCGAGGCATGTCTTTGCATGACACAAATGCACAGGGCCGCTGTGATAGCCTCCAATGAGCATCAGCAAGACTTGCAGATGCAACTTGAGACGGCCGGCCAGCAGCTGAGCAAGACCACCCAAGAACTGATGAGCAAGCGGCAGATGGCTGCAGATGTCATTCAATGCACTTCTGCAAGGTCAAGGCTGACAAGGCGGCACTACTACTGCTTGATGTAATGGTCTGCTTCCTCTTTTTGTCACGTTTTAGCTTGTGATAGCTAGTGCTATGTCAGCGCTGCAGCAGCTGCTGTGTCCAAGCATTGCCTACAGTAGCTACTGTCGAAGTCTCCTGTGTCAGCCAGTGCTGCACTGCANGCACAATGGCTCATGCAGTGCTGCAAGAGCAGTTTGGCAAGTTATGCAATTTACACACAGCGCTTGTTCTGGTTGCAGTTGCTGGCAATTTTCCTACCGTATGTCATTGTTTGATCAGCCCTGTACAGCTGACAGAGCATGCAAATGTCTGATGGCATGCAGCAAGGGCTGTCGCAGTATCTTAGCTTTACTATCACTGATCTGATCAAACAAGCAGGCATGTGAAGCAAGGGATGTTCAGGAGACTTGAACAACTTACTTTGCAGGGCGCGCAAAGGTCATGGCCCACCCCAGGCAAACGGTGGCAAATATGTCAATGGAGATGAACACCATCTGACTCAGAATAATGCCATACCTGCACATCCAGACAGACACTTCCTTCTGCAATTCTTATAATCACATTTGGTGCACCTAGCTTGTGTACGCACATAAATCGATGCGTGGACTGTGCAAGCAGAACAGCCTGTGTACGCTCAGTTGAGGAACTCAATGGGTATGGCATGGACGATTACAACTGATCACATGGCACTCTCATGGTCACATGATGCAGAGATGACATTCAGCGCTGCCCATGTTGTTGCTGGTACCAGAATGGTGTTGAAAGAGGGTGCAGAATGCAATGAGGGATCTCACCAGTAGCAGGCAATGTTGAGCACAGACATGTGCAGCCCATATGTGATGAGGAATTTGTAGCAAGCCAGCCTGGTGTGCAGGGCACATCGGCCCTCCCTCACTAGCTTCACTATACTGCCAATCTGCAGTAGTGAGCACGCTCCATGTCAGACATTTAGTNGGAAGGCCTCAGCCAGAGGGCAAGGCAGGAACTGCATGAACAAATAAAGGCAGCTGCAAAAACATCATCACTCTGCTGCAACAAGCCATGCCATCGCTGCAGAGTGACGCGCAGAGCCTGACTGCAGCTGCAGATGCTTGTGAGTCTGACAGCAAGCTGGCAACAGCTCTTGTTGCAGAGTGCAGCACTGACGCATGCGTAGGTCTACATAATGCTGCATCTCCAGAAGCACGTGCAGTGCTTCAGCAGCATGACCAGCACTGTCTGGTCATGTCGGTCTGATGTTTACGACAATCGTGTGAAGAGCTTCACAGCCATTGCATGCCAAACAAAGTCAGGTAGGACTGGCCAAACTTGGCTGGAACAGGTTCCCTTCCGGTACAGCTGAAAAGCTGGCGCCTACCAGCAGTGAACTTCTTGAACAGCCACATGCCTGAGCAGAACAGCTTGTTTGGGGCGCACAGGTAGCCCAGGTGGGGCCCACNTCAGGGAAGCTGCTGCTGAGCATGTGCACAGCCTATTCACGTGGGCATGTGTTCTGTATCCACCAGAGCTGACAAACAAAATAGCAGTGCACCCATGTGCTGCTGCCTTTTGCCATGTGCTTTGCCCGTGTGCTGCCCAGCTTCAAATCCTGCTGTGGCCTTTGCCACGCTTTGCTCTGTGACTCGCTTGTTGCAACAATCTGCCTCCCTCCACGTTGAGCATAATGAATGNTGTTGTTTGTCCTGCAGTGCATGCCAAGCCTCTGCTGCCTCACCAGCATGATCAACGTTGGCTTCATCCTTTATGCTCTTCAGNGTCAGGTGAGTGTGTCCGTGTGTCTGTGCCGAAATCGATCACGTAGCGATTTGACTCCGTTGACAGCTTTGCATGTCGTGAGATTTTCTCACTGATTGTCGCTTCTGTGCCTCGTCAGGTCCGGCAGCGGCAATGGGCTGCTCGCCGAGAACATCTTGAGCTGAATCCGTTACAGCTATGCTGTTTGGATGCCACTGGTGTGGTGTCATTCTGGGTTTCGCGTCATGTCTGGTCCACGCTTTAGTTGTTGGTGAGTTCAGCTCGTGCATGCTGTACGTGCATGCATTTACGAGAATGTTACGATGATGAGCACTCCTCACAATAAGTTCCTTGGTAACCTGCGGTCAGGCGCAACAACGGTGTACCTGGCTTGGGGGCCGACCGTAGCTGCAGGCACGATTACCTATCGTACAGCCATACTTTTGGGCGCCGCATGTCAGCTTTTTGGTGCAACCATCCTGGGACCTCGTCACTTTCCCATATATCTAGGCATTCTGCATCCGGGAGTCGCACAAGACTTGTCTCCTGACCTAGTGATGTATGCTCACCTGGTTGTGTCCTGCGTGGTGCCACTGTGGCAAATGCTTGCGCTGTGGCAACAAGCACCCACAGCTAACTACCTTGGAACAGGTGTGTATAGCGTCAGACATGCTGCTGCTTTGCACCCTGCCAAGTCCTAACATTGGAAAGCTATTGTGTGCTTGCAGTCTTCAGTCTGGTGGGGACAGCTTGTCTGTATCCTGGACCAGACACTGTTGACTTTGGGAGTCCTTTGCTGGAGAAGCCGCCGTATCTGTCAGGGCTGGGCCCTGTCTATATGTCATGGATGTTTGTCCCCACTTTGGCGCTTGTCTGTGTTGCCTTGTTTTTTCTGACCCTAAGAACCTTTGCTCTGCGTGGCGATGACCCTTTCTACCGTGTTCTCTGGGTATGCTTGCACTGACAGCAAGCAACTATCACCTGCACCTATGCCATCCCAACTCACGCACGGTGCAGGCATCATACTCAGTCACAGAGTGTGCGTGGCATACATTGTGCAGTGCTACATGCTGCAAGGACCACGTGCACCCATATGCGCATGTATAGCCTGGCATGCACAATTTTCTCCATTCTGCTTGCATTTGGTTTCAACCATTTCAACCAGCAGTTCAGCTNCATGCAAGTATGTACAGCTCTAAAGCAATGTAAGTGGATAACTGGGTTGTGTTCAGCAGTATGACGTTTAGCATGTTGCCAATGGCCTGTCAACAAGCAGAACTGTGTCTGCGCGCTTCAGAATACTGGCAGAACTGAGAATGACAAGCATATGCAGAGAAAGTCCACTATACAGCCAAATACACCAACACCAGTGCATGTTACTCCCAATGTGGTACCCAGCTAGATTAGTCCTGCACAATCAGCTGACATGCTGCAGAAGAAGTCAAGACATACACTGATGTAGTTCCTCATGCCATTGTTCAGCTGAAGCTGGCGAGCAGCTATAGTGGCTAGCGCTGCCCCTGTAATGGCCACATACGACCTCACCGCCGTCATCCTCACAAGCTGAACACCTGCAGCACACACATCCAAGCCCATGCAGCATGTAGCACACTGCCTATCAGTAACACTTCCAGCGTTTACGCAGCGTGTTGACAATGGCTTCTTTCTGGTGCTGCCCAATATGACAGATGAGTGCAACCCTCACTGTCTGTTCCTGGCTCAATCGGGTCGGGTTGCACAATGCAAGCAGATAGTATGCATGCAGTCACATGCAACATGCTCGCCATCAAGAAGGATGTTTCCAGTGCAGGTGTGTCTCGAGTGCAGGTATGTTTCCAGTGCAGGTATGTTTTCAGTACAGGTATGTTTCCGATGCAGGTGTGTTTACAGTGCAGGTATGTTTCCCAATGCAGGTGTGTTTACAGTGCAGGTATGTTTCCCGATGCAGGTATGTTTACAGTGCAGGCATGGTGCCAGTACAGGTATGTTTCCAGCACAGGTGTACCAGTGAGAGGCATGAGTCTGCGGCCAGCTATGAGGGAGCCAGCAAGCATCGTGACGGCCCCAGCAGCCCGAAAGCTGGCACTCATTGGAATGGTGGCGGGCACTGAGCCTGTGTGCTGGATGTATGCCATTGCAGCAGCGGGGTACATGACCCCTATTGCCGACGCCCCAAAGCTCATTGNCTCCACGTGGCTTGGCCTGCCTCTGCAGCCTGGAGCCATTTGCACAACCAGCAGTAGCATATTCATGAGGACCAGGAGCAATTGACATGGAGCAGTTCTGCCGTGCTGTCGTCTGACTTGTCCACAATGAACAAGACTCACATTGGTGTACCTCAACATTGTGATAGACTGACATGTGCACAGATTGTGCAGGGTTGAGACGCTGATGAACAACATGACTGTAGTCACTATTACATTATGCATAGCATTTGGTATACCGTATTCACTATGCATGCACACCATACCTTGATCTGACATGCTGGACAGACATGCCTGGTTGCCAAGGCTGCCTTTATGTCTGCTGTATCAGCTTGCGTTGTGCAGGCGCTGCATCTAAGCATACACAAGCTTTCAGAAGGAGCTTGTATGCTGGTGCTGAGAAAGAAGCATACATGCTGCTCACAGTACATGTGGTTCAATCAAGCTGACCTCCAGGGTGTCAGTGTACTGCATCATGGTTGTTCATTGGCCGCACTAATGAAGCTGCAAGGTGCAGGGTCAAACTTTGACGTTGCAGACTTTGGGACATTTGCATGCAAAAAGCACACTTCTGCAGGTTGACACTGTTGGCAAAGACAGTCAATGGGGGACTGGTGGAATGGTGACAAAGTTGACAGCAGCTCGTATTGCGACCGCTGCTGGCTGTACAATGGTCATTTGCTCCTCAGCAGAGCCTGAGTTGATGCCTGATATCATCAGAGGCAAACAAGCTGGCACTGTGTTCCACCCTCTGCCAAATGCAGTCAGGTCAGTTTCACCTCCGACAAGCTGTTTCTGCCTCAATTAAGCTTGTGTATGACAGCGAGATACATGGGCTGAGTGCACTCCTGGCACAGCACAAAACTTCATCAGGATTTCTGCGCTGGTGTAACTCACTACGACCTGACTGCCCTTGTTTTAAGATGGACACGCCGGCACAGTCCACTCTACACAGAGATACAGAACTCTTCCTGGTTAAGACATCGCATACGCATAAGTCAAGGACCCTTGTTGCTCATGGAAAGTGGTTAATAGTCCAAGTGTGGTCAAACCCATCATCTCCTACATCAATCAGACACTGTGTTTGTAATTCATCTTCATCTGCCACACCACAATGAACTAGTCATACAAGCTCAGGTTGACGTATGATTCAGGACTACATCATAGCCTCAGGCTATGTCCTCTTGGCACCNTGCTTGCCTGCATGTCAGCATACAAGTTGGTTAGGGTCTAGGGTGCAGGATTGAGCGTAGCCAAGGGACAACAGCCAATGCTGAGATGCAACACTGTGCACCGCAACTCGAAGTGCACATAGCGATGACTGGCCTGCATGTCAGCATACAAGTTGTTCCACACTTGAAGGTAGCCAAGGGACAATGGACACAGCCAAGCCATTGCTGATATGCAGCACTGTACACCGCAAACAAGGACATGTATGTGAGCTTTGTCTTGTGAGTTGTTGAGTATCTGGCAGTCAGAGGTTGATCGATTTTTCATGTGGATGCGTACGTGTGCCACAGATAAAAGGCATGGTAACTGCAGGATTGCAATGGGCAGGATGCAGAAGCTAAAGCATACCAACAGCATGGACACAGTCACGAGTTGCAGTCTCACACAACAACTTGCATGCAGATTTTGGCATGCCCACTGTAGCAGAGAATGGCTTGCTTGAGAGCATATAGCTCTGCAGCATTTCAGTCAGCTATGAATTGCACAGCGTGTCAAAGGGTTGGTGATACGGTTATTGTACGTGCACTTGAAGTGGGTGCATATCTATCTGTGGGTGCTAACATGCATCAGGAGCAATGCTGTGGTGGTTCTTCAGCAATAGATGTATTGCAGACAGACGGCATCTTTTGACTGAGCATGGTGGCTTACATGCAGCTGGAGTTGCTGTACAATGTTCTCAATGCCACCAGCAATCTGCATGATTCCATCTGAGATAGTGGCTTGGCCAAAATCTAGATCGCCCAAATCTGAATCTGCTTGTAGGGGTGAGTGCTGCTTTATGCTGGCATCTACGGTCGGTAGATCTGGATGGTGCAATGAGGTTGGCTTAATGGTCATGAGGACTTCATGCACAACTACATGACAGCTTTCTATGCCTAAGCTGGCAAGTGGGATCTTGGCTTGGATGTTGCCTATAAATCCCTCGGTAATCTCCCAGTAGGGTGATTTCTGCAGCATGCTTTGGTTGAGGCATTGAGCTTGATGCACACCAGANCAAAGCTTTGCAGCATGGCAGTCAAGCAAAAACCCCCTCTAGGCACATGTACATGGTGTTCGTGTAACATGCATCGAAAGGAGCCCAGCGTTATTTCTCGCATGATCTGGGACTTAGGGTCGCGCCAAAACCCTAAAATTTTTGAATAAACATTTTTGTCAGGTGAGCTAGGGTAGCCACGGTGGGATAGAGTTTAGGGTGTTTTTAGGGAATGTGCGAGATCGTGCGAGAGATAACGCTGACCCGCAAGGAAGGTAACCCAAGTTGCTGCACACCGGCGCTCTCTTGTTTCTCCTCACCTCTTTCAGGCAGTCATGCAAGACTCATGCAGTCACTCAACAGTCCTCAATTCCGGATTGTCCAACATGAAGTACAGCTGTATCTGAAGAACAAACGTGACTTTGCACTGACTGGGCAGTCGCTGTGCCTTGGCCCGCGGTTACTTCTTTGATGTATGCAAGGATGCCACTGCATTTCAGCTGCACAATTGGGATAGAGCCGCTCAGCAGAGTCAGGCAGACATGCAGTTGTGGGTGGACTGGCGACTGGCAGAATCTGATGTGGGACAGAGATACCAGCACACAGCAAGTTGTTAGGCAGCTAGAAGCCCGGCAGAGATTCAACACGTAGCTGTTGGCTCACGAGTCGTGAGTCACGACCTTGGAGCGCTCCTGAGGGCCAGCGTCAGAGCCCATCGGCCAATTGTCATCACAGATAGTGCAGCTGTATGCCGATTGCCANGAGTGCTGAAGCTGCATTGCTGGCTGCTGATGAGCGTATCAAGATCCTGCAGAAAGAGGTGAACCTGTCAGCATGTCTTGAGCATTTTAGATTGCATCATGTCTTGAGCATGCAGATCAAGAGAATCTTGGTCAACTTACTGGATCATTACCATCTTGCCACAGCGGGGTTATCAGTGTGTTCTATGGACAACTATGGTCAACAATGTAGTGCAAAGCAATGTGCATGCAACAGCGTGCATAGCTTCAGATGCTGTACCAAGCTGCCATGGATTTGCTTGTCATCCGTAAGCTATTTGATGCATAAACAAAGCTGTGTGTATGTAGTGTTATGCTGTGCGCAGCTTTAGTGCTGCGCCAAAGAAGGTAATAACAGAGGCCTTGTTGAAAGCCCTGGATGCAGTGCTGTTCATGTGAACTGTGTCTACAGCCTGTGATCCTGAGCACGACAGCATCACCTATGATGTCATGTGGAGTCATGCATGCACTCTGCAGGCCAACAAGCCCAAGTACAACGTTGTCCACCAAGAGCAGACCATCATTCACGATATAGTTGAGAGGGCTTCCCCAGCAGGGCTGGATCAGGCACCTGGCACAGAAGTGGCCACCGCCAGGGCAGGACATGAGGGCAGGCTCCAGCCAGCCCTGCAAGCTGCAGAGACCTCTTCTGAGGGCACACCTATGGCAGGAAGCAACATGAAGCATGCCCAGCAGCCTTCCAGACTTGGCAACCTGCTGCAGAGCGTGTGGAGGCCCTTCGGCCGCAGCCAAGCCTTCAGCCCTACAGGTGCCTCACTGGAACTGCCCTTGCACAGCTTGCGCGTTCGCACGCTGTTGATGCTGCATATTGCAGACTGGCTGCTGTGTATTGTGTACCTGTCAGCACAGACAGGTGAAGAGCTTGTCTCTGTCATGTGGTGTCACGTGGATGGCCCCTTGTGATGTCCATGCACATGTGCAGGGACTCCTAGAAAGAGCCTCTCAATGGGTGGAAGCAGCTTGACATCCTTGTCTCACAAAGCTCACAGGCACATGTCACTGTGGCAGTACATGTATATGCGACGCCATGTTTGGTGCACAGAGGCTCCCACATCTGACAGACACATGTTTCTACAGGTCATACAAGTGCGGCGCATGCACAGACAGAGTTGACCGAGGCAGCACAGGCTGAAGCGCATGAGGCCAGTGCACACAAGGCTGGTGTGAGCATGCCAGCAGATGGAAACAAGGCACAGGCCAACAGCGTGGCAGGAAAGGGCAGAGCCGCTGGCAGGGCCAATGGCCGGGGCAAGCCCCAGCGCAGGGCTGTTGAGGCTGTGCCTGCTGAACAGTCAGGTGAGTGCTTTTTGAATGTGCACAAAATAGCCCCTATTCAAATCTGATGACAACCAGGAGAAAAGTTGCCTATGCATCAAGCTGGCATAAACATTGTGTATCATCTGAAAGAGGCTGTCATAGGNAGCTTGGGTATGCCTACACCTCTGTGTGCCTGTCCCAATTTGCAGAGGCATCAATGCTGCTTGCTTGGTTGAGGTGCTGTGTTTGTCTTGCGCTGAAGAAGCATAGATCTTCAGCACAACATGAGCTTTGTTGTGACAATGATGCAAGNCGAACGGCGTCGTCGAGCACTCGAAAGTGTTTGTATTGGCTGCGTTCGAAGTGGACGGTTGCGCGCGTCCCCGGAGCCACCCGTTCGCGCTGCAACGAGGCAGTGTCAACTTACCGTTCCAGAAGGGGTGACTTGCAGTTTACAAAGTTCTGCGAGCAGAGCCAGCGGCCCGCCAAGCTGTGCGCGCCATGGTCAACGCGACGCCGCAGCTGGAGGGCTTGGGTGAAACGCTCATACCAGCTATCAACAGACTGCAAGATATTTTCAGTCAGGTAGGTGCAGCNGTGTACACGGCGCTTGCATGGCATCACTCGATGCCCTTTGCAGGCACAGTTTGCAAGCAATGCATGCAATGATGTGCAGAAGTAATCCTCCAAGTAACGTCATCACCTGTAGCTCCTCAGCATTGATTACATGTATCGGGACGCCTTGAAGCCCTGCACACCTGACTCTCCAACCCACCGGGACCTGCCTGGGCCTCCCCCACATATCCCACATTAGACCAGTCATCTGCACTGTCTCGCCGCCATGTCGCAAATGCTGTTGGGAAGGCTGTGACCTAGTGAGCTTATGGATGCAGGCACTGGCGCTGTACAAGCGTGTGCAAGAGCTGCCAGATCACGACGATTTGGGCCTGTGGAGCAAAGTGGCTGAGTGTCACAAGCAGATGGGTGATGAGGATAAGATGATCTCCATCTATGAGAAGGCCATGCAGAATGATAGGGTCAGGATCCTGGCTACCTAGCATCGAAGGAAACACTGCAACAAGCATGTCACCATATCACTTCTCATGCTCAATCACTGCCTGAGCTTTGCTGCCAAGGCTGCCATGAGCATACCCGCCATGCGCTGCAGTCCCAAGCACCATGTCAGGGTGTATTTTGCAAATTAGAACACATTGTAAGCAGATCATGTGTCACACCCCTGCTTTTGCTGCAGCATGTCCATGGCACAGCACATCTGTCTGATGTGCCCTGTGCTCCGGCCTCTGCTGTCTACTGGCATGGCGGCAGCAGCAATCTGGAGCAGTCAGGCACAGCAGTAGCAATGCCCATGACGCACATTAGCTGGCAGGTGAACAGTGTGCTGCTGTCCGTTGCACAGCTTCCCCTGTTCAGGGTGAAGCTCAGCCTTTGATGGCCAGAGGGTTAGCCAGTATGGTAAGACAGCCGGCAGATGTGGCTTTGGCGCAGCTGCATGTGTACAGCAATGCGCTACATGCAGCTAGGCATATCTGAGCTGCTGCAATGCACTTGAACGTCCAGCCAAGATAGTATAGATGCCACAGTATGTGGTTTATGCAGAATCCAGCATGGAAACAGAGCCAGGCAGCACTGGCATTGGCTCAGCTGCACCTGGACAGTGGAGCGCCACAGGCAGCTCAGCATGTGCTCAGCACGCTTCATCAGCCTTCGGAGGGGGCTGGTGGCCAACCACACCAGCAGGACGCTCACCAGGCGCAAGCTCTGTACCAGCATGCAGACCTGCTGTTGCAGCTTGACCAGCAGGTGGGTGCGCACAGCAATGCATGCTCTGCACTCTCAACCATGTGTACTGACACTACACAGTACAAGCTGCATTTGCAAGGGCACTGCTCAAAGCATTGCTACAACAGGCCAGTGCAAACTGTGCAACTCAACCTTGTTCTGTGCAGTCCAGGAAACTAATCAAANCTGTTCTGCTGTTTGCTCACAGCAGCTGTTTTTTGGCAGCTCAAGCTAGCTGTTACCAAGCAAAGGATTATTGAACGCTTGCATGCCTTGGGTTGGTCATGATCACAACTTTACTGCCTCACCTTGATGCTGTCTGCAGTCTCTGGCTGCATACTCGCCTGTGCTAGCTCTTGCTTTAGTGTGTCTTCTGAGTAGCCACAGCCATATGCTGTCACAGCTAAAGCTGCAAAGTTCTGCGTGACAAGCTCACACGTAAGGGTTAGGCACGCGTCTTGCAACAGCAGAGTAGACTAGCTGCAAGCGCACAGGGTGCAACGCACTTCGACAGCCTCCGAGTACCGCATGTTCAGCGTGGCTGGATGTTGAAGGGCATAGTATGCTGCTGCAATTGTTGCAGGAAAAGCTGCGGTGGTGGAAGCAGTTGGTGTAGCTCTTGCCTGTAAGCTGTCTAGCTGCACATTTCAACATTGTATGAATGTCGAGCCGCTGAAACGGCATGTTTGCCGCCCGAGAGCTGTACTCCACCTTGTGTGTGCGGTTTGGGCTTGATCGTGAGTGTGCATGCCCTAACGTTGCCGCCAGTTGCAGAGGCATCCGTGCAACACAAGGTCGCTGCGCCTTTGGCAACAGTAACACTGTCAAATGAGGTNTGGAGTGGGCCCCATATGTGTTTGTGTTTGTAGCGTGATGCTTCTGCAGTTTATGGAGGGAACAATTTGCTTCTCACAGGACAAGTAGGTGATGTATGTTGCCAGGGTTTTGATCCAAGACTTACCAATACATGCAAACACAAGTAGGTGATATATATTGCCCAGGTCTTGATGCTGAACCTTAGCACAACTTGCAAACATAGCAGCTGTCAAATGAGGTTGCTTGCACCAAGCAGGAGGTCCAAACGCCTTCTTTGAACCACCGCTGGAAACTTTACTGTCAAAAGAAGAAGAATCATAGAAGACCGTGTAGGGTCCAGGACTGCTTGTTCCTGTTGTCACTGGTCTATGTAAGCAGCAGAAGGATGTTGTGTGATAGGGTTTTTTGAGGTATGTCTAGTTAGGTCGACAATGAAGCCTCTGATGGCGCGCTGGCAGGCATATTGACAGCTGTGCAACTGGTTCAGAATTTGTGCTGGCATTGACATGCGGAATGTGTGCTTGTCAATGGCATAATGCTGTATTGGTAGGAAAACAAAGGCCTGTATGCTATAAAAATCAGGCAATGTGATGCAGTCCACCCGCCGGGCTGCATAGGGACAACTTTGCAAGTCAGAGCACCTGATCACTGGGCTTAGCCCAAAGCTGTGTACAATGCGTTATTGCGCAGCATCAAGGCATGATGGACAATGTTACAGGGCCGAGGTACATTGTCAAGTACCCGGGGCACAAGTTGCGTGTCGTCCAGCATCAGAACCACATCTGCAGGGGCGGTGCTGGGCTGTACAAGTATCAGCAACTGCAGCTCTTCAGCTTGTCCTGCTGCCGCACAAGCAGCTTCCATCAATGCANCCGGGCGTGCTGTTCAATGCGCGCACCTGAGTGAGTCTGCAGTACGGTGAAGTTCGTCAACATGGCACTCTCATTGCCATCCGTGAGCCCCCCGCTTTCACCGCCGGTATGGTCGTTTCGGCACGGCTTAGAAACGCTCAATCGATCGATAGAAACGCTCGTTCATGGTCAAACGCTCGATCGATCGATCAGGGCTAATTTTGGATTTTGAACGCCCCAACAGGGCCCCTGTATGTCAGCTTCACACCTTCGTTGNAGAGATGAGTTGCTGCGATATCAAGCAACAGCTCAGAAGCGCTGGCAACAAGACAAAGTGTTTGAAGTAGATGCCCCTGCAGAAGGTATAGTCAGCTCTGCTGTAATTCTTTATCGTGTGGCTCACGGTCCTCATTGGCCACGCATGCATGNGCTGGTAGTGATGTTGTGCCATGCAGCTTACATGTGGGCGGGGAGTTTTACAGATGCAGTGCAACATTCAGCAGCAGCTTGGGGTTTACAATTCCCTACCTNATGGTTCAGGTCAAAGGCCCGTTGGCCGCTGCCATCTGATTTGAACAACCTTGCTTGCCCTGAGTTGATTAGTATCTGTGAGGGGGGACAGACAATGTAGAAGTACCAAAGTAGAGTTTGGGGCAGAGGCTCCTGATTGCTGCTTCATTGACCTAGCATCGGCTGGCAAGCGTAGCGCCGGCTGGCAAGCTTGTGAACTTAAATTATTATTATTATTATTGATTATTATTATTATTATTAAGACACCCTCACCAAACAGGGTGATTGCAGGAAAACGGTGACTATGTCGGCTTTGACACAAATGAGTATACCTCTCGTAGCGGAGGCAAGCCAGCTGCAATCAAGGCAATCAAGGTATGCAAAGGTTTCNCTGCCTCCGAGGGGCATGCTGTCTAGGGCGACCACACCCCAACCCAGCCCGGACTCTCGCCCCCTTCCCCCTAAGCACTTGTTTAGTAGATGGACCAGCCCAGCTGCTCAGGTTCGGTCTGAGGTCAGCCCCACCCCTGCTGCCAATGCTAGTCCTCAGACAACAACAGGAGACAAATCACCGCAGCCTGAGAGGGCTCAGGATGACCTTTCTCGGCCCCAGGATGCATTGCAAGCAACCNATGCATTACGGCATGCATGCATACATGAGTGTGAAGTTGGCACTTTTATATCAGGGCATGGTGTTCAACTTGTTGCTGCCTAAACAAAATGAAAGCACTTATCNGCTCCTGCTGCAGCTGTGGCTGCTCCTGCCGTCCCTGTTGAGCTAAGCGCAGCATCTGGCGGTGCCGCTGCTACAGCTGGCATGATGTCTGGCATTACAGCAGTTGCTGGCTGTCCTGATGCCGATGCTGGCTCACAGGCTGATGCAGGTGCTGCGCCGCTGCATGCAATTGCCACTAAGCTGGTGGTCGATGACAACAAGGCAGTGCAAGTGAGGTTGCAACTGTGCACACCGGGCAGCAGCAGCGGCAGTGTACAGTCAAATCGTTGCTTGCCTGTGGATGCACGGATGCTGCACACCAACAGACACGACATCAACAACGGCAACATCGGTGCTGAGTATGTCAACTTACAAGGTGCATACAGCCTGGGGGAATGCAGTCCTGATGTTGAAATGCTGAGTAACGGTGTACCAGATGAGGCGGCATTGATGGGGAGCACAGCAGATNGACCCTGCTGCTGCCCTGCATATGGGCATGTGTTGCTGAAATTTTCCTCTTGGCGCTGTAGGAATGTTGTCATGGTGCCAGACTCCCANCCATGTGTACATGGTGTGATGTACAGCTTAAGTACAATGATGGCGGTGCACTGCCTAAAGGAACTCCAGCAGATGCCAGCAGCATACTGCAGCAGTGGGGCATGACCTAACCACACCAGCACATACGCATGGCATGACAGGCACAAGGCACAGCCTTGATTGGACATGCTGTCACTGTTAATGCAGCACTGTATATTTGTAGTTTGATGGGCTAAATGCGAGAGACTCTTCTGTTCGTGCATGCAGACTTTGCCTGTGTAGGTTGAGACTCCATACACCTGCAGAACTTTGTAAGCAGGAGCCTTCAGCAAAACCTGCATAAGAAGGCTCAAACAGGCTTCCCTAAGAGGGTTGCTGAGTGCAGCTGACAATGTCATCACGGTAATGTGGACAAGGCATGCTGATGACGTGCTGATGACGTACACTTATCATCAGACACAGCTTCAAGTTCACAATCTACTGTTTGACTATGTTTGTGTCGCATAACTGGTAAGCATGCAGTCTGAAATCCAATGGGCACAGGAACATGAGCCTCAATTTGTTTGTGCACGCTATTCTGTTGGCTGCGGTACTGTGGTGAGGGCCGTCACAGAGTGATGCCTGTAATGTTGATCTCAAGAAAGAGAGCCACATAAGACCAAGCTCATTGTATCTGTCAGTGTTGCATGAAGCATACAGTGGTGATCATACAGTGGTGAGACCTTTGTGTGGCCTACCTGTATGGGGAGAGTGAAGCCTGCAATCTTGAGCTCTAGAAAGAAGGGGGGCCCGATGAGGACAGTATCATCAGACTTGGGGTCCTCCTTGGCTGCTGAGGACAGGTAGACTTGCACTGCCCCATTGCCAATGTTGATGAGGTTGGCTGCCCTCTCCTTCTTCTCCCCTCCTGGCTCCCCTGCACAGAGAGAAGCACCAGCATCTGAGCCAAGCGGGGGCAGTGAAGAAGAAGCTTAGTGTGGCTGCTGTAATCTGTCGGTCCTAGTGTTTGTGCATTCACTGAAAATTGAAGTAGGAGCAGCCTGCGTTTTGCATGTTGTAGAGCTTGCCAGTAACAGCTACGAAGTGTACATGGAGACAAGTCAGTTGCTTGGTGAGCTTATGTGAGCTTATGTGACGGTGCTGTATACAGCAACTCCTGAAGCAGATGTGGGGCACCAGCTTCAGCACACATACATTGACACAGCCCATTGCTTGTGTACAAAAGTACCACTGTGTAGCAGCCACAAAGATGGCATGTTGGAAACTTGTGTGCCATGACTAGCGTCAAACACTGCTTTGACGCGTCTTTGATCTGATCACAATGGTGGTCTTTTACAACAGGGGTGAGTGTGTCATGTGTGTCTTACAACACTGAGCTCCAACTGCATGCAACACTGCGTAGGCTATTAGTGGACGTGTTCAGGAAGGCGAATCGCGCAACTGATAGCAGGGATGTTGTGAAGCTACAGCGCACCTATCCGCTGCTCACTGTAGGATGGCAAAGGATTCCGCTTGGTGGCTTTGGCAACTTCGCTGTTTGGTGATGCCCACAACAACTTCCACTTGCCAAACAGCTTGTCAGACCTGGCTGGCCCTTTGGTGGGGTTCTGCTCAGACAGCGCTCGCAGCGCCGCTTCAATCTCATCATCTTTCCCGCCTTTGATAGACGTCAGCAACTTCTCCCGNTCCCATGTGCGCGTGGCCAGCAGCAATGTCAAAAGTGGTGGGAGCCTTGCGAGACTTTTACGCAACCGGAAGGCATGCTTGATCATTAGGGCATACTCGAGTGCCCGACTTCATGTGAACGCATTGAAGGCTGCCTGGCAGCCGCTGCCAGGAGCTGGGCGTCCTGGCGTTCGATGGCGTCACGGCCGCATGCTTGACCATCTTACAAGATGATGCTGCTGGAACGACACGCACTGTCCGTAACAACTGTTATTGCNTGGTAGTCCTCAACGCCTGTCACAGCAAGTCAGGCATTTCCAAACACATGCAGATAGTTACGAACAACACAGACATAGCCCTGGAAGTACAGCTGCTGCAAGCTTTGAAAGTGATGTTGAGATTGACCTACAGTGCTCTGCTCATTTGCTGCTGTGATAGCTCGGCTGCACTGAGTCTGCTGCAGGTCATTAGACATTACATCTGCTGTGCCCAGGTGGCGAGTTGCTGCTGGCGCAGCAAGTTTGAGTCGTCCAGTGCATGGCTGAGCTGCTGAGGAAACATTCAACAGCATTTCTGGGAGCATTGTGGGTGTACAATCGGTAGAAACAAGGTGTGAGCACAAGCCCACTCCCGGCTGNGCAGTACCCACTGCTTTGTCCCATGCAGCAGCAGCCGTGCTACGTATCTGTTCCGTCACTGGTTCTGCAGCACTTGCATATCCCAAGGCCTTGTCTTTAGCATCACAGGCTGCCTGGCTCATATGTGTCATGACAGGGGCTGCTGCTTGTTGCGCACCATCTGCAGCCGCGCTGGCCTNTGCAAACATATGCTGCCAGCGTACAGGATGGCTTGCCTTGAGTCACTGTGCTTGGTGAACAGAGTCGCCTTGATCATTGGTTACAAGCAGGTGATTGTGCTGTGTTGCACCAAAGCAGGTCAAGTTGCTTTCTTGCAGTCATTAGTGGCATGCACTACACCACACACACAACAGATTCTGTGTTCAGCATGGAGCCTGCTAGCTATTAGGTTGTCAACACACTCTCTGTCATTCAGACACTGGTTGCGCAATGCATGAACAGCATCTCAATAGCGTCCCAAAGTAAAACAATAGTACAGTAAATTAGATCATTGGCAAGCCCAAACAGCTAGTCTTATGCAGCTTGAGCTGGAAGAGTACCTGGTTTAGCTGCCCGTGGTGCAGAAGAATTTGTGGTGCCTCTCAATTTGGCATACTCATCTTCTAAATGCACGGATGCGTACNACCATGCGTGTCTCTAGACCTGTGACCTTGGCAGACCAGACTTGGCACGATGGCCGTTACCGTTTGCCGTCCAGTTCTGCTGCGCCATGTTGCCTCAACAGGTTGCAGTGCAATCCAGGCACACCAAGCAGCACACTATCTGCATGNTGCAACTCCTTGCTGCATGCTGCTGTACACCCCTGCGCCAAGAGTGCCCATTTGTGTGCAGCTCACGCACATGTGCTGTACATGAGAGCCTAATAAGCCTGTTCTGGCCACCCGTGTTAGCTGCAGTTGCACTTGAGGTACACTTGAGTTCAGACTGTTGCAAGGTGTACATTGTTACCTATCAGCAAGGCATGGCTAACCCCTCAGACAAGCTAGTGCCCTTGCTCCTCACCGTCATTGCCTCCACTGTGTTTTGCAGCAGTAGGCAAGGCAGCTTAGTCATTGCCATCAGTGGCAGTTCTTGCACCATGGTGGTTAGGTCTGACTGACCACAGGTATAAAAACCACAGCACGTGGACACAGTATCATAGCAGGCAACATGCACATGCAGTGCAGGTTTGTCCTGTACTCTTGCATGTTTACACGGACCTGCATCAACCCTGGCAGCAACAGTGATCAAGTCCAGGGGCATGCCACTGCGGGCCGCTGCTGCTGCCGACTGACCATCAAATGACAGGCTACGGGCATCTGCATGGCCTGCCTCAGCCTTGGGGCCCTGCAGCACTTTCACCTGCTATCTGTCTGTGTCATCACAGCATGCCATGCGTATACCTGTCACAGTTAGCAAATGCATCAGGCAGTGTACACAGCGCCTGCTGAACATACTCTTATGGGCAGCACACTGTGCACAAAGCATGTCCTAATTCGTTTAAGCCTCGGCAGTGTGACAACTGATGATGAGATTGACAGACTGTGTGGGTGTGATGTGACAATCATCGCATGTGGGGAACTCTGCTCTTGACTAATGCATGCTGTGAAGAGGTAACCACCTTGATGGAAGCAATGTCAAGTAGCATGCGTCGGCAAGCTATGACGGTGTCACGGTGGCTGAGGGCAGCANGCACTTAGGCAGTGCAATCCAGCACAAAGTGCAAGACGATCGTGTGCATGACGCATGCCAAGGCTATAAGAGTGACAGCACAAAGAAGAAGACTACAGGGCATGCATTACCTGCTCATCTGTGATCCACGCAGCAGCCTCATGCACAGTGACCTGCGACATGAGGTCGTGACGGGCAAGGGCAGCTTCGAGGTGTTGCAGGTGGACTGGGTTGGGCTCAAATGCATGCACTTGTATGCTGCTGCGCTGACCCGGGTTAGCTGCCAAGTATCTGCCAATCTCTGCACCTGTGCCGCACCCCACATCAAGCAAGATGCGCCGCTTCCTGCATACATGCGCCATGACGTAGTGGGCTTTGGAGACATGCCAAAGTGTCAATAATTGTTTGGGTAGCCACAAGCTTATACGGTGTGTGTGTTGAGCAGATATGAGTGAGTTGCGTCGGGGGGCCCAAGGCCAGCAAAGCATATCTGAAGGTGGAACCTGTTGCATGCAGCTTGTGACAGTGCAGTAATAGCCAAGGCACGCAACACTGACATGCATTGTGAGTCCAAGCAAGGTTCTAGTCTTTTGATGGAGAGATGAAGAGGACAAAGAGCCAGTGCAACGTTCAAGCTTGTGTGTAGATTTGAATTGCAAATGGCTACTCTCTCAGGCATACAGCAAAGCCAGTCAAGCCTGAGATGATGACCAGAATATAGCCAGTGTCGGCATTACAGTCTACTCATCTGCACACATGCTGTGGGACAACTGTCTGTAGAGAGTGACTAAACAGGTTATTGTGACAGGTGCACAGATATGGCTTTGCACAGCGTTGCTGAGACTCACGATTGAAGGGCAGGCATGCCTTGACTGGGTGTTGTAGCAGGTCTGCCAATCACAGGATGGATCTCTAGTTTACTGATGCCGGCAATGAACACCTGCATGTTGCCAATTGTCTGTGACCACTTGACATACCAGCTATCCATGTATCTTGCAGCTTACTGCAGTGCTCATTCAACCTTGAGCACCATTGTGCAAAGCCTTACTNTCAGTGATACTGTCTTGTACAGTAGTGCCTTGCTGTCCAGGCTGCTGCATACTTGTGAAAGGGCCAAAANGGTGTGCAGCACATTTGTGCTGCATTTTAGTTGTTGATGAGTCACAGCTGCTTCAATTGTATGTGACGCATTGACTTCTGTGCTGCGCTCCTCACATCAATTGCAAGCAGCAACAGGTTGAAGCAACTCCGGCCTCGATTTCTGTTGATGCCATTCAAGATGTTGCCAGATACAGTCCCGCACGGCCCGTTGCATCTGACGGCACACACATGATCAAGATCAACGTCAGTGACGCAGGTGCATGCATTGTCAGCTTGCGAAGGGTCAGCTAGAGGAGTGACAGATGACATGTAGCTTTCAGGGCACCCAGTAGCAAGTGACGTGTAGTCAGGACCTTGATGCAAGGGCAAGGTCAAGCCAGCATACAGATGCAGCGCCTAACAGCACAACATTCATATGCATTTGGGGCAGAAATCGATGACTTGTTCTGCTTGTAGATGCTGTGCTTGCCACCAGGACACACATAGCTCAGAACTGAATATTGCTATGCTCAAAAGTCAGCACGGATGACAAATGTCACCATTGAGTGATTTTGCGTGCAGATGGACGTGAACCATGACCAGGTGAGCAATNGATGCGAGCAGTGCTGAGCATGCTGTGAGAAGCACACAGGCTCTGCCTCCCACCCCAATGCCACATCATGTCTGCTGACGAATCCCTTGCACAAGTAGTTTGACATGACTGTGCCTATGTCGTAAAGGGTTGCACTGCTGCGAAGCAAGTCATTACGAGCTAGACAGACCGTGCAGGCAAGGCTGCCCTGCGCGTGCATGTAAGAGTACGACTTTGTTGCTTTGTCATATGCAGGGCAGAAGCTCCTGCAAGAGCAGCAGGATCAGAGTCTCAGAGGCATTCTTGATTCGTCCTTGACGAAATTGTTATCAGCAAACGAATTGAAGCCGTCCCTGGATCGCAACAACAAGCAAATTTTCAGAGAAAATCTGGGGACGTTTGTGGTTGATGCCCGTAGTGTTGTTAGGGTCTGCTGAGAGCTTCATCCAATACATGGGCAGCTTGTGACTACGTGGGCCCATAGGCAGCCCTAGGGGCATGGGCATGCTGCAAGGGCCAATGCATCATTAGCAAAACACATGCAGGTGTCTAAATTGATCCAGTAAGATTTGATCTGACTTTTCTTTCCGACTCTTGAAGTACTCAAGTTTGAATATGTTGCTGCCTATATACATCAAAGTTATTTGAGCTGTTTCGTGTACACTGTGTGTCGCATGGTGACTGTGATCTCAAGACTCAAACCAGATTCACCTGCCTCGATCCAAGTGTATGAGCGGACATACATGCGGGCACGGACGGCACTGTTAGCGCTGTGACAACAGCCGTTGTCAGCTAGCAGATGCCTGCCCTGAATGTTCGGGCCTTGCTAAAACAAGGACGAGAAGACAAGACGAAAGCTGGTCTTGGTTCCAGTGTTTTCGAAGCAGCTGGCTTAAAAGCGGCAGAATCTATCAGGGCTCGCATCATACAGCAAAATGCAGTACAGTCAACAGAGCACGCTTCAGCAAGTGGTCAACCGGTATGCCTGAAAGGCTCCAACTCATGCAGTTGCCGGCTTATATGCTCACACTCAGACTGTTGTGTCAGGTCTTGGAGGATGTTCTGTATCTGTCAGAGATTGTAACTGAGGAGGAAGAAGCCAGCCTACTCAAGGCAATTGAGGCTGCACCTGCTGAGAGGTGGACACAGGCTGGTGAACGGCAAATGCAAAACTGGGGAGGCAGGCCTGGTGAGGCTTTAGTGAGAGAAGTAAGGNGCGTCCATGCTTGTTGCAGCATTGGTTGCACATACGTTCATGCTTGTATACACAGTCCAAAATAAGCATGCCTGTATAAATATGCCAGAGGACCAGCAGCTTTTGTGCGTGGTGTTTTTACTTCTGCCAGTGCCTGCAGGTGGAGCCGCCACTGCCAGAGAGGAATGGATGGCAAGGACAGCTGTGCTAGCCAGGGCAGCTCCCCATGCTGCCCTGCCCTACCTGTCCCATCTCATTGCACATAGACAGCAACAGGTAGTGCACAGCATTCAAGGTATGATTGGCCAGATGCCTGTCCTGGCACTGCGTACAGGCAGTGCCAGAAGATGTGATGTCAAGTGAACTGCTGCAGATGTACCATGTGGACGGGCAACCTGAAGAACAGTAGCCTTGGTGCAGCATTGCATCAAACCGCTGAGACATTGCACTCTGCATTGTGACATTGNTTGGCACTTGATCTCCAGCTGATGCAACCTGCACAATCATAGTGAGCTGACACCAGCCGCAAACATCAGCCAGAAAGGATGAGCAGGCAGGCAGCTCCCAGACACCGTTTGGTATGTGAGGCCTGACTTTGAAAGACACCAAGCTTACATCACACAACCAGCTTGCAGACATCAGGGTCAGTGGCCACTGACTTGTAATGCCTGCATACTGCACATGTGTCTAAACACCAACAGCACACTAAGCTGGATGGCATGTAAGAAGAAGAAGAATTATTAAAGACCATGTAGAGGACTGCTTGTCCTGTTGTCACTGGTCTATGTTGTCAGGCTGTATGGCCAGGTCGATATGTACGATGCAGTTGTGCACACATTTTGACAAGCCTCAAGCCATGTTGCACCACATCCTGGTGCAACTTCTGTCACCACATTGACACAGTGCTGTGCCGCCTTTGCATTGGCATGATGGATGGTGAAAGTGACTGTGGATCACAGTGCACATGCATGTGCTATGTAGTAGACAGCTGAGTTGTGTGCTTGACTCATGTGCAGGGCCAGAGGTCATGTACGCCAAAGCAAAGCAGACTTGTGCCTTTATCAACAATCAGTCCACAGGAAAGTCAGCACCCTTCCTGAGTGTTCACCGCCAAGCCTATACCTTATAGATGAAGCAGCACCCATACCAGACCCTGCAGGAAGTTTGNGACAGCAATTGCAACAGCATTGTGACATGGCAGGTGTGAGGCAGCCTGGCAGGAAGTATAATGTGAACTCAGTGCAGGACCAGTACACCGGCCCTGCACTCCATGATGTCACAATCCTGAGCTAGCACTGGGCTGGGCTNTACACACAGCAGCAGCAGCAGCAGTGCAGGAGGAAGGCTTGGACGTGCAAGTTCCTTGCATGCAGGAACAAGCATGCATGGGCAGTGCAGAGATGATGTCTAGGCTGCATAAGCCTCATGTGATGAGTGCTGGAGATGCCATCAAAAAGGCCACTCTTCCCATATCTTGCAACCAGCTCTACTTGTTTACATATTGAGCATGGCTGAGCAGGTGAGGATGAATGACATGTTAAAGGCACGTTACTTGCAGCCAGATAATGGATGTACGTGCCAGAACAGGACATAGGCTGCACCTTGACAAGGAAAGCGAATGAACGTGTGTAGCATGTGATAGGCACAGCATAGAGTGAAAACAAGTCTGATTTGTGGGTTCTGCAAGCAAGGCAGGAAGTGCCTCACATGTTTGACTAAGAACTGGCGGGAAAGCTGAGCAGCAGAGCTGGCCCAGTCTGCAGCTGTTTTGTCATCATGACGCACGCTGCCATGAGCTCCATCGACCTGCATTGCAGTATGGCTACAGTGTTGTACGGTACTGTGGTTGGCCAGTCAGATATACACACCAACGAGGGATCAAAATCACCATTCTTTCAGATCAGTCTTCAACAATTATGGCAGCTGGCAAGTCATATAGCAAGTCATGGAATAAAATCGCTATGGCATTGCTGGCCTGACCATTATGATTGAGTGAATGATAGTGCTATCAGTCCACATTGGTTGACATCCCCTTCCCAATAGATGATGCTGTGAGCTTACAGGCGCCCTGATATAGCTTGTCTGGCAGCTGTATGAGTGACTGTCAGGGCATCACTGTGGTCACATGCCGCCAGCTTATGANGACTTTACTCTCACAATCAGGTGTGACTGGGTATGCACAACCTTTTGGAGTTGAGTCGAGAAGACCCAGCTCAAGCAGANGGGTAACAGCAACCTGTTCTGGGCAGAGCGCTTTGGGCGAGAATCTCTGGACATGAGTGAGCTATGGGTCAAGCAGTGTGGAAACAGCCATACAGGTATTGCTCAGGGCAACTGCTATAGCAGATATTTGTCGTGCAGTCAGAGCAGCATGCTCACCACCAACAACTAGTGACACTCATGGCACCACGCAAATCAGCCTGCTGGGAGTTCTAAGCGTTTGCTCTGTTGATTTGCTCACGTTGGTGTTTGCAGTGGAGGCACCTGTCTGGATACTCAGGTGAGACGTCTGCTGTACCCGTGCAGCTGTACACAATATCAGCCTGCTTAATCAACCCCGGGAAAAGACTGCTCTGAAAGGCCTACCCAAGGCAAATGCACATGACCTGTTGTTGCTGTGATGTTGTAGCTGCTTCACGCTGTGGTGCTTCACTGCTTGTCAAAGCAATGGCATCAAAACTCTTGACGTCCACCAACAACAGCCTTGGCACACCTGCGCAGGCAGGTGCACCATGCACATATGCAGTCTACCAGGCACTGCAGCATTGCCACAGGCTGTTAAGGCTGTGAAACAGCTGTGATTTCAAAACCCAGCTAGCATTTGCTATGCAGGTTCCTTCAAGGATCTGGGGATGACTGTCCTTGTCAGCCAAGTAAATCGCCTCCGCAAAATCAAGCCTGATGCTGTGCAAGCAGTCGGCTGTGCCTCAACTGGTGACACATCAGCTGCCTTGTCAGCATACTGTGCTGCTGCCGGCATCCCATCCATTGTCTTTTTGCCGGCAGACAAGATCTCCCTTGCGCAGCTAGTGCAGCCNCGCTGTGCAGACATGGGCGCAACGCGCTGTGATGCAGTTGCCTGGCTTGTTCTAGACACGCGCTTCTCTCAATTGCAAACGTAGCATGGCTCTGCAGAGAGCAATAAGCCACTCCCGGACCCGGCATATCCTTAGGGTTGTTGCNACCATCAAATGCAACTTGTGCATGCCAATGCCATACAGCTTTCAGCTTGGCAGCTATGCCAACACCCTTTGCGGAGAGTCATCAGGCGGCCTCTTGCTGTCTGCACAAATTTCAAGATACGCCAACCTTTACAGATGCAGAGGAGCGATGTGTGCATGGCTAGCATGTGTGATACTGTTGCCACAGAAGTGTCGTGACGTGCTGTGAGAAACGAAAANGTGTAAGCAGGTCAGCTGCTGCCTGCAGACTCTATGACCTTGCTATGCTACTCTCTGCTTGTGTTCACAACCGTACTCTAAGGCATCTGCTATGCAGCAGCCATGTATGTGCAAAGTCACATAAGCTTTTACATCCTATCAGCATTGGGCGTGCTATTTGAGCATAGCATTGCATCACAGTGGACTGCATGTGCACACAGCATGCAGCAGAGCTGCAAAGCCAATCAGCTGTAGCCACACATTTGTTGCGGGTAGAAAGCCTTCTGAAACTTGCCATATGGTCATGTCCCGAATCCTGCAAGCGGTGCTGCATTCAACCACACAAACCTATGCTGCTTTGGCATTCAAGACTTTGGATGCTGAGATTGCATCACTTGCACCCTCATGCGCTCTTCACAGCTGCCAAGTACGTATCACATGTAAATCAGCTCCAACCAGTGATGCACTNTGCACGAAGATGCCACTGGCAGTGACAATCTGACCAGCACTGTCCGCATCAATCTGCTGGTTGCTTGCACGCAGGCCTGTATGTCAACCCGAGCTGTCACTTTGCGTTATTTTGTCTCCACACCAAGAGGCAGTTCTTGTTGCATGTGTTGCAAGCTGGTGTTCACTGGCAGCGTTTCTCAATATATATTGGTGCCATTGCAGTGGCAACATTGTATATGAGCCAGGTGCGGTAGTGTGTCGTGTGGCGCCCTCCTGGATCAGGTTTGGCTCCCTGCAGCTGCCTGCAGCACAAGAAGAGACCGACCTGGCTCGCCAGATAGCAGATTATGTCATCAGGCACCATTACTCACATCTGCAAGGTGAGCTGTCTTTTCTGCACAATTCCTATTTGTTGAGTTCATATGGTGGTTCTCAAGGAGTCTTGGACGAGTCCTGACAGCGGGATAATGGTCATCGCTTGTATACTGTATACTAATGGTCATCGCTTGTATACTGTTGCAATGCAAGCAAAATGCACCTCTTAGCAAACAAGATGTCTCCACTGACACCTATGTTGTGCCATTATCAAGGGTCATGAAGTCAGCTTAGTCACTGCTGCATTTTTGCATGCAATGTCGCCATTCTGCTACACATGTAGGCATGCTGGCCCTTGCGCCACTGTACTCGAACACTGATTTGCGCTGACGCTGCCCCTGAAAATCAGATCAGCTGAAGACTTTTGTTTGNCGTGTCATGTTGTGATGCACTTTGCAAACAACCCCAGGGATGCAAGGTTGCAGATGTGAGCAGGTGCTTACTGCATCAGGTGCAGCCAGGTTCAAAACGCAGGAGGCCACCACACAACCATCAGTCTCTATGACCAGACAGGTGAACTGCCGCTTGCGCCGCCAGCTCTGCATAGCCACCCTACAGCACGCCAAACTAACAATTGCTCACAAGTGCATTCCCAACAATTCCAGAGGCTGCTGTCCTTTTCGCTTTCCTAATACCATATTTGACAAATCTCAGCCTTGCTGTGTGACATCTGTGCTGCGATATCAGCAAGCACTTGCTGCTAGGGTGTGCTCGAATACTGCGCATGCTTTCCTCACAATACTTGCACATCACGNGGTATGTCTGTGTTGGTGCAGGCAGCTGCAGTATGTGGGCTTACAGCATCAATTAAGCAAAACAGCCTGCTTTTGCCAATTGCACATACATAGCAAATTCAGGTGTGAGGTTAGTCACATTTCAGTATCCGTATCTGTTGACTCTGAATGGAGATCAGTAGGTACAACAGCAAGGTCATCAGACTTGACATCCCATACAAACACCCCATCAGCATTCCGAATAGACCCTCCAGTCACAGTCAGGTTGGTAGCCACGCTTGTCTGCTTCTGTACGACTGGCAATGCCTTCTGCATCAAATACCTTTTCCTGCCAACAATGTAATACCAACCGTCTCGTGACTGAATGTTAAAGCCAGCATCTTTGTATAATGACTGCGCCTGGTCATTGATGACATCTACATGCAGCCAGAGCTGTCCATAACCCCACAGCCTCCCTGCACACACTGGCACAGTAGCGTGAGCGTAACCGGTGCAAATTGTCATGTCTCATGGTCTTGTGCAGCCTGCAAAGAACCCTTTGCACAGGTCTCCTTGTAAACAAGCAAGTCATGAGTATGCACCATGACTGGCATTCCCAAGGAGCATGCAGAAGACCTACAATNAAACCAATGCAGCATACCCAGTACAAGCTCACAACTTGCATCCTAAAACAGACCTACATAGCCAAGGCACGATGTCATTGTTGTGAGGCTTACTACAATGATCCTAATATGCATCTGTGTGGTGACTTTGAGCATGTAATGTGTCAATTTTTTTGTCAAGCTCACCTCTGGAGGCGATCCTCAAGCGGGCGAGGTGGCACAGGTCGCCCCTGCAGTCTGGCCAGGTCAGCCCTGAGTTGGCGAGACTGCTCCCGCAACACCACCTCCCTGTTGCCACGCCTNGATAATTCGCGGCTGCAGCGCATACACCACCTAGGACTCCAAGTTGGCAGATAGAATTCAGCCCATCATATTCAGCTTGCAGTTAACATAGCAACATGGATGATCCGCCAGAAATGCAGTTGCAAGCTGTTGAGACTGAGCTGAGGCAACTAGAGCATGAGATCGAAAGCTTGCTCACAAGGCAGCAGGTCTTGCAAGCACAGCGTGATCAGCTGTCCCAGCTGGTTTCAACCAATGCTAGAGCCCCAAAGGCCGATTGGCAAGGTACTTTTGAGTGGGAGGACACCATCAAAGGCAGCCTGGAAACAAATTTTGGGTTGCCGTCATTCAGGTACAGGCAAGAGCGTCGTGCTTTGGCACGTCTCTTGTGACACTGCTAGTAGCTGTGCACTTTGTTATTGTTGCTGATACTGTGCTTGCATGTNGCGCTGCTTGTGTAGGCTCTTTTGCCCATATGCCTAAGCACGTTATCCTCAGCCTCTGTTGTCTGTTTAGTAGTACCTTTCCTAGCTTGTGGCAACAACACAGCAGAAGACATTTTGTGAAGATTCCAGCTGATTGTATTGTTGGGCACTCAGCTGATTGTATTGTTGCATACCTGATGGTATTACTTGCATGAGCACATGGCAACATTCAGGTGACCTGTCACATTCGAATACATAACATCTAATATGCTTGATAACTCTGGAAAAGGCTCTCTGCAATAATATCCTGGTTCAGCTACCTTGCGCAGTGATGCAGGGCTCCTGTTGTGGTGTCAATTGGCAAGCATGCTGACAACGGAAAGTGAGCATGACACATTGAAATTTGCGTCTGTGTTTGTTGTGGCAAGTTTGCTGATGACTAAGAGTGAGCATGATGTATTCAAGCCTGCTGTCAACATTGCTTTGGATGCACTGTTGTGTCAGGCAGTTTGAACAAAACTCTTGGCTGCTGCAGGCACAGATGTCACCACACGCTCCCAGGTGTCTTATTCAGCAGTCCTCTTCATCAGGATGTTGAGACAGGACAGGTTCCAGCGCTGCTGCCTACACAACAGCCAACTACTTGCGCCACACCTTCACCAAGCTGTGGTGGCTTCACAGCGCATTCAGACAGACGGGGACGACACCAACCACATGAATGCTCTTATCAACATGAGTGTCCTATGCGCAGCTGAGGCGGAAGCTGTTGGAAGTCAACCCAGCACCTGGGCGCCAGGCTCTTATTGTAACATGGCTTATTCACATGGGACATTTGATGATGTCCTGGACTTTTTGAACACATTGACTCGGGCAAGTGCCTTAGTCACATCACGCACAAGCCGCTCTCTCACCTGATGAATGTGGCCGTTGTCTGCTCTATGACAGACAAGTACATACACATTGATACATATTTGCATCTTACATGTTTGGCAAGTCACAGTTTCTGTAGTCCCAGGAGCTGTTCAAGACTGCAANGTCCTGTGTGCGCACCAGCCTGCTGCTGTGTGGAGGCTATGAATGCCAGGAGAAAGAGGGCACTTTCATGATTGCCTTCCCCCACCCCAGGGCTGCTGTGGAGTGGGCCCTCACCCTGCAGCTGGCTCTACTTCGGTCAGCTGCCCCTTGTTGCTGTGCGCTGCACTGCCAGAGCTATGCGGACACCTTTGCTTGCCATAGTCTCACCTGTGCTGGCGCGCTTGTCACTTGTTGCACAGTTGATGACGAATGATGCACTTGTGTGCCATGCAGGTGTGNCATTCTACCAACTCTTTCACTGACTTTGCTATGCGCAACAACAGCAACCTACGCCCAAGCAAGGCCTCAGTACCTGTCCCAGAGCACCAGAGTGACGGCATGACAGTCAGTGCCTCTGCAGCAGTCCCAAATGAGGTTGATCACATTGATGGAGCCGCTGGCGGCAGCAATCCAGGACTNACATGTCGCACTGCTGCACCAGTTGCTGCTCTGTTGTGTCCAGACTTGCAATCTGGCTGCTGTGCAGCCTACTCACCAGTCTCACGCCAACAGCTGCACGTCCTAATTCAGCGCCCACACACTTGCTGATGCAGATCATGCAGCAGTATGAGCCGTAACCTGCGGCATGTGTTGGAACACTAGCTGCTGACTCACCTGGCGATAGAACTCTTCCTCCAGCTGGCAAGCCCAGCGCTTGTGGCTGTTCCAATCTGCAGCTAGANTAGCTGCAACATGTGCAGGCAGCATTTACCATACCACCATATTCTCATTCATATTTCACTGACACTAGGCTTGCTGATACCTGTATCTGCGGGTGTTGCTTGTGTTGCACTGCCATGACTGTGCCATCTTCTGTCCAGGCCGTGACTTCCAAGACATCTGGCACACTGTCTTTGGCAATGACCAAGCTATGATACCTTGCTGCCAAGAAAGGGTTGCTCAAGCCCTGCAACACAGTCAGCAGGTGTGACCAACGAGCACCAACATCGCATGACAATAATGCAAAGTCACAGGGTTGCCATCCAATGCCAAGCATCTACTAAACATGCCTTGTTGAGTCTGAAGCATTGCATGACTGACAGCAATTGCTAT
Organism: Trebouxia gelatinosa; assembly: GCA_000818905.1. Taxonomy (NCBI): domain Eukaryota; kingdom Viridiplantae; phylum Chlorophyta; class Trebouxiophyceae; order Trebouxiales; family Trebouxiaceae; genus Trebouxia; species Trebouxia gelatinosa. The sequence goes on along the minus strand of KN805368.1, from coordinate 7,588,002 downwards.
GCGAACATAGTAAGTACAGGTAGACACCATAGCGTGTATGGTCACTTGTCAACACAATGCCAAAGGCTGCTGAGAATAGNATAGTGACTGATGCAGACTGCAGCAAGCCACCATGCAAAGCCAAATTTGCTGTCAAATGTTGACCCCACATAGCAAAACATTGTGCTGAGCTGTGCTTGCTAATGATATTGTGCTTTGACTGTGATGGCAGCAGTACATGGTGGTACAAGTCATGCAGTGTATGTCAACCGACTGCAAGGGCGGAGAACCAAGAGCATAGGAGACGTCTGCAGACACGGGCAGGATCACTCTCCAACTGACCTCGTATAGTGTGCCGTCGGGTCCTCAACGGGTGTTCGTTTGCACCAGAACCTGGGATTGGTGGAGTGAACTCGTAAATCCAGCAACACTCTGCAAAACAATCGCCCCAGCGATTGATNTCAAGTGTGCTGCAGCTGCTCCTGTCTCTGACCGAGACAGCATTGCCTGCAGACACGCAGCAATTGTTGCCAAACTCAGGTGCATGAAGACGTAAAGTTTGCTTGCAGGTGAAGTATCCAGAAAACTTTTTCCTTTTGAGAGGCAATCACGAGTGTGCTTCAATCAATAGAATCTACGGATTCTATGACGAGTGCAAGCGGCGGTATAACATTCGGCTGTGGAAAACCTTCACAGACTGCTTCAACTGCTTGCCAGTTGCAGCATTGGTNGATCACGTGTTGTTTGAGGCCTGTGGGCCACGGCTGCTCGCAAAGCACGCGTAGCAGGCCTCGAAGCAGTGCATGTCAGCACTCGGCTTTGTTGAAAAGCTCGCAACAGTTGACACGACGGGATAGCCCATTTTCATGAAATCTATTGGCTGTCCCATTACCTTGCAGCATTGCATGGAGTATCTGCAGCAATGCTGCCTGCATGCCCTGCTGACAGCGTTATTGTTTTCAACCTAATGCAACTGTGCGTGAAAGTCATGCACCTTGACCACTCGTCACATACTTGAGATCTGTTGTCAGCCACAGGTGGCCTTTTCATGCGAACTGTACCNTGATCTAGAGTGACAGGTGCAGCATGCCAGCTCCATCGCTGACTGTTGCCTGGAACACTGAGGAGTGCATTTGGAGTAAGTCTTGCTTGGCCATGCTGAATGCTCATGTTGCCAGTCCGGCCCTGCATGGACNAGGTTAGCTGCGCTGTAAGATCGGTAACAACGAAGCTGTACGCATGCCTGTTCGGGTTATTACTTCGTACACTCGAGCTGCAGCAAGCCTGACAATGTGTCGGTCTGTTGTGAAGCAAAAGTGCGTGCTNATGAACTCTTGTGCTTGTGCTGCTAGCAATGACAACAGAAAGGCAACACAGATGTCAGTAAGGCATCTGAGCAAAACTGAGCGGGACAATCATCTTCCGATGCAGCTTCACAGCAACACACACAGACAGGCAGCATACACACGTTCTCAGGAACAGAGCTACTTGCCTTGCTATCACGCAGCGCAATGCCAGCGAGTACAGCNCCCAGGGGCTCTCGGAGAAGGTCTGAGAGTCCCTAAGAAGGGTTCCTCAAAGTAAGGATTTGCAAACATATGACAGCAAGCTGAATCATTAGAAGTGCACGCTGGGTTTCAAAATGCACAAAGTTACTTGATTCCACAAATAACTCTCGTGACCTTAAGAAGGGTCAACAATGGAGATACAGGATTCCTCATAGTAGGACACGTAAAAGTACACCAATGACCATGATGCGGTGTATGCATANACAGCAGTTGAAATCCAGAATGCAAGCTGTTGCATTGCAATGTTTTGATTCACTTGATACTTGATGATCATCTCATCGAGCACAGTCAGGACTGTATATGGCCCCCTGTTGTATTTCAACAGCAAAAGCCATGTGATCATTGTCTGACTTGCTGCACCGGTTTGCAAGCCAAACAAGCAGGTGCTGACTGCACAGAGTAATTAGTCAACTTCACTTGGCTTGACTTTCAGCTGCACAACTTGCCAAATGTTCAGAAAGGCACATCTGGGATGACTGACCTGCATGTCTGCCAGATCATCTGCAGCATAAGCCCGCAAAAGAGTGTTGTATGTAACAACATTGGGCTGAACACCATTCGCCAGCATTTCTGACAGAAGGGCTCTACCCGAGTCAGTGTTGCCAGATCTTACACAGCCATCTATCAATGTAGTGTACGTGACCTGCAAGCACACTACGAGTTTGTGCAACATCACAAATCCTGAGCCAGTCTCAACACCGATGAGGTATAGAATCAGCACTCATTGGTTCACTTGATAGTGAACACGGATGCACACAACACTACTCATCTTGCAAACGCTGGTGCTGGTGGTGCTTCTGCAGACATCAAACCTCTGGTCTGCGCCTATCAAGCAATGTAGGCAAGGAACATACACATGGCATGCCTCGCACACCCTTGAGAAAGCTCAACATAGCACTGACAAGGTATTCTGCTCATTCAACAATCAGCTGATGCGCTGCAGACAAACGCATGCACAGTGTACCTCATTGGGCTTCACATTGTTGACTGTCTTCATCTCATTCAGAATCTCCAGTGCAGTTTCCAGCTGGCTGCTTTGCACAAAGCCCTTTATGAGTGCACTGTAACTAAACACATCCAACGCAACACCTGCGCCACGATGGAGCAGGTCAGGATGCAAGGCTGACATGCCTTGCCACATGAACACCATTTAGTTGCAGTAGTAGCACCAAGGAGGGTGCTTTGCACAATGCTTGGCCATTCATGCGTGATTGCACATGTTTTACATCTATGGCTTATCTGTGTGAAGGTGATGTCATACTGGTATCATCTAGCTTTTCGGGCACAGTGCATTTCACACAATGGAAACACANTATGACGCAGTTGTAACCTCGCCGTGATGACAACACACTCAAACTTGTCCATGTGAGATGGATTCACTGGGTCCTTCGCACATGCCAAAGTATGGGTTTCCAGGCTGAACCAAGGGTTTGCATAGGTCTTGGCAGTACTGTGATTATCGCTTCCCTGCTCATGGCGGTGAGTAATTGCTGGATGCTGCAAACTGGTCAGACCAGTTTAGCTGAACTGAAGTTGAACCAGAACCAGCCTTGTGTCAACCGCACTAGTCATGCAAAGCAATGCATACTTTCTGCTTGGAGGCCGACAGCTAACCCTGAGCTAACCCTGACTTGAGCGCAATCTCTTCCCAGCATGTGCTGCCCTTTGCATACAGCTTGGATATGGATCTCACCTCCTCAAACTCAGACAGCATTGACTTGGTGGATGCCAAAGCAGGTTCAATGTTGCCCAACACTGTTGCCTCCATATCCAACTTGGGCTCCTGTTGCAGGTAGCCCACCTTGATCCCGCTGCTCAGCTGCAAGTTCCCCTGGAAGTCCTCATCCTGGCCTGCCAGAATACGCATCAGGGAGCTTTTGCCCGCACCTGTGNCTCTAAATGCAACCAAACTGCCAGAATAGCCACACAAGCATGCTTGCCTTCATAAGGGGTGTCTTGGCGCCTGTTAGCCATGGTGACCCGAAGCAGGGGTTGGGAGGGGTCCAGCCCCTCCTGATTCCATCTTATCCTGCAACACACATGCACTACCAAGTAAGCACATGCACAGCCCATGCATCATGGCCGCATTCATGTGAGCATGCAAATCCACTATCAAAGTGCTGTTGAGACGCACATCGATCACTCTTGTTGCAACCTGTGTTGCAACCTGCAACAGATACTTGTGCACACAAGCTGGCCAGAACATCTCCCAAAGTGACCACCAGCTACGAGGCGTTGTAGACCAGAAAGCTATAGGACAGCTACAGGAAAGCTCAAGCTATAGGTTTGCGTCCATGCANGCTCGTGAGCAAGCTGTAAATATGGGCATAGTGTTTCTAGGCTATTGACATGCCAAGGGTGACTTGCTGCTGACTAAGTACTGTGCAGTGCCTCACGCTGAACATTGTGCAAGTGCGACTTGNTCACGCCACCAGTTACACCGTCAACGGCTTTTTTGCCGGCTGCTGATCCCAGCGAGCGCACCTGCCACGTGCTTTTGTCAATTTTGCTACTGTGCTGACTGCTTCACAACACTGGCTTGCAGGCAACAGCAGGGATCGCATGCAGTGAGGCACAACCCCTGATGTAGGCAGTGAGGTTGCACAAGACCTTGCACGCACTATGGCAGGACTGGAGTGTACAAAGCCTGCAGATGACTAACTGCTTTTACAGACATCCATCCATGGTCCTGAGTTGATATTCACCTGCTGCACACTGTAAGATGATTGGCATCATAGCCATCTACAAGGACCGCACCACTGAATTTGCAATACACAGCTGCATGGAGCAGAAGTCACAGGTCGCCCACTGAGCATACCTGGCCCTCGTACACAATACGGCCGTTGGGGTGTATGAGCTTCAGCTTGCCATTGGTGTACATGTTGGGGGCTTGGGTAGGGGGGTACAGGCGGAAGCGCTTCCTGCCTCTCANGCAAATGACTGCAGAAGCAAAGCCAGTGTGGACCCCTGGCTCTGTGCAAGGAAAGCCATTTGGTACCATCAGGGTCCCCATTGAGGTTTGGGGAATTGGAGCATTCAAGTTCAAAGGCATCTCAGGCCATTCAAAGGTTATGCCCTGTCTTGTAACACCCTGCACAACTTCTGCATGTAAAGTGCATTAGTCATAGCCTGTTGTGTGCACAGTATAAGTCACAGCCAGTATATGAATTGTGCAGATTGCATGCATGCAGCAGCATACCATTGCGCTCTGAGCAACAGCCATCGGGCAGACAGCATGTCCAGGACGGCAGCATGTACGCTGGCAAAATTGTCACTGAAGCAGCATGTAGCACCTGATACGACCTCAGCAGCTGTTACTGCCTCACTGCAGGTGATGGAGGTGCAGCCTGCTGAGCTGGCTGAACGTATGAATTATCATGATGCTCCACTGGAGGCCGGCAAGGCAACTTGCCTGCTTGCAGCACGCTACCGGCGCTGCCTTGTCAACATCCAGCTTATGGATGTACTGAAGTTGCAGCTGTCTTTGTGAGCCTGCTCATGAGCACATGGTGTACCCATGAGCAGCCTCACACACTGTTTGCAAGGGGGAATACTTGTCTGCCAGCTGTGCGTCATCTGCGGGCCTTTAGTCCTGCCACTGAGATGTTGCAATACTGACGTCAGCAGCCTACCAGTCCGCATGTGCTGTTATGATGCGGAAGTTGGGAGTGTGCCCAGCTGGACGTTTACACGTCAGTATGCTTGGCCTGGCTCTCGGCACAAGTTGCAGAGCTTTTGAGCAAGCCCACGGCTTTCTGCCAGTCTGTGTCAACACACTGCCTTATATGTTAAGAGTCTAATGCAGTCTGTCTGGTCTGTTCCACTTGAGCCAGGTCTTCAGGCTGCTAGGTGTACCTATATGCCTTGTNAGGCTTTTGCACACAGCATGTCGAGGCTTGGCAAGAATAAAAAATGCATGCGTCCAGTAAACCAGCAACATGTGTATGTATCATACGCATACATGCACACTGCTAACGGGCAGATGGAAGTTTGCCAGCTCAACTTCCCTTTGCAATACTTAGACCTACTGGTTGATTCACTGCTGACTGGGACCACAGAAATGGACTTGACAGCACAGAAGGTGTCTGCTGCATGCTACCAACCGACCTGCTGACTCATGAGTGTGCCAGGAACTTGTCACTCGAGTGCAACAGTCAGTTACTGCTCCTGACATGTTGCCTGTGTACAGTAATAGTAAGTGATTTTGACCAAGTTAGCCTCCAGTTCAAGTCTGAGCTTGTGCATGCTGGCACACAGCACCACCATTGGTTGTAATAATTTGCAACTGTGCTTGCGCGTAATGGGGCACACCACAATCAGTGGTGATCTTGATCAAACCCAACAGGCTTGTCAAACTGCAGGTGTGCCTTGGACCTACAGCCCAGGGCAATGGACGCTGCCTCTACTCGCCTGATGGTGAATGTGGCTGGCTTGATTGCTCGCGAGATCGAGGGCCTTGCCGGCGCAGACTACGACATCCCCAAGCAACCNCAAGGTATGGTGCAGTATGCTGCGTGTTGACCTAAGGTGCTATTGCTTGATAGTTTTCACTGCATGCTTTGATTTGTGTAGAGCCCCTGGTGGGCCCCAGGATGTTGGCATGCATGTCCCGCCCAAGTTTGCTGTGGGCGGTGAGTGCTGATACAATGCAGGGCGTGTCATGCAGCTGCAGAGGCGGGAGCGCACCTCATCAGCGCTNGCCTGCAGCAGATCAAGAAGTAGACCTAAAGCAGCTAGTAACTGCCTTGTTGGTATGGCCCTGACGACATTGCCACAAAGCTTGCGATGAGCGCAGCACCTACAACGCTTACGTATGCAGGAAAACTTGACCAAGAGCAATTTCGCATCTGCAAACAGCAGCCTGTTGAGAAGACTGCTATACTCTAGCAGCTCAGCTGCTGGTCCAGATGTAATAGCCTCTGAGGACTTCAAAGTGGCCTGCAATATATGCAGTCAGCTTTGTACCTTTCTCAACAATATAGCAAACCAGTCAGATGCACCATCTGCGGGCCAGAAAGATGCTGCTGCAGTGAGTTTAGTAATGCACAGCGCCTGGAAAAATGTGGCAAGCTTGCTGCATACCATGTACTGCTAATTTGCAGACTGGTTTCCGCCTGGTGCCTGGTTGTATACATATNTGCAATCTTGTGGTGGGCCATGTCCATGCACGTGTTCAACGTTGACGTGCTACGTGTTGCCAATGTATCACAGTCCATAAAAATTCTGGGGCAAGCCAGTGCGTAATCTACGCCAGCAGCTATTTGTCTGAATATGGAATATCCCCTGTGGCAGTGAGGATAAATGTGACACATCTACTGACGCTAGCTTCTCAGCCAAGCAATCATGTGTGGTATTGCTGACGTGCGTCATTTGACGTACTACTCTCCCAGATTGACATGACAAAAGCCAGTCCACACTCACACTGTGACAAAATGTTACACATACATGTACCACACATTAACCTAGTCTGTGAAAACCATACAATATAGCACACAATACAGCATACAAAAAATTGTCATACTCGATGGTCACTTCTCATTGACAAAGGCGTGTTGCGTTGTCTGAGCCTAAACCATGATGTCCGGTCTGTCCTTGAACGCCTGACAAGAACACCCACGACCAGCAGAATGAGAAAAGGNACAAATTTGATGACAGTGTTTGTGATTCGTGACAGTCCTTTACACGACGTGTACACTTTATGGCTCTGCAAGCTGCCGTGATTGTACGGTTGTATTACTTGGAACCATATTAGCAGGTCTACAACAATCATCGCTAAGACTTGCATCACAGTAGTGACACACTGCATCTGCCTTCACCACATCTGATGTTCATGTGCCTTGCCAAGCGTGCGACACTCCCTAGGTAAGGCATGCCACATGATCTGAAACACGTTCAATTACGCGGCCAGCACAGCACAAGAATGCTGTGGACAAGGCTGTCGATGCATGCGAGCCTGGCTCAGGCATTNGACATCATGCCTTCTGCTGCAGCTGGCGCGAAGCATGTGCTCTCCTTCACCCTGGCCAGCTTGAGCAGTTTCCACCCCAGTGCCGCAGAGAAACTCCAGACCTCCTTAGTGCCTCCTGAACAGGAAGCAGGCAACAGCAAAATCGGTGGTGTGCAGCTCTCGGCACATGGTACATCAGGCCACAAGCAATNAAGTCCTCATTGGCTGCAGACACTGCACCAAGCGCTGCTGCAAGCCCTCAGGTACACGTGACACCAGCAGTTGCTCCAGTGCCTCTGTGGATGTGTCCGACAGTCAGGTCGCGGTGCAACACCATCAGCATGCACTGAAAATGATGGTTTCTGCCTCATACATCTATTCAACCGCTACGCTGAAGGATGTAATGAGTGTGTGGAGTGGTCAGACTCCAGCTGACATTTTGTCGCATTGAGCATGCCCACAATTGTTCCATGCACTCGGAAAAGGTGTCAGCTGGCGACTGTTNGAAGCTTCATTGACCAAGCATGCATACCTGAACTTGCCCATTCCAACAAAACCTATGATGATGATCCTTGCTGGGATCAGAACTACTTCAATCACAGAATGTACCAAATGCAGTAGCAATATACATGGTTGCAGTCACAGAGCATGCAAAGCTTACCAATTGCTCGCTGTCACTTGTGGTGTCAGGCGTAGCAACATGAGGGCTGCCATGTTCAGCCAGAACTGAACTGGCAGGCTCTGCTGTGGGAAGTACACTATGGCTGGACTACAGCTTGGTGGGGTCTTTTGGAATCCTAGGCATCGTGCCTTGGTTTGCAGGTGCCTTTCCCTNGTTCGTCCGCTTGTTGCTGTTTGTCTGCAAAAGAGGTGCCAGTGAAGCATACTGATCATTGTCATGACATTGCGGGGGAGCCCGGACAAAGCAAAGCCGGTGCACAGCGGCGCACCTTGTGCAAGCTGGGTTGCCGCGGCAGGCATTGCTTGTGCCTTAGACTTCGGGCGCAAACTGCTTCATGTTTCCTGAGCATAGCACGGCAGTGTAGCAAAGCACGATAGGTTAAACTGCTAGTTTGACTGAAGCGACTGCTCGGACACCGCTGCGGTGCGTTTGCACACCCAGACCGACCGTGGTGCACTTCACTGGTATCCTCTGTGCTTCGCACCGCCTCTGCAGTTTGTACCGCTTGCCCCTATGAGTGCTAACCAATAGGCTCGACACAACGGTGTGCAACTATAAGTCCCGGGTGTTAACTAGCGGTTGAGACACGACGGAAACTCTGCCCTTGGCTCACAGCGGCTGCTGAACTTGGGAAGTTGGCTTCGGTATAGAACTGTCTGCAGGCAGGGTGCTGTCAGGANAACAATGTTGTCAGGCTTCAGATCCCGGTGGAACAGCTTCTGCTTATGAGTGCCCACCAGTGCCTGCACAGAAAGGCTGTGGCTGACTAGGCCTGACCTGTGACAACCTATGCCAACAAGCCATGCTGACCGGATGCTTCCCCAGCAAGCAGCCAAGTCTGCTGATGTGTCCTTTTCACAGCAAGCGGTCACATGTGACACGCCTGTAATGTGCCAACACTGACTGTAGAAGTTGGCTGCTGCACAGAGCATAGTAGCATGATACAGCATGATAATCAACAGTACCGAGGGACTTACATTGAGCAGGCTGGACGTGACGTGAAGGCCAAGTTGCCAGACCCAAGCCTTCAGCTCTTCCCTCAGTGATCCTTGGCCCGCACTCCTGGCTGCCTTGTTGATGACTCTGCAGAGATTGCCTAAGCACATGCCTGGGGCCAGCCTGCATTTCATGCCTGATNTGCTCACGGTGTGCAGATGCAGAGCAACACCAGTCAGCAGCTGGAGCTTTAAAGCACTCTGCAGAATCCCAAAAGTCTCCAGCAGATAGCTCATCTCAGGAGGATACGGCAATGGACACCTTGACAGGCCCAAAGCATGGCCAGAGCAGTGAAGCTGCTCAAACTGCTCTTGATGCCAAGCCAGTATTGGAANGGCTACACAGACTGGGCTGGGTCAGGGTCTTTCTGAACATTGTTTAAGAGACTGCCATCAGAATATATTTGNAAGCTCTGAGCTGCATACCAGTATCCAGTACATCATTGCTGCTGAATGAAGGTGGTGCAGTGTGGGATGCTGAAATGCTAAAGTTCGCTTGATTCTGTGGTGTAGCAGAGGTGCGCAGCTAGTGCACCTGCTGAGACTGAAGTAGTTGCAGGATCACTGTTTTCCCTCTTGATAGCTTGCTGACGCTGAGTGGCGCTGGTAGGCTTGCCTCTGCCTGCTCTTAGTACAGAAGGCGGTGCACTGAGGACAGAAGGCTTTCGACTTGGCGGAGCTAAGCTGGAGGGAATCCAGGAGTTCTGCTTGGTAACTTTTGCTGCCTCCTCCTGTGCTGCTGTGTTCTTGGCCTGAGGCAGATCCCCATACAAGCTGNTGGCATCTCGGTCTGCATATTCAGTCCTGGACACATATGTGACATGGCCATACATGCGGGCTAGAAGGTGGAAGCCGGTAGGAACAGCAGGTGGTTCCCCTCTAATCAGCAGGTGAGCCTGNTGAGGTCGTTCCCACGCAGACTCAAATGCTCTAGCAAAGGCCACTTTGCTCTGCTGATATGATAGATGGACTTTGACTCAGGGTCCCTGCTGGCACATTGGTCTCCATGCAGCATCTTGAAGTCTGAGTTGTTATTTTTAGACAGTGCTTCATAGACTCTTCTGTACAAGGTGTCGCCTAGGAGAAGCTTACGCAGCTGTGGCCAATTACTTTTGCTGAGCTGCTTTATGTCAGCTGCTGTGAAGAAGTTGGCGATCAAGCAAAGGTGCTCTAGCTGATGCCATGGTGCTGCTGTGAGGTAAACCAAGCTGACACCATCCATGTTGCAGCCGGTCACATCCAGCACCTTCAATGTCGGCCAANCACAAACACAAACACAAAATGGCTGACGCCTGAGCAGAGCAACCTACAGTTAAACAAAGATTAATACTGCCAGTCTATCTGCCTATGCTTGGAACTCAGTACAGGTATACTACAACGAAATCACCACAGAGGTAACTCTCACATAGTATACAAATAGCTACACCTGATTGCTTCACTTATACTTGGTGACACAAACACACTATGGGCAGCTGAGAACAGCTGTATGAACTGTTCAATGCTGAACACAAAAAGGACACGAGCATGCTACCNTGTGGCCACATAGTCAAGGGCACCAGCCAAATTGTCCTGACAAGCCGAAAGCAGGTTCCATCGTACATCAGCTATGGAGAGCGCTGTGCCAATGTCACCAGGCTGTGTATGTGCCAAAGCCCTCTGGGATGCATGAATGAATGCTGTGCTTACTGGTAGAGCATGGCATTAACGAGCACCAGACATGGCAGGGTTGACAGTACCANCTGTGTGCTTGTTGGCTGTGCTCTGCCAGTGTCTCCAGGTGAGACTTAGCTTTGTGTAGCTGCAGCTGAGCTGCGTCAGATGGAATGCCATTACATGCTCTCATGTTGTCTGCTGGCATGAACTCAGGCTGATGCTTTTGGTTTAGACTCCTGAGCTTGGCACCTGCAACTGTTGTCAAACAAGCCTGCAGCTGTGCATGAGGGTGATGATGTCCCAGACGTTGAGCATGCTTCAACTTATCACATCTTGGTGCAGCTATGGCAATACGTATGAGTACACATGCCAAGTGCTGCAGTACTAATTTGACATATTCATATTGCACTGGCATGTATATGCAGCATGAGGAATGCATCAATGTTTATGAGGATACTCATAGACGCTTGTCCAGGCATCTGTGCTGTGGACCCTTACAAGGGCTGTCCTGCAGAGTTTGAGTGGTGTGCTTGTGAACATCGGGTGACTGCATAAAAGTAGCAATCGCAAAGTGTAAATGGTCGGCATGTGAACATCAGGTGACTTCATCAGAGTAGCAATGATTGGCATGTGCATAATGCAGGCCAACAAGCTGCGTCGGGAGTTGCATGACAAGCAACGCACACACATCCATGCAGAGTTTGGCAAGTACTTGCGGCTTGCCAAGTTGTGCCGCCAGCCTATCATCTTGAAGCATCAGCAGGCAATCAGAGGCAGCAGCACCAGGCCCAACAGACGGGATCCTGTAGATGTACGCAAGCAGCTTGTTGACAGGGAGGGAAATGTTGACAAGGTGGAGCCAGCTCATTGACTGCTTGATAAGGACACAGTGCTTCCATAGGGCTGCAGGACTGCCTGCCTCCTGTGAGAGGTCTCTTGAGCTTTTGGTGGACAGCCAGCATAAAGTGCTGTCACTCCACCCGGCTTTCCGTGTAGTATGTTTTTGGCAGAGGGTAGTGTATGTGTCATGGTATTTTCACCTTTGCCTCACGTGTGTGTGCAATGTAGTGACACTAGCCATTCTGAACATTTTGCATTGTGTGACAGTAGGGGAGAACCACAAACAAGCCAATTGGTCTATTCTCTTGTAGGTGGTGTAACTAGGGTCGTCATGTAGTGGTAGCTCTACAAGCAGTCTAATGCACCAGCAACTAACAATCAATATGCCGCTTGAATGCAACAGATGCATGGCAAGTAGCAGACTACTGTAGTGATGTAAGCAGTCCCGCCAGAGCGCTGTGATGCATCACGTTCAATGCCATTTTACCAGCAAAATACAACTGTGCAGCCCGACCCAGGCTCTTAATTTTGTTCAGCAGCCTTCAGTAAAAGCATGATTGAGCAATGTCTGTTGCCATTGAATGAACCAACGTCTGCGNTGCATGCATGTGTAGCAGCTGCCATGCATAGGGACCAGGTTCACGCAGCAATCACAGTCAGCTCTGCAATGCATGCCTTGTATTCTGTGAAGGAATAACATGCTGCTGAATTGATTGGTCCTGAAGCAATGGCAGTTCAAGCAAAGGTTTGGGAGTGTGTCAGGCTTGATGTCTCAAGGTTCCGGTACAATTTGGAATTTGGGTAAACCTTGCCCTCATGAAGCATTAGACAGAACAAATGACATGCCAGTACTGAGCTGTGGCGTTGTGTCATCCATCACCTCTTGCCTCACTGCTAGTGTGCTTCATGAAAGGTGAAGCCATTCAGGAAGCTACGTAAGGTGCACAACCAGGGGAAGCGAACCCGGCTGAGGGACCTGATCAGATACGACTTGCGCCAAATGCATGCTGCCTTCACTGGCACTCTGCCTGTAGGCTCCAAAGCAGAGGACAGCTTGGGCGGTGCTCAGGCAGGGATCACACTTTTGCNTAGCGTCATAAATGTAATGCAGGTTGTTTTCGACTTCCTTACAGCCTGCATGCAGGTGTGAAATGTGGCAGGTTGCAAGCAGGCAGGCACACAACCACCAGCAACATCAGAACGGTCAATAACACGTGAACATTGTACCAGCAGCTGCTTTGGTCTCCACAGCAGAGATTTATATACGCACTGGACACCCAGAACGCTCAAATGTTTTGTAAACAAACATGACACGAAATCTCTGGAGCAGTATCAAGTTCTGATGAAGTCCTAGCAGAACTCAGTGGCAGAAGTCTGTACATGGACTGTACTTGTTGAGTTGCCAACCCTCAGTCAGAATGACTCACCAAACCCGACACCTTTCAACGTGGTAGGAGTGCTTCAAGTTCAACATGCACTTTCGAAGTCCTGCAAATCCACATTGCACTTACAGCTGTCCTCAATGGCATGACTCATGCACAAGTCCCGAGTGTGCCATATCAAGCTGCCTTTTCAGTACCCTGTGTCCGACTCTGGTTTGATGATGCTGTGATCCACTGGGAAGCCTGGTACGACAGGGCCGAGTCCTCATACAGAGTTTCAATGGCATCTGTGTTACCAGTCTTGACAGCATCAATGAAGGTCTCAGCTTCAATCATATACATGTCCCTGTCATCCAGCTTCACCTGAAGACAACATAACGGCTTCATTCAGCACAGGAGCAGTGCAGTCACAACAGCATTCGCTCGGCAGCCTTGGAAACAGTGGTTGGTTCATGCTATGCACTACTGGCTTGTATTTGCACCTCATTCAGCTGGCACGGTATGGCATGTTGATAGCTATGTGTGTAACAGGGCGATCAGGTGTAGACTATGCACTGATCAAACACCCACAGGCATTATACGCAGCGTACATCGCCATACATATCGGCAACCCTTGGCTATTGTACCACAATGGCTTAAGCTGGGTGGTTCCTCAAGATGAATCTAGCTCAATCTTTGTGGTCTTCTTTTGCCTAGAAGAGACCAGCAATGCTTGATGTCATGAGAGATGATGCTGCTTACCTCTTTGTACTCAGCAGAGCCAGGGTAGCGGACCTTCAGCTGGGGCTTGTTGTAGGGGTCGATCAGCAGCAGGTGCATCCCATCAGCCAAAACCTCCAGCTCTGCAATGTACACATGACAATGGCTGCATTTTCCACTGAATGCCACCAATTCTCCCTTCATATCTACTGCTTTAGTACTGATTGCTGTGACAGCAGGCTGGACTATGTGTCAATCCACTGGCCAAATCATGCACCTCTGATGAAGGGCCATGTCAATGTACCAAGAAGGTGCACATGAATGTAGCAATATGTATAAATAGACATGTATGGATGAATGTGTATCTATGAATATACATGCTGGTCTAGATCTGCAATAGTTTGATGCAAGCGTACAAAAAATGTAGCAGTCTCTGCGAATGCCCAGTTGCACATCATACGGAAGAAAGCATGCAACATACAAACCCAGCGGCTTGGGCAACTGAAGTCATCAGTGTCACGCTGACAAGCCATACTCCTGGGACCGCAACCAATGGGGTCCACAGCAAGTGCGGATTACTGCCTCGTCAGTCATGACATGTTCTGCATCCCTGTCCGTGCATGCATGCAAGTCACCTGTTTCATAGTGGCTGGTGTGCAGGACAGTGGAATGAGTAAGGGAGCCTATGGCTCCGCTGTCAAACTGCCACACTGCAGCTGTCACTCGGTTGTTGCGCCTCTCCATTGGCACCTGCAGGGGAGCACAACAGGTGCACTGAACCCATACCGCTCATACCCATACCCATACCCCTACCCANAGGCCAGTGCGCAGCACACTTGCAAAGTCGCTGTCCAAGCTGAACCCTGCTGAGTCCATCGCCAAGCTGAAGGATGCAGGCAGGAAAGTCAGGGAGCGCCTGCAGCGCCCCACCCTGGAGCGCAGCTTTGACCCTGACCCCCTGTTCCTGGACAGTGAGTCAGAAGCACAAGACCCTTCTACCCAGATGCGGTCTCCTGTGCTTGTGGCAAGCCCTAGAACCTCCCTGAGACGCAGTGCAGCCAGCAGCAATGTGCACGCACGCCCGTTTCAGGACAGTGGGAGCAATCCTGATGAGCCTCTGACAGGTTCTGATGCAGAGTCACAGCTACCACCTATCAGTGAAGGCGTGATGCTGCAAGCACCAGCTCCACTGTACCGGCGGCATGTGAACGACGAGCAGAGCGGAGCGTTCAGACAAGAANCGTATGACACACCTGATCTGCAGCTCTTGACCTGAGCAGCTGCTCAGAGACTCCATATGCAAATTCCTCGTGCACCTGAGCGCATTTAGGAGCTCATGTATGTATGAAGGAAGTAAGCACATGAAACAAGCCAAGGCAATTCAGAAAACGCACCTCAAACACTTCGTTGGAGCAGTCCACGTCCAGAAACTCGTCCAACCACGTTTGCAAAGTGTCTCGGTCTGGTACATCCCACAGGCTGACTGAACGATTGCCTGAACTAGGCAGCACCTGCATGTATGAGCAACACTTGCCGACATGCTGCAGTTGAGCACGGCGTCATAGGTGAACAGATGACAACCAAGACGCACCAGTCGACAGTGCAGGCCGGGAGAGACATCGCTTTTGCGCACGTGATCCCTGCAACAAGGGGGAGCAGTTTTCACTAGGACGTGCGGTCGGGGTATCTTGACATCTACACTTTGGTGTGCAAAATCTGGTTGGCAGCAGTTCCCCGGAATTTGTCAGGAGCACACGCATTCTGCCGGTGTGGTTGCATACCGCAACATGATCATAGCAAACGGCACTGACGCACTGACGGTGGCCACCGTGTGGATCGCGAGGACCAGCATGTTTGCGCGCTAACAACGCTTCCGCCACTGCTATTACTTCGCGAGAAACAGTCGTGACCGGTGTCGTNGCATTCTCTTGATGCGCCAATGCCTGCTGGCATTGCTGACATGTACAGAGCAATGCCAATAGATACCTTTTGCAGTATGGTCGCGCTGATGAGCGGACTTGCAACATCAACAAAGTACATGCCATGCTTGGTGACTAAAAGCTGTATTCTCATGCACCCTGACCAAACATACCAGAAAGCTTTACATAACACGTCATAGGAGTCTGAGCCATAGTCAGTGGTCAGTTAGGCAAGTATATGTATAAGTTCTGCAAACACATCTCTGTTGCTGCAAATCATTGAGCAGCCAGTGGTTCAGCATGACTGTGCCATATGCCATGACAATGCCATAGTCATCGTGTATTCTCAGTTCGCTTGCTCCAAGGGATCATGCAGATTGGAGTCAACCGTGGGACGATCCTGTCGGTGCACACGACAGGCACGAGCATGCATTTCGCACGGCTGCCGACGTGCGACAGTGCTGCGATAACCCCTCACGGTCAGCATGCGCGCTTCAGACTGATCACAGACTTGTATGGCGCCTTCGCGCTGCTTCGCAGCTTGCTTTTGCTTAGTGGCTGCTCTAGCCTTTGGTCATATCGTGACTGCTCTACCGTGCGAAAGCAGCGGTTACTNGCCATGTGCTGAGGCCTCACCTTTGCATCGTGCTGGACCTGCATCAGGTCAGCTTCCTTGCTGTCCAGCTGCAAAGGATGAGGCACATACAAGTCACTCAGGCGGCCTGCAGCCGTAGCATGGGAGATTGCCAGGCTCCCTCCCATGTTGTCCAGCTTTTTCATCAAACTGTTGCACTCAGCGGTTTTCTCAGCCAGCAGCCCTGTCTGAGTGGACACCTGCAGGCGGACCAGCACACACGCTCAGTTGATTGCAATGGCAATGAGAAGCATAGATCAGCAGAGAGACGACGGCAAAAGGTATAGATGAGTAAGCACACCACCCCAGTCACCCTTCCCCCTCGTTCCCCTCATTCTTTTCCCGTGCACACTTTATGTAATGGCAGGGAAACGTACCTTGCAGTGCTTCTGCTGATTCTTGGCTATCCTGAGCTTGCAGGCGCTTGCCCACAGCTGCAGTGGAGGCTAGGGTCAGTGCCGCCTCCTGGCCAAACCCTAGGAAGCTGTGCGTATACAGCGGAAGCTGCAGGTTGGGCAGGCTCAGCAGTTGGATATTGTCTGCTGCCTTTGCTGGCAGCTCAGGACAAAATGTGACCTACAACAANGCTGCCGAGCGCAGCACTGCAGCAAAGCAGCCCTTCACTCTTCCTGGGACTGTATCACCAGACTGGGCCACACTGCGCAGGCAAGCTGTACAGCGCAGCATGGCAACGCATCACTCCTTTGCTTCCCCTGGTGTCGCTACATCAGAGTGGTCTGCAATGTGTGAGAGGGTCAGAAGGCGCAGCCTTGCAGCCGCAGAATCCCTGATGTCCTCTGGCTTTCCTCAAACTCAACAGCACACAACATTGCCATCACAGCCAGTGGCGGCACNCTGCAAGCTACCTACTGACAGTTGTAATCACATCTGGTCTACCCACACCTTGCCAAGCTTAGGCTGAAGCAATTGATGCATGCGCAGATCCAAGGCATCGGGGCAGGCTTCGTCCCCAAAGTCCTTGACGTCAACATCATTGATGAAATCTTCAAGGTCAGCAGCAAGGAGAGTGTGGACATGGCGCGCAAAATGGCAAAGGAGGAAGGCCTTCTGGTGGGCATCTCTTCTGGAGCTGCTGTTGTGGCTGCCATCCTGAAGGCAGGATTGAGGATTATGCCACATGCATGTGGCCGTGTTGGGAAAGGCTTGTACCTTGCTAGTGAGCACAGCAAAAGTGCTGCTTATGTCAGCTGTGGGCGCAAGGGACAAGATCTGGTTGGGGTAAGAGTCCATGCCGATGCAATCCAGAGTGGCAACAGGATGTCTGCTGTTTGCATGTGCTAACGTTGACGTGGACAATCAGTCTACAGTGCAGGGTGGTTGAGCAGTGCTGCTAGATCAAGGTGGCAGACAGGCCCAAGGCTGTTGAGCTGTTTCATGGTGTGTCTGCATGGATGGTGCCTGGCGTGCAGAACCAATGCTTTGAGGGGACATGAACTTGTATTGCATGTTCTCACAGCTGGGCATTGTCAAAGTTGAATAGAACAGTTTTGTGTCCATGTCAGGCCAATGCACATGGANAAGCATGTCAGCTTTGGCTGCATGCATCCTGCCGCACATCATGCACAGGTCAGATTACTGACTAGCAGCTTGCTCTACCACACTGTTGACTCATTGGCAAGCCAAGGTGACCAAACTCCAGGGTGGCACACATGACAAGCTTGCATGGACCTTGACTGGACGGTGACACATTACATTGATGCTCCCATGCCATTGGTGTTCCCAGTTGGCATCCCGCTTCTTACACACGTCACAGACACAACAAAGCATAACACCATGCAGGTACAACAAACGCTGATGCTCCACACCTGTATCAGTTGCTCATTGCCTCGCTTCTTCTCAGACACATCCCTCTGCCTGTACTCATTCATGGCTGCCAAGCGCATTGCAGAAACCCTCGGATTGACATAAGTCATCACTTGGGCTGCCACAGCTGGCACCACCTGGCTGTACTGCATCACCTCTGCAGCATCCTGTGCTGCATGGCCCAGCATGCATGCCAGCTGGGTTGCTGTGAAGCTCAGGCAGTCTTGGGAAAGCTTCTGGAGGATCTGCAGGAGCTTGTCCCATGACATGATGCCGGTGTCCTGTGGGTCTTGCTGCTGTGCTTGCCGCATGAGGTACTCCTTGAGAGCATCTTGGGAGGCCATGTCCTCATTGATGGCCACCTCGTCCTGCAAACAAGCACCATGACTGTGAAGACAGGTGTCTCTAAAGCTTTGGTGCAAGGTGCTGATCAAGGTTTGCAGGAGCTTAGTTCATGGCCCAATGCCAGTGTTCCACGCATCTTGATGATATGCCTGCTGCACGAGGGGTCTTTGCAAAGATTCTTGCTAGAGTATGTCCTCTTTGACTGAACNGGCAACGGGCACCTGCAGGTACAGTCTTGCTAAACTTGCACCTGGTATGCTTTGCACCGCATTTATGGCAGCTTGTCACAGGCTGCAGTGCCTGATGCCCATAAGGCCTTGCAGCAAGGCAGGCAGGCTAGGCTAGGAGGCGGTCAACCACTGCTGCGTTGGGAAAGCAACCAGGTCGGTACTGCATTCAGACCCAATAATGGCTGTCAAGTTCAAGACTGCAAAGACTCAGCTGCTGTGGCATGCCGAACATGACCCAGCGTGTGTTGCATTTTCTTCATGCAGGCTCGAGGTGATCAAATGATATGGTTGAAGCGGGAAGAGCAACTGCAGCTTGGACATGCAGCACTGGTAGGTGTTATGGATGCATTGCTGGATCTGCAAGCAGGTACAGCTGCACCTGTATCCCATTCGCATTGCCACCAGACAGCCATCACAACCTACTTGCACCGCAGTCATTATTTCCGGGTGTATGGCTGTTTAACTCTGAACATGCACACACAAAAGACAGACATAGGACTAATGTGCTCAGTTGTCATCCCCCCAGCATGACANAGGGTACCCGCTGCTTGTACAGGGTGACTTGCAAGGGGTGCTCTAACAACGCATGAGCAAGGGAGTTGTCGGCTGTTACCTGCATTCATGCACACAGCATGTGATTGCACCCTAATTGGATCTTTCTTCCTCTTTTTGTTTGCGGAAAGCCTGTTGTTGTCAACACTTCACAACACCAATATCCAACAGCTGCTGATTGTGTTGCAACTGTGCCTGCTCCAGAAGAGAGCACGTAGTAATTGTATTCAAGACAAGCGCTGGAAACAGCTACATGGCAAAATGTTCAGCAATACGGTTCTGTGAAACAGCCGAAGACTTGCGGCGCAGGAGAGCATCCTACCCAGTGAATATCACAGTGGCTGAGAGGCACTTTGAAATTGGCCCCAGGGCTTTGTGGTGCGGGTGCTGAGGTGGCGAGTTTACTGGCTGTGCACTCTACATCAGCACTTCCAGGCAGCNAAACACCCTAAACCCTAACCCACAGTGGCAGACGCACACCAGGACACATTGCAACCTCTGGGGAGATGTCACTGGCTTGACCAAAGCATATTCTGATGGTATTTCAAGGTTGTGTCTCTACCAGCAGCTTGCAGGTGCATGCGATTTCTTCCAGCTGTCACCAAACACAACAGCTGTGCCACAGTCAAGTCACGTGTTACAGTTTTAGTGTAACAGATGTGCACTGCTTCCCGTCAGACTTTGTCTTATTGAGTGTTGAAGCTGATAGACTGCANCATCACCACTTGATATTGCACTTCTTACACTCATAAGGATAACATTGACATGAGGTGGTGCAAAGTATGAAACACGGCACTACTACCACCCAAGCTCTAGCAGCATGAGAGATCAGCAATCCGTTCAACCTCTGGGTGGCTACAAACTGCAAGTCCTCTATAATGTGTGTGTATGCTGAACATGACCACATCTGTGCCAGCTGTCTGTTGAGCAAGATTTGCAGGTGCATAATGAAACCAGTAGTGCCCACTGTGCTGGGTCAGTATACACAGCATGCCAATTTATAAAGTGTGAAAGATTGCATTGCAACAGCCAGCAGAGACTAATGTCCACATAATGTCCACATATTTGCTGTCGTGAGGCAACGCTGCTATTGGTAGCATGTAGTGCATGAGCTGCTTCTGGCGTTTGAGCTGGCCACAACCTCAAGCAACAGCAAGTTTAAGCTAGAAAGCCAACCAGGATGACCCGCATGTCAGGATTCTGCTCATGTATGCTGTGAAGTGCGCGCAGCTGACGCTGCCCACTCAGCTGTTGCCTGGCTGTATGCTGGATTGCCAATGTGGCTTTGTTCAAAGGATCATCATGCTC
Source organism: Trebouxia gelatinosa (assembly GCA_000818905.1). Lineage (NCBI taxonomy): Eukaryota > Viridiplantae > Chlorophyta > Trebouxiophyceae > Trebouxiales > Trebouxiaceae > Trebouxia > Trebouxia gelatinosa. The sequence continues at coordinate 7,567,445 of KN805368.1, read as the reverse complement.
ACACAGGTGAACATCATGTTCGAGAGCTGGCCCTTGGTTGGGGATGAAGGATACGATTGCNCTAAAAAAGATGTAGGCATTGTGCTTGCACCCTGAGCATGCACATCCATGAAAGTGCAAACTTCACAACATAAAGGCACATAATTCAGGTAAACGTAATCTGCAGGAAAGAGCATCACGGAGGGAAAGCTGTGCAAATGATGATGGATACCATTGGCGCAAGTAGGCATTGTGCTTGCATGCTTGTCTCATTTTATGCAAAGTGCCATCAAGCGCGTTTTTGCTCAGTGCTTGCATCACTAGCAGGTATGGAGAAAAGACTGTGAAAGGCAGCCCCTACCCACGCAGCTACTACAAATGCAGCCATGCTGGCTGCAATGTCAAGAAGATTGTTGAGCGTGACCCACAGACTGGTGATGTATCCAGTGCCATTGCTAAGGTGCGCAANCATACTGTACATTGCAAACCCCATACTGTGGTCAGGCAACAGCATGATGAGGTGACGTGCACATGACACAGACACGAAAGACTCCCCACCTTTTACAAGTAGCCACATTGACTGCTGCCCTTGTGCTGTACAGCCTGTAGATGTTTGAGCCAGTGACATCAGCTTCCGTGGTGACGAAGGTTTTGGCTTTGCATGGCCTGCATGGCTACTGACAGGTGTCTAACAGATTCGTGGAACATACAGTCATCATGAAAGTGCCTACAGTGACCATCAGCATGCATCGTGTGACAAACGATACTTCTGTCTGGCATAATGTGAGGAATCAGTATGATGCTTCAAGGTCGTAGATGCTGCGCTGACAGCAACAAGAGGTGTCATATTTTTTTCCCGAGGGATCGTCATATTTTGAGTACTCTTCATCAATGACCTAGGCGTTTGAGCCAAATCTGACACTCAAGTATGAGACCTCTCAAGTAGGCCAATGCAGTATNGGCTTTTACGCATGCAGATGCTGCTGCAAACACCAGGGCTATGTTGTGGTGCACAACAGCTTGAGACCATGAAAACCTGTTCACAAAGAGCTTACATATTGAAGGATACATGTGAGTGAGGAAGAAGGGAACAAGGGCATTGGTGTCCATGAGGGGGCTAGAGGCTTGTGAAAGACAGTGTACCTGACTTGAGGTGTTTTGCAACAGCTACGCCCAGCAGGGCACCTCCGTGCAGTCTCACTGGCCGCTGCCCTCCAAGCTCAACTTGTGGGCATTCTACAGTCTGGCGGCCAGCCGTCTCATTGACGCTGTGGATGCGCACAGTCACTCCTGCTGCAGCGGCTGCCTGAGCAGCCTGCATNGCCCGGCTGCTGTATACGACGGTGTGCACAGGGTGCTTGGCAAAAGGCTTGCCTCGCCCTGATGCCACCTCCTTCCATGTGCTCACATCCCACACACTTGTCTTGTTGTCACTGCCTGTGTGTCAGCAGCAGTCCTGGCATCATGTGGTCATATGAGTTCATATTGACATGTATGCTCAATCCTGGTGCATTCTGTACCAAAACGGTCAATAGACTGGCAATAAGTCGTGCATGGCTTGTCATTGATCTGCTTACAAAAGTTNTCATTACCTGACTGCAACAACCTGTTGCATCCCACTGATATCCGCTGCCCTGTTGAGACGACGTTGGTTGTGTCTGCCAGCAAACCTCTTGTGCGCATCTCGTAAGCCTCAACGCGCAGGTGGAAGGGCTCACACCTCAGTGTGCATCTAGGTGGAGGTGTCTGGAGGGCAGGTGTGTAGGTGGTATCTGGCAGCAGCATATGTCATCTTGCTGTTGCATTCAGTACTTGACAACATTGCGTTGTGCATTGCAGAGCAAGCCAAGGTGGATGAAGACGAGGCTCTAGCTCGCCAGCTGCAAGACCAGGAGGAGGCCCTGGCACGAGGGGGCAGGGCTACTAGGGCATCGCTCAGAGGCCCTTCTAAGGGCACTGCAAAGCCCCCTGCCCCTTCAGCACGCCAGGCTGCCGTGAAGCAGACAGCTGCAACCAGAGGGGCAGCTGGCCTCCGCAGCAGTAGCAGGCTGAAGCCCTCTGCTGCACCAGCAGGCAATGTCAGGACTACTAGAGCAGCTGCTGCAGGTAGCCTTTGCGATGTGCTGCCTTATGTTGTGAGCAATGTAGGTTGCCTCTACTGTGGGGAAGGCACGGACAGATGATGCTGGTTTTGTACCTGACAGATTGGATAGCGATTTCTTGATGTTTGTGTTGATTCTGTCAACATATATGCATTTGATATCTTTTGTCTGTTTTCACCATCGGTGTACAGTGATCTGTGGTGAGCAGGGTCAAAGCACTGCTGGGTGCATCCTAGCTATCGTGAAGATATGCAATACAGGCTCATGGCATGCATCCACTGGTGATACCACACAGGAAGCACATGTCCCAGTAACCATGTCCTGAACGTGGAAACAAAAAGATGCTCGCTTGCCTGTCTGAGTTGTCAATAAGGGCATAGCCTTGTGAGCACACGAAGTGTGTGCAACTTGGGATCGCCTCCTGTTGGACTGTTGACCTGTCAGGTAGAAAGTTCTGTATGGGCAGCAGATGATNTGATTCCTTAGATGCCTCAGCAATGCCTGTAGCAACTCAACCCTGAGTCAGATATGCAATCAGGACTCTTGACAAAAAGCAAACTCTCATGAAGAGTGTTGTAGGACCCACATAGAGACTTCATGCTGACAGGATCCACTGCTTTCCACCTGCCAATTGTAAACGTCGACTGTGCAATGTGACTTGTCACGTGTACCCACTCGCAAGTCAAAAGTGTGCAATGTCACTTGTGACCTGTAGCCATCAGCGAGTCTGTGTTGACATGCTGTGTTGGTGCAGGGCCAGTTCCTGCAGGCTTCAGGTGAGAGGACCGAGGCTGAGAAGATGTACAGCACAGCACTCACCCTCTGGGATCAGCTGCCAGATGGCTGGCTCAGCTGGGGATCCCTGTGTGATGAGATGTATGAAGGGTCCAAGAATGTGGATTACCTGCAGTATGCGGTGTCATGCTATCTCCAGGCAGTGAAGCATGGCAGCTGTGCGGGACGCACCATGCTGCCGAGAGTGCTGCACTTGCTGAGCTTTGACAATGAGACTGGGGCTCTGGGGCGGATACTGGATCGCAAGGTCAATGAGGTAGGCTGCTGAATGTAGCATGGCAGAGCATGACTCAGCAACACTCAGCTCTGGCCCAATGCGTGTGTCAGCCTAGCCTGTGACCATCAGACATGAACATTCTGTTTTAGCTATCGATTATATTCTTTAATCCTAAATATGGACTTGAGGCTGCAAAACACAAGGCGCGCGTATGCGAAATACACAAAGGCCTACGCACCGCAGCACATTGTGCCACAGCAGTAGGTCAAAGTCAAAGGGTTGTGCAGCACAGCATAGACGATTGTAACAGTAATGCAGCCTAGTCATGCAGCGGCAGATNGACCATGGCCCAGACCATGGCCAGCAGCAACCTGGCATAAACAACAGCCTGAATGACAGCTTCCATCTTGCAATGTGTAAATGATGAGCCAGTGACTGAGTGCGCTGCTGGATGCGCTTCTCTGTTGAAAGGTCCCGGAACAGCACGGGCATTATTCAAGCTAAGGGTAGCAGCTAAGCACGTGTACATTCAATGGCGACAGCAGTAGCACCAAGCATTTGGCAGCTGTGGCCCACATGTATGCGTATTGCACAACCGCGGCACAAGGACTGACGGAAGTTGTGTTTGACCAGTTCCTGTGCAAAATGCTGTATGCATTTGAGCACCAGCAGGTCCAAATGGCTGTGTACCATTCAAACTTCTGCACATGACCATGCACATTGTGCAAAGCACATGTAGTCCAAAAACTGCATTTGTTATGTACTTTATCGCTGACTTGTGGAATCCTATCATGAACTCACCTACTCTAATGTAATGGTAGACCTCTTCACATACTCTTGTTTGCCTGCCTGCACAAAGCAGTGTACCTCTGCAGCTGAATGGTGCCACTCTGCATCGACCAACCCGCAAGTCATGCAGGCAAGTCACAACGAATCTATCGCAAGATTATGGAAGGCTGGCTCCAGTCTTTCCACATCCTGAATCAAGCTTTTGATGCCACTGTCCAACAACTCCAGCCCTGCCATGCCCAGTCCCTCCTCAAACAGCTGTCGTGTCACTTCTGTGGTCTCTGACTCGGTAAAGTCCGTTTGCTGNACTTCTGTGTCAGCATATGTAACCTGTGCTTCTCCATGGAGCCTTGGAAGCTCTCTGCATCATCATTCTAGCAATCAGCCTCAGTGTAACAATACACTTAATAGAAGCGTTGTGACATGTCTGAGAATCTATCGCTCAGCTCAAAAACTGTTGCACCCAATGGACGCATTGTGCAACAAAACCTGCGGCTGCAAGAACAGGTTGCCATGGTCAAAGGCTGTCACAGTACTCAGATGTAATACCTGCTACTGTACACTACTCTCAAGCCAGTCAGAGCTAAAAGCCAGCAGCCAACAGCACAAAGTAGCCTGCCAATAGCACTGCGCCAGCAGCAACACGCAGACTGCTGTCAAGGGTAAGCAGCTGGGTGACCCATCTGACGCTCTTCATATGTGAGCATGGGCCAGCCGCTGCCTGCGACNCCTAATGGTGAGAGTGGAGTTGCTGCCGCTGCCGCTGGTAAGCACAGCAGATGTACTGTATGGCTACAACCTGCACGTGGAGTACTCCCACCGACAGACGGTTGTACATTTTTTGACCAAAATTTACCTTGCAGCCACAGTCTGCTCCTCTTGCAAGCGGACTTGCTCCTCGCTGCGCTCTCTTGCCTCCTTCTCAGCAGCCTCCTTCTCGAACTTCTCGATGACACGCTTGTCAATGCCACCAAGCTTGTAAATAAGGTGACCTGTGGTGGTGGACTTGCCGGAGTCGACATGTCCAATAACCACAATGTNCTGATACCAATGCTGAGTCAGCAGCTGAGACGGTGTATGGCCTGCATGCTGCTCGTTCTACCCAGCCAAGAGACTGCAGTCAGAAGCCACAGTCCAGCGCATGTGTATTGTGAAACAATATTGCATGTAAGAAGGCAAGCTTTGGGCCACTGANTTGTCCAAAGCGTCCACTATCTTTTCATTGACCACTAGGTAGTCAACTCCTGCTAGTGCCAGCGCATCTGCAACACAGGCATTTTGGAACCCCAGCAGATGCGATGTCACCTGTTGATCAGACCACTTGAGCAGCACAGCAAGCAAGTCATGGGTACAGATAAACCCAGCTGAGCATTCACATGCAAATGGTATCAGCATGGTTCGGTATGGCCCATAACATGACAGGGTGTGTTAGTNTGCAGTGCTCATGCATGCTGTTGTCATGTGGACAGCCAAACATCATGCTGACATGCAGCATGCTAGTCACAACATTTGGTGCTCGCCATGGCGCAAAGCAGCTACAGGAAGCAGCACTCTGAGCACTTGCAGCATTTTGAAGCCATTGTGATGTGGCTGCAGTGCAATGCAGAGTTGCAGCCAGACAAGCTGCGCATGACTGACACATACCTGCAATCAGCAATGACACCACATGCACCATGCAGAACCAGGACACAAGCAAGCAATTCATGTTTCAGACTCAGTGAGCTCTGCATTGCCAACGAGGCTGCATGGCAGCATATACAGCATCAGCAGTGATTGGAACACTTACAATGGTTCAAACCCGGCGCCTGTGGCTTTGTTATTGGCCTTCTGCAGCATCGAAATGACACTGTTCTCTGCCGGCACCACGTCCTGCCATCACAGAAGGATTTCAGCTTACTCAATTGCCACACAAATGTGACAACACAAGGATATGGAAAGGGGGCGGGAGGGGAGGGCCACAAGGCAAAAGACATGCCACAATGGACTGCAGGTTCTCACAATCTGCATCAGTCTCTTTCAGCGTGGTGCAAGCTAGCAGCATCCTGCATGCCATTGAGCNTTCACAGGGCCTGCAACAGGGCAATTAGGCAGCCAGTAGGTCAGAAAACTGGCTGGCTGCAGCACACGCAGGCATCNCTGCGAACTGAGCTGGTGCTGCAGCAGGCTCTGCTGACACTGCATTTTGCAAGGCCCTCAGTAAAGTTGCAGCGCCACGCATGGTAGCATACAGTGTGGGCAGCGCTGAGGCTTGCAGAGCTGCTGAAGGTTGCCAAGTGACGTATGGCCGGGGCTTCTGACGTTGAGTCCTCTACGCAATGCGATATCAGCGCTGCTCTGACGAGGCCAATTCAGGACTAGGGCTGTGCATGTACAACCGTGCAGGAGCGTGCCTGCTTGAGTCGTCTGTGTACTTTTGACTGAGATTTGAATTATCAGGCAGCGAGAACGAAAACAATGGTTTTAGGCACTCAAAGGGTGAAGCTAACTGTCATGTATGGATTGCTGAATAAAGCTGACATGACCTGAAATGGCTGCCACTGCCATTTAATCCAACCGCCAGTGACATGCACTCTATGTGAAGGCTTGAAATCCATTGCAGGTGTCCGGAGCAACACAATCAAAGTCATCAGCGCTACCAAGCTTGATGTGCATGGCTGCCAAGCCTGGCCATGAAACAAAATACACACACATGTTAATAGGCAGCTGTTCGAAAACACATGTCAGTTTAGTATTTAGGCATGAAGCCCATAGGAGTACACAGTTGCACTCAGTCTCTGCACTTCTGACAGCGCTGCGAAGCGTGAGACGCACACATTGTCATCACGCTGCAGTAGTTTACTTGCCAGCTCTGCCACTCTGGGACAGAGTTTTGCCAGTGGCCGTCTGTCACTTCCGACTTCCTTTTGCAGCTCATGTGCCGCAATCCTGGCAGACTCCTGAACAGCAGNGGGCAGGCAGGGCAATGTGCCTCATGGCATTGACATCCTCACAGCTGCTGACTACTTCACCCTCAGCTCCCGCACCCAGGTAGCCTGCAGCTTTTGAGCATTTTGAACACAGTGCTTTCAAACACAGTCCTTTGAAACACAGTCCTTTCCAACACAGTGCTTTTGACCTCAATGCTTGTAGATCCGGTGCGCTGTTCTGGGCAACGTGTTATTCACTTCTCTCATGTCTGAACCTGTTTGCAAGCTCAAGATGAGTGCCACTCAAGACCACCTTGACTATGCAATGGCTGGAGGTTGTACATTTCTGTGCTTAGCAATCAGCAATTACTGCTTTCTTGAGTAAACACAGGACCTGGATGTGTTGCCCTAAGGTTATTGAGCTTGGGTTCAACTGTTGCGTTAGAATGTACAGANGGGCGCATCAAGGATGTCATCAAGTCTGGGGGCGAATGGATTTCACCATCAGCCATTGAAAACACAGTCTTGCTGCACAACAAGGTTGGCACATTGGCAGCATTGCTTATGTTGATTGAGTGTGCACTTGGGCTGCCTGTCTGCTTGTGTAGATTGTGATAGCTGTGTAGGCTGTTTGAGACTCAGATCAGATGCACTACATTGCACTTTTTCTCATCAGTGACTGATCAGAGCAATGTAAGACTTCCAGTAGGCAGATTCAAGTCCCAAAAACAGTTTGTGAGATGTCCTGCCAATAATGAATGTGCCGCAGATACACTGCAACTTTGTCTGTGTGCGCTCACNCAGCGCAGGTGCAAACCGCTGCACCTGGTTGGGGGCTATGCACAGGCTTTGTGCTAGCGCTGCCAATGCTGCCAAGGTCTGTCTGCTCAAAACAGTCTCAGGGCCAAAGTCCCTGAGCCCATCCAAGGCTGTCACTACTTGCCCTGCAGGGATCAATGGCTTGCTCGTTGGTTTACAGTCTTGTCTTCGTTTGTTGACACCCAGATGACAGAACCTGGGCAGGCATCGCCTCATGACTCATGCCATCATACAGCCACAGCTACGTAGCAAAGCAAGGTAGGTTGCAGACATAGCAACTTGGTTTCAAGTTTCGTTGCAATAGACCCAGTACAAGCGTGGCAATCTGCTGTTACTCGGAACGCGTGCTGCTGAAGGGAGGGATTCACCGACACTGAACCTGCCATCTGCGTGCCCAACACTTGCTCCAGTACATTGTGGTAGTACATTACTCAACTCATCAAGGGCAGATAGATGCGGTGGCGTAGGGTTTGAGTCAGTCAAGTAGACCGATGGCGCGAGTTCAGATGGGGTTTCCACAACTCAGCACAGGCGTTACATCTTTGCACATGCATGACGCTGTGCATGACGCTGTGCATGACGTCAGCTTGCAGCTAAGTGCTCTCAGGGTGACCTGCGGTGGCANATGTGTTTGCCTCATGTGCACTGCATGCTAAATAACAGCTGTCAACGGCTCTCCTACAACCAAAGCTGGTACTTCCACAAGCTACATGTTCACTGTCAGAAGAGCAAGAAATCACGCTTGAGTCCCGTTTTTTCTCATGACGCCTGAAAGAAATGCTGCAAGTCATCAGGCACTGTGTGCCTCTCCACAGTCATTCAGTGGAAATCATGAATCAGAGGTACAAAGCAACTCACGGGGTTTGATGTGAGCAGGGATGCCCATGTAACTCAGCACTGCTGTGCGAGGCAGATGTCAACAGCATTATGTACGACCATGCTGACTGTGGAGCTGAGTGGCCATACATTGACCATGTACCCTCGCCAGGTCAGTATGCACCTTGCTTGCCAATGTAGTCCCCACGTTTGTGAGCTATGTTAAACGTGCTCATTGCTATTCCCTGGCAAGCTGTCCTGAGGCTGTCAAAACGTACTCAGGACAGAGCTGTCATGGACAACAAGGCAAGGCAAGTCTGGTAGCAAGTATCATGTCTGCATGCTCAAGTACACTGCAACGCAATTGAAGCCTACCAAAGGTTTGCCAAGATTAGCCTATGTATGTGCTCAACACCAACAGCCCCTACTTGCAGCGCTGGTATGCTTGCAGTCTTGGTCCTCATTACAAGTGTGCCCAACTTGCTGCAGTCCATCTTTTGCTCAAAATACAGTGGCAACAACTAGCACAGAAGCGTATGTACCATAATAACACATGGCAATAAGACCTCAGTGCTTCTGCAGGCTATTGGTATTTCATTCATGGGGGGGCGGGCGCCATCATGAGCCGAGGCCTGATGCAGCGGTCCACCTACGAGCAGTGCAGAGACTTCCTGTTTGGACCCATGCCACGCATGTCTGGAGGTCTCTTTCAAGCCCAATCTTATGCCCATTACCTTCATGATAGTCCACCTTGGTATTCTGTTAACAAGCCAGCAATGCCTTGGGATGTTACGCAAACAAATGCTTCTGCCAGACATGTCTGCTGTTTGCTCTGAAATGCTGCTTGTTGCCAAGTCTTCCCATCAACGCGAAGCTGGCCTCAAGCGGCACGTATCCGGTCCGAAGATTTTATATCAGTATGCAGAGCGTGACAGTGGTAGAGAAGNTACAACTGATTGATTGGTGATGCAAATGTGGCAGGCCAGACTCTTTGATGTTCACGGCAGGCAACAGTTGTATCAGGTGAGTTCTTGTATACGTTTTTCTTGGTTATTCATTGTGTATGCATACGTCAAGGTAATATGGTAAGCAAGCGTGGCATAAGCACTACACCATGTTTCAAGACCACACAACATATGCAAGCTTTATTAGGCTGTCCACTTCCAGCTACCATTGTCTACCATTGGTGCTCTTCAAGGCTTGTGCAACATGACATCGCTTACTATGTCTTTAGTGCTTACTTGTTGCATGCTTGCATTTCAAACTTCTACGCAAGTGCTTGTTTTACCTNAGCGCAGCCTCGCGTCGAACCCAGAGCTGATGCTCGAGATCTCCAATTTTGTGACGAAGTCANGCTGGGATCCTGAAGATGATGATGATGCTCTAGAGCCTGTCATGGTGAGTGTGTGATTGAGACTTGTCTGGTCCCAGGAAAGTGCTTTACAAATTGGGCTTTGCAGCAAGTCACTTCTCTTTATCACTCTGTGCATGCCATCAGCAAAGCCACGAGTTGTAGCATGAAGGAGATGCAGCATAATTGCTGCTTCAAGTGATGGCCCAATCATCAACGTCTGAATCCAGAGGTCAAGAACCCAGAAGTCATGAGCACCTCTTGTTCACCGTAGCTAAAATTAGTAATCACCCTGCCCACACAAGCCCAGCTTGATCTTACATAGCAATGGGTACATTTGGCAGAGAACTGTATGTGGTGCTGATCAGCTTTCATTGCATGCACAATACAAAATTTGGTCACTGACATACAATGCATTAAGCCAACTTGTGATGCAGACTAATCAGCTGCCAAGCCCCGGGGAGCCAGCACCTGTTGCAGAGCCCCTGGAGTCACCGCACTTCTTCGCTCCAAAGAAGCAGAAGACTGCTGAGGGTCATGTGGTGAGCAGACTCCAGTGAGCATTGCAAGAGCACTTTTGCACTTGCACTCATCACAGCCATTTTGCATGTGAACATGCCTGAGGTGACTTGTGAGTGGCTTAGTGTGTACTCCTGCATGCAAGTGGCACCACTTGCTGACATGCGCTGCATCAAGCGTCTCAGAAGCCTTCCAAATTTCAAATTTAACAGACCGCTGAAGACCCTGTGTGTGCTGTGATATCTATGCCACTGTCAGCGGCTAAATGACTCAACAGCACACATGGCACTTTGGCTGCAGTCCTTTGTCTCCTGATCCTGTCACTGCTGTGATGGACTGATGGTGCAAAGTGTCTCAGCAAGGCTTGCGGGAGATTGTGAATGTCAGCAGGATTGCCACTTGTCCTTGTCAGGATACCACATGCAGGGAATACAACAGCCACAGCAGGGACACATCATCAAGCTCGGTTCAGTGGTCTGCAACTTACATACAGGTTGCCTGTAAGCCATTGATTGTAGGTGCTGTACATCAGTTATGTGTACCCTCATGATGCAGGTGGTGCAGCGATCTATCCCGCCTTGGCAAGCCACCTCTGTGGCGAAAGAGGATGCTGTTGCTGACAATTTTGCTGCTGCCCCTTCACGCAAGCAGCTCAGCACCGGGAGCAAGCGAACATATCAGGACATGGACGCAGTAAGTACTACTGCATATTATTCCACTTGCCAGCCATAGCTTTGTTCCTATCAAGGTTCAGTGTAAGCATCATTGTGTTGTAACTTGCATGCANGTAGCCAGCCTATGTCACATACTTGCTCAGCTTCATCGCAGTCCCCAACTTCTACATCCTGGCCTTCGCTCAAGTCTTCGTCGGTCACACGTGCATCACCTTTGACTTGAGGTGCAGGTTGTCAGTACTGCTCTCGTAACATTTGCCAAACACGACCGAACCGAGGTGTACCTAAGGACGGCAGTCTAAAGAACTTCTTCATGCCCCACCAAGGGGGCTGCCGCTGAGAAACGGGCGCGCCCATACTTTATTGAACTNTAGACTGAGGCTGACACCAAGAAAGGTGATAAGATCTGCACAACCACAACCTTGGAGCACACCAACAGTTCTGTCAAATTCCTGGGTGGCCTGATCGCCATGAGAACCGTCATCTTGCATGTCAACATCTTCCTGGCAACCAGCAGCATGTGTGTGAGGCACGTTGTTGCTAGGCTCAAGTAGCCAGCCNGTGCTTCGGCTGCAGTTTCAGTACAGCCTTCAGGTGCCGGCAGCAACACAACAGCGCTGGTCTCAGCTGCGCTATCAAGTCTACTACATGAAGGGCGGCGCACAGGAACTCCTTCCAGCCACCAATGAGGCTTGAGACATTGGTCTTTACAAAGATCACTATCAGGCTAAGCCTTTCTTCCAGCAAGCGGGACAGCAGGCTCTTTTGCATGCAAGTTCTTATGTAAATGTGCGTGTGATCAACACTATGTATTGCTACATGTCCTGCTTGCATGGTGTCTCACAATAGTTAGTCACATGTGTATTTTTTGCCTACTGCTTGTCTTATGCCTACATGCATGCGTGCTATCCTGATATTTTGCTTGTTATATCATGCGTAACCGGTGCTGATCAGTGATAAGTGATCTGTGTGCTCTTCCACATCTGATGCATAATGCAACATGGCGTTTGCATTTTGGCCTCACAGCCTCTTGCCGGGGCACTGCCCCTCTTGAAATTTACCTTAGCTAGATAGCAGATTTTGCTGGCAACTCTTGTATGCTATCAGTGCAGGCCTTATCCACCAAATGCAAAAGGCGCTCTAGCACAGGATGATTTCTTCAGCACACCGCCAGTCATAAATTCAGCTGCATGTGCGTGATGGGAGGGATGCCTGGAAATCACTGCTACTCTGCACATTCTTGGGGCGGGTATACATGTTGCTAAAGGTACAACTTACTTATCACATCTTGCTGAGATCAGCCCATTTGTGAATGGNGCTCCTATGCTGCGAGCAAACTTGATGAACACCTGTACACACAAGCAGGATGTGTCATCGCTGATTTCTGCAATAACGTACAAGGCGTTGTAATGGCATCAACGAATCAAGATTAAATTCCTCAACCAAGCTAATGACTGTCACCACTGTATAAGAAACAGAAATAGTCACACCATCAGCTGTCTTGTAGTCTGCAGCAGTATTGTGCAGAGACCCTCATATGTCATTTGTTGACACAANCCAAAATCGCAGCACTTGTCTGTCCAGCTGCATACAGATTGCAGCCTTTGTAAGTTTCTGTCCAGCTGCATACATGTTGCAGCCTTTGTAAGTTTCTATGAGTGCTGCAACGCCCCCACAGGACATCTGAAATGTGCTGCATCTTGTTTAGGGTAATGAGGTATACGATACACATTACACATGTAAAGTTGCAGGTGCTGTCTGCATTCTCGCTCACAAGAACATGTAGTGTATCATTCCTTACACTTGGCCATGTCAAACGGACACGTGTTGGGGTGCACAACCTGCAAAAGGGTTGACATCTACTGTACTATTTGTACTCAACATGTCAACATGCAGCACAGCAGTACTACAGGAGCCTGTTTGTGTGATGAGTGTTTGCAACACAGGAAGCTGAATCAGCAATCGCATCCGTCTTGTTTGAGCTCAAGGGGCGCATGTATGCCTGCTTGTGGAACATTGTGCTGATAACTCAAAGCCAAACGTCCCATGCAGATATCAAGTTTCCACACNTGCAAAGCACCACAGCATGCAAAGCAGGCGCCTGGCACCGCAGCAGAAAGGCCTGAACCAGTCATACCTGGATTTAGGCCATGAGTCCAGCTGAGCAACAACCAAACCCTCATCAGCCCTAAGTACAGCCAGCTGCTCTTGAGCTTCTTGGACAAAAGACACAGCCTCTGGCATGGACCGCAACTTGGTGGTTTTGATGACGGCACCTAGCTTGTTCAGCATGCGAGCTTGCTTGTCAGCATCCGACTGGGCCGCCTGTCAGGCAACCACAAAGATCTGAATTGCACGGAAACCATGGGAAGCAGCAAGCATAGAGGGTTTCCGCAGAATTGTATGGATACACCTGGCTTCACATGGACACCCAGACATCTGCCTGGCAATTGGACACACAAACATCTGCCTGGCAACTTGACAGGTAATCTAGCAAAGCATGGTCTGGTCTCATGTTGCATGGTATGACTATGCATTGTAGAACAGTATGTGTGGCAGCAATAAGCTATGACATTGCTATGGGACTTGCTGCTTGAGATCAAACAAGCATTCACCAAACAATGGCTTGGAAGGGCTAGCCACTGGCAGTGCCCATTGCAGTTGAGATGCAAGTCAAAGGATGTTGGTGTATACCCCACAGTGACAGACAAACAGACAGACAGATACACAGACAGACAGACAGACAGGGTCAAGCGAGAACAGCTCTGTTGCACAGCAGCATGAAAGGTAAGTAAGAGAAGNTTCCTTCATTTGCATGCTGCATAAAACATCTTTTGTGTCATTGTCGCTATGACTCTCACAACAGAGCTTTCATCGTATGTTGTGCAAGTCATTCCACATGTCATGTTGGACTTGCCATACACATGCATTGGTCTGTTGGCACACAAGCTGGTGCTGCTGCAGGTCCATGTTGCGCTAGGCCACAAGTATGCTGAAGCTGTAGACACCCGCGATGAGGCGGTGGCATGTGCAGTGAAACTGAGGGAGGAGCTGACTTCTGCTAAGGATCAGTGCAATGATGCAGTGGTGCATGCCAGCAGCTTGAAGCAGGATTTGACTGAAGCCAGGGATCAGCGTGATGAGGCAATGACGCATGTAAGCAGCTTGCAGCAGGGACTAAATGACGCCACACATNTGCCGCTTTTGGATTACACAGCATAGCAAAGATTGGGACTCAAAAAATTAGGGAACTTGATCTCACAGGCAGCTAGATGCAGCAACAGACAATGACATGCAATTGCTGAGATATAATTGCTTTGCAGTGTCTATGCAGAAGGCCTCATTGACTGCTTGTGGCCTACAAGCTCTTCCAGCGTTGCGATGGCTGTTGCTGACTTGGCACAGGTGTGTTGACATGAGGCAGAGGCAACAACATGCAGTTGCTGACTGTCATGCAGTGTTCATGCAGTTGCTAACCTGTGGCTGTCATGCAGTGTCAATGCAACTGCTAACATGTGACTGTCATGCAGTGTCCATGCAATTGCTAGCCTGTGACTGTCATGCAATGCTCATGCAATTGCTGACCGCTCACTATCATGCAGTGTCCATGCAGTTGCTAATCTGTGACTGTCATGCAGTGCCCATGTAGGAAGCCTTTCTGCAGAAGGTACTTCAGCACTGCTGGGACCCCTCCCACCTGCACACCACCCAGGAACTATTAGCCTGCACCATTTGCACATTCACTGCAAAAGCAGCCGTCACAACAGCGTGCATGTGGTGCTGTCAAACTAGCAGGCATGCATTGGCTTCCGCAACAACGTCACCCAATTGACATGTTTCTAGCACACGATTACAACATGACTTTTTATGTATGATGAGCCACTTTTGCGAACCTGTGTAATTGGCTACAAGCATATAGCCAATGTCACTAGTAGTGCCAGATCTGCCTACATCAAGTTTGCTGCATGTCCTCATACACACATGTGTGTTGCCGGCNACCATGTTGGCAGCATTCAAATGTGTGATCCCATAAACGTCAATCATGTCTGGAGATATCTGCAGTCAAGCCAGATCACCTAAGGTATATGCAGGCAAATGCAGCTGCAGGTAGTGAAGGGAAGAATGTATTACTTGGTTGTCGCCCTCAGCAGGTCCAGGTTGCTGCTGTTCGTTTAAATGCATGAGCTTCTCCAGAACTGCATTTCGCTCCTCCAGAGCCTTCTGCTTGCTTTTTAGCTCCTTGAGCTCTTTTGAAGTATGTGCAAACTGAACNAGACACCCATCCCCATGCTGCAGAGACAAATATGGTCAGGCAAGCCATAGCCCTTGGCAACAAAATGCCAATGCTTTGACATCACATCTCGGAAGCNATGACATTGCAGCTCAGTACAGCTGCTCAACGCCCTCGGCTCGGCTTGCTCAGAATCCCAGTGTCTGCAGCACAGTGACTGGTGTCTTCTTGCTAGTATAGATGACAATAGTGGCGTCGTTACACAGCAGCTTTGCAGTGCAAGCTAGAGATGCGTATTGGATGTTGCGGCTCACAAGTGGAGTTGTGCGTGAGAAATGCGCATTTGGTATCACAAATGTTTTGTCAAAATTGGCCTTGTTGCGTGAGCGGTTTCCGTATTTGGGAATTCGAGCTCACAGGTTGGACAAGAAGGTCGGCGACGATGGCCTGGCGTGGATCAGGTGACCCCGCTTGCTTCTGCTGTGCTAACTTACCCTGTCGACAAACGTGCTCAGTGACGTGGGACAACGCATCACGACCTGCTGGGGTGGCTACATTGCCATCGCCACGTCTTTACAGTTGTCTAGCCAAAACGGTGCGCTAAGCTCACGGTATGGATACAAGCAACAAGGGANCCGTTGCCAGCAAGCAGAATGCTGCAGCCGCCGACAGCCCCCGTCAAACAGCCAGCCCAACTATTCCAGCAGCCGTCAAACCCAGAGACCACTTCTTGGCACCAGACGTTCTGCCAGAGGCAGACCCAGAGGCTGCAATTGCTCCAGCTTCTCCTGGATCACCTGCTCAGCCTGTAGTTGCACCTCGACCTGGCAACAGGATGAGCTTCATGGGTCGTGGCAGAGCAGACAGCCTGCCCCGTCGCGTGCTCAGAGCATACCTGGCTGTTGAAATGCTTCTGGAGGTGCAGCAAGCCATCAAAAAGCAGCTGAAGGAAGGCAAGCCTATGGCAGTGCCCGGGTCACCTAGCAAGGCACCGCCTAAGGCTCAGAAGTCTCACTTGGTTCTGGAAGTCAGCCCAACAAAGCCAATCAGCGAGTCTGCTGTTGCTGTCGTTCAGCCTGTTTCAACAACAGAGGCTGTTACCTTGCCTGGGGTTGACCACGGCCTGTCAACTCAGCACAAGACTGGTCTTGCTGTGGCNTTGCTGATCTGCAGCTGCTGCTCAAGCTTTGTTCACAACCACGAGCCGCAAATTGCTGTTTGTGCTATGCTGCTTGTGCTTGACATGTGCTGCTGCACATGCTGCCATCAAGGACTATCGTGAAGCATGCAGTACCAACATTTGTGCGGCAACCTGCAGGCAAGCTTGCCCCACACCATCTGAGCACTGCACTGGAGAAGACAGTTGCCTGCTGGGCTGGAACAGCTATGCTGCAGCTGCTTTGCGTGGTGCTGAGCAGCCTTGACTTTGCACAAGTGTTGTCAGTTTTTCAAGTACAAGCCAGCCCAAATTTGCCAGTGCCTGAGCTTGGACAGAATACATATGCTGACACTCCTGGCTACACGCCTCCTCAAATCAAGAGGTTGGCTGGTATGTACACAGACTTTCACCANGGTGATCAATCTTGCAGCTGTCAAGCACAGGCCAGGCAGTTACTACAGAAACCATGCCACCAGAAAGGTGCATAGCCCAGTAAGTGCCTGCCAGCATGCAAAGACAGCAAAGTTGGCTTCTTTCTCATGCCTGCACAGGTAGTGCTGTCTCCTTTGATCTGCAACGGCGGTCAAGAATAACCTGATGCCCTNCAGATTTGCTCATACACAGCCATGACCAACGGTCAAGAAGTGAGCAACACGAGGAAGTGATTCACTCACTCTCGGAGGAACATGAATTTGAGTCGCCGCTCAAAACCAGAGACAATGCACACTCACTGCACAAGTTTTGACCAGTACCGAGCTTTGAACGCCAAGCGATCTCGCAACTACGAATTTCTCATAAGTGGAGGCGCATGAGCGACATTCATATCGCTTTTGGCATCTTCNGTTGCCTCAGTGGTGGGCACCACAAATCCACGCTACTGCCTATTTGGTGACACAGTCAATGTGGCGTCCCGTATGGAGAGCAGCAGCATTGCCAACAGGATACACATCACCAGCANGCCTGCTCAGCCTGCTTTGCTGCCTCGAGTTGCTTAGCTCGCTCTGCTTGTTCAGCCTGCTTTGCAGCTTCAATCTGCTTGTTTCTTTNCAGAGGTTTGCTGAACAGCAAGCCACAAGGATGAGGCGTACGTGCCAGGTGAAATATGGCTATGCTATGCGCATGCCACTGCTGAGGCTGTGGTACTGTTGCAGCCTGTCGGTCTGAAGACCGATAGGCAGTCTTGCACATGATCTGCAGCAAGGCGCTCAAGCTGCCCTGCAGGGCTTGACCGCTTCACTGCCACCAGAGACTCCAGGTTGAGTTGAGTATGTGCATGAGTACATCTTGCTGCACAGCTAAACACTCACCTGGTATGCTGCAAACCTGGCTGGCAACCTCATGCTGGTACTGCTGTGAGGGCACAACAGGACTCCCTCCAGGATGTGTTACAAGAGTCTGTTTTTGTAGCTCCTTGCTGGTGTGCTGTGTAGTCAAGGGTGTAGCTGTGGTGGCTTTTCCAAGTTGTCAGCAGCTGAACAGTGCTGGGCTGTCCAGGGGACGCAGCAGCTGTGCTGTGCAAATTGAAGCAGCTTTTATTGGCCCAAGCCACGTGCTTCTTTGCTGTGCATGGCATGGCAAAATAGACATCCTTCCGGGGAAGAAGTCTATCATCTCTCTGAGGCCAGTCTCAGAGATGCCTGGACTGTGAAACCAGGCATGCCTGTAGCTAGAGCAGCTTGACACTGCTTGCTGACTAGAAATNCAATGCAGCTGCAGCTCATGCACACTGCAGCTATGACATCTCTGAGGATGGCCGCTTTGAAGTGTCAACCTTACAGCTTTTGCACACATCTAGTCCTGAGCTGCGGTGCTGTGTGGTGCTGCAGCATACAGAAAGGCTGCCTTGGAGTATCACCCTGACAAGGCTGGAGCAGCTGTGGCGGATGAAGGCAAGAAGAAGGAGATCGAGGCCCATTTCCAGAAGATTCAGGATGCCTACGAAACCCTTTCGGACCCTGCCAAGCGGCGGGAGTACGATTCCATCGATGACTTTGATGACACCCTGCCCAGCACTGCTCACCCATCAGAGTTCTTCAAGGTTTGTGCAGCCAGAACTGTATGTAGTCGGTTGCAATATCCAGCAGCAGAGCATCTGAGCATGCTTGCGCTGCTGGCCAACAGGCCATGGCACGCAGTGCATCTACCTGCACTGCATTGCTGTGAATCGGCTTGCGTCATGTCCTTCTACACTCGCAGCGACATGTTTGCTGGACACTTCCTGCAATGTTCNGTGCATGTGTATGCAGCACACAGCATGCAACATTCAAAACAGATGTCTAGTCATTGTGCGGAAAGTGTGCTTTGCTGCACAAGGCTGTCAAGACACCAGCAGTCTTGACACATCATGCCCCTGTAACTGTGATGTGTTGTTCCGTGCTTCGCTACACCTGTTTGTCATGCCATGCAGGTGCATATGCAGCAGGCCTGATTGACGAGAAGTATCGGCACGACATAGTACGAAACGCATGCCCCGGTGCGGGTGCCTGTGGTGGCATGTACACCGCCAACACAATGGCCAGTGCCATTGAGGCCATGGGCATGAGCCTCCCCTACAGCAGCAGCTACCCTGCTGTGGACCCCCTGAAGAAAGCAGAGTGCCGGCAGGCTGGCAAGTAAGCATTTGGGCAAGATAGATTTTTTTTGTTTTTTTTCTGCGGCAGTATCTTGTCATGGTGTCACCACATGTCATGTCTCAATGGGCATGAACCTGCCAAAAAAGCAGTACTAACCCCGCTGTTGGCTCTGAAGAAAACAGAATGCTAGCAGGCTGTCAAGTAAGCACACGTTTCTAGTTCAAGCATGCATTGAGGCACAATCACATGCAAATTGTCAATGCCACAGCGAGCGCCATTGAGGCAATGGGTATGAGCCGCCCTGCAACAGCAGCTACCNGTCAGACAGTACATCAAGAAGTCAAGCACCCCTAACGTGTATGCCTATAGAATCAAGACAGAAGCAAATGCGGAACCTGTCGGTGCTATGCAGCGTGATGCAATGCAGTCCCATGACGTGTGATGCCGTGCACAAGCTTTTGATAACAGTCTGCATCACCTTAGGAGGCAGAATCTGGTCTAGCAGAGCCCTCTCTTTGGCATGCTTCAGTGCCAGTGCTTCTGCTGGAGTGCGGCTCTGGAAGTGGGTGTGCGCGAAGTTCAGCAGCTCATCCTTCACGTCATTGATGCTTGGCCGCAGCTCAGGCTCCTGCAACAAGTCAGATAGCGTTGCCTAGGATAGCCAGGTTTATGAGCCAAACTAAGACCAAGGACATACTTGCAAATGCTGGTGCTGATGGACTTGATGGTGTCATTCACGGCATGCAGCGCCGGGTGCCCTGGTGGGGCAGAGAAAGCAATTGTGTGCCTGTGCTCAACATATGCAAATCCAGGGTCAAGGAGCTGCTGGGTTTGGCACATGTCTGGTGTTGCCACTGCAGCATGGTCAAAACAGCTACGAACAAAACTCAAGCTGCAGCCTGACAACTTTTGCCCATNACAAGCAAGCCGAAAAGAGGACCACAGTAAAACTAGCCCGGCCTGTCCAACCCGCTCCCCTTAAAGCAAGCTATAGGCGCCACTGATGACGACAGCATCATTCAGCAGCGCCCTGCTACCGGCGTTGACAGTGAGACAGTCAAAAGTTACGCCGATGACCACAAGTAACCCAGCAGGAACCCTCGGACAGTGGCAGTATGTACTCCGGACTGCTGCTGCTTAAGCCATACATGCCTGCTGTCATCGTGCAGCCGGCTCTGGCTCGAAAGCAGTCAGTTCGTGCCACTGATTACACCGATTACACGCTTTTGAAAAGCATAGCTGTAAAGGTATGCTGTCCGATGACAGCTTATCATAGGAACTGTGTTGGACATTTGCTGGAGCGCTNTCAAGTGCAGCAGGGCTGCTGTCATGCAGAGCTGAAATTTCCAGGCTTGGCTGTGCTGGACATTGATCAATATGAAACTGCACACTGCGAGGTGTTGGCCCTGTACTTGGCTGAGGTACACAACCAAAGGCCTCAGGGGCTGGCACGGTGACTGTGCGTAATGAGTGTGGTGCTTGAGTGTCATGAGTACAGTTGGAAAGGTCAAGCAAGGGCTGCGATACCTCTGCAGATGCTGCAGCTTTGGGTGCTGCTTCTTGCCTAAACAGCGCTAAGCTTGGCACCTGTTGTCGCATCAGTGGCACCTGCACAGGTAGACTAGGTCAATGCATTCACAGTNGATTGGGTGTGACCTGGCTCAGTTCCTGCCAACTGCATGTCCCAGCAAAAATGCCACAGACATGCTCATTGTTGGCCAAGGCACAGCCAAGAAGGGAGGAATGGGAGGCAAAAGTATGAAGACTGTCGGCAAGTTGATGCCACTGGTGAGCGCTTGACGCAACAAAACATGCCTGCTAGTTGGAGAGGTCTCTGGCACTGGCTACTGAGTGCTTGCATTATCAGGCTCAGGCTGCAGCAGCGATGGCAGCTATGGCTTGTTTCTGCATATCCTGCCCAATCTGATTGNACACTTGGCGTGACAGATCCGGGATGACAGAAGTGCGAAGGGCTGGTGCAGGCCAACGAGCAATGTAGAAGCAAGCACCACGTACCAGGTCACAGACAAAGGGCGCGAGTTGTGCTTTAGCTTGCTGATGCTCGGTGCGCTGGNTTCCGCTGCAATGCAAACCTCCTGAAAGGACTTCCATAGGCCTCGTTTTAGCCAAAGCAGCGTGCCCATGCTGCATCACGGCCGAGGTACATTTCATTCAAGGTCAAACCATGGTATCCCTGACACAGATCCAACTTGCCTAACAACATTTCACAGTTGCCTCAAACCAGTCAGACCAGCTGCTACACTGACGACACTGCTTGAGCCAAGGATATTGGGTGCAAGCTTCATGTCGGGCTTCACCCTGTGTGTCCGCCTGCTGCAAAGCAGGGTCAAGAACAACACCTGTCACTTCCCNGACTAAGCAGTGCACACTGAGACACCAAATGACTACCTGGAAGCTTCTAGACACAGGCATTGGCCCTTGGCCTAGAAGGTATGCAGCCAGCGTGTTGACATTTGAAATGCGCAGCGTGCGGTCCACAAAGCGCTCAGCGCGCTGCACAGCAGACTTGACGGCATTCTGGCCTGCCTGCCGCCGCGAGAGGCTCCGCTGCTGCATCTCAGACTGGAAGATGTCCAGCTCTGACTGCACTGCAGCCAGGGCCGTAGCTTCCTGCACAAGGTATACAGCTTGTCTGCCACTGTGAATCCCCTATAAACATGTGAGTTCCTATCTTCCGCTGCAANAGCGTCAGACATATTGGAATAATGGATTGGCTACAACCTCAGAATAATTCAGCTTTGTTCCTTCAAGTACTTTGCGATCTGCAGTTNCTGTTCAACGCACCTCGCTCTTGTGTTCCAAGTGCAAAATGGCGTCCTTGACTGCGATCAGTACCAAGCCTGGGCTGGCCCCTCAAACCGCCTATCATAAGGGCCAGAGCCAAACACGTGCATTCACGACATCTCGCCCACGACGGGTTTTGGCGCGTGCTGAGAAGAAGGAGGTGTCTGATGATGAAGCGAAAGACATCGGCAAGCAGGCTGTAAACAAGGGTGGCAATGCATACATCGATGAGCTGCCAGTGAGCTTGTCACGTTTTGTTACCAGTCTGTGTATTTCAAGTGGCTGTGATGTGTCTGACCATTGTATACGCTTTGCTGCAGCCCATCCCTAGAAGTGAGGTGTCCCCAGTAAGTCCCAAGGCCAAAGCACCAGCTTGTTGTTTAGCTGCCAAAGGCTGTGTATCAGCTTAGTGACGACTTGCTGCAGCTGCCATGCGTGTTTCNGTCATGTTACGGCATGCATCTGCAGGAGGCTTTGGTGCGACACCAGGTGGAGGCATATGAGGCTGATCCTAGTGCAGGAGCCAGCAAGGGCCACAGCAGCATTCAGATCAGGCGCGACTGGAAGGCCAAAGAGAGACAGCTTCAGGTACTGCTCTCAGTACAGTCATAGGAGGCTTCTGTAGTATGTCCTTTGTGGTTGGCAGATATTGCACTGGTTTGTTATTTGCTGTCCCCCCATAAATGATGGAGCCTTGGGAGGGCACTGACTGAGACGGTGTCATGTTAACACACAATCTTGGCTAATCATGGCAAAAGCGCTGTACTGCTTGTGTCCTTACAACAAAATGAAATGTCGACTTTGGCCGATTGGTATATGTTTTGTGTTCCTGTTGGACCCATCATTGCCTTAGGGAGTGCTTCATGCTCAAGCAATCAATGNGACCAACCTATGGCTTGGCAAGGCTCCTGCTGGCACAGATCTTGCAAGCTCCATAATCAGCAATGCGACGCTCAACTCTTGCAGGTACTGCTTGACCAGCGTTTTGCACATTGCAGTACATGCTGCACAGAATCTATTCACCATCCAGGAAGCCCTCTATTCACAGGAACCTGCCGCATGGGTTAGTGCTCAAACTCATCAGGGTCTGCTGCTTTGTGCCTACTCCAGCAGCTTGACAAAGCTTCCACTACAGCTTTCTGTTTGTTTCGCATGACAAACTTCTCAGGCCTTGTGAGCATGAGCCATATATGTTCAAGTCTGGTACATATATGCGATGGTTACGCATCACCTTGGCTGGCTTCACGGTATAACGATGCACACTATCTCTTAAGCTTGCAGTACTGGACTTGCTTTGGCTCTTTGGCTGAAGCTGCATCAGACCGCTCACACAGTGGCAATGCTTTTGTCAGGCTGCAGTGCAATCAAGCAATTGCCAAGAGCTACCAGCAGCTGCAGTCTCNTGCAAGCCACAGTAGCTAATCGTGCCACCAGCGAGATAATCTTTGTCTGATGGAGACAAGAGGCCACCTTTCCAGTCGACGATGGCAGTGCGGCAATCCGCTTACACAGAGTTCGCGTAGACTGCTGCACCCCTGCTTGCGCTTCCGCTGTGTTCCCCAAGCTAAGGTGCTGCTGGAGAGCCGTCGAACACGATATAAATGCACGCCGTGAGTTTTCACTGTATCGTGTGATGTCCTGCAGGTCACATTGGTGCGGCCAGTAGCTGTTAAACACCCAGACAAGAAGCCTCTACTCGTTTACCTACCAGGTGACATCAGATCGGTATGTCACATAGAACACATATTTGAGCCTGTACAAGAATTTCGTTGCACAGGCACTGATGGCACTGGCAATTCTATCGCTCCACAGCTCCCAGGACTGGTTGCAGCTGGCTTTGACATCAGGTAAAACACGTCTCAACCATATCTTGAAATTTGTTTGAGGCATGACTGCACGTTTCATGCAACATGACTCCCAGGATTCTGACTTGACCGATGTGCACATGCAGAAGTCTTTACATCACCCGAGAAGACCGTTCAAACTGGGACAGCCTCACCCAGCAGACTATCCCACTGCTCAGGCAGATCACGGCCGGGTCTGGGCCACAAGCCAAAGTCACTGTAGTTGCAGAGTCCTTTGGGGGATGTTTGGCATTCAGGCTGGCCTTGGCAGCGCCTGAGCTCATCGAGAACATGGTGGTTGTCAACAGTGCCACCTGCTTCAGCAAGAGCTACAATGGTGTGGTCAACTTGATAGCGGCCACAAGGCTGCTGGCACTCTTCCCTGAGCAGCTGTACCAGGTACTCCTGGGCAGCACATGCACAAAGTATGAACTGACAGTGAAACAGTGACACACTCATGTATGCACTGCTATCAACAGTGACAGGCCTACCACAGCAAGGGGCCCCTCCTTGTCTGGTGGCACACACAGTCCAGTGATTTCTAGTGATGAGCAAAAATGCCTGTAGAGCTGCATTTGCCATCCCAACATGCGCTTCATGACTGATGCATAGCCGCATCATTGCATGTCCACATATCAGCACCTTCTCAAATTTACAGATGTGCAACTCAATGCTAGTCACTCAGTGGGCACATGGGAGTCAGCACAGACCAGCTGAGCACATCACAGTCTGACACTTGTACACCATCATATGATGCAACGCTGTGACACAGGTAGCTCAGGCTGTGTTGGTTCCGTTGCTGGTGAACAAGGAGAAGATTGGGCCTTCCAGCCTGGCAGCCATCAAGTCCATGATGGTCATGGACCCCCCCCTCAACTTTGAGGTGACATCTGCCCTCCAGTTGTTGTTGCTTCCTACAATTTGCGGCTTCTGACAATGGCACGCAGGTGCATGTACTGATAAGTGTCTTTCAAGCTGTCTCCGCACTCTTTTGTGCTGCATGCTGTTGTTCGTGCTACATGCTGTGTTTTTGTGCTCACTGTCTAGAGGCCTGCACAGGTCACAACTGTCACCTGTGTCGTTGGTATTCTGCACACCTCTCAACTGCAACACACACCTCAAGTCAGAAGCCCCTTGAAAGTTTGCCAGTTAGCTGTCACAGACCGAATGGACACTCAGCACATAGTTGAGTGTACACACAGCACGGAGGCAGCCGCTCACACGCATCCATGCCAGGCACAGGCTTGCTTGTTACAGATTTGTCTTCACATCCTTATTATCTCTGAAAATTGTAACAGGTGTTTGGGATGTCAGGGATGTTTGGGATGCTCAGTAGCAACCCTGGA
The DNA here is from genome assembly GCA_000818905.1 of Trebouxia gelatinosa. NCBI lineage: Eukaryota > Viridiplantae > Chlorophyta > Trebouxiophyceae > Trebouxiales > Trebouxiaceae > Trebouxia > Trebouxia gelatinosa. Next base: position 7,542,520 of record KN805368.1, on the reverse strand, counting down.
TGCATGTCATGATGTGTGGCTATATGTGTGTGCCTTGGTGCCAGGCAGGCTCAGATGGTGTGGTAGCGGAGGAGCCAGCCACCAGTGCGTCCCGCAACAGCAGCAGCTTCGCCGAGTACGAGCCCAGTGGCACAGCCAGCTGGCGCATGAACATGATGACAGAAGGCAACCTGCCTGACTCTGCCTTCAGACAGATCAGGTCTGCACATGGACTATGCGTGTGGAACATGCCTTTGTTACACCACGATCATCAAGCTGTTATGTGCTGTTGAGCACACAGTTCCACCCCAAGTTGACCGTCTGATGCTTGCAATCCGGCACAGTGACTGTCCAGTCAATGTGCTGAGCAGCAATGACTATCACTCCATTTTGCACTGGAGGTGTTTGGATGAGCAGGTGCTTATATCGCTGCAATTGCTTGGCGCCTCGTGCGAGGGCATGCTGAATGATACACAGGGGTCCTGGCCAAACAGCAGCCAGGTGACTCATTGCAAGACATATGCTGTAGCTTTCCTTGAGACAAGTGTGGTGCAGTGGGCTTGCGCATATTGCAGGACAAAGGTGCTGCTAGTGGGGAGCGGGAGGGATCGGCTCCTGCCATCCTTGACAGAGCAGGCTCGCTTGCAGCGCCTGCTGCCCAACTCCCAGCGCCTGCTGCTGCCAGAAAGCGGCCACACTGCTCTGCTAGAGGTAGGCCTGGAATGTCCTTTGCAACTCAGGACACACATGATTAGGTGGCATACAGATGCCATTCTTGGGCAAACTGATTTCACGCACCATCTGCTGTCACTGATCCACTTGTGCAGCACCTGGCAAATCTGTACATCATGCCGTATTGGAGAGCATGGTGTGCTGTACAGAGTGCAGCCATCTTGGACATCAAGTAGTTCATCATCATCATCAAACAGTCATCAGTTTTGATTAGGTCATAGCTAGGAACGTACAGACTCAAGTAACTGCCTTCATGCAAAACTATCAGAAGATGAACGGAATCAGTCAATCAGATAGTTTCTGCAGTAGAAACAGCTGCCTGTGTGGGTGTAGGCAGATGTGGACCTAGTCAGCATCATGGCACGGACAGGCTTCCTTCCAGAGCAGCCTCCCACGGCTCCTGAGCAAGCTGTGGTCAGCCAGGACAGCAACACTGCTGCCACTGCAGCATCCTCACGCCTGGCTGCTCGCCTCAGCAACATCACTAGGGGCAGTAACACACAGCCTGTGGCAAATGGCTCAGGGACTATCCAGACGGGGCTTGCCGATGCTGATGCTGATGCTGACAGTCGACAAAGACCGCTAGCTGCTGCGCTGTCTCCGGAAGCCAAACAAGCAGCCAAGGCATACCTTTGCAGCTTGTGCTATCCAGCTTGGAACTCCGCTTGCATGCCACCAGCATTACTGTATTGGACAAGTTATGCTGTCCAATATATGCACATTGGACATGAGTAAAGCATCAGTTGCAGTGCAGCATGTGACATGCATTTCAGGAGTGTGGCTCATGCTTGACACAGACAAACCAGAGCCTGTGCAGCACAAGCAGCTGTCTGACGCATACATCAACTGTCAAAAGTGTGGCAAGTCTCGCGTTGGTTGAGCACATTGTTGAGAGCCTTGCTACACCACACATGAGTCTGTCGCCAGTGAGATGAGGCCTTCACGCTGTCTTCTAGCAGACCTGTCTGACCCTCCAATCACTGGTCGGTCTCAGCAGGTTGCCGGGTCAACAGGCTCAGTCTGCACTTTCACTTTGATAAGTACACCACATCCACCTTGTCTGCCTACACAGAATTCTTTGTTTTGGTCGGTTGTCATTTCACATCTGTGTTTCAGTGAGTTGCTGTGTCTTCACTGTAGAAAAGCATGAACATTTGCGGTTGTGTAAAGTACTCGTTGGACATGTAGGTAAACAATTCACAGGAGAGCCCCAGCACATACCCTACCACTGCTGTCAATGCTTCTGCCAGACCCCATGGGCATGCACCCAATTCTCAGCAGCCAGACACATCACCTCAGGGGCGAGGCAATGGCACTAGTAGAGGCAGATCTACACAGCAGGTCATTGCTTCGTCCCAGCGTGTCAACGGCAGACCACAGGCCTCTGCAGCCAGTAGCATTGTGGAAGGCTGGGTCAGCAACAACCTGGATACCTTTGTGAATGAATCAGCTGATGCTGTATCAAGCTTAGCAGCTAGCAAGACTGTCAGCACTAGATCTGTGTCAGACACAACCAATGCCCAGACTGGCACACAGCAGCAGCAGCGGCAGCAAGCATCACGAAGCAATCAAAACTCTACAAATGTGGCCAGAACTGCAAACAGCAAACAGCAGGGGGGTCAAGGGCAGTATGGCAGTGGGGGTGCATGGGCCACAGTCGATGATGAAATGGAGCGGGCACGCCGGCTACTTTCTCCTTGGAGGTATGCTCAAAAGTGCTGACAGCGCCTTGCGCCAGCTCATCCCTCCAAGGTGTATAGAGCATTGGGTTGTTTAGGCTCACCAGTATGCAGTGACATTGTCATTCTGTCTGTCACCAGGACAGACTGCTGAGTTGTTACAAGACAGCTGTTTGTGTTGCACCTCCTGCTGCTATGTTGCCAAGCTCATTGGGTTACCCCATGCCTGCCAACGTATTCGTGTAAGGTCTCAAAGTATTGACCAACCACTGGCCAGGATGTACAGCCATCCTTATCATCTACGTGAGGCAATGCACTGTCACAGAGTTTTGCTTGGTGCTGGCACAAACCATGTGGAATGTGGTCAACAGTCTGTGTGTACAGCTTGTTGCATGTGCCCATGGTGCTGTGTTTTTGTGCAGAGCTTTGGTAGCACCTGTGATGAAGGGGACAGAGCATCTGCCAGATCCACTTGGACCCCGCAGACCTATCTTATTTGTTGGTAAGCTTCCTTTCAACATGCTGTAGCCTTCCACCCAGATGGGCATGCATACACTATGCCTCCTTTGTGACATCCTCACATACACCTTCTCATCTGCCAGCTTCCCTGCAGTCTGCAATCACTGAGTTTGAGCAAGCCTGACAATTGCATTGTGCCCATGCATGAGGCCAACAACACCCTAAAATAATCTGCCAGTCTTTGAACCCCTGATACGTGCAACAAGGTAGCACGCCGATATACGACTCACATAAAGCAAGACAGGATCAGGTAGGGGTGTACCACTGATTCCTTACAGCATAAGCATGCAGTCCCTGCAGAGGTACAGCTGTTTGACAAGCAACACAGCTACTTCAAGGAAGGTGCCCTATCATGCGGGGCGCGTTGCAACTCATTCCCATGTGAGCAAGTCTGACGCAGCACTCATACATCAGAGCGTGAAAGACGCCCTGTCATAATTAAATAAAAGGCAGATAAGTCATCAGCAGCTGGCAAGTGCCGTGAGCGCCATGCAAGTTGCACGTTTCCCTGCACTCCCAGAGCATGTCAACCTTTCACAGGGCTTGGCTCTCATTCATGCAACATAGAGTCAAAGATGCTGCCAGCTATCTCACAGGTGTTGGCATGCACCAGCTGCTGCTACCCATGCATCACGTGTTGCTACTACAGCACGAACGTTTTACAGGCTTCCATGACTCATAGCTAGCTCAGAGATGTGGGTGCATTCATGCAGGCAACCACACGATCATTGGGCTGTATGACCTGCCATTGCTGGTGTACGAGCTGTACATCAGGGGCTATAAGGTGAGGGGGTTAGCCCATCCAGGACATTGGAACACGCCCCTTGGGCCCATTTTTGAGAGCCTGGGGGCGGTGCAGGCCTCCCCCCTGGCTGCCTACCGGCTGCTGCGCAAGTCTGAAGCTGTCTTGCTGTTCCCTGGCGGTAGTAGAGAGGTACCCCTGCTTCTTCTTCATGCGTCGCTGGTCATCTCTCCTTCACTGTTTGGTCTTGCTCTTTCCTCAGGCTGCGTGTGGTGTTGCATGTGTACAGGTGTGTGGGTGATGCGATTCCAGCTGTGACAGCGGAAAGTCATTCTGCACTGTGCTAGTTTGAGGAATCAGCTTCAGAGTAGGCTTGACATAGCCGTGCAGTGAGCATCAAAGCATGGCACATGCTACTCAACAGCTGATGCACGACTTGTCCATTAGTGTGTCACACTTAACATTGGGCATGTGACCACCATCAGATCAGCAGGAATAAGGTGATCTGCTTGGTATGTGCTGCGTCACTACATTGGATGTGCAAGTGACAGATGCAGAGGCTATAAGCAACACTTTGCTGCTGTGTCATGAGAGCCCATGCAAGTTTGGTCGTTGTGAGTCTGCTTGTGTCCTTCCTGCAGTCGTATGGTTTGGCACTCAGCCAACTCTGTGTTGATCCGAATGCAATCCATGGCTCACACGGATTCTTTGTCTCAAGGAAGCAGCAGTAGCAGCAGCAGCATCAGCCATTATACTAGCCTAGGGACAAGGAATGTACAGAACCGGCCACGCCGTCGTGCAGCTGGAAAAGTGCGTAGCTGTATGACGCTGCAGGTGACTAAGCGGAAAGGGGAGAGCTACAAGCTGATCTGGAAGAACAAAGCAGAGTTTGTGCGCATGGCAGCCAGCACCAATGCCCTCATCATCCCTTTTGCTGCTGTGGGTGGCGAAGAGGCCTTTGACATTGCCTTAGACAGTGATGAGATCCTGGCCGACCCAGTGCTTGGGCCTTTAGCACGCGCGGCCAGCAACAGGGTCTTCAAAGGGTCCCCCCTTGAGGGCTCCCCAGATGCCATTGGCCCCATCACCAAGTTGCCTGGCACTGAGCTACCCTCCTTGTTGCCTTTGCCCAAGCTGGAGCGCCTGTACTTCAGGTGATGCCACATGAGCTCCGTCTCCCATTCGAGAGTCAAGCTGTGCCGCAACACAGTGTGCCATGCGTCGTGACCTACCATCAACTTCAATCAGCAGAACTTGCTCTGTGCTGGCATGCAAGTGAAGCAGTACTGACAAATTTGCCTTCCCACAAAACCCGCTGTTGTCATTAGCTGCCCCACAGCTGTGAAATACTGTGGACCTCATGTGAGTGTGATGTCTGTGAGTGTGGTGTCAAGCACACTCTGCACCAGTGCTGACACCGGGACCTGTTCATGGTGGCCTTGGCTGGTGGATTTGTGGTGGGCATACCATTGTTCAAGCTCCACAAGCATGGCATATACATGGAGGCACTGTGCGTAGAGGTAACCTTCAGAAGCAGTGACTGGCGCGTGTTGAGACTGCAATCGCACACAGCCTGAGGTGTGCTGGCAGGCACAATCTCTCATGTCTGGACCCAATTCGGCCAGTCAACGTCAAGCCTCTGCGTCCAACTTTGTTCACCAGACTGTACAGCGGGTACTCCTTCCTACCTGTTGCCCGCTGGCCACATGTCCAAATCTTGGGACACTGTACTCTCATGCATCTTTGTGACATGATTGTAGGTTTATGCCGGCTGTAGATGCACAGACAGAGCTGCCTGACAGAGACAATGCAGCGGACGCTGAAGCCTTGTATAACAGGATCAAGCAGTCTGTTGAACAGGGCATCTGGGAAGCCCAACAGGATCGGGAGGCCGACCCAGAGCGAGATCTTGGCCAGCGCCTCATGGGACAAGTGCAGCGCATCTTGCCGTCCTGGGAATTGCTGCAAAGCTAGGATGCCAGCATGATGATGTTCAGAATTTTTTTGTTGCAGCCAATTGTGGATTGCAGATCACAGCACATAATGTGCTAAAAACGCCGTGTGATCAGTTGATGACTGGCTTGTCCAAGGTGCAAAAGCAATGAGAGGGCAACAGAGAGGTCAGGTATGCCAATTGGTTCAGGTCAGTACGCTTTCAGGAGATGTGTGGGTACAAATGTGTCAACAGCGTCTGTGAGGTTCCCTGACAGCTATGAGCACGTGTGCTGACTAGCGCTGTAGATGCCAATTCTGGCACACTAGATAGTGACCTGCAGATGGCTGCCTGTGGCCTCCGTCCTGATGACTGTAGGCGTTCGCATGCTAATCCACCTGAGTCCCAAATGCAAGTGTGCAGCTGGTGCCACTACAGCTTTTTGTCTTGTGCTGTCCTGCTGCACAAGCAGGACTATGTTACCATTTTTTCAGGGTTTACCTGTTGCATCAATCATGACAGCTTCTCACACCGCTTGGAGGATTCTTTCATTGCCGTATGTTGATGTTGTTGACTGTGACTCCACACAGTGTTTTGTTGACTGTAAGAGGTAAGCAGGGATGACCAGGCAAACGACAGGTTAGCAACTCAGACATCTGCCACCTTATCGGACTGATCACCTGTCCTGGTTAAGTGCATCACCATAGCAGAAAGGAACAGTGTGCCAACTGTCAGGACGTGGATGAGTCATGCACGGCAAACAGTATTGCGTGCGTAAGAAGCGCTAGTAGCTGCAGCAATTGACACCGACAAGGCTCGACGACGACGACACGCCCAGCTCATCCCGTGCTTGAGCTCGCCAGCACCTGCTCGTCATACATCTAGACGGTTCACTGCTTGACGCAGAACGAATAGTCGGACCACAGGAACCCCCAAGCGATTTGTATTGTGCACTCGTGCCCGGACCTATCACTACTGGTAGGTGCGGCAAGTTGCACTTGATGCGCAAATTTTGTGCGGAACCCTGTCTGTGCTGAAGGCTGCACTGATTGTTGTCGGTCGTTACGTGCAGACACAGGCGCGGATGCACTGCAAGCCGATCGCTCACATCCGCTTCTCGCGACAGGTCTCAGGCTAGCTTAATGCGAAACCGCTTCAGGACTGTTGCGTTGGGCTGCAGCTTCTGTGTCATCGCAGCACTTGCGCTTTTGACCGTCAGTAGTCTGGGCAGTTGGCCTACTACCCTTTCGCCCGAGCTTCAACGTGCGGCCGGCTCCGTCACAGCTAACGTCAACTCACTCAGCAGCGCAGCGGGCAGACGCATTACCAGCAGCAGACCTTTCGCTCGCAGTACAGATACTCCTGCCGTGACAGCTAGTCCTATAGGCAACCCCTCGACTGCACAAGCTATTCAGCCGCTCACAGGCAAGCGAAACGATAGCATCCGTGCAGACAGCGCATGCCCAATCAAATATGCCAAGCTTACAGCTGACCAGGTCAAAGCAGGCAGCAAGCCATACATTTATGGGGGGCCCTCTGAGGACTGTGTCCTATGCAAGAGCGAGGAGCGGGAAGCACGATTCTGCAGAAAGGTGGAAGGAGACCCTCATGTCTGCAGTCAAGACCTGCAGAATGCACTGATTGGTGGTCAACTGAACGAGCTTGCTAGATCTGGCATCCTTACATTCAGCCCATGTGACATGTGGCCACATTTGAAGGGCCGCACTGCGTGGTTTGCGGGGGATGGCACCCAAGAGGATATGTTCAGGGCTCTGGAGTGCTTCATGTATGAGTTCATGGCAACACGTAACGCTACCAAGAATGAATGGCGTCATCCACCTGTGCTCTCTGCAAATGAGCGAAATCGCTTGGGGATAATTGGTGTTGGGTGTACCAACTACATTGAAGGTACCAGGCTGTGTTTCATCCGGTGTGATGTTGGAGGTTGCATGGTGAATCACGTCATCCCCTACCTCACAGTGGCTGCCAAGACCACAGACCTGTTGGTTGTCAACTTTGGCTTGCAGTTTGACCACAACTTCATCAATGCTTTAGGAGACTTTGTAGAGCAGATCAGATTGCAGCAACATAAACTTCCGGCAGTTATCTGGAAAGACACAGTCCCCACTCATTATCAGAGTCAGCTAGGTGATTTTGTCGGGGGCCAACACCCTTTTACTTGTGGTCCCCTAGCAGGTGGCTGGGCTAATCTTTGGCACAGCCCTGAAGGGTATTTGGAAACATGGGATCCTGCTCTCGATCCTTTGCTGCATGGTGGAAGNGACTCTCAAGTCAGGGGCCGATGCCTCACTTCACGCTATACACATGCCCGCAGTGTGATGTCTCCAGTTTGAACAATGTCAGGTTGGTAGATCGAAGCAGTCAGAGCTGTCATGCATGGGCTGATGTAGTGCAGGTGCTGATCAGCAATGAAGTGCAGTGTGATCTGGCTTGGGCTGTTGCAAAGGCTGCCCCCTTGCAACCAATCCCAGTCTCTCCACAGCAACAGCAGCAGGTATCTCAAGGATTACCCTTAGCCACTCCTTTGTCAGTGAACATCTGACGCGGTGCACCTTGTTGCATGCGTGGCTGCTACTGCTGTTGCCACTGCTGTTGCCAGTTTTGTTGCCTCTGCTGTTGCTACTGCTGTTGCTGCTCCTGTTGCCACTGCTGTTAATGCTCCTCTTGATGACAATGACCCTGCTGCTGCATCAGCATGCCAGGCTGGATTTGAGTCCAACCTGTTTTTTCCATTGCAGCTATGCGCAGCAACATGCATGAGTCGACATGTGCTGACAACTGAGCACATTCAGCTCGTCCATGGCATACTGGCTGCATGTAACCAAATAAAACTGCTGCCAGCTTTGTAGCCAATAAGCAGACAGCTGCAGTGCCATGTTGTCAAATTGCAGGGCTTCAATCCTACGGCGAGTGATCTAGTTGCTGTGCCTTGCAGGTGCTGGACTTTGTGCAGCGACGGCTGGAGCAGTTTCTGGTGGATGGCGGCACCTCCATAGAAGCTGTCAGAGCTGTCCTGCCCTACAGGGGCCGGAATCCCACTCTAGCTGCCACGTCAGCACGCCAGCTGCAGGTCAGCTTCCTTGAGACCTGTTCGTGAGTCAGCTACTCTCTGACTGACACCCACTGCATGCATATGTCTTGGGGAGGGACACAGGTCAGATTCTTGACCCGTGTTCACTGATTCTGAGCTGTTGGCTGTCTGGCAGTGACTGCTGATGCAGACAGGCTACAGGCTGTGATGAAAGACCTTTAGAGACAAGCACAAATCCTGCACATGAGTGCAGCTTTTTCAAGAGCGTAGCTGAATCAAGAGCAGTTGTGGGCCGTCTTCTATATCCTGATGTTGCAATGCAAGTGAGATGTAGACTGGCCACTTAGCTCTGCACAACAGATCCTTGATGACGACTTATTTTGGGTGTTATTGTATTTCCTGTACGACAGGAGTGGAGCACACCCTACAGCACCAAAGCAGCCATGCAGCACCAGCACAATGGTGGTTAAGACTTGCGGCTAGACTCAGGCTTTTTGGCAGTTCCCACTTTTCGATGTTAAGACTCAGAAAGCACACCCTTAGGGTCTGCTCTGTCAGGTTTATACATGTGTGGTGGAGCCATGCTGCTGCGTGATGTCTGCAGGCTGAACTGGACAAGGGTGAAGGCGGGTCACTGTCCACANCTCAAGCGGCTGTGTGGCAAGATGAGTGCTGCTGCTGCTCAAAGCATACTGATAGAGCAACTCTGCTTACTATTTCATCAGTCAGGCGACATTGTCCATTTCTGTGTCGCGGTCCTGGTGTCCTGTGTCCTTGCCCTTGTTTGTGATTTGGTTCTCGACAGCATCATAGACATTGTCAACATGCTTGGTTGATTTAGGGTTTCCAGTCCAAGCCCCATCCCTGCCCTTGCCCTTGCCCTTGTTATAGGCCTTGCCCTTGCCATTGCCCTTGCCTTCTCAAAGACTGCTCTGCAGCGGCTACTGCTCCAGTGCGTTCTGAGGCTAGGGAATCAATCAAGCTTGCTGTGGCTGCAGCCTCAGACCGTGACACAATTAAGCAATTTTGGTGTTGATTTTGACTTGCATAGATGACCACTACCACATATTTCACTAGGTGGATTAGCCTGACATTGCTTGCAACAAGCCACAGAATTTTGAGCATTGAGTTGAGGTGTACAACTGGCATTACTGCTATGCATGCATGCAACAAGGCCACAGGCTGTCAAGGTGTGCTCGCTCGTAACATGTGCAGCAATTGTAAGCGAAATTGTATGCGAGCATGTCACTGCAGGGGCGGCAACAGGGGATGCAGCGGCAAAAGGCCCCTCATAGAGGCAAGGGCAAGGGCCGAGGGCNATCTGCCCGTGCTCACGAAGCCCTGCTTGAAACCCCGTAGACACTCTGACCTACACTGTACAACGCCCCAAACGAGTTTCACAGCAAGCCAGCAACTTCGGTAGTTTCAGGTGACAAGCAGCACAACCAGCAAGTCGGCTGGACATGCCCTCAGCTACAGACCAGGCTTTTCAGCCAGACCCCGACAATCTTGATGACGTTCTGCTTCAGCAAAGGTTAGTTGTAACCAGCTAGGCTTTTCACACTCGATGCTATTGCTGGACACTAAGCCCTTACTTTGAATGCAGAAAAGCACGATTTGCCAGATACCTGACCGCACCATCCCAAACAGCTGCTCAAGCATCAACAGCGCAACCTCGCAANACCCATACATACATACAGTCACAATCCCTTGCACAGCACACAGAAATAAACACGCTTTACTACACAACACATGCAAACCATCATCTTCCACTGCTCAGTCCTTGCAAACAGCTACAGCACACCAAGCCTCAGCCTATGATTACTGACGGGACTCAGAATGCATGTGTGCATGATGCATCACTGCAATCTTTCCTGCCTTGTCAATGAGCTGCTCAGCTTGTAGCATGCAGAGCTGATCAAATATGGCAGGATTTTTGTTAGCGTCATACTCCAACTTCGTCTCGCCAAGACCAGCATGGAACTGCTTGCTCTCACGCAGCTTCCACCACCAGAGGTCAGCGTCTTCAATGTATNCCCACAAACCTACAGCCATACTGTGCAGTCGGAGTTGCCTCCAGTGATGTGTACACAAAAGCTCTCACATCATGTCATCACATCACTGTTTATTGTTGCCAAGATGTGAAGCTGGACAGCAACAGTGCTGCAGTGGCACTGCTTGGTTCAGTTATGGGGTGCATGTCAGCTGTGTGATGAGACATCATGAGTGTATGAATGGTTTCCCACCTTCAGCAGCGCCACTTGTGCTCTGATATCAGCAGGCAGCCTCTTCAGCTCCCTGTACTTCCTCTTCGCCCCAGCATCCTCTGCACACACGTTTTGGCATGACGTCAACACAACATGGCTTGTTAAGGCCAAAGTCAACATTACATGGCGTGACCCTGTACAGAAATGAGAGTGCCATATCAAAGCGCAGACGCAGTCGTCATTGACATACATCTCAGTGTAGCAGCCACAACACTATGCACCATCAATTTGATGCAAAAAGCAGCAAGTGCAGACACACAGTGAAGTCAGTTGTCACGACGCCAATGCACCAAGCTGCATCTGTATGTGAAGGTGTCCTTCCTACTGTGGTATCTGCACTCGCCAATGGTGGATGCTTGCAAGATGCAGCACTTGTAGGAACGAGACTTGCATGAATGAGGTGTGCATGTGCAAGATTGCATGAGCAAGATTGGCGCCCTCTCTCGGCATGTACTCTTGCAATGAAAGTTGCAAAGCACTCACCAGGGTTGTGCATGTCCTGAGCAGCTGTAGGTGAGGCGGTGCCAATGCTCCCAAACCAGCCCATAGCATTCAGCTGCCCATGTCTGGCCTGCCCAGGTGGCAGACATTTTAGTTAAAAACAAAAATAAATAATTAATTGACCTAGTTTTGTTTTAAAGGTTTTGAATTGCTACCAGGCACAAATCTAGGCAGTATCATCAGTCTCACTACGTGTCACTGAGTGGCATGTCTCATGACAGACAATTGGTGTTCACAGACAGAAGATCCTGTGTTGTATTGAGCTGCTTGTGTCTGACCTACGAGGTGATGCGGCCGAGGTCAACAGACATGCCGGCTTTCAGCAACATTGGAAGCTTGTCACTGTATCACATACTTGTCATGAAGGCATGCATGCATGCATGAATGAATGAACAAAAGAATGTATGCATGAATGCAGGAATGAAACATGGACACAGGCACACGCATTGTACAATATAGCGTGGCAGGGAAAAGGCAGACCCACCAGTGCTGTCCACTGCAGCACGCATATAGCTACCGCAGCACGTGACAAAAAACTGTCTATACAGTGCATGAGGCTGTCACATGACCCGTGACACCACACGTACAGAGCAACCAGGTGCATGATGCAACAAAAATGTGTATATTGTTACCTGTGTGCGCTGTGCATATGAGGCACGGCTGTCGGTGTCACCTTCAACCCATTTGCCAGCCCCAGGACACCTGTATTATAGACAGTCCGTTTTTGATAAATTTTACGATCATTTTCTACGATCGTTATTTTTGATGAACCCCCATGTTGTGCCCACAACATGTCACATGCTGAAGCCTCTTACGATTTGACCCGTTTTGACCTCAGCAATGGAATTGAGCTTGCTCATTGAGCTCTTGCCAGCAACGCCCTTGTGTGAAGTGCAAACAAGATATATTATTATATTCTCATATATATATCTATTATATATTCTAATATAATAGATATTCTATTATAAAATATATATTATTTTATATTATATATTACAAAATTCTTAAGCCTGTGCACTAGTCACTATGACAAGCACCAGTAGCCTGTCCATGCATTGTCTGACATGACACCACCGCGTACACTGTTCACAAGAACTGCAGGACCACTCAAGCGACTTTTGCACAACACTCGGGAGCTTGCTCAAATGCATTCCTGCCTCAGGACACCAGTCGCTCAACAAAACTTGCTGGGTCGCGGAAAAGTTGACCCACAGTGTGCAGCTGCATGTGACCTACCATACCCTTGTGTATAAATCTTGGCTGGTGGTGTAAAGACTGCCACGACGAGACATACACACTGCATGGGGTCAGCTCATCTAAACAGTCACTATTTGCAAGCAAGTTGCCTACTTAGCCTACTCGCACAGACGTAATCGGAAACAGCTCAATCGTGATCACATTGCCTTGACATGCTGGAGGAAAACAAGTNACAGCCATTTAGCATAATGCAAGCGCATTTTGCAAGCATTTGTACTATCAGAGCACCAAGTGCAGCATGTATCAAGATAGCATAGTAATTCAGGCCAGACTTGGTCATANAGTGTTATGCTGTGCTGTGCCAAGATGTCTGGCACCAAGATGCAACTTGCTACATGAGGCACAGCAAGCGCACGGTGCTGCGCTGTGCTGTACTATGCTTGTTGTGTACCGTGCAACAAGCAGGCGCTGTACTGACAGGCTGACAACATGACACGCGTCTGCTATGCTGAGCTCAACTGCATGCTGTCCAATCTAGCAGCCATGTTGTGCTNCTCCTGTGAGCTATGCAAGGCCTCAGACAATCTTGCCAGAGCCCTAAATTTCTTTCTAGCGCTCTTAGCAAATTGAGTGGGCGAGCTTGTGCGCTGTGCCCATATTAGCAGCAATGACACACTTGAGTACATATGTGCATGCTATCACATGCGTTGATGCGCTGCAATGAGCTGCAGTTGGGTTCTCATAGGCTATGAATTTGGTTGTATGCCAATTTGATGCCAATTTGAATTTGGATGTATTGGTCTACTGGCAAGCACCTCATCCTGTGACAGGATCAGCAGGTGACAGTGCAGTGCATGTCAGCACTGCAAGTTGCTGGAACCTTCTTGAGGCATACCTGCATGATCAGCAACAAGTCATCTTTGTCAGGGCCTGGTTTGTCGCAGCTGCCATAAATCAACACCTGCAGGAACATGTAGCCTGGGGTCATTGTTGTGTCCAGTATGCACACAACAGTGTCTGCGACTCACGTCAGGTAGTAGCTTGTAATGCATGCAGCTCAGACATGCCAAGACATGACAGTAATCTGCTTTAGAAGTCTTGTATGTAGAATTGGAAATCCAGTGCACGCGGTTGACAAACAGTCAGCCTATTGGGTATGCACACAGTCAGACAAGTGATGGGGTGAGATGTCATTCCGCACATGGAAGCTTCATTGGGCCCTTGATGCTGTCAAACATGATATCACTGCATACTGACACATCTTGGCAGCATGCACACATGCATGCCCCATACTGCCTCCCTTTGCAGGCTGCTGGGTCCAAAACGCATTCAACAAAGTCTGGAACAGATGCATTTACATGCAAACCATGAAAAGCCCCAGTGCCAAAGCGTTGATGGCGCAGCCTCCAGTGGCGGGGCGCACCCGCTGCAATCACTGTTCTGTCACTGTCGTCCAACTCAAACTCATCCTGCACAGCATGTGCTGTGATGTGACAACATGCACAACTTGCATGCTGTTCATGTAAGACGAATGTCATTGCACCCAAGCTGGCTGCTTTAGGCAAAGGCCTGACTAGCTGGTGCCGGTGACACACATAAGGGCAACATATGTCTTGTTGCGCTGTAGAGCAAAAATAGCAAGCCTCAAGGTGCGTGTCGTGTGTCAGAGCTTGCTTGGCAATGGGTGCATGCATGTGAACATGCCAGTCACAATTGAACACAACAGGTACAGACTGGCCAGCATCCGTTGGAACTTTGCACCAGCGTGACACTGCTTTGGCGAGTGCAGCTGTGTGCAAAGATAGCGCTGCATGTTGGGCATTTGCTGCGTGGCAACAGGAGACTGATCAGCTTGCTGATGGTCATGTCGCACATGGATTTGCACACACAAAAAGCACGAGCATGCCATTTCAGCTGCAACACTAGGAAGAGAAAGTACTGGCTNGGCCGGAGCATGTGCTGGAGCAGCTGCAGAACTTTGTGCATACAGTGCAAGCTGATGGGGACAGGTTAGTAAGGCGCCAGCGCATGGCATGATGCTTGCTGTGCTGCTGCATGGCAGACCAGTTCATGCCTGAGCAGCTGAAGCTGACCATACCTGATGACCCTTTGTGTCCAAACAAGNGGCTGGGGCTGTAAGAGGCACGCCTGCAGGGCGCTTGCGGCCAGGTTGGTCAGCTTCAAAGGGCCGCTGTGCGCTGTCAGAGTTTGTGCGATTGGCAGGACTTGTGATCAAACGCCCATCTGATGTGATTCTGTCCTGCATTTTGTGACCCAGCTCAGCGTGCATGTGCAGGTCCGTGCTCAATAGCAGCATTGCAGGCAGGCAGGCAGGCAGGCAGGCAGCCAGCATGGGCTTGTAGGCCCACTCTTACCTGTTGCATGTGCTGCTGATGTGACTGGGTTCTAGTAGTGTTCGTGGCCGCCACATGCGAACTGGCTGTACCATATATACTAGCTGTTGCATGTTGCTGCCAGCTTAGGTTGTGCTGCTGCAGCATTTTGTAGAGAGTCAGGCGGTGCAGCAGCACAGAAGCAATGTCCAGCCTATTGACAAACCTACCTTGATGTTATCACGACAAGCTCTTAATGCTCGGCAGTACAAAGCTTTCGACGCCCTGCCTGGTAGCATGGTGTGAGCAGCNGGTTGATGCAACAAGCTTTGCTCGTCATGAGACCTCATATGACAGTCCTGTCTAGAGGGATATTCTAAGTTTCCTATCTATCAAACATTACAGATACTTCCCAGCAAACACTCTGAGTGGTTGTACCTAAGACACTATCCCGGCAAAATCCCTCCTGCAGCATTGAACGCCTCATGCGCAGCGGCAGAACAGTCAAAGAAAGCCTGATACAGCTCTCCACAAATGTTAAGAATCACACTGGACACTCCGTTATGCTTGACAACCCTTCCAGGCTCGTCGGACAGCCCATCTGGAATGGCTCTGAACACACCATCTTTGATTGGATCAAAGTAGTAGGTTTCACCATCAGCAACAAATTGAGCTGGCTTTTTGGCACCTTGTGAGCCACGTTTCCGCTTTGCACCTGTCTGTGGTTTATCACCAGTTGTGGCACTGGCAGGGGAGGGACCCCTTGCTGATGGTGGCTTTCGCTGCTGATCCCCTTTTGTACCTTTTCTGCCTGCCACAATCAGCTGTCCATCACCATTCTTGCCAAACTGAATGACATCACCAGATCCTAGTTTGTATGCAGCCCGGATCTTTTGTGTGCCTTCTAATAGGTACATCCTGGACTGATTGTTGATCCAGAAGCGGAACTTGAACACCACATCATTACCCAGAGTGTCTTTTGCATACACCTCGCTGGGAGCTTGTCGTTCCAGGTAGGGAAGGTGTTTCTCTGCATTTGCCTGCAGCAGCAGGCCCTTCTGCATGGCTGCATGCTTGCACAGCCGCGCAACTGCAACTCAAATACATGTGGTAGCACGTCAATCTCCAGTGTGCTGGTGTGACTTTTGACTGATACGCAGTCCACTCATGTCTATGTAGTACCTTGGGCACAACAATCCTGCCTTGTGGGTTGATATCGCTTGAAGTCAACACCTTCTCAAACAACACCTTGGCATTCAGTTCTTCCCAAGACTTGGCACCAGGAAACGTGCTATCCGCCACATGAGATTCATTAGCATGTAAGTCTTCCAACACTGACTGTGATGCAGCTAGGCCACTGGAAAAGCGTATGTATCGTTGGCACAGCTGTATTAGGGCAAGGCACTACAGTCACGATACTTGCAACAGTCTCAACACCTGTCTGAGCCTGCACGTGTGGTTTGCGAGAAGACTGCAGCCTGCTGTGCCGCACTGGCATCCATGCCATGCAAGTTTGATATTGCTCACTGGCAACTGTTGCTATATGATCAGAGGGAAGCTGGGAAGCCTTTGTCTGACGCTAGTGCAATGGGCAAGTTGGCGCAGGGAACCTTCGCCACCTGTATGCACTCATCCTCGGCAGATGCTGCGGAAATGCGCTGCGAGCTGGGGCGCGCTGGTCATGTCAAGATATGAAAATGGCGTGAAATGCAACTATTCAGGCAGGTCTACTTGCTACTTGCTACGCATTGTGTCTCGCTATGTACGCCGTGCACCGGGCAGCAACGTGCGCACATCTGGTTATCTCGTCCGCTCAAGGCGATTCAAGCGTCATGCTGCAAGCTGACGTATGAGCCTGAGCAAAGCGTTCAAGCAACTGTTGTGACAGATCCCCTGTAGCGACTTGCTAGGTTGCCAGTACGAGTGCTCCGTATTGGCTGTGACAATTGTGTGAACTCTCGACAGCAACATGGAGATCGAAAAGAGTCTTAATATGAGCCTCGACGACATCATCAACCAGCAAAAGAAGTCTCGACCTGTGGGCAGTAAGAAGGCAAGGTCACCGCAGGTAACTCCAACATAGCTTTGATAATTTGTGCTCCTCACTACAGAGAAAGGATCGGCTTGCAGGGTATTGCAAAGGCTTGGTGACAGCCTGACCTACTGTGCAAACAAAACTTTTGTCGCTCAAGTCGCACTCTCACACAAGGAACAATGTTGCAGGGCATACGGCTTAACAGCAGCAAGAATGCTCCATTGGTCAGGCCAGGCAAAGCAGCAGGCAAAGGGGGAGCACGCTCCCAAATTTCACCCCAAAATGGCAAGGCAAAGAACAAGCAAGCTTTGGCTCCCAAGAAAACAGCCATGCATGCCATTGGCAAAAGGTGCCTGTCTTCACCAAGTGCAATCTTAAACAGCATCTTCTGCTGCCTTGTTGTGGCTTCAGCTTGCTGTGTCACCAGGAAGACGATTGTATGCCATTGCAAGCTACAACAGACATTGCTTGGAGCAGTGCGTGTATCAACAGCTGCCTAAACAGTGCCGTTGCATGTCATTGCTGCTGGATGNACATGCCCCCCATGCTATGCTGTGGCTTGTCGTTTGGTTCCGGAGGTCCTGAGTTGGTTATGCCAGTTGCTTTTGGGATGGCATCCCAAATGGTCCGACATAGGCTGTTCGTGACCTCGAAACAGTCTCACATGGTAGCGACATTACATTTTTGCGTCCTGATGTTTGCTGTATGTCTCTGAAGTCGCACGCAGTTGGTCTGCTACCTGTGCCATACTCGAGCAGCATGCACCNTATCCTGACCCTGTAATCTTGTTGCACATTGAGTAAGCCTCTGTACTGGTTGGTCTGCAAGGCCGTGCCTGATTTGCCTGCAGAGCAAGCACACTTCATGACGCCTTGCACACGCAAGTGTTCTCGGCGGGTGCCCAACCCAAGATGAAATGGCAGAGTACAANCTAGATGTGTATAAGAGACAGCAGCAGGCCTCAAGACTGTCTTGGACTTGCTTGACAAAGACTACAGTCAAGATGCTGGTACTGTGTAACGACTACCTGTGGCAACACCAATTTTTCTACAGCTGCACTGGCAGGTCTCAGACACACAGCTAACAGATGGCAATGCTTCTGTCCATATGCAGTCTCACTCAGAGTCAGCAAAGATGGCCTGCAGGTACACATGACAGATGATGCACAGGTCAGTGCAAGTCATGTGACGAGTNCCCAATCATGCTGCACTACATGTCAGGATCTGTTTGAATGATCTGCTTGTATGACCATGTTTCTTTGTCAGCANGACATGCTCTTGGCAGCTGCCTTTGTCAGCTATGCTGGTCCTTTCACGTCCAAGTTTCGTGCTCAGCTGATCAGAGAGTGGATCAAATTCTTGACAGACAAGGGTGCACCCATGACTGCTGGCATTACAGACCCTCTCAAGGTCAATCAACTTTTCTTCTCCTTTCCACACAACCTGTTGCAAACAGCAATACCTCTTCTGCACAGTCCGCCCCCACTCCCCCCCACTGTCCCAATCANGTGTAAGCTGGCAATTGTGTAAGCTGGCAGAGACTAACGGAGCCAAGTTGTGTTGACAGTCGCGCTGCCTGACAGGCCTTGTGCTGGCACTGCTAATGCAACACAGGTTCCATGTTGCCCATACAGTGCCCATGGCATGAATGAGCTGACTTCACGCACACTCACAGTTGGGCAACACAGTTGACAGCAATGTTACCTCAGCACCTTGTTGACACAACTCATACACCGTTGCCTTGCAGGCGTCTACTATGTCTGGTTTGGCATCTGTGAACCAATCCCAGTAGATACCTATCTTCGTGCCACGCAGTGCCTGTTTCGAAGAAGCTTGGTGCGGCCAAGACTTGGGGATGCAAGCTGGTGCCACTGATTCTCCTATGCCTGTCTGACCTGCAATGCCCATGCAACAGGTAGTCCTTCATTTTGCAGCTGTTTCAGCCCAGCNTCTTGACAATGTGCACATGCTGCTTCACTTCCAAAGGTGTAGATGTGCGCGACACCGCATGCATCTAGCTCGGGAACGGTGATGGTCACCATCTGCATTGAAAGCATGCACCAGCTGCTGTTGGAGAGTTGCTTGTAGTCATGGACTCCATGGTCTACAGATCCTGTTTAGACGTAGTACATGTGCCATATTGGGTGTTGCCCATGTGCAACAGCATGGTGACCTGGCCTGCTCTTTCTCTCCATGC
This sequence comes from Trebouxia gelatinosa, assembly GCA_000818905.1. Classification (NCBI taxonomy): domain Eukaryota; kingdom Viridiplantae; phylum Chlorophyta; class Trebouxiophyceae; order Trebouxiales; family Trebouxiaceae; genus Trebouxia; species Trebouxia gelatinosa. The sequence continues at coordinate 7,523,355 of KN805368.1, read as the reverse complement.
TGCAAAGGCTCTGACTTGCCTGGAAGACATGCAAAGTGAGCCATAATGACCTTCCAAANGTGTTCGCAAGCAATGCACACATTAGCAGTACGCACATGTGGCATAAAACCCCGGGTATCCTCCAAAAACTGCACTCCATCCTGCCGAGGCTTGACTCCGTGCTCATCACGTTTTTCCGTGCTCATCAGAAGTTCTTGAGCGTGCCTTGAAGATGCATGACGTAAGCCAAAACCTGTAACAGCTCCCTGCGCTCAAGCGCTGCTGGCGATGGCGCACGCGTCAAAGCAGACGCCTGTAAATCCTNCGCTGTGTAGCAGACAGGCTGAGGGCTCTGTCGACAGCCCTTTCTGCATTGCCTGTAGTTGCGTTGAAGCTGTGTGTGTTCCCTGGGTCCATAGTCCTGTCAACTGTGGCAGTGGCACCAAACCGAGATCGACGGAATGTTTTGGGGGAGAGAGCGGCGTCTGCGTTTGCCATCTCCCCCTGAGAGAGCCTGCATGTAATTTAACAGCTGATCCAGGGGATGTTCTGTGCAAATAAAGGCATGGTGTGAGAAGTGCCATCTGCATCAGTGTCGCTGTTGTTCATGCAGCTGGCACATGACAAGTCGGTCATGCGGCAGTAGCTCGTCACATAGCTGTCAGGACTACAGCGCCAAATGTACAACATGCATTGAGCAACGGGTCAGGCTGGATAACGGGCACAGCAGTTGTGGTAACATTCACGTGCCTGTAGCCTGCCACACCTGATAGTGCTGTCATGGCTAGGAGTTGCTTTGTTCAGACATAAATCAAGCGCAGAATGCTTACATGTCCATCTGGCGTCTTCTAGGAGAGTTGCTGCTGCGTCCATGCTCTGCTGAAGGGTTGACTGGCGAGTAGTACAGGAGCTGCAAACAAGCACAGCAGTTGTGTTCAGCAAGACGCACTGCCAAGCAAGAAGGTAAGCCACCGTAAAAGGAGTGGTTTTCCATCACACAGTGTAAGAATGGGTGAGCAGCGCACCAGTGCTGTACCTGTGCAGAAGTCGAGAAAGATGTCCGTTCGCCTGGGTTCTGATTGTTGTACTTAATAACAGACGTGACTTTCTGTTGTTTCGCCAAAATCTCAGCGTCGCCCTCTGTGCTATAAAACCCTTCCTGTCGTAAAGATGCGTGTTCCTGTTTCCTGTACTCCTCCAGAAAAGCCGCATCACGACGAGCCTACAGTCGACGTCATCAAGGTTGCGATAGACAAGGTTGCGACACCATCGCCAGTGACCAAGCGGCACCACCTCCAATGGGTTACCTGCAGTTTGTCCCCGAGAAACNTCACTCACTCACTCACTCACTCACTCAATTAATAGACAAACCAATCAAACAACTAACCAATTCGTCCATCTAACAGTCAATTGATCAATGGGGTTGAATAGTTCGGACATGTGGGCTTTATGTGGACGATTGGCATTACAACAGCCTGATGACAGAGCTAAAGATACATTGCCCTTAANAGTGTCCCAAGTGCTGCACATGTTCCTACAACTCCCTGACTGCATCAGGTGTTCTGCAAAACATGTGGTGTGCCACAACATATGTACAAACAGTGGCCGACTTGCCTATTCATTCTGTTCCTAACATGTGATGTGTAGGACTTGTGTAGGAGAAATGAACACAAGGCAAGACTTGTGAGTATGCCAGATGATGACTAGCATGCTGTAGGCAGCCTTGTAGCGGTGCAGCATTAAATCTGCATATGCTGCATGCGCACAGTCCTTACAGTTGGCAAGTCTGAGCCATGCGAGCCATGTAGCTGTGGCTTTGCTTCCACATTCCAGATTGCAGCACACACTGATATACGTTGAACTAGACTGAGATTTCATACACCATCATGAAACAACCTTTGCATGCACTGTGAGGCGACTCACAGTCTGCACAAGCCAATCAGACAAGCTGCAAGCTCACCATTTTTGTCAATGTCTTCTTCTTGTTTACTACTTGTAAGAGCATGCTTTTGTGTGGTTAGTGGCGCAAAAGCTTGCTGTATCACAGGAGCTGTATCAAGGGGCTGTAACACAGGGGCTACTTACAGTCAATACTATAAGGCTAGAAGAGATTGTTGCATCTTGTCACATGTTCATCACTTGTGGCACTGCGTGTCAGCAACACGTGTCAGTATCTCACCATAGCAATCTGCATGCGCCATCAGTACGCATGAGTATACCTCATGCATTGCATCAGGATGCTCACCTATTGTCGGGCGCTGCAGATGTTCACAGCTCGTGAGAGGTCGCAGCTTGATGTGTATGGCATATGGGCAGTCACACGGAATCAGCTGCACACCGACGACAGCTTCACCTTCAACAGGATGATCACCCGCATCAAGGAGAGCGTGTCTCACCTGCCAGAGGCCAGTGAAGAAGACGAAGAGGCATTGCAAGCCATCAAGGTGGCTTTAGTCAACGTTGCCTTTGTTGTTGCATGCCATGGCTTCTGATATACTGTCATCAAAGCTGTGACGTGCTGGCCGTGAAGAGGCAGTTGTTGCTTTGTCTCGAGATGTCGAGAACTGTTGTCATGTNTGGCAAGCACAAAGGCGTGCTTTGCTTTATGCATCTTTGATGCAACGATGCATAGTGTTGCGGACGCTGGTTCATGAGTCAGCCTGCTGTGCCAGGACTGGTTTTGTCAGCAAGGGCCTGCAAGCTCATGGTGTTGCTGCGCACTTCACCAATGGCAACCTACAATGCCATGATGCATATATTGCATGTTGTGGACTGGATCATCTGCCGGATTGAATGTGCTTGATGGGCCATTGTCATGAGCGGCATTATGCGCTTGAGCCGTTCTGACATGCACACTGCATTCATCGCTTTGCAATCTGGTAACATTGCTCATACATGCCACAATTTCAGTTACTGACGGCATGCTGACAGGCAGCAAACGCCAAGGCGCAGTGAGCCAAGCCATGCAGGTCAAGCCGGTCACAGTCACAGATTGTTTACTGTTTTGAAGGCCTTACAGTAGCAGGCATGCAGTCATGACCAATGTGACTGAAACCAGCAGCACTTTGGACAAAATGGTTTCAGCCAACATGCTAGTGCTGTGTCTGTACCAAACTTGAGGGTTTTACATGTATGTACAGTCAACACTTGCAATCCACAGTTGCAATCACGCACACTGTAGAACAAGACATTGCGGGTGTACCTCCACCAGGCAGGGATTGAGGAGGGCCAGGGGGCAGTCTGGGTCGGGAACCTGACAGACCCGNGGATACCGCTGTGTTGTACCATGCTGTGGCTGTGTGAACTGGTCTGGCTCTCTGTCCAGGTTCAGAGCCAGGATGCTTTGCAGTATCTCACTTTGACTGGCTGAAGGTGTGGCCAGCTGCAAGCAGTAAAGCTGTGGTAGCCAGCTGAAGAACTCACGGCAGCGTTTGCATCAGACTGGCATGAGTGTATATGCTATGTATAAAAAGCACAATGCCGAGCAGATTCCTGCAATGCCCAGTGCCAGGCGACCCTCACTCATTCAACTTTCACGCTGACCAAACTGTTCAGCACCCCAGGAGCGTACATGCAATGCAGCCACCGCACACAACACTGCACAGGCAGCTGTGCAGCGCGATGCACATTGAGCAGTAGCCGCACCTCTGCAAGGTCAATCAACTCACTCCTGTTGTAGGTGTAACAAGGCTGCTGAGGAGAGGCTGCTGCCTGACTCTCACTTTGTGTCTGCCCCTGTGAAACGGCATTTGTAACTTCTGAGCCTGTCGCGCTGCAGACGGGAAGTCACCTAGGTATGCACTGTTTACAACTGATGCATGCCTCTGCAGCACGCAAAGTCGGTCTACCTTTCGTTTGTTTGCGCTTCCTCCTGTTCTTCTGCCAACCCGTGCATCCTTTTGTACTTGTCAAACGCGTCCCTGAACGACCTGCGCAAAACCAAGTCGTGCTTGCAGCGATCAGCTCGAAACGTCACTGATAAAAGCTGTATAGTTACCTTTCGAAGAGGTCTTGCTGCATCAGTCCTAGCGGAGGGATAACAGATACTTAAGTCCTGCCTATCAATATGTTATAGGCGTAGACTNAAAGATACCTGGACAGGTGCTGCATCATGCTCTGCCTTGATTTTTGGTAGTGTGATGCGCTTGGCTGCGACCTTGACATCAGTTGCAGAGCCCAGGACTGACTTGACAGCTGCGGNTTCCTCTTCGTGGGTGTATGCAGCACTGCCTTCCAAAGAGCTTGGTGACACAGGTGGACTGCACCAGCATGCAGCATAGCCATTGGTGAAGCACTTGATGAGGGTGTAGAGTTGAAGAAGACCAGTCAGCCTACATGGCTTAGGTACAGAATGCACGATCTGGCTTACTTTTGAACGGCTGCGCTGGCTTTACAGCCAATAGATGTCAGGTGTCTGGACCAAAAGCTAGAGCTGATAGGTAGGGGGCAATGGCGTACACTTCTGGCAAGTTGCATGCTATAGCTGAAGTGCTGGAGTTGACCTCAATCGTACAACCCACCTCTACTACAAGTATTGGCCTGCGTCCTGTAGCCACATGCAATAAGCACTCTCTGTGAAATACGCAATGGCGTGGCCAGCAACGCAACAGTGGGCCCGGAGCGCTACAGTGCATAACGCCAAAGTTACGCAGATGCGTTACACAGCTCTAAACGAACTGTGTCTAGCAGCGCAAATGCAGCATCGGTCCCGGCAACATGGCAGCGCGAGGGGTCAATAAGCTAGTCAAGCTTGGCTGGATTGGTGCGGGCGGCATCAATTTCGGCAGTCTTGAGGGACCATGGAACCATGCAATCCGCATGCAGAAACAAAAGGACGTCCAGTTCACGGCAGTGGTTGACCCGAACTTAGCCGCTGCGCAAGTAAGCTCAGAATTTTCATACTTCTGTAACATAAATTGAGCTGCGCCTGTTCATAGCATGACTGTGTGTATACAAGTCTGTCCCGGTGCCATGCAGAAACGCATCGAAGAGTATCAGCGAGGCCCGCATGCGCACAAATGGGAAGGGTGCAAAGCTTTCAAGGATCATCACAGCATGATACAGTCTGCTGCGAAACCTGACGGGGTAGTTATCGGTGTACCTCCTGCTGTACACGGTGGGTTGTAAACACACATACTGATAAGCTGCAGACCAGCCCAGACCTGTCTGTCAACATGCTTGAAGCCATAGTGGACTTGGTTGTGGTGCCCGCCTGTCACTGCAANCAGGCTACCCCTCCCCCCTGCCCCCCCTCTTCCACCCCAACCCTCTCCTACCAGAAGGCAGTCAAAAGCAGGTAGTGCTGTGGGCACATACAACTGCAACAGCATAGTTCATATTTTGCAGATCAGTGTTACTGCAACCCTGAAGAGCTGACCTTGGTCCCACACCTTCCTTCTTAGCTCATTCCAGTTACTTGATTATGGCAAAATACTCAATTGGATATTGCTACATACTGCAACAGACCCCTACCCTCTGTTCTTGTTGGTTATCAAGCCCAGCCAGTGGCATCCAGCACCTTCCTGGCAGCCAGGTTTTGAAAAAACAACAATCATGGTCTGTTGAGGGAAGAGCTCACATGTCATGATACATCACAATGCGTGTAGGCTTAAGCAGTACCTTGGGAACTGCAGTGGCTATGTTGTTTTGCCATGTGAACTATATCCACTCACAGACATGTCATATGACATTTCTACTCTCAACTCCAACAGAAGTTTCTTTGGCTTCATATGCTGCCAGTACATATTGCACATATTGCCAAAATACCCATTACTGTACTTCAATAAGCTCACTAACCTCACTAGACCTACTGTGTTGCAGAACTCAGCAGCAATGGGCTGCAGGCCCCGCGTGTCAAGATCAAGCTGACAGTCAAGCCTGGCAACAAGCAGGCACAGCAGGAAGAGCCGCTGGAAGACTCAGGCTCAGACGCACAGATNCCGAATGCTGTATATAAGCCATGGTGTGGAATGCCAGTTGTATCTCCCTCTACAGCTTGGTCCCCTGAAGCACATAATCCTTTATGCATGAACCTACATGGCAACTGGCCTTTTTAGAGATCTTCTTGTGGTACTGGTTGGGCATCACACTCTCTACCTACTGGCGTGAATGCATTCAACGGATGAAATTAAACACCCAAATCCAGCTGAACGCAGGAGGTCGAATAGGTGTCTGTCCATAATACTGCAAATTGCAGCAAGGAGTTGCACATTCTGTCTCGTGGTCATAGAACAGCCAAACAACATCCTGTCATTGCACTGTGAACACAGCATCTCGATATGTGCTTGGTGTGTTGCATATGCTGCCATATGCACCAGAGACAGCTACTGCTTGTTGCCATCGCAGCTTGCAACTAAGCCAAGCAAAAAGTCATGTCACTTGCTTTGCCAGCAGACATTGCATTGCACTCGAAAAACACCACTGGCACGTTATGCTTACTTTGTGCCCTTGAGCCTTAGTGAATCACCAACAAAGCTGTTGCTCCTTTCTGAAGCTTGCACGTAGCAGAGAGCTCATGACAGCAAACGATGCAGGGCTACATTGAAGGTCGTGTGTAGGACAAGTCACACATGCCCTCGCCCGTGTGCACTCACTGCTCATNCTTTGAAGGCCCTGTCCTGCATTGCGGGCAGCCGCTCGTGCAAAAGGGCTGCTCCTGCCATGACTGGGATTTGAACTCAGCTGCTTGAAAGTGACTTTAGACGGTGCTGTGGGAGATGTGGGAACCGACTGACTATGCTGCCTGAGCAGTGCCGACTTAGGGGACTTGGGTAGCTGAGGACTAGAAGGGCGGTGTTGGTGGGTATCTTTGCTGGAGCAGAGCTCCTTGCTGGCAGCTGTGTTTGCAAGTTGAGCCTTAGTACCATCGAGGGGTTCAGCTGTCAATGACTTGGCCAGCCTTGAGCTGCCAGATGATGAGCTGCCAGTATGCACANCTATGCTGCCCCTCAGCATCTCCCGCCCCACAAAGTTGTACACTCGCTCATTTCGCGTGGCCACTGCAACCACTGCCCTGCACCATTTCACCTGGACTTGTAGGGCAGCTGCTGCACACATCCAGTAAACATACGTGCTACGACAGCCGGAGTCTTGCATTCTAGCTGTTNTGCGCAGGTGCCATGGCAGGTCATGTGCTGTGGGTAATGCCATTGGCAACTTGCAGGCAGCAGGTGCATACTTGCACTCTGTCTCCAATTCAGCACGCTCGTGATTCTCCTTGTCCAGCAACTCCTTGTGCATTGCCGCCAGCCTAGCATCATGTTCCAGTTTGGCTCTTTGCAGCTGTGCCTCAAAGTCCTGCATCCCAGCCTTTGATCAGGCTCAGCCTGAGCCACTGTGGTTTGCCAGTTCCTGCTAAATTCTAATTGTCACAACAGTTGGGAGCAGCATAGTCAGTGAGGATAAGCAAGATGCCTTGCGAGTCACCTCTGCTGGATTTGTTGTGTCAGCAAGCATCGTCATCTGCATGTAATCAACAGCATACCGTTGATAAGCACAACGCAAGAATGATCAGAACTGATATCTGCTACATTTACTGGCGCTTAAGGCAAGACCAATCCTTATAGCAGACCAAACATTGGGATAACGATTCAGGCCATAACAGCAAATGCTATGTTGGACACAAATGCAAGGCATCTACACAGGCTGTGCTAAGGTGTACCACATCTGCTGCAGCACTGCTGATACTGTCCACCTTGCTTCTGTCTGCCACATCAACCGGCTGCTTTATCACTGGCACTGTATCTGGCAATTGCTGGCTGGGACTGGCTGCATGGCTAGGTGTGCTNAAGGCAGATTTGGAGGGATTGGGCAAGACGTTGCTCCAGAGAAGGATCGACAGACTGGTACGATTATTTCTGTGTTTGCAACATATCGTTGCTCCTTCAATCCAGCAGTGTCATTCAGCTTTAGCTATGATCACTGACAATGGCTGTGCCTGCCATTGCAAGCCCTATGCGTGCATGGCATGTATGCATACGCAGCCCTTACGTCGGCTAGTGCATCAGCATTTGCCTCGCAATTTCACGTTGAGCTCTGAATCTTTGTATGCACTCACCGCACAGCCGGCTCGTAAACACACACTGCGACTGAGAGCCAGCCTTAAAACCCCATCAAACAACAGTCCTAGAAACAAGAAACGGCCTGCAGAACTTCAAACCTATCGTGGATACCTTGGCGACACACGTTCCAAAAAGTCACGCTATAGCAATGCAGCAATTGATCGCGTCAAGGAAGACCATAGAGAAAACATGCGCACAGTAAGTTGAGTATTGCCAGATTTGTGAATGCAAGCATCATATTTGATCAAGTGCTGAGGCTTCATTGGGTGGACAGGTCTTTGACTTTGAGCGCTGGGCTGTTCACAGAAGCTCCCAGAGGTATATCCAGCACATCATAGGTATTCCAAAGGTGCGCACCACTGCGCATGCATGTGTTCAGCTGAACCCTTTTCTGCCATTAATGCGCACGGCCGCTCACTGACAAATGCTGCCAATTGCAGTCACGCATCATAGAGGGCTTGAAAGCGCCCCTCATAACTATGTTCTTTTTCTCATTATCTGTTGCGTCTTGGGAAGCATGGAAAGAGGTATGATCATATTTCCTGGCTGCGTCATGTATAAGCCATCATGCTGCGTGTCAAGTCCAGGGCATCATGCAACACATCAGTCCTTACTTGGAGCCCAATCCAAGCTCTCAGATGTGCAGTATCCGTCAGTGGCAGGATCTTGCATGCTCGGGCAGATGTGCAATTCACGCCTAAGTTTGCTTGCATAGTCAATAATGCACATGCTTGCTAGCTGTCGGCAGGTGCATGTGGTAGCNGGTGGACCTTGTGACTGTGGCATGTTGCATTGCAATATGCATCTATGCCACATCAGCAATGTTGGTCTGCTCTCACATGTAGTCGCTGTGAAGTCATGCATTTCACNGCTATGCAGCATGCAGCATTGCACACCAGCATCACTCATGGCAGCTATTGAGCTAGACAAAGACAGACTACTGCAAGTTTGTGGCCTATTGTGTGAGGATAGATGGTTTCAGCATGTGAAGATTGTTGGATGCTGGCTTGTGGAAGCATAACATACTGCTGACACATCAAAGGGGGTTTTAGACGCATGAATGCAATGCTTACTTGGACAGGTCAATCAAGTTGGTCTGGTCACCAGAGTCTCTGGCACATGTCACAGCTTGTTCAATCAGCTTCCCAGCTTGCCATGGGGAGCTCTGACGCTCTTGCCCCAGCGCAGCACGCTCAAAGGCATATCGCGCTTTGTCAGGCATCTTGCCTTGCTGCATGAGAGGCTCAACAGTCACGGAGCGCTTGCAGTCAGAGGTGCACAGCTGGCAAGCTATGACTCAAAGCATCTGTATTTCAGATATGTTGTGCCTTCTGGCAGGCAGAGCCAAAACAGGCAGTCAATACTTGAATGCCTTACTTTGTAGAGCTTGGCTGCCTTCTCGTACAGAGGCGTGGCCTGCTCCCAGTCGCCTTTGAGGCGCATGGAGACGAAGGAAGGGTTGNCAAGCAAGCCTGCATCAGCATGTGTCACAGCACCTTCAGCAGGCACCTGTGTTGTCATGATCTGGCAGAGGCAAGTTATGTTGGCATGATGACTGTTGAAACAGCTTTCAGTTACCTTTTGACAGAAAGGATGTGTTTCTGCCGCTGCTTCCAGCAAGCGTCTGTGTCGAGTGCTAGCTTGGCAGCCCTCCATGATGCTGTTCATGTTTGCTTGACTCGCCTTGGAATGCAAGACAACTTGGCACNGCAGGGCAGGGCAGGTCTGAACTGGGCAAGGTGTTACCAGGAGGGAGGCTGAGCGCATGTTGCCAGCAGCCATGAGGCTGGCTTCCCGCACTGCCTGACTCTGGTTGCGAGACCTGATGTACCTGCATGCCAGCACAAGCTCACAAAGCAGGATCTGGCCGTTCACAATGACATGCCCACTAGAGACATAGCCTTGATGTGTTTGCATACTGTTGTGGCAAGAAGCTCTGCTGCCATGCCAACAGCGACAAAGACAGCAATGGTAGCAGTGAGGAAAGGGCAAGCATGCAGAGTACACATTAGCTTTGGACGTGATGGTCACACACCTACTGGTAGACTCGAGATCCAAATGCAGGTCTCTATCACATCCGGCAGGGGGTTATGCCATCCCCAGCTGGTACCAGGGGACAGGCAATGCTGACACATGACAGTAGCAAGTCACTGGTTGTTACAGCAAGTTGGCTGTCACTACAGTATGGCCTTTGTTGACTACAGCATGTTTAGCGTACAAGTGTGCAACCATACCTGCAGGTATCATATACATCGTGGTTCCTGGATGCCTTCAACTACGCAGTGGCAACGGGCATGAATGTGGTCAACCTCAGCATTGGCGGCCCAGACTACCTTGACCAGCCCTTTGTTGAAAAGGCAAGCTGTTGTCATTCTGCAGGCATTGCANTAGTTCTCTGGCAGCTTGCATTTGACATGTGTATATTGCTTCTTCACTCAGACTGTGTGCTAACAGCAAAGATGTGCTCCCTCCCCATTTCTGGCATTCACGCGCATGACACCTGTCCTATCAGGCTTGAGGCTGCAAGAATGCATGTATAATCTAGCACTGCTATCCCAGCTTTTTCAGCTGCCTGAACAGTATGTGGGTCACCTTAGAGCGTGGAATTTACGGTATGATATTGTGTTTGACAGTAGCTGACTATAGGCTACCGTGTTGTTTCTTTATTCGCAGTGGAAATTTGTGCAAGGCCTTGGATACCTGGCCATAGGCCATATGTGTCTTTCAGGCTTTCAGAGTGTGCTGTGTATATGCTCTGAGTCAGTTTGTTTTACGGCTTGTCTGTGACCTGCTCTGGAGTTCAACGTTGACCATGTTAACGTTGTCAGCGTGCTCTTTCAGTCAAGGCTTCCAACAACATTACATTGCAACGGCATTTGTTACACTATTTTATTCCGATCGGATGTTCAAGCTCTGCTATCAAGCTCTGCTATCTTGGACATGCACCTGCTGATCTCGCTAGGCAAACACAGGAAGGGAACGTCCGTGAGGCTTGCTGATGAAGCAGTACTGAAGCATGATCAGGCACCAACAGCTGTAGACTCATTGTGACTACATGCAATTCAACTTGTCTCCGATGACCTTCGTAGCACCAGGTACATGTGCGGCNTTGCAGCTCACAGTGAAAATGCCAGGCATCCAGCTGTGATGTATAGTACCAGTGGCAGCACTTACCCACGCTTGACTCTGTTGATCCGGATTTGGGCAAGCTCAGCTAGAATACGCTGCCAGTGCATGGCAACCAGCAAGCACAATGCCGCAATCACAGTGAAAGGGACCATGGATGCGACCATCGCAATGACCAATTGTCGGTTTGTTTTAGCCGGGCTGCATTGCAGCGTTACTCGCCNGTGTCGAGTGCTGCTGCCATTCGTGGCATACTGTTGGAAGCAGGAAGAGCAGGAAACATGAAGTACCGAAACTGATGACTGAACCCATGTGATGCTGTATCGAGACAGCACGTGCTCTGTCTGGCTGTTCCTTCTGCTCTTACATGTTCGCCGTTATTCTGTTGCGCACATTTGGCACACATATTGCTGGCGGAACCTAACTGCTGACTCAGGATGCCCGCCAGCAAGCGACCGAAGTTTTCCACAGCTGTCTGAACAACTTGAGAGCACGATCTCGGTTGCACAGTTCAAAGTGTGGGCATACACGCCCGTAGCTTTGGGCCACTTTTCCGCAACAGCAACTGCTAGAGTGCGATCATGTTTAAGAGTTGCTTCGTCGCACGCGTCGCTGCGGAAAAGGATCGTAGTGTGGAGTTGTTCTGCACGTTCATTGATCCTACAGACAGCAGCAACTCGGCGCAGAGCCTACCTCCAGCGCAGGCGTTAGGGAGCTTCTGTTTCCCGCTGGGACCCTCCAATGTGAAGCCTAAGGAGTACATGGCGCCTGAGGTGACTTGCCTCTAGTCTAGAAGCTGTGTGCCCTGTGTGCTTCACAATTGGCTTACACGATCACTGTACATACACTATTGACAGTTTTAAAACATATTACAGGAGTATTCCTTCACCTTGACGACTGGGGACGGCTCTAGGCTGCACGGTTTCTGCAGGCAAGCTTTAATTCGCATGGCTCACAAAATGCATCACAGGCCACCTGACTGCTATGAAGCTGCTTCTCAAACATTGCAGGACATTCCTGCCACCTCGCGCTGCCACAACTATTGGGCGTACCAGCAGCAGCTTGAGATACCCGCAAGTGCTTTGTGTCATCAGCCAGTATCCCTGGTTTGCCTTTTACTTCAAAATCCTGCAAGTCACCGAGCAATTGTTGAAGCAAGACAATGTGCTGACGAACTACAAGGCAGCACAGCTGGCACAGACACATCCTGCTGGCCTTTTTCTGTCAGACTTGTGCCAGCAGTGCCCTAAGTTGCCTATCCCTGGCAAAGTTATCAGGTGCTCGTGGGCCACCCAATTTGTCAAACGATTGACAAACATTATGGAGCATTACACANGCTACTTAGCAGCAACAGACAGGAAGAATGTTTAGAGCATCCTAAACTACGATAAATGACCATGAGGTNGCACCCACAAACAACCGTCACTGTACAGCATGCCAAAGCCATTGCGGTTCCACTGACCGGTGCCTGGCTTTGCACAATAAGCAGCAGAATTGGCAACNTTCCAATGCTCGGCAGATGAAGCCCTGCGGCTCAAGCATACCAAAGAGCGTGCACTGCTAGATCAGATTTTGCCTCCCAAGGTATATCTCAACGATCCTTAACAAGTGCAATGGTCGTAGGTTGCAATCACCTCACTCAGGCCTATTAGCAATGTGTCATGATGCGAAAAAGCTAGCACAGATAACCCACAGCACTGCTGCTTATTCTCTGTCAATAGCTGTTGCAAAGCCAACGTGTGTTCTGTCCCACACAGAATGAACAGGCATACATGCACTTCAAACAGATATTGCTGCCCTGCTTGTGTAATCAATGCTTGTGTAATCAAGGCATACTATGGACACCTGAAATCATGCATCATACACCTGCAGCTCCACACGTTGCTTAGGGTATGTGACTGTGCTTGCCGAGTACTTTGTGTGTGGCATGCTTCCTGTTCTGTGTGCCGTGTTTTCCAAATGGCACAAGATGTGGTGTCATAAGTCGTAGGACAATGCTGAGCCTTACTGGCAATGCNGACTCCAGCATGCCACTATGTGACCACTTACTGGTATGATAAGGTTCACTGAAGCCAAAGCCTAGACTGAGCTATTACAATAATCCGCAACGTTCTGGCAGTTGGTGTTGTGCTTGTGTATGTGATAGAGAATTTGCTAGTCAGCATGCTTTCCACAAAACTCCATATATCTTTGACCTTCTTGACGTTGCTTCGCATGTCGTCGAAGAATGCATGACCACACACACAGCTTGGTGATTGTGCAGGATGCTGCACAGCGACCAGACTTCCCTGAGATCAANTGCACAGATATAGCCTGTCAGTGACCCCTTGTCATGAGCATGATGCCTCAAACATGAGTAGATGTAGTTGCCAACTGGGATGCATCACCTGCAGCTGGTGCACACATACATGACAAACATCACAGCGCGCCAAAACTGCACTTCTTATGGACATGCACCACAGCACCCTGGCAGGCCTGATTGCGTGTGATGCTGGCAACTCTACCTGCGATGCTCATCCCTTGTCCAGGTCAGAAATCAAGTCAAATGGCTCAGAATGCGTACAGGTTTCCTCATGATGATATGATGCACCCAGGTGAAATGACGACAAGGTTGACAGCATGGACTGACCTGACTGGTGTCCTGCCCAATGCTGGCCAGAGCTGCGCAGTCTTCTTGTGCCCCAAACAGGTCTCCTCTGATTGCTCTACACTCAGCACGCACCTCGACAGCCAGCCTCACAGCTCGGCTGATGACAAGATGATCTTCCGTCCCATGTTGAGATGCCTCCAAAGCCCAAGCCAGGTTGGCTGTGGACTCCTGCACAGTGATGATGTTGTAGACTGGATGATTGTGAGCAGCTGGTTCTGCATGCATTGACTGACGTCCTTTTCAACAGCCAGTGGCTAACAATCTGATTGTCAAGCTTGGGAAACATGAAAATGCTTCGGGCCATGCTACAAGGGATGCAAATTGTGGCACAACACAAAATTGGTCTTTCAAGACTGACCAGCCTCCTGCTGTGACCACCCCTCATGTCACCAGAGTCCCTCTAATAACGTCTTTTCGGAGGTGTTTGGCACTTGTAGTTACTGATGAAGAGCATGCATGCGGTACCACCAGAGAGAGATGCCTTGCAGAGGGTTTGAAGAGAGAGGGCTGATATGCAATGGGCAGTGGTTGACAAGGCCAGCTTTTGAAGTCGCATGTTTGGACAGAGTTGCAACAATGCTGTGCATATGTGTTGATAGACTTGAGAAGATATGTCCACAAACAAAAGTTGTCAGAGAAGCGTAGAGCTGGTACTGTTTTGAACGCTTCATCTCCAGGTCACAACACCGAGGTTCAAGGTGCAGCTTGTCAGAGCTGCACATGCAGCCATTGAAGTTTCCGTGTTCCCGTATTACTAGACAAGAAGTTCTATGGAATGCTCTATTCATCTGCTCCACAGCTCATGGTGGCAGGTTAAACATTGCAATGCAAGCAGCATGATCTGCTGGCTTAGCCATGCCTTGCACTAACCTACATGCCATCCCTNTACACATTTGGTGGTGCAGATCATTGTGCTGAATTGGTGCCAGATAGTATATCAAACATCAGCTACATGGTCTGCTCCGCGACAACAAGCTGCACTTGCCCTACCTAGCAATGGATCGCCATGCCTGAGATTCTGCAACCTTTTGGTGGTTGTTGTCCAGAAACTGATACAGGTCCTTAGATAAGGAACTTTGCCACATGTAAAACTGCGTCTGCATGGGTTGCTGCTGAGCAGAAAAGGGGTTGGGACTGCAGCGAAGCTGTTTCAGGCAGCCATCAAGTGTCAAGACAAGGTATAGCTGGTCANACACCCCAAGCCTCCCAAGCTGCAGTCAATCATCATTTTCCTGATGACTCTGCTGCTCAAATGCGTGCTCTGATCATTAGAGCAAAGTGTAGCTTGTTTGCTGCACAGCAGAGGCAGAAACGCTACTATGACATCAACACAACTGACAAACATTTTGCTGTTGAAGACAGGGTGCTTCTCTCTACTGCAGTGCTTGGCTTTGAACGTATTGCGTACTGCCACAAGGAAATGGCACCCAAATGGGTTGGTCCTTGTTTTGTTACTGAACGTTTAGGCTCTTGCGGTTACCATCTTGAGCTGCCTGACACCATGCTGGTGCATGATGTCTTTCAAGCTTGTTACCTGAGATTGTACACAGATGACCAGCCCAAGAAACCTCCTTCAGTANTCAGACCTCCGTCAGCACAGCTGCACAGCTGGGCGATTTTTGTGATAGTCTTGACAGTCAACACACGAGTCTTATACTGACAATATTCTAGTGATCACTCATGAGTGCAGCAATGCATGACTTTGTACGCTGTTCACAGAGGCATGGTGTTCAGTTAGACATGGTTTTGATCCTTTGCAAAGGTCCTAGCCCCTGTGTCATGAGTTTGTGCGTGGCGCGCCAGATNCTCACCGCTTGAGCTGTCTCTGGAGACGGCTGTTCAGCCTGATGACAGCTTGTCTGGCCTCTTAGGTGCAGCATACTGATGCCACACAGCACCGAGTAATGTACACAGGACTCACCAGGCCTGCTGTGCTTTGATCTCAATGAAAAAACAGACAGTAAAATTGCAAACATTGCTGACAGCAGGCAAAGTTATGTTGCTATTCTCCAACATGAAACCTTNTCTGGTACGGTGCAAACTTGGCGGGCGGGTGGCGATGTAGACACTACGGCTTCACCACACACTTCCTCTGGTAGGCATGTCTTGCAGAGTCGTTGAACAGTTGTTGCAGAGATGAACTTCTGCAAGTTCACGCAGAAATGGACTGAACTCCAGCTGCTGTGATGTACTCACTGCTGATATCAGCAGTCTGTTGTTAAATGAAGAGCGAGCATTATGTCTGCGCTGCTGTTGTGCCTGAAGGAACAAACTTTGGGTGTATAATCTGTGTCTGCATTTTGTGACTTGGCAAAACATTAAAGTCAGCCTGGTACACCCAGCACAGCACCATCAGCTGCGAACGTATCGCATCAGGAAGAGAGCGTATTTGGTGGAGTGGTGGACAGCCTCATTGTCGCCAGAACTGCTTGCCTCATGTTGCAGTCAGCCGCTATGAAGTTTTCAGCCCAGACCATGATCTGTCCGTGCTGTAGTCTTGACTATGCATTGGTCTTGCTCACCAGCGTATGAGCACATACCTTGCCCNGTTCCACGCCCTGATCAGCATCTGCTTGCTGCGTCAACAGAGAACAAGGCAACTTTTCTCGCTGTGACACCAGAGCACTCATGGTGTGAGCAAGCCCTGGTGTACTGCCTTTAGGCACACTGTGGCTGTTGTTGCCAGCCAGCGTTTCTGTCTCCATTTCAGCATGCTTTGCCTGCTCTGCTTGGCTTATACCAGTCAGCTGTCGCACAGCATGCACAGCATGCGGCTGGGGTTGGTGACTGCTGCTGGGATCATGCACATCCCTGAGGGACTGCTGCCAGGCCAGGGCAGCCTCTTGAGGTGAGTCACCAGTGATCACATGGGCCTTGGATGTCACCTTTCTGAGTGGAAGCCTGTTGAGAGGCTTGATGCTGTCCACATGGCTTGCCTGTCGCTCAAAAGTTGTCCGTAGAGCTGCTACAGATGTGCTGCTGTGCAGTGGCACCATTCTCTGGCCTGTCTCAGATGCAGCACCGGTATCTGATGCATGATCTGCNTTGTTAGTCAAGCTGCAGCAGTGTTGCAGGTGCCTGAGACAAGCCGCCATGGAAGACCTCCCAATCAGTAGTCTGCTGGTGCAGCTCATTTGTANAAAATTCCATGCCGCAAGGCGTTTCAACCTTGCTGTGAGATATGGTTGATGGCAAGCCGTAGAAGGACTGAAGGCGTTTTGTCAGGTGTGCCATAACANGATAGCACGGAACTGCCAATAGCATACACTGGTACCAGAACTCAAGCAACGTAGGCAATGTAGTGATGCGCCTTTACCTGGACTTAACTTCTGGTATCAGCGTATGCTATTGCCAGCTCTGTGCCATCATGTTTTTTTCCATTGGATTGCTTTTGGGCCATTTCCTCTGACGGAACGATGCACGGAGGGGCTTTCATCGAGCCAGCGCAGCCTCTACACCCAATATTGTAAGGCTACACGCAATGGCTGCTGAGGCTTTTACAATGCACTGCAACTTAGTGACACAGAGACTGACGCTCCTGCTAGCACGTCACTGTTTTGCTGAGTGCACCAGTTCTGAAAAAGGCGACATGTCTGGAAAACCTACAGTAGCTGCACACAACAGCGCCGCACTACTTGCGCCTGCTCCAGAACATTGAGAAGATTATGCCTTTCTCTAGTGATGTTATTATTTGTCAGCCAGATCCGATGTTTCTGCTGTGCAGATACGCTGGCATGAATGCATGGAAGGTGTCCCAAGGAGTACTGCATGAATCCCAAGATCTGGAAAACATGCAGTGCCATTATCACCAGCATACCGCACACCTGGTTCCTCAAATCTGAAAAGACATCGCCAATATCACCAGCATACCTCACACCTGTCCATACATACAACTCATGACAGATGTTTTTCTGTGCAGGTCTGCTGGCACAAATCTGTCGGGGTTAATAAATGGGAATGCATGCCCAGTACTGACTGAGGAGCTGAAAGCGCACTTGACATGGACTGACAGCATTTTGCATACTAAAACAATAAACAATATGGACAATTGAATGCATATGGTGTTGCTAGGTATGCCGGCATGGTGGCATGGAGGGGGGTTGTGGATGGTGATGCACACCCAGAGCTGCTGCAAGAGCTGAAAGCAGACTTCACCACGCTGGGAAATGGCATCATCTTTGACATTGCGGACAGATGCATGAACCTGATTTACATGATACCTGGAAACAAGATCAACTGGCTGTGGTGAGCGTCAACTGTGTTAGGAAGTAGGCTGCTGTACTACTTGGTAAGTGTGCTTGGGCAGTTCTCAGTGTCGACTGATGCCTGTCATTTGGTTCTGCTACACAATGTGTTACCGCTGTGCTGCAACATATGGCTGATTTCTGTTATGCAACCCATGGATGTTGTGCATCACGTCCAAACCTGCGCTGCAGCCCCAGTGTGCAAAGCATGAATAAACTTTTGACACCAGAGGCTGAATGGTTGGGCTTGCCTCGTCACCCAACCAAAAATGGGTACGCGCGTGTGTTCAATGCATTATTGCAGGGTGCCCAGCACCCTCGTATCCTGTCTTGCCATCCCACAACACAGCAAAGCACATAGTCTGGTGCACCACAATGTCGGCTGCAACACAGGCAAATGGGCTTGCATTGAAGACCTTAGTCCTCAGCCACACCCAAGCAGTACAAGTACAAGCTTGCATGCAAGAGCTGTCATCAGGCAACCTCACTACTACGGGATGCTCAGCAGGACGCTATGCCAATCTTTGATATCAGCCACATAGTGTTCAGCACAGCTTGCATGAGTGCAGATACAGGTACAGGTACACCTTGCATCAAGAAGCAGCAGGGCACAGCATAGGGGAACACAAGCAAACACATGCATGTTTGCAGCGCCACCTGCCACAACCACACATGCTATCTCTTGGGGTATCCTTCTGTGGTGAGCAAAGTCTTGTCTGGGGATGCAGGTATAGGGATGCTCCTGAGCCCCAGCTGCCCGGCCATTCTGTGACTGTACGCCCCACTATAGAGGACATGAAGAAGCTATATGATGATGCAGAGCAGACCTGGACCCCTGCCTTTGTCAAGCTGATCAAGGTGGGTGCTTGGCTTACTACTTTGTGTTGATCATGTGCAGTATACGTGTGATGGATTCCAGCTTGTGTCATTGCAACACACCAAATTTATTTCTGTTGCCAACTTAAACTCAACATAGTGTGGATGTTGTACACATCAACATGTACAAGAAGTGCGTCGCTGTCAAGCAACAGTGTGTTCAAACACTTGACTTGCGGCAATCTGTTCTGCTACACCAGCAGCATCGCTTTCTAATAGAGTCACTGGCTGTGAAGTCTTGTTTTGTGTCATGAGGTACCATTCTGCTTCGCCATGCACAGCTTCCTCAGAATGTACCCAGCGAGCACATTAGCCATCTCAGTTTGCAGTGCTGCAAGGAGTTCAAGGTTATTTCACTTTGGTCCACACTGGAGTCTTGCTTGCCATCTGTTGCACTTGTGTTTGTCAGAACAGCCTGGCAATATATGCGATATGCAGTGCATGTTGTGGAATAGTAGCTTAGCGGTGCTAAGTGACAGACCCTCTGCACAGAGTGCTCTTACCTGTGTGGTTGTTCAGCATCATGCAGCGCCGTGCTATATTGCTGTATACCATGCTGTGTCAAAGAGTGCCTGCACCCTGATGCCTCTTAGCTCAAATCACCTGGCAAGTTTGTCTTGCCATTTGAGCTTGAGTCTGCGGCATGGTCCACCACGTGATACAGAACGCGAGCTACGCTGAAGCACAGCCATTCCTGAGCAGGCGACAAGGGCACCTTTCATGAATGTGATCTATGACAAGGACCCAATCAGGCAGTGGGTGTTTGGGGGGGTTGCATTCATGGGTGAAGCGGCTCACCCCACCACCCCTCATGGCTCTCGCAGGTGGGTCATGGCTCAGCATAGGCATCCTCTGAAGCTGAAGAATGCATGCGACGTATGTTTTGTGCATTTGCGTATCGGCAGCTGCTTCTGAAGACACACATGGTGCACTGCAATGTGGAAGAGATTGTCATTGTCAGATCACAAATCTGCACATGACCAATAGTATATACATAAACAACCAATATCAACAAGCTATTAGCAAGCATGCAAGCAGTGTGTGGTACTTGCTCACTATGTGATGGTGAGACCCTGGTGAAGTTGCAGTATGCCACTGCTGTGTGTTACATAACAGTGATGCTGAAGTCAGGTCCTACATGGTAGTACGTGCCAACTCACAAAATCCGCAAAGATGCTGCCAGTGCAGCATGTGTGTGGACCTGGAATGACATTTTCAGTACTAACACTGATGCTTGCAGCACCAACATGTCCATTCAAGATGCCGACTGCCTTGGCCGGTGCATAGCGGCCATGCCCGAGGACCCAGTTGCTGCCCTGCACCAGTATCAGGCTGAGAGACTACCCCAAACCACTCAGGAGGTACAGCCAGCACACAATCTGTCCTTTGCAGTGCTGCTGGCTGTCAGCATGCCGCCATGCTGTGGTGCATTGCATGGTTATTGACAAATGCTTGCTGGTGACATCTGTATGGAAGTGCTGGCTGAGGGCAAACGCGATCTTGTCTTGCATGCTTGGCTAATCTGCTTGCTATTGGGAAATGTGTTCTTGTCTTGCATGCCTAGCTAGTTTGTGCTACCTGCTTTGCGCTTGACCAACATGTGCTTTACAGCATGTAGCGACATTGCATGCACCGAGCTAGGTGGACATTTCTATTCGTGTGCTTGCACTTCAACATCAGCAAGGTGTCACGCAGATGTGTTTTGGTTCTGCAAGTGCCTAGCAGCTAAGTGGTACACAATCTATTTGGTTGCATGGTACATGCCATACACAGTATATACAACACTCAGAAATAATATATGCCATACACAGAAACAGTATATGCGACACACATGTGGCATGCAGGTGTTGTTTTCACGACATGTTGGTGAGGTTAGGCAAGGACACTGGTTTGACCCAGTCAAGTTTGACTGGCCTAGTCAGAGTGATGAGGTCAAGTATCTGCTGCTGAACGCTGGGCAGAAGGAGAAAAATTATAAAAAGCTGGCTACTGAGCTACTCAGCAAGCAAACATGCTATGCAGAACAGCCAGACAACCAGTTTGACTGTTGAGCTACTCAGCAAGTGAGCTCCTCAGTGAGCGACCTATTCAGCGAGCAAGCTACCTAGCAAATTTGCTACTCATTGAGCAAGCTATTCAGCAAGCAAGCTACTCAGTGAGTGAGCAACTCAGCAAGTGAGCTACTCAGCAAGTGAGCTACTCAGCAAGTGAGCTCCTGTTACATGCTGATGTTTCCCCCTGAATGAGACTGAGGCGTGAAGCATGACAGATCTGGCTGATAAATATTTGGTGGGAGACAATCCATGGCAGAAGTTTTGGCACAGAGTTAAGGGATAAAGGCACCAGTGTGCTGTGGGCAGCATGCATGCAGGGTGCTGGGCCACCGAGGTACCGCAACAATACCTGCACTCAGGCCGAGGCCAAGCTGGCGAACTTCCAGCTGTGTGTCAGCTGTACACGTGGTAGACAAGGACAATGATATTTAACGACTGGGACAGGTCTGCCATAAGAAAAGAAAATTCCATGCCGCAAGGCGTTTCAACCTTGCTGTGAGATATGGTTGATGGCAAGCCGTAGAAGGACTGAAGGCGTTTTGTCAGGTGTGCCATAACAAGTGTCATGACACGGGACACAGCCCCAGATGGCGAAGTTGTTAGTCAAGCTGCAGCAGTGTTGCAGGTGCCTGAGACAAGCCGCCATGGAAGACCTCCCAATCAGTAGTCTGCTGGTGCAGCTCATTTGTAGGTCCATGTTGTGCCATGTGAAGGCATATGTCAGCAGTGTAGTCAGAGGACATGTTGTGTGACTGCAGTTTGCAGCAAGGTACATGGTGCATGCATGATTTAAACCCAAGGAAGCTGTTGGGCAGCCTGATTTCTGTATATGTGATGCTGGAATGATCCAGCTGACTCCCATAATTGCCCTGACTATGATCTGTGTTTGTAGTCCGTCTGTATTGCTTCCTTTGGTGATGCCTGCCTGCGCTGATATCGATTCTGGCTGATCAGAAAGCATTGGCCTGAGGCAATGCCGTGTGTCAGAAGCATCGAAATTTGCCTTAAAAAATTTAGTATAGAGCTTCAGAAGGAAGATTAACATCAACATGCTCAGAGATTTGCAAGCAACGCTGTATTGCAGCAGCGTATGCGCTCTGAAGCGCCGGCATGCTGCTCATGTTTCCAAATTCTACATACGTTTTGCAAACTTTGGTCCGTAACGCTGTCACATTGAAGTCTACTGCAACAGTTGTACAGCTGCATCGACTGCTGTAAACTTATGCAGGATCTATGCTCAAGTCACCTTATGGACTGATGAGCAAGTGAGCAGGGAGTAAATCCATATCAGATCTTGCTACATGGCTAACTGCACCTCATGGAATGTCAAGTTGGTGGACACTAAAGCAGAACAGTGCCAAATGCAGCAAACAAGCTGCACTGTAGGCAACAGCCGTGGATGTCAGGGATAGCTTGAGGAGCTGTGTTCACTGCACTTTAGTCAATGTCTGTACTGCTGGTAGTGTGGAAAAGGGGACGCTGCCTGGGACAGCCTCGCAGGCAGTGCGCGTTGCGCTGTGCCCAATCTGCATGCTGCTGATGTCAGGAGGAAGAGCAAAGCCAGGGACCGCCTTATGGACAGTGCTCGCTGCACTGTTCTGGACCTTCTTTGTTGCTGATACTTTGTAGAGCTGCAATGGTCAGCGACTGCCCAATACGCAGTGCTTGCTGCAATGTGCACACTTTCGTTGATGTAGACTTTTTGGTACTCTGGGTGCTCTAGTGGGGTTGTTCTGGAAGTACTGATGTTCTTGCTTGAAATGGCCAGTTGCAGAAGCTATGCTGGCTGCTTTGCTGTCTTTCCTGCCTAAGGAAGGCAGGCAGGCACCATCAAAGGTGCCTGACTGAGTGCTGGCTTACTGGCAGGTGCCGCCAGTGATAGCGCCATGGCGCTGCTTCTTACTCACAAAGTTCTCCTGTGCATCTGCTGCGCGGCGCTTTCTGCCTGCTGTTGCAGTCTGCTTCCTGCTGTGCCTCAAAGATGGGGTTGTGGAAAGCAAGCCCAGTTGCAGACCTGAGTGCTGCCAAAGGGCTGGAGTCAAGTGAACAAGGCTGGTTCTGCAGGGCTGTGTCTACTAATAGCATAAAGTCTCCGCTGTCACTGAGCATGTCAGTGTCCTCATCTGTGGACTCATGCATGACAACATCCACCAGAGCATCGAGCCTGCTGGTGTTAGGGTGTGCATCATGGTTCTGGGCCTGCCTGATGATTGTATGAGCACTGGCTAAGCTGGAAGTGCTGTGAGCACAGCTGTTGCTGTCAGACATAGCTGCACAGGCTGTGTTGCTCACAATGTTGCCAGTGTGACGGCAGACAGCAGCCACACACTCATCATGCATCCTCCTGACATTGCCCTCATCCAGGAACTGCACCATCAACACACTCACAGTCAGGTATGTTTGCATTGTCTCTACATAATCAGCAACGTCTGAAGTTTAGTCAAGACCACAGTGCAAGGACACCAGCAGCAGTGAGGTTGTATTGATAGATGCAGTACACAGGGCTGTTGCACTGGCCCTGCTGATGACCCTCAACCAGTTGCCATGCTGCTATTGTGAGTACAACATGTCACACTAACAGACAAGATATCGCAGAGGGCATGCAGGACTTCATGCAAGTACAGGAGGTTGCTGGTGTGGTTTCAAAGCACAACAGACATCTGGACAAGTGCAGCAAGCACAGGCAATACGCAACAGCAGACGAAGAAGCATCCTGGCACAACGACATTGATGCATTGAATGTGGGCTTGGTATGACATGATCTGTACATTAGCAGGTGTCCTGGGCAACACCTGCTGATGGACCAGGCTGCAGACTGCCTTGCAGGTGACAGCAAATCATGCACTGCATTGAAGCCAAGACGTGTTTGCAGCAGACAACCAACTACAGCAGTGACTTGTGCGAACCAGCATGATTGAACACAGTGTTGCTGATTGTAGTCCTCTGCTTGTCCGCCACATGGTTGTTGTAAGGATGGAGTGACTTACGTCTTGACGCATGGGTTCACCAGGATGCCGCTTCTCGTGTGTGCTGCAGCGGTTGCACAGAGTCTGCTCTGCCCACAATCCAGACTTGCTGCCAAGCCGCCACTGGGGACACTCTGCATCAACCGCAGCTTATGGTTAAGATCAGAGCACATGAGTGACAGCACCAATTCAGAGCTGCATGATTGGATAAGTGACACTGACAGTGTATGGCATGACATCAGCAATGTTGAGCACTACACAGCTCACTCTGTACAGACGGACACCTCCGGTACGTACATGCTGTCAAGCTTTCTGGTTGAATGTGCACAGCACAGGCACAAGATTCTATCATGGCAAGACTGCTGATGTGATGAACGTTGCTGTTTATGCTGGTTGGGCAGCAGCAACAAGTGACTGGCGTATGTATTGCACAGCAGCAGGGTGCTATGCATGCACAGGCAGTATCATGACTACGTGTACACCAAGGAAATGACAAGGCATTTGATGTGCAAATGCAAGCTGCATGGCCATGACTCATGTCATGCAGTAAGGTGCAATTTGGACAGCGACATTGGAGATGCAGTGAGGATGTTGTGGTGCTGCTGTCTTGGCAGGACTTCACTGGCAACACCTTGTCACAGATAAGACAAAGCATGCAAACACAGTATCAGCGAAACGGCCATATGCACGGCAGGGAGTGGTACCCTGATGCAGATTGCCATGTGACTTGTGCAGGGGCATGCAGGCAGTTGATGCAGAGATGCGGGCAGAACTCACTTCCTCTGTGACACACGACGCAGGGGCCACCATGTTTTCCCATGGCTTCAGGGAAGATGTCAGGCAGGGCTGAAGCGGTTGACTTGCCAGCGGCAGGCTTGGCCCTCGGCTGCTGGATAGCGCTGTCAACCTTGCCTTGCCTCACACCAGCAGGAAGAATCCAGTTTGAGGCGGCGCTTGCAGTGTTGGCACGCGCCTGCCTGACAGTAATGTGGCGGAAGGCAGATGCTGCGCTGCCAGCATGCTGCTGTGTAGCTTTGTGCTCAGCAAATGTGCGGTGCAAGTGGAAGTTGTGTGTGGATGGGGCAGGAGCAGTAGGCTTGAGGGTGGCCTTTCGAGGTGCTGCATTAGCAGGTGCTGTAGCAATGTGCTTGGAGAAGTTGGTGGTTGCCTGTCTTGGCTTCTTGTCACGGATATCCTCCTCCTGCATGGCAGCAAAGTCTTGGGTCTCAGCTGTTGAACGATGTTATGAAATATCCAACAACGTTGCTGCATGCAGTATCAGGCGGCATGAAGGGCATTGTGTGCCACATTTGCATGTGTATCCTGGCACACAATGTGAGATGTTGGCCGGCAGATATGAGTGACGCCTCAAACTGTCCTTATCCCCTCAGAGCAAGCTTGTATGTGTCAAGATCTCTACATGCTGTGCTATTGAATACATAGGCTTCAGTCAGTTAGTCAACAGTGTTGTTGACACATAAAGCACAGCGATAGGATTTATGCTGTGATGACCCTGCGCAATTGCCAACAACTGCACGCAGACTTGCTTAGCTGAACAGTGCCACCTGATTGTACACCCTTTGTATGCAACAGCAGTGGTATTGTTTACAAAGATGGTGGTACTGACCAGCCACATTTTCTTCCTGGCATCTCTGGGAGGCAGGGGCTTCTGTAGGACAACTGGTGCTGCAGCAGCTATAGGCTTGGCCCTCTGGACTTTTGATGCTGCACCGCAGGCGGCTGAGGTTGTGCTTGTCACTTTAGTGGCAGCCTGCTGGCTGTTTCTCACTCGCATGACATGTGCTTGCATTGATTTTATCTGCCTGGCAGGAATGCTGTTGGAGGCATGGTTCTGTAGTTTGCTGGCTCCTGTGGCCTTAGACTGTGTCACAGATACGTTGACTTTGGCGTGCGTGCTATCGCCAGTTCCTGCATTTCACCCCAGCCGGATGTAAGCCAATGACAGTAGGTGATCAAGCAATGCCAGCGCGTATAGATGCACACCTGTATGACTCTTGTCGAGTCGCTTATCACCGTCTTCAGCGCAAAGACCTTCCTCTTTGCCCGAGTTCAGGTCTGATGCCATTTCTTCAGATGACTAGTGATGCACCAGTCTACAGACTGAGNTTCTGTGACAGCAGCAACAATGTCAGCATTTGATGAGGACATGTGTAAGCGCCTCACCTTGTCATACCAGCAGCCACCTTGCTCATGGCATAGAGAATGAGGCTCTCAGCAGCATTGGCAGTGCTCAGCCTGGCGACAGCAGGAGGCGCTGCAGCTTGCAGCGGCGTGCCTGTGGTGTCACACGTCAGTGTCACTGCTGGTGCTACCTGGCTTGCGTTGACCTGCAGCAGGCCTGGAAATAAAGGCTGCAATTTTGCAGCAATCATGCTGATGTAAAGGCCATCTTCAATAAGCAATGCTCTGCGCCTAAAATGTGTCATTGCAAGCCTGTGTGCAGAGTAGGCAGAGTATATGAGGGAGCAAGATGNCCCGTGGCTCATCAACATGCAGCGATACGGCCCCCCTCCATCCTACCCTGAGCTGAAGGTATGCTTTGCATTTTGAACGCTCCTGTTGGTGCCATCTGCCCTACTAGCGTTGACATGACTGTTCCNAATTACTGCATGGCCCAATGCTAGCCCAAGTTGCAAACAACCCTGGCTGTGGTGCCAGAACCTGTGAGTGCCTTGAATGGGAGACTGAGAACGCAACTGCACAGGCTTGATTGCGTCTGTAGCAATTGCACCAACAATTTGATCTGTGGCCGCAACTGCACTCTGTGAATGACATACGGCCGCCATCAGCAAGCCTGCAGCTGCATCAGCTGTAAGTGCACACCCTGAATTACACAGCAGGAGAATGTCAAGCGCACAACGTCCAGTGCAAGTGTTCAACGTTGTCATGTGCGTTTACATCAAATGCAACAAGTAATGAACAGTGCAAACAACTAATGCATGGAAGTTTTCTGACCCGTGAACCCACAATGACCAAACTGTGCAGGTGCATTTGACTACATTGCATGGGTTTAGCTACTGACCCTATCTCATGGGTTTGTTTAGGATTTTAATCCTGCCCGTGGTGATTTAGGGTCCAAACCCCACCTGTGCCGCAGGAGAAAGAGGAGAACAAGAAGCTGAAGCAGAAGCAACGGGACCGCATGCAGCCCAAGGTCGGCAAGCTGGACATTGACTACCAGGTTCTGCACGACGCCTTCTTCAAACATCAGACCAAGCCCAAGTACTCACTGGCAGGAGCCGAGCATGCGGCTTTGGCCAAAAGCACAGCAGAGCTGATGTGCCACCCGCAGCTGAAGGGCAAGGTGGCCAGCGCCATCAAGGAAGTCCTCCTGCATGGAGCTGCTCTGGAGNATGACAGCCTAGTGCAATGTGATATGCAGCCACTGACCTTGGCACCAGCTGCAAGCTTTTTGGCTTGCTCTACACCACTTGCTGCCAATGTGCAGAACACCTCAGAATCTTTTGCTTGCTCCCTTGGTCTGTTGACTGCAGATGCGCAGCACAGCTTGGTTGCGGTCTTGCTGTAGTGTATGAACAGCACACGCATTGTTGGAACGCTGAGCGGTTGTGTACATGGCAGGAGTGCTGTGAGGCATAAGGTGTTGTAAGTTGTGCAGCATACCTTGNAGATGGGGCCGGCATCTCAGCCTGCAGCATACAAGGCACCCTTTAGCCATGCTGCACATATGTACAACTGGACAAGCTGCTGTTGCGATGCTGCTGCTGCTGTCGTCTGCATTGACAGAAATTGCAATGATGTGGCCAAGAACGATGGGGTCAGAACAGATCGCGGTGGCATGTCAGCCTGCAGCACAGTAGGTCTCTTTAGATGTGCTGCACATACATACAACTGGAGCAGCTGCNCTCTGCTACACCCTGTGCATGGTCAGCAAAGCTATTGTTGCGGGCGCATTTAATATCCACAACCCACCTTGGACCTTTGCATCATGCTGCAGGCCCGCTTCGACACCATCAGCGCCTGCCAGTCCTGACCACTCTTGCTGTCTGCAGACTCTTTCCAGGAAGTTCAGCAGCTGCGCTACTGNGTAACATTGTTTGGCATCACAACAGTGCATGATGGCTACCCAGCCAACTTGTCTGCTTTGAAACTCTTTTCGTGAGTTTACCAAACACCCACAACATTCATTCCAGCGTTTTGCTGCCAAGTACAGGGACACTGTCAACACACTACACATCCTTCTGACATGAACGGACTTTCTTTATACGAAACATCAAGGTCACAAGTATGCTATGAACAGATGGTATGTTGCACATAACATCAAACTTGTACTGCTGTAAATGATGTTTGATACAGCCAGTCCTACTCAGCACATGCAACACAACAAGACTGACAGGCTAAGGTTTGTATCTGTGTCTGTCTTGCCACAACCTCATCACACAGCGACAGATATGAGTCTATTCACAACTCAGTACTTGGTTGACGCCCAGCTGACTGAAAGGGCAGTCATGCACTGCAAGGCAGTCTCAAACCTGACAATGCTACTGCACAGACAAGAAAGACAGCCAGACTTACCCCATTGCAAACAGATGCTATAAATCGATCTAGAGTGGGGTGTGGTGAGGGACCAATGTTGGCGTGACTCGTAGAAGCAGAAAGTTTAGCCNACAGGCTTTGCTGCCAAGCCCAGCAGCAACAGAACTGCAGGCCCGTCGGAACAGGATAAGCCTGCCTTGTCTCAAGCTGGAACTAAGCGCTCTGCTGGTGCAACTGGTGCTGCACTGGAACCCAAGGAGTCTGGGGTGTCTAGCAAGCAGCAGCTCTCTGTTGCTGCACCTGATGCACAGCCTCAGAGGGCAACGCGGGCAGGGCGCAAAGCCAGCAGTGGTCTTACTAATGGCCTGACTAAGGAGCAGCCTGCTTCCAAACGCCGTCAGCCCTCTGCACTCGGCAGGGTGGTCCAGAATGCAGAGCACAGCAGCAGCGAAATGGAGCCTCTCGACACATCTGAGCCTCAGTCCAAGCCTGATAAGCGTGATGATGCTGTGACTGAGCCTGTCAGTCCGCAACAGCTAGCAGAGCGGACGTCAGAACATGATGCTCACAGCGTTCCAGAGCCAAATGTGAGCAAGGAAAGCNGGACTAATTTTTGCATGGGTCACTGGTATGCGGCTTTCACAGCAACATGTTGGCAAATTGGATGCCATATCACTGTGCCAACGATACGGGGAAAGCTTGTTACAGTTCACAGGCAGAAGNTAACTGTGGACCAGGCTACAGCCTAAACCTTGTATTAATCTGACAAACAGTTCAGATCATATATCACGGTCATGCAAAGTACCTGGAGCACAGCAGCATGTTGCTTCTCAGCTGCCAGCCTGCTGCGCTGTGCATTGAAGTTGGTCAGCAGCTCCCGTTTCTCAGCCAAGATCTGCACCAACACCAACAGCAACAGTCAAACAGCCTGTGGCAGCAGCTCATGCATTCAGCGTCCTCGAGTCACATGCCTTTTGTCACCACTCAAGGTAAGCATCAAGCTTCTGGCATGTGACATAAAGCTGCCAGGCATGTCATGCTTTAATGCACGGTGTTGCAGCTGTGCATGCTTGGCTCCTGCTATGCATAATGGGCCCGCTGTACATGGTTGGCCAATTGTACATGTCATGAGTGGGCAGCTCGCCATCCAAACTCAGGATGTTGGGCATCTNATTGCATAATCATCTCATCACTTGGCAGTGATCCACTCGCGAAGAGAGCTGTAACGTAGTTTGACAAGTGTAGCTCTCAGCAACAAGATCTAGCTTTGACACAGTGTTGCTGAGCTTGGTGTGGGCACACTCAGGTGTTCAATTTCCTGCCAAGCACATCAGCTCGCTCCTTGCCAATCCCTTACCCTTGCAGACGTGCTTCAAGCAGCTCCCAGACTGCTTGAGTGCCTTCATGCAAAGTCTAAATCAGCAGTTTCAGGCTGCAGCAGCCAGCTACGCCAACTGTCGCATGCAACCACCAAGATAGTCAAGNCAGTCAGCTTACCGCAGAAAGTGCAGCAGGGTTAAACAGGGCAAGCCCTGAAACAGAACCAGAAAGTGCCCTGCAGGTCTGATCTGTCAGGCAGACTTTGTCCTCAGTCCAGTACAGCATGCTGTCTGTTGGTCCAGCCTCATGGTGTGTGAGGTGTGGAGCTGCAACTGTTTGTATTATGACAATGAACCCACAAGCTATCTTGAGCATCACATAATGAAATGCTCATATGTAGTCTGTGCTGTTCTTTTGTATGGGCTGATAGCCAGGCTTATTGTACGTTGGGTATAGTGTAGTGCAAGAGGCCAAGTAAGACGGTATGTGAGTGTGCCAGGACATGATTTTCCACATGATCATGCACTAGGCAATGTCACCCACGCTTTGTGATCAGATAGTCTTGCTGTGTTCATATAAACAAGACAAATTGCCATGTGAACTACGTTATAGAGAGCATTCTGGTGACGATTGCAAAAACTGACTGTTCATGCAGCATAATGAGTGTTTATACAGCACAACTACACACAGGCTGCCCCTCACTTACACCCCCAGCAACTGCCCCTGCAGGGACCCCCACCCGCTGAGTCAGAAGGTCAATTCACACAACGAGCATATAGTGCAACTTCTGTACAGCCTTCAGCGGCTTTGCCAGCTTCCCAGCTTACTGCTTCAGCTGCCTCACCTTCTGAAGCAGACACAGCTGCTGAGTCAGATTTGCACAGCACATGCCCAGCTGCTCATGCAGCCTCTCAGCTGACTACTGCAGCTGCTGCAATGCCTGCTCCAGGCAGAAAAGCCGTGTTCCCAATTTCAGCTGAGTCATCAGTCACTTCAGTAACAAGCTTCTCCTCAGCTCCAGCTGCTGACGCAGAGACAGCAAAAGGACTAAAGCTGCCTGCATCTGAACCTGCAGTAGCACCAGATACAAGGGATACAGCAAATGTGGTCACATCAGCACTTCCAGCTGACGTGCTTGGAGTGGCATGGCTGCAGTCAGATGCAGATAAGTCACTGCTTGCATCAGATGCCAACACAGCTCATGCACAGTCGCCACAACCGGCACTAGTCTCAGCACCACTGCCACTGCAGTTGCACTCCGCTGACTCCATCAATCAGCTGCTGTGGCCTGATGCCTCTCAACTCAGCCCAACAGCAGATATGCCAGGGAACTTTACGATGCTAGTGACAGGAAGCAGGGAAACAGATGAGACCATTGTCAGCAGCACTGCTTCACCNTCTGCCCCCATGTGTATGGCCCTGCAGTGACACACTCCACACAGGGGGCAACAGGGCAAGGGCTGTTCCAGCGCTTCAGCCAGTCCTTCGGATACCTGACACAACAGGGCTTTGCTGGTCAGGTAACTTGCCTGCTTGTTGTTTACAGCTGTATTTTACATACAGCAGAATGCAGTCATAAGAACCGCTGTACATCAGCAATGTGTGTGGCAGCAATTTTGGTATTTGGGAGATTCAGACTACATCAGCCATGCTCTGCTGAAACAGATGGACTCAAATAATGCTCTTGACAGTCACGGCTTGAATGAGTCGGGTGCAAGAGTCTTAGGGTTTCTTGCACCCGACTATCCCTAAACCCTAAACCCAGCGGTCAAATGTGACACTATAGTATACATCAGGCTATCTGCGCCCATTCCTATCTCTGTAGCTGCTCTGGTCAGCAGGCCTCAATGGTGATCAAACAGCAATACAAAGTACTTGTTGGGTGCGCACATGCAACTTGCTTGTGTGCATCTGCACCCAGCAGCAGAAGTCATGTGGGGTTTATCAATCAGCATGTAAAATCTGGAGTGTGGCTGGCCAGCATGGCACATCAAGTCTTCCTGGGCAGTCATGCTGACAATGGAGCGTGCTTATACGTCAGTAAAGCTGCTCATGCCTACACACAGTGTGGCTGGCCTGCATCTCAGGATTGCTTTCAAGCCACAGAAACCTTGCAAGGCCGGGCATGGCATTGCCACTTGAGTGTACCCAGCACCATACTGTAAGCCTGTAATCATCTTCTTTGGCATCTTCTGTATGTAAAGGCTTAGCACTGATGTGGCAGGTCTTTACAGTGGCAATTGGGGAGTTTGGGTCTAAGTTTGAAGATGCACCAGATATCGCCGCCATGCATGATCTTGCTGACTATCTTGGTATGCTCCCTTCTTCACCGCAGCATGCTCCATTCCTCACTGCAGCATGTTTTACTCTTGACCGTGTTTGTTTCTTCACCACAGCATGCTCCCTTCTGCATTGCAGCATGCTCCATTGTTCGCCGAGCATGGGTCCATTCTTCACCAAGCATACAATCAGCCTTGATGAAGCATCAGTATCAAGTGACATCTTAGAATGCAAAGCCTGCTGCGCTTGGCCATCTGATTATCGACATGCTCCCCATTGTTCACTGCACCTGAGCGAGGCATGTGTACAAGGGCTCTGCTAACAAAAGCCTTTAGAGTCCATTTGCCCTGTAACAGCAGCATGCACTCTTTAAGAGTAGACAGAACAAACAAAGTGAAGTGAAATTCCACATTAAGTGACACCAAGACTCTCAAGCCTGTTGCACATGACCCTGCNCGAGTCATTGCTGCTGCAGGTGCTGACAGAGCAACTACTGCTGCTCTCCCTAGGCCTCATGACAGCTTCTATCCCCGTATAAACATCTGCAATGCCTGCAAGCACATACCATACTGAAGATGTAGATGAGGTTCCTGTTAAGGTCGACCGTAGAGGTGCAGGGCTGTTGCTGCGCAATAGCAGGAGTCCAGCACTCACATCATGCATACGCCCAAGCCGGGTTATGCATGCATGGCGTACCAGCCTCAAGTTGTTTGGGTAAGACTGTATTGGGAGTGCATGATGGATAACTTCTTGTCATATGCAGCAGCAACAATCATGCACACTCAACAGCAACGATACAACACTCCACAACGTGCACACATCCAGCTTGGCAGGTGGGCAGTCTGGTTTACCGTTCATCAGTCTGATCACTGCCATGGTAACCAGGAACTACAGGCACTCCAGCTCTGTTCATCAGCGCTTTAGCCTCGCTCTTGTCTCCTGTACACATCATGTCATGTATGAGGGTATTCGTGCTCCTCACAGTGCCAGCGATCTTGACATGTACACTTTTGATGACAACATGACCAACAGCAAGTGACAGTAACTTCCAAGGCAGGGCCCATGTCATAAGCAGATGCCTGGTCGCCATTGAACTTGTAAGACTTCTGGACAGAATGTGCAACCTGCCGCACTTCACACCACCAGAAACAGATCACAAACTTGAGGCTTGGCACTCACATGCGTTCAGTGCTAANGGTGCTAGCAGGGCCCTGCCGCAACTGCAGCCTGGCACTCTCGTATTGCCCAATGCCAATCAATGTCTCCACCTTGCCAAGTTGTGCTGCAGCTGCCTGCATCCAGATTGAGGCATGCTGATACAATGAAACCTCCATATATGTGTACTGTCATGCAGCGCACCTGCAGAAGCTGTGATGCTGAGGCTGGCTTCTTAGCTGTGCTGCTTGCACTCTGCTCAGCCTGCGTCCAGGCNAGCACCACACTGTTGAACGTGCCAGCCATATCTTTGTTGTGCCTCGTGCGCTCGGTCAGTACATGATAGCTTACAACATTGCTTACTGCCTGCCCATCTGCCTACTAGTCTAGCTGAGCTGAATGTGGCTGCTGCATAAGGAGAAGAGCAGATGGTCCGTCTGCTGAGGCCATAAACACGCTTTGTGCGCCCAAGATGTTTGCATCGCGCTTGAACCCTTTGCAATGCTATGGCTACTGCTTCCATGAATTAGACCTATCCTGCAGGGTCGACTTCCGGTACAGCAGAGGGTGCAAGCAAGCAACAGGCAGGGCAGTGCTAAAGTAGAGGCCAGCAACTGGCTGTGGAGGCCTGATGCTGCTGACTGTGCTGTGGAGTCTGCCAGCAGAGCTGCCAGCAGCAGGTACATCTTGTAACATCCTGAGTGCGTCAACATGTATACAAGACACACAGTATCGGTTTACCACATTCAGACAGCTTAGCTGCTTGCTATAGCTGTATTGCAATTGATTGGCATGTTGTCAATTCAGTTGTTAAGCTGTTGTATTCAGCAGGATGCATGTTGCTCAGTGTGGCAGCATTGGTGTTGTGAGTGCAGAGCTGCAGCACAGCTGACAGAGCTCACCATCAGGCGAAGGGTCCAGAAGGACATTCCTTGGCTGGCAACTGTGGTTGGTNCCATTGTGGGGCCTCAGGTGGACCTGGTGTTGGAGGACATGATCATGGGTGCGCTTGAGGACGCCAAGGCTCTCACAGGTGCAGAGACGAGCCAGGATCTGTCAGGCCGGCTGACCTCCGAGCATGCCAACAACAGTGCATTTATCTGCAGCCATGCCCTTCAGCAACTGGCCAGTGATGCCAAGAAGTCTGCTATGGATCTGGCACTGGTAAGAGACTCTCTGCAGTCCAGTTCACAAGTTTGGGGAAGTGCTGCCAGTCACGGATGACCTGGAAGTACATCAGCATGTATGGTGGCTGTTGTCTACAATCAAGTCTTGCAACTTGCTACAGAGGCACTGGCTTGATCGCGCGACACGCTGAAAGCACNGCATAACACAGCTGCTGCTTGCTGCAGGGGACGCCCTAGATATGCTGCAGAGATGTATAGAACAGTCCCCAGAACTGCTGGAGCTCTACACCCTGCAGTGCAAGATTGCAAAG
The DNA here is from genome assembly GCA_000818905.1 of Trebouxia gelatinosa. Taxonomy (NCBI): domain Eukaryota; kingdom Viridiplantae; phylum Chlorophyta; class Trebouxiophyceae; order Trebouxiales; family Trebouxiaceae; genus Trebouxia; species Trebouxia gelatinosa. Next base: position 7,488,689 of record KN805368.1, on the reverse strand, counting down.
CATGCCGGCGACCTTGAAGCTGCGTCAGCAGCAGCTGACAATGCACGCAGCATGGACCTTGCTGACAGGTGAACCTTACACAGCCAGAAAGCTTGCATGTCCCTGCATTGTGGCACTCATTGATTTGTCACATCAGCAGTAGCTGGACAGCTGTTTTGAGCGTTGCATGGTATGTCGGGACTGAACTTGCATTACTTGACTTGTTTTAGTGCATAGCCATGTACAAGCATGGCAGCAGTATCTTCACTTGCTGGCAGTGCATTGATCTGTCCAAAGTACTGCGCATGCTTCTTGTGAACGTTCACGACCAGGCATCTGCAGCAAGGGTTAAACAGAACTTTGTTCACTATGCCATGGTGTTTGAGAATTCTCCAGTGGAATGTGTCGTAGGCTAGGGTGCAACTGTCTTTGACACAGGGCAGATAAACCTGGCCCCAGAAGAACCCGCACCTGCTTAGGTTCAACAGCATATAGCCTCCTAAGTACGTCTGCTGAGTGATCCTTGTCAGCACCAACCCCTTTACATATGTGCGTTTGCACTGGGGACAGCCACAACAGAATAGTCCATGCCTGTTCAGGAGCGTAACCATCCTAGTGAACAGTCTATGTCATCTATTATCCATTCCTTGTCCGTGTGCAACGCAGCTGCTTTGGGCCTGCTCACACAATGCAGTCACTTTGCAGGTTTGTGAACAGCCAAGCAGCAAAGTGGCAGTTCAGGGCGGGGCAGATAGACCAGGCAGAAAAGACTGCTGCCATGTTCACCAAGGATGGCGATCAAGCCAANCAGAAGTCACACTCATAGGCAGCCCGCTTACTCATGAGTTCTGGCTCAGAAGGAACAAGGGAACCTACGGAGCAGCCATCAGTGCCAAAAAGGGTTCCTTCCCGGGTCCCCAAACCCCCATTAAGAATCTTTACAGGTCCGTCGTGTTCTTTTTCTTGTGTCGCCTGTTGCTGCTGGTCAACATGATCACGAGAGTACATAGCCATCAGTGCCCAAAAGGGCTCCTGCCTTGGTCTTCAAACCCCAATTAAGAATGTTTACAGGTCAGAATATTCCCTGATGCTGCTGGTTGAAATGACCTCTCAAGAATCTATACAGGCATACTAGCTAGTTAACCATGGCAGTACATAGCCTGCATGCTTCTAACAGCGTTGAACCACTGCAGATCCCAGTTGAGAAATGTTACAGGTCGGTATATTGACTAATGCTACTAGTCAACATGATCATAACAGTACTTAGCCGGCATGCTCCCAGCAGCATTGAACCACCGCAAACCTCTAGTGGAAAGTTTTGCGGGCCGCTAAGTTGACTAATGCTGCTAGTGAACATGATCATGGCATCACGTAGCCTGNAGCGGCTTACAGCTTGCATGATTGCATCCACCTACTACCCGACAATTGACCTGCATGCCACCTGGATTGGGAAGAAGGACCTGTTGCTGCTGCACACAATTAGCACCGGCTGGCAAGTGTGTGATTTATTGTTATTGTTATGCCACTTATGAAAATAGCCTTATTGGCCATGTTCGTTTCCCTGGCAAGACAGGTGCTTGATGCAGGCACATGTTGCAGTTCACCCCTGACAACTATAAGTACCACACTGGCCTGAGAGCTGCCATGAAGCTGCTGCCTGATGCGCAAGGCTCCCTCACAGACAGCCAGCGAGCACAGCTGACTCAGCTATATGATGGCCTGCAGCAACAGTATCCCCGCAGCAGTGCTGCAAAGCGCGTTCCTCTAGATTTCAAGGTATGCGTGAACAGCCAAGCTGTGTGTGGGGTGACTGGAAGCCTGCACTCATGTGCACACATATGTGCAAAGCGCTGCGCAGCTGTTTCCATGTCCTGCTGAGGCCAGCGTTGCTGATGTAGTAGGTTACATTTGAGAGCACGTTTGCATGTCAGGATGACACACTGTGGTCCACTTGCATTGTGTTCCACACATGCTGTGTGTTGCTCAGGTTGGGCAAGATTTTGAGGATGCGGCAGACCTGTATGTGCGGAAGTTCCTGAACAATGGCGTCCCGTCCCTCTTCTCAGACTTGAAGCCACTATACAGGCAGGAGCCTCTCACACTTCAGCACTCCTTGCACAAGACGTGCATGCCTCACTATGCAATGCAAACCCATACCCACCATCATCTGCAAACAAGGCCAGANGTGGATCTGCAAGCAAGAACACGCCACCCATGCATTTTGAGATCTTTCTGCCTAGAAAGCAGAGGTTCGTGTTCAAGATGCGACTCTGTCGTAACCGGGGAATATATTCAGCGCAGAAAATCCACACACCCTAAAGCGACTTATATGTTCTTGTGAAAGACCACAGGGGAATGTTGTATATAGCTCAGCATGGGGTAGCTGCTGGAAATGACCTAAATTCCATTTGACAGTGACAAGGTGGATATGGAAGCGAGCAGCTGTCGGCACTAGCAGTAACATGTAAGTACTGGTGCATCAAAGGCCATTGGTCTGCAGCATGATCCTACAGTGTGGCAGCAGACTGATTTGTGAGTGTGTAAGAGCTCACTCAGAGTCACAACAAGTTCGCTTGATCTTCTTATGAGGGTTAAAACAGGATCATGACAGGTTCCTATGCACCTGTGATAGNGTGTCCAGTTGGACTATGGACACTGCAGGGACAGAGAGCAGCACAGTGTTGCTTACTATGACATGTTTGGTACAATAAAGGTACCAGCAGCGCTGAAAAAAAGCATGCATGCCCAGCAGCAGNCTGAACTCACCTGCAGGCTCAAGCAGCAGGCATACTCCAAGAGCTGCAAGCACAGCGTGAAAGGCTGAGCCATGCTCAAGGCACTGTCCAGACAGCAAATTCTAATCTGGACAAGTCAAACAAGATTCTCAAACGAATGTCATCTTGGATTCCTTGGCAGTAGCTGCCCATTTGGTGCACCCCAATGCGCCCAGCATGCACTCCAGCCCTGATGTGTTGTCCTGTGCTGCTTAGGAGTTGGGAGTGAGTATACTCCAAGATCTGCACCGGCAGCGTGAGACAATCACACATGCCCGGGATACACTTCATGGCGCTGATGACAACATCGCAAAGGCTAGGCGCGTGCTGGCCAGCATGTCTAGGAGGATCATGACCAATAAGCTGATCATGTGGGGCATCTGTCTGCTATTGGTCGGGTCGATTTGCTTAGTGTTGTACTATAAGATCATCAAATAGGCCATCTGTTGCCACATTCAACTTGAGCTGCAACAACAATGCATCCTGCAAGTTGTACTGTGTCAGTGTTGTGGCAATGTAGGCTTTGCGTCTATGGTTGAGAATGTTCTGGCAGTGCTTTGTCCCAGCAAAACTGCAAACGGCAATGTTGTGTACTATTTCGTTGTATGTTGATGGAAGTCGCATGTGTTTGTATCGTTGGTTTGACCATGTGTTGACAAATCGGAGCACAAGCATGCCAGGAGGTGAGCAGGCAGTACGTATACAGAGCAATTTTGCATGTGTCCTTATGCTCGTTTGATGCAGTTAGGCATATTTATAGGACTGGTCGTTGGGCTAATCGTGCCTTCGAGTCAGATGTAACTCGGTCACGACATTAAAATTTGCATGGTCTCAACAATGCAGCGTTTCCTTTGCTTGCTTCGACATCAACATCTGGACTCTTCAGCACTACGAGTTTCATGAATCAAAGATGGTCACATGAGAATTCGAGATCAATTTGGACGCAATGAATGCTGCGAATCCAGCTTGCCTGGGAGACATGTGTGTTGTTGGTTCGTTATGCACACCCCAACTTGCAACAGATATAGGCCGCCTGCAGCAGCTGTGTCTAATGCCTACCAACGACAGTGCACTTTATGCTGTNGATCAAGCATGCTCAGGCTGCAACCCATATTGACTGACATATGGTCATGCCAAAACTCCATTCTTGTTTTGAGCCAGCAACGTATGCGTGACTCTGTGTAGCTCTGCACGACAGTTGCAAAAGGCATGCATGAGCTCATGATGTCTACAGTCATACTTTGTCCTAGTGCTCGCCCCTGCTGGAATCAAGCTACACATTTGCACAGACAGCGGAAGGTGTCATATGACTGCCTTGCTGGTGTTTGAACACGAGTGCATCAATTGGCAGTGCTCTGCAGGAGGCAAAAGGAGGTTTTCCAGCTGTGACATGACGGAGCCAAACCTGATGAAGCTTGACAACAGTTTGACACTCTTTCTCTTCTGATTCAAGCGGAACAATGTCAGCAGCATGTCGGCATTGGTAGGGGCATCTTTGAAAACTCGCTGCCAGCCCTCTGTGACCATTGCCTGTACTCTTAGATATATGTGTACACGAGTCTGGTCTGCCAGTTCTGTCAGCTTGCTGAATAAGTCGACCAGCACGCTGACAACCAAAGCAGCGACTAGCCACTTGAGAATGAAGGGTAAGACAAAGCAGTAAATATCCTGCAGCCATAGCAGTGTTGTCATATTGACTGACTGAAACAGCATGCTGGCAGTTGCTCCTAGACAATGCAAGCTTGGTCTTCTATAACATGCTCCTGTGGTCTCAAAACACGCCTCATGACATGCACCTGTGAAGGCACTCTTAGACATACAAGTTGTGCTCAATACTCTCAAAGATNTGAGCAACAGCACACAGAACAAGACTACCGATACTCACTCCTATCCTACCAAATGTCACAAACCGTCACGCATGCTGCTTGCCATACTGCCATGGTGACTGATCAGCTCATGAGCCTATGACTGACTAGTCTGCTTCTCCTCAGATTGAGGCAGTGATCCGGCAGGTGATTGTTGCTGTCNGCCTGTGTCATCATGTATGCGACTGCCATAGCCGCAATCGTGGGCAGAACCCTCAGCTTTGATGTGCCATACGCATTCCTCTGTGTAAGTTCTGTCCTGTACTGGTTGCAAGATGTATCACCCTACTGTTGTGAGATGCCCAACACGCACAGTGACATATTAAGTCTTGCCGGTGTTGCTTGCAACATGGAACCTCTGTCAGCACTTGCCTACCTGTGCATGTTTTGTGGACCAGCAGCAGCGCTGAGCATTCAACACAGACCATGCACTTCTGAGAGGTGTTAGACTGTGCAACTCATGTCAAGTGTTAGCCTGTGGTTGCACCAAGAGGCACAGGGCCGCTTATGACCATCATGAGCTTACTGGGTCATGCTGGCAGGCACTGCATGTTCACACATAGTGTAGAATCACATTCAGTGGGCAACATGTATGTACAACACAACAGTGCTCACTTCTCACCTGCTGCACCAAGTACTGGTGNTGTGTGTGTGTGTGTGTGTGTATGTCACAAGTAAAAATACTTGAGGTAGTTAGTCTGCAGACGTTTCTGCACCGCACTGGGTNTGACCATGCCACAAGTGACTCAGGAGATGTTTGAGGAGCAGCGGCTTGCCTTTGGCTACTACTTGAAGCCTGAAGCAGCGCCAGAAGAGCGGGTGTATCAGGAGCTGCCTTCCACTGCACCTNTGCCTTGCATGTCACAGACCGTCTTGAAGCAAGGTGTTCGTGATGTGGCTGATCTGGCTTGCAGTGCGAGGAATCTGCCTGCATCTGTGACCACTCACTCACTGTGATTCCTGCCCTTGATGTAGGGTTCAGTTGCATGTCATGAACCCCAAGAGCATCACCATGGGTCAGCTGTATGGCCAATTTGACCCTGTCAGCCACGAGTGGAAGGATGGGGTGCTAGCCAAGATCTTCAGGGAATGCGCCACAGACCCGTCTCCTGACCGGAAGTGGGTCATCTTTGATGGCCCTGTGGATGCTGTCTGGGTGGAAAACCTCAACACTGTGAGCCACTGCATACGCTGTGCTGGTTCCTTCCAATTTCCTCCTCTTTTGCTCACTGCCAACCAATTGTTATCCTGTAGTCCCGTACGTTAGGCCCCTCACAATGGTCAGTCGCTGATGAAATCGGCATGACTGCTTGCTGAGCAATTTGTGTAAGGCCACACAAAGTCTAGAGCACACAAAAAATGCCCAGTCATCAAGCACAATGACACATCAGNTACGGCACCATGGAGCAGCGCATGCAGCACACCCTGGAGGTCCTGCTGGCCCGCCTCCCCTTCTGGCTCCAGGTCCACCCCACTCCTGTGCCGCACAGTTATTTTTGCTAGCATGATAGCTCAAGTATGGGGCATGACAGGCCCTGTAGGGGATGGTGCTCGAGAGCAACAAGAGCGACCCTCCAATGCAATGAAANCAGCGATCTCTGGCCCTCCGCTGCCAACGTTTCGACTATCAGCACGAAAGGAGCTTTCTCTCTGCATATGGAAAAGCCACTGCTGAACTGACTGGTCAGCTCCAACAATATTGCCAAGCAACCTGTGGCAGCCGTGAGCATTCCACGCTCGACATACAGTAGTGCATATGTCGAACAAGTGCTGCGGCGTCATGCAAAATTAAAGCACATGAACACATCAGTTCACTGACAAGGGCTTCACTAACAGGGAAGGTCATGTGGTCCTGACAGANGACACAGCGGAGAATGAGCAGTACGAGCTGAGTGAGCTTCTGATGTACAAAGCCATGGTCTTACGGGAAGGAGGCCATCAATTGAAAGCCCTTGAGCTGTTGCAAAGCCAGAAGGTAATGACACCATTCCTGCACCCAGACCCTCAAATTTAGCCAGCGATCAGCAGTACTCACATCACTGAAAGCACCTCAGTCGCTGTACAGCAACAAGAACTTTTTCTGACACTCATGGAGTTTCGTGCTGTTGCGCTGAATCAGTATGCCTGCCTCACCATCAGCAGGTCCGTGACATTTGCTGTGGTCATTTGTGTACTCAGCTTGCACTTTGCTGACTGGCAAGAGNAGCACAGCAATGGATATGACATTTGTTGGCATGCATTGCTGTACTCTCCGGCTCCAGGCAGGATTTGGCATTTCTGGCATGCATTTCTGCCTGCTGCACACGCGTTGCAGGCCCTACGAAACAAGTACTGTGTGTTATAGCAGCATACTGCACTTGCAAGCAGTAAGTCATCACTGCAGAACATCACTTGAACTGTTGAAGGCATCAGCAGTTGTGGCAACTATACTGTATAAGTTGGTGTACATGCATACCTTACTGTGCTGTTGAGCATTGCTTCCCAGTCAACTTGATATGCAGGCGAGACCCTCCATTGGCATGTCCTGTATCAGCAGATTGCTTAGCTTTGCACAAAGCATGTGACAATGTAGCAGGAACACCTGGTAATTTGCAATTTCAGGGGCTTTGTATTCAAGCTTGCAACATGATGCTGGGCTCAAACCTGGTATTGCTGAGCTTGCATGAATTGTGCAACATGTATGTGTGAGGGCAACATCATGTTCAGCACATGAGCAGCGCAGCTACCTGAGCTTCATGATCTGCCGCATGCTGCAATGCACGACTCACCTTCTGAGGGTTCCTAGGAGCTTGTGGCATGTCGCTTGACATTTCAGCTTTGAACAGCTGGCAGGGTCTCATTGCAGCAGGATTGTTCAAGGTTGCTATGGGGCTGGTCACATGCCCAGGGGTGTGAACCAAGGGGACCACTGAAGGAAGACCATTCAGGCTGCTGGCTTGCATGCATGCTGAGGGGAGGCTTTCTTGCATGGTGGTCTGGGACAGAGTAGCACTTCTGAAGGCTGCATCAGCTTCTGCAGCAGTCTTAGAGCTCACTGTCTTGCCTGAGTTTACAGCACATGTGCCATTGCTGTTCTGAACAGAATCACGCAGCAGAGGCTGGAGACAGGCCTTTGGGTGGGTGGGGCTGGTGAGGGACGTAGCAATGTCATCGGCATCAGGCTGGGGTGGCATACGGGGCTTGAGGGGCTCNTGTGTTGAGTCAAATGTGCAAGCTTGGCGGCTGGCTAGACACGCACTGCATCTTTTCAAATCAGACATCTGTCACCTTGAGTGTCATCTGGCTTGGGACACACAATCACTTGCTGCCTCAAAGTTCAGTTTACAACCTGTGGCCATGGCATGCATGTTGCTGATGCACAGAATGCATGTATGTCTGCAGGTCGGTCTGATCAGAAGATGCGACCTGCCTGATCGTCCCCCTGGCCAAGTCTCAAATTCGCTTTTCAGATGCACATTGTGATTATCGCTTGAAGCTTGTGTGTGAGCTGAACTGATTTTATGTTGATAGCATTGGCACTTCTTGCACAAAACTTGTGGACTGCACCTCCTGCAAGTGAGCCGGATTACCTTGGAACCATGTAGCTGTGACACATGTGTCCACCCAGACACAGGATAGAAGTCCGGCTTAGTGTCAACCAGGCCCGCTACAGCTTTCTTGGCCCATTGCGGCAATGCAGGCAGGCTGTGCTGCAGATACTCATGCAGCCATTGTGTGTTGCCAGCCCTGCACAGTAACCGTTACAAATTTGTTGCAGTTCAAAACANTGTCCACTTCTGCTTGTCACTGGTCCCATCATCCATTGGCCTGGCACATGAGAGGTTACGTAAAGGCACACGAGAGGACACATAAAGGCAAAAAAAGAAAAAACCAGTGTCACAGAGCTAGACTTCAAGTCTGCGATCATTACAGATGCAGAAGTAGGTCCAGCCTAAGCAGCGACTGTGGCTGCAAGGAAAATTGACATCCTACTGGCAAACTGCACCACACACATACCTGTAGCGGTCTGATGACTGCATTGAAACCATCCTGCCCTCGTCGTCAAACTCAAACACGCCAGAAACCTTGTGAGGGCCATGGCGAAGAGTTGCCTTGGCATGGTGGTCATCAATAGCGCTCCATGTCAGTCTGTGGCTGGGGAGCAGAGCTNAAGCCTGCAGTGACATGCATGTGCACTGGGCTCATGACACCGAACCTTTCAAGCTATGCTCAGCCCCGTGTAGTAGTAACAAATCACTCTGCACAGGGTAAGACTCACACCCACCATATTTAATTTGTCAGCTGAGCTGTTAGTGCAGACCCATTCATGTGCACTCAATGTGACATTTCAGGCACTGTTAGCTGAGTTGCTGACTAAGCTGTTATGACAATAAGCATTGCTGACCGTCCAATTGCGACTTTCTTCCCAGGCTTTTGGTTGTTGCACTGCAATGTTGCTGCATTACAGGGTTGTTGCATCAAGAGTCAACTGCAAACAGTCTGCAGGCCAACATCAAAAGTGATGAGGGGGTTTACCGGCTGTTCCTGGGTGACAGGGTCAGCTCCAAGCACCTTGGGATCTGACGCCCCCTCTGCCTGCAAAATATTCCCCAAATTGAATGACACAAAAGCTGTGGTGGAGTCGTGCAGAACAAGCAATGCCATCTNTAATCATGGCGCAACAGCTGCAGTGTTGCATAGTAGCCCGCTGTCATCATGTAGGGACTGTCAAAATAGTGTTGTTGATCAGTTACAGACTGCACAAGTGCAACATCTTATGCTGTCCAGCATTGCTTGCGGAGCCTTTGGACTATTTGCTCATAACCTTGTTCACAAGGCTTGTTTAATCGGGAAACTTAACAATGTTCACCTGACCCAACATCAACTCCTGGAGCTGATCTGTGCTGATGTATGTACTTGTACATATGTTGGCATCTATGGAAGCAAGCTGCACAAACCACTGTCGCATCACCTGCTTGTACCCAGGTTTGTGATGGGAGGCTCATGATCAGTCATTCACTCTCTGTACCTGCTGACTCAAATTCAGCAGGAAGTGCATGAAAATGCCACTGGTGTAGCACTTTTGCTCACAGGTTTTACACCTTGCATATGGTAGCGCCTGCCTCATCGGGTCCAATCATGTCCAAGGGGTCCTTGTGCACTAATGATAGCTAGCTTCTGGCATGTTTGCAAAAGGGTCTCAGTGTTGTTGATGCAATTTGTGCTGCAGCTGACACAGACCAACCTGCTCTGCATGCTTTGCAGGGAATGGCTGCACATGTCAACATGGTTGGCACTCATCAGCATCGGCTGCTGCTCAGAAGTAAGGGTCCAAGGCAGAAAATCAAATGTGTCAAGAACCCCAGTAACAGCCTATGTGCAGGAAGCTTGGCCTGTTCATTACTTTCAAANGCACTGCTATCACCTTAGTCGCTTCATGAACTTGATCAACGCTTGATCAACATGATATACAGAGCTGGACATATTCCATCTCTCATGTATGTGGTAGGTCCTGATCAGGTAGATCCTGATCAGGTCCTGATCATCATGATGTGTCTGGTGGTAGCAATATTGGCATTTGTCTGCAGCAGCCATTGAAACAGTATACAAAGCGAGTATGGCACTAGCAACAGCAGGAGCGTCTCAAAGATAGAGTAGCAATGCTAGCGCTGACAGTAGTTGGTGCATCAGCAACAATGTTGATCGAGCTGCAGGAGGTGAGTCATGGGAAGATGTGCAAAGTGCAAGCTTGCTCTAACAGGTAACGAGACTTCAGAATCTGTGTGCATGATGTTCCAAATCCTCACTGCGCAACAAGGTGCTNTGGTGTCCTTTTGCATGCTACTTTGTGAGGTTCACCTGCTAAGAGAAGCAGCATCAACACTAGAGAGCAATAGCTGTTTGTAGTGATGGGGTACATGACAAAGGCCATGAAGTAGCCCATGAGGATGCCGCTGAGGTGGCCGATGAAGCTGACTCGTGGCACAATGATGGAGGTGATGACCAGGGCACCAAAGGGCGCCAAGCTCATTGGCAGCTCCAGCACTCCAAAGATGCTGAACTGAGCCATGCCACCTGTATGCCACACTGGACGTCAGCAGCTGCACTTGACAAACACAAGACTGGAGAACACTGTACCCGGCATGCTGCTGCTGCTGCGGTCCAAGAGCAGACTTGCTGATTAGGCAAGCACCGACCTGAGAAACTTGACAAACCTATGGCATAACATTAGTGACGAAGACTGTGTGTGCCTCTCATCTGTGCACACTCACCCGTTGCAGAAATTGCAGCTACAACGTTCTATGTAACCCACAGCACACAAACTGAACGCGTGCACATCGGCAAGGGCAGGCTGCTTGCCGAATGTGAAGCTTGTCTGTATAAAGGAGAGCCAGCAAGAACGGGTCCCAGATGTGAAACCACTCGAGTCACGCAGCAGCTGGGTGTAAGGGTCCCAAGTCACGCAGAAGCTTGACTTGCACAACGTGCAGCGTCTTGCTTCCGGACGGATGGACGTCGGTGTCTACGAAAATGACACTCTTTTTTGACTAGCTGAGAACGAATTTCTTAATGCACAGGGCTTGGCTGCATAAAGGTTGTTGCACATTGCTTGCCCCTTTCGTGACATTTGTAGATAGGAATCAAAATGTGTTACAAAGCCATGCGGTTGTTGGACGCCAGTCTGAAATATCTCAGCAGAAAGTTTCTTTGGTATGGCTGAGCACGTTAGTCATCGAAGCTCAGCTAGTGGACCAGAGCAGCAGTACTCACGAGATTTTATCGAACACAGGAAGGTTCCTGCAATCTTTTGTATGTTCAAGCCAAAACACATAGATCTGGTTTCAGTCTGTAAGTTTTACCCATTGACAAGACGCCCCAGGACCCCCGTTGGCGGATTATACCGTGGCACAACACTGCTTTCTTGCCAGGGGGGGCNAACATGCCAAATGCATGTACACAAGATGCTTGTTGCGTTCCTTAAAGACAAATTGACATGCATAACAGCACCTGGGGGTGGCAGCCACTCACATGCAAGGTGCAGGATGGAAGGCTTGGCTCCTCCTCATTGTTTTGAGCTTGTCGGCACGTCTGCTGTGCAGTGTCAGCTTGTAACTTGTTCCACACCTCCAGCAAAGTCCTGTCCCAATCTGCACCCATCAGAGGCTACACCAGTGCAAAATGCAAGCGCCCCAGGTTAAAGAACCCACTTCAAGCTTGTTGCCATGCATCCCTCAGGTGCCATGTGGCCATTTGAGACAGAAAGCTGGAACTGTGCATTGTNGCTGCCCGTATGTGCAGGTCCATCAGGGCAGGCAGGATGTCCTGCAACATCAGCGTTGCATAGCATGGGGTGTTTGATTTGTCAATCATGTCTGTGGCCAATGTCAACAGGTCAGGGTGACGGAAGCATGCAGCGAGTGGGCACAACGGAAGCAGCGTGGTCTGATTTGGCTCTCCTGTGGTTGGGAGAACAACGACGACTACTTGATGCACACAGCCAAAATTTGAGATCTGATACTTCCAAACTGAATGCTTTGATGCGGCAGAGGCTACAAACTGCAGAGTCTAANCAGCATGGGAAACCTAACGCAGCACGCGAGCTCTCTTGCAAGCTGCCGGTCACTGATCTCGCCAGTCAATAACCTGGACTTTTCTGAGCTTTTGGACATCGCTGTGTGCCGCCACTCCTGCAATCTGTGCTGTCACTGGCACCCTCACATCTTCTGTGCCCTTACCTACATCTACCTTCTAATCTGCACACTCGCTGACTTGTGAGTGTGNTCTCTCTGCAGCGCAACAACCATGCGTGTCATTATGCTGCACACCATGGGTCAGAGCATAGCACAGAGGATGCAGCAAAGCTGTTAGCTCACTGCTTACATATGCCTGACACGGTCCTCTGTCTTGCTTTTGTCATCCTGCTTCTTCTTAAGCCTGCGACTGAGTACCATACAAATCAGTACCAGGCAATTGACCNCAGACGTGTCAGCTTTGCTCCAGATGCACAGCTCGAGACAATGCACCTCTTCATCAAGGTGTGTAAGCAGTTTGACAGCGGCTGTGTGCCATACATACCAACAACGTGCTGTTACAGCAAACTCGTTCTGTTGTTTACTTGTTGTCAGTCAAAGACGGCTTGTACCACAATCTCTTACAGGAGGAGTACCGTCGCACGCCTGAAGGCAGGCCCACAAGGGCAAGCCCAGTCCAGGAACGCACTGACGAGTTCTCACCAGGACTCCAGCCCTATGACCCCAACATCTGGGGTCCCCCAGCGACGCTGGACCCCCTCAGTCCTACCACAGACCTCATCAGCGCAGCAGGCAGCCCTGGCAGCACCATGGACATAACTAACAAGACTGCAGGTGCCCCACACTTCTCCTTCCCTCAGGCAGAAGAGGAAAGCCCAAACGTGTTGCCCCGAATCATGGGTGACATCACAGCTGGGCTGCCCTCCATTGCACAGCTGGCAGCTGACATGGCAACTGATGAGATCAACTGGGAGCAGCCGGCAAAGCATCAGTCAGGAAACATCACGCAGGGTGTGCCTGCCTTGTCAACCTTGCTGGAGGAAGATGAGCAGAACACTAGCCGTGAGTTTGGAGATGAGAACATGTCAGTTAACATGGAGCTCACTTCCAATGAAGGTATGCTGACTCTACCTGACTTGGCCTGCCAGACATGCATCAACCTACCCAAACAACAATTCTTTGCTGGTTGGAAAGTCATTGCTGGCACAGCAGCACACGGGCCCAATCAGCTTGGTGATTAGCATTGAGTATATGACTGAAGTTGCATGACTAGTCGCACTGCCTATGCTGCTACCTACCCATGCATGGCGTGTCAATGTCTAGCACGAGTTGCACAGCTCTGAGTGTCCTGGCACCAGGGATGTGTGCGCATGCAATGTGATGCTGAGTACATACTGGCAAAGCTGGGGCTTAGCAGTGTCGTTTGTCAGCAGCAAACAAGCGTCACTTGACAGCAGTCTGGCCTGCTTCAGGCACCAGACAGTTCACNGGCGGTGTTTGACAAGAAGAAGGGCAAGATTGACAGCTCCCGCCTGGCCTTCCATTCCGACCAGGGCGCCACCGACATCATTNGACAGCGTCAAGCTCTTGCCTGCAACAGGCATTCACAAAAGGTTCAATGCAAATACCATTCGGCAGTCAACTGAATTTGGTGTCTCAACAACCATTAAGTCATAGCTCACCTGGCTGCAGTGACCTGCTGAGGCGTTATGGACAGCACAAGCCTCAAGGGTTGAAGCTCATCCTTGGCAATGTCCTTGTTTGTGACTGGGAAGGTATAGAACCAGCTGCAGTGCTTGTGATAGAACTCATCTTCAGGCCTAGCATACACGATAACAGGTGTTCCAGCATCCTGCACAATTACATTCAATGATTGATGCTGCCTTAGCATATGTACGTCACATGCTGTGCGTTCTATGGCATCAGCAAGAATCCAGTAGTAATTCCAATTCCTGGCCATGGGGACCGCTTGCATGTATCAGTGCAAGCAACCCTTGCACTCATGATGTACAATCAGCAAGCCAGTTGAACTTACCGCCTTTTGCTTTTTCTTGGCAGGCGCAGGAGCAGAAGGATCTGTGTAGACCCTGGTGACAAGGATGTATTGAGCAAGTCTGAAGCTATCCTGCAAAGCCTGCAGCTCAGAAGCATGTCAGTACATGGGCAGCATCAGCAGGGGCATAGGTGGCTTCACCATGCACACGGAAAAATGCACAGCACAGCACAGCCATGCCTGAGTAGGTTCATCTTCCACCGCCCAGCTAATTTCATCAAATAGGGCTTGATTTAGTGGTGGTGCCAGCTGAGGTGGGCTATTGACAAGCCTTTCACTGAGCAGTAGGCCAGCTGCTGTGTTGTTCCATGCCTGCACACATCTCATGTGTCAGAATGATACAAGTGTGCTGTGCTCAATGAGCCCGAGTCTTCCCACCTGTTCAAGCTGTGCTGAATGCTGTGCTGATTTGGTCTTGGATTGAAGATAGGCCTTGACTTCCTTTAGACAGGTCAGCGAGCTGTACCGCTTAAGGGGCAGTACTGTCAACAAAGCAATGGGGTCTACGCTGTCTGCAGTCTTTACCACTGTTCCTACTGTTGTCTGCATGGGTGACAAGAAATGGGTTTTGTAAGGACTTGTCACCCCAGTGCACGTAAGCAGGCTCTTTGACTGACGTCCACCTGTTTTATGACAGTATCAACCAGCTGAGAGCAGTCATAAGCTGTGCCATCCAAATATGTTTGTAACAGTGCTCTGAGGCCGTGGAAGTCGATCTCTTGCGGATCGAAAAACTCGAAATCGACGTTGACCTCTTGCTCGGGGTCAGACTCGCTCTCGCTGTCGCTTGCTTCGGAAGCGCCTGAACCGCTGTCACTGTTGGAAGGGTTCGAGCTGTCGTCGTCAGAGGTGTCGGACTCTTCCTCATGCGTTTCTAACTCTTGCGCTTTGCGTTTCATTGCGTTAGATATAGGTCTGTCCGTACTTGTTTGTGTACAACGCCGCTCCGACACTGTCGCAAACGAAACGCAACACTTTAACGCCTGCCACGCCAAACAAATGAGGATCTCGCTACGCAAACAAATGAGGCAAACATGTGCAGTCATGCGTGATGGTTTGAAACCAGACCAGCCAGTGTACTGGGTAACGTACAGGGCATGCAGCAGATGATGTGTGCGCAAGCGTGGTGACATACTTGAAGGACCTGGTGTTACCAACTGTAGAGCAACAATAACAACATAGTTGTGCATGCATGGTGCACATTTCTACTGTGGCTGCTGATCTAAACGACTTGCAGCATTCACAGGGACTACAAGCTGAGCAGAAGCTGACACAAACATTATTGCGCCTCTACAGCAGCATCTACACCTGCAAAAGTTTCGCACCAACAAGATTGACGGGCGAAGGCAAACAACAAAAGGATGCAAACAAGCATACTGATGCATCACAGGCTTGTGAGGCTCGCACATGTACAGGACCCCGATTGACCAGCTATACATTCAGACCCCTACTAGGCGGTCTGCGCCCAGCAGACAGCAACCCCCGCGCTGATGGAAAAGCCATTTTCTCCGCTTTTGCTTTGTCTACATCAAGCCTAGCCACCTGATCTGTCAGGGACCCTATGTTATTTGGATCAGACCCTCTGCTTGAACCCCTACTAGAGTGCCTTGAGCTGCGCGGTCGAGGTATCAAACTGAGGGGTCTTTTATTTGCACTGTCAGTCGGTCTCCTAGAGGAAGCAGGGCTTGCATTTGCTACACTGCTTGCAAGACTGCTTGCTCTGCTGGGCTTGTATGTCAAGTATGCGTTCTGCTGCTGTACCCTGGCTGCATCTTGGTCTGGCTGTGCAGTGCTGGCAGCTTTGCCTGAGGCTTGTCTCTCTTGCTGCTGTTGGGCTCTCACAGCATTGCCGGCCAGCTGCAAGTGCTCAATCTCCCAGCACTGCTGCATGTCATCCCAGCTGCAATGCTGCATGATGCGCTGCTGGTGGTGCGGGGGGATGTAGGATGCTATCAACAGGTCTTTGAGCTTGATCTGTCTGGTCAGGATGTAGATGTCCTGCAGCAGATCTTCCCGCTCTCGCTGGAAGCTGCCCTGCAGGTCTGCTGCCTCTGCTCGTTTGCCCTGGAAGCTGCTTTGCAGCTTCTGCAGCTTGCGCTGCTTTTGCTCGACTTCCTCCTGTAACATGCGACAGTGCTTCATACGTGGACTACTTGGGGCATGCATGCCTTACACTGAACAAGATGGCACACCCCCGTTGATGCAACTTACAGGTAGGTGCTTGTGGCATTCTGCACTTGCCAAAGCTGCACAAGACCACAAACAATGTAAAATTAATGCTCAGTCAATGCCGAATTGCAGGTTTCAGTAGCAGCTCAATAGGGTCATACATTGCAACCAATGTCAAGTACAGGATGTTTGCAGGCACGCAAGCTGTGCAGCCCTTTCAGAACACCACTGAAGAAGAGCACCCAGGATGTTGCATCAACTTTGGCTGCTTGACTCGCCCATGGCGATTGCAGCAACTGTGTTTTTACAGCGGAAACGTGAGCTGTCTACCTGGATGCTGTTGTACTGTTCTTCAATGTGCATGTTGGCCTGCTCCAGCTCGGCAATGCGGGATGCAGCTGCTGCCTCGGCTGCTTTCTCAGCCTGCAAGGCAGCTTCCTGGGCAGCTGTCTCCGCTGTCAGCTTGTCCACCACTTCCAGCAGGTTCTGACCCCCGTCCAGCACCTGCACAGCCAAACCTTACATGCAACAACTGGCTTTGGCAGCAGGCAGATGTCTCCACAACAGAGCACTGATGTATTGGCAAAGATGTGTAAGTACAGTGTCAGAAATACATCCTACTGGATGGTCAAGCTGCTTCTGGGCACTTCCAGTTGGAACCAGTGCCCCCTTATGTGCTAGTTTTGAGGCTATAGAACCACAGGGTGCACATCGTGTCCTAACTTAAGCGGAGTTTCACCTTGATTCTGAGAGCACAAGATGGGGTACGACCTCAAAGCTAGAGCTGCTATCAGCGAGGAGCTATCAGGCAGCTTTACGGGAGTGACATTGGTCTGCAGGATGTCTGTGCACCTTTCTGAGGCTGAGTCACGCAGTTGTAGTGAAACAAAATTGCAAGCCGTCCTGGCTTGACGGTGAGCTTGATACTGTCACCGGTGACAATGAGCTGCATCGGTGTCACAAAGCCCAACTAAAACGACAGCAGCTACGCTGATTTGAGCTGTACACGTTGACCTTCAATGTCATAGCATCAACCTCTGGCCTACGAGCCTCCATTTTTGTGACATGTCTTCCATTGCCTCAGTCAGGGACGCAGCAATACTACTTACATTGTGTCTATCAAGAGCAATATTGGCTGGCAGCTCGGCATTCCAGGTAGGCAAGACAGTGAAGGCTGAGGCACAGCATAGCATGAGCCAGGAATTACCTTTTCTTCCATGGCAGTGATTTTGGCTTGCAGGGCCTCAGCTTCCTGGCGCTGAGCAGCCACCTGCTGGGCATACTGTGCCAGCTCAGCCTCCTGCTGCTGCAGCGCCTCATGGGCTCTCTGCCTCTCCTCTTCACCTGCGCGTCAAGCCAGCAGTGTCTGTCAATGCCTGAGTAAGGGCTAGGAGAGCGCAGGCTGGTGCATTGCCGCGGTTGTAGCTGCAACTGCTACCAGTGATTGACTGCTTCTGCTGCTGTGCTACAGCAGATGTAGGCCTTTGTCCTTGACTGCAAATCAAGACATTCCCATTAGCATGCATGGAGCTTGACTGGAAGCGTCTGTGTTTGCTGTCAGAGTCAGTGCAGAGGCTGTGGTTCTTTTGCAGGGCAGCATGACATTTCTGCCTGATTTTCTCATTACTGGACTTGACGGAGTCAAGCACAATGGCTTTCATCAGCAAATGGCTACTGCTGACGCTGAAGTGCCCCATCTCCAGCACTGATGCTCCCTGTATGGGTTGAGTACCTGTCCTTCAAGGCCCTCAAGGCAGCAGATGTGCAGCTTGAGTGCGTCACAACCACTTGAGCATGGCTATATACATTGCCTTCTGCTAGCACTTCCACCAATGTCCACCAACATCTTGCAAGCTCATATATAGACCTATCTGGCACACCTGTCACCAGCTGCACACGCCTTGAACTAAGAAGCATGTGTCAGTGCTCAATGAATGCTGCTGTTGCAGTCCAAGCAGGGACTTGCAGGCAGCAGACCTGCAGCTTTTTGGGCCAGGAGAGCCTCCAGCTGGGTGTGGGCATGAGCCTCAGCCTGGGCGCGGGCCTGGGCGAGGGCCTGTGCATTGGCAGCCTTCCTCATGCGCTGTGCCAGCTCCTGCCTCAAGCTCTCCCGCACTGCTGCCACCGTCTCAGGCGCCGCATCCTTTTCTACCACCTGCATGGCGCCCGCAATCCGTGAGTCAAAGTTGGCGTTTCATAGACATAACACCTTGATGGCTGGGCCTCCTTTGTCACTTTTCAAACTGCTGCTACTGCCCCGGCGTTACTCTCCACCAATTATGCATTAGTGATATATACTGCAGTTGTGGTAAGCAAGACGCCATCCTGTGTTGTCAGCAGCGCAGCAGTTACACACACAAAATACTTGGCTCCACTACCTTGCAATGGACAACCTCCTCTTGTGTGCTACAGCAACAGTCTGCAGCTGCTCCGCAGCGTCTCTGGGCATTGTACTTGCAGTACTTGCAGGATACAGTGCACAATCCCTGCATTTGATACGCAATACAGCAATCACATGCAGCTTTTTAGTGTCTTGTGACAAAACTACAATATTGTGCGAGACCCCTTGTGCACTGAGCAGGGCCCTTCCTGCTAGTTGCTCTGTGTCAAGGTTTACACAGAGCTGCCCTCAGCACAGAGACTAGGTCAGTAACTGCTGTTGGCACAGCATCTTGCTGCCACTGCCACGCAGCTGGTCCATGGTCGGCAAGGGGACATGGCAAAATGGGTTACAGGGCAGGGTCCAGCAACCATCTGCATGGGTGACCTGCACCATGCACATTACCCAGAGTGTGCTGGAGTGCTGCTGTCCTGAGTGCAAGTGTTGCATTAATGCGAAGTCATGCGTTGCTGACGTGGACAAGCTCGGGCTAACCCTGACTTCTCTGTACGAAAGGCCTATATGGGTTAGTGTTTTCATTCGTGGTTTGCTGACTGTGGATGCATGGCATACCTGCTCAACAATGCGAGGTGCTGGAGCACGCTCCTTGCTTTGTAGCTGTGCCTTGAGGCGTTCAATCTCCCCCTGGAACTCCCGCAGCATGGCATCTTTAGGATCCTCATTTATGTGAGGTTTGTTGGCGATGTTCTTTGCCCTGTTGGCATAGCGCAGTGTGCTCAGGGTCTCCTCGTAGTTGTAGCCTGCTGGGCCAATATTGGCAACCATCACTGTCTTTGTGTTGCCTCCAAGGGAGTCCTGCAGCAGTCATACTATAATCAATGCATGATGGTTAACAATTCACAGTTGGGGATAAGCTATGCAGTGCTGTGTGTACTACTTCGGCACCCTGATGTAGTTGGCAGCTGCTGTGTCGGCGACTATTGGACCTTGGTGTTTGCGACCAGGAAAACTGTGAGCTGACAAAAGAATCCAAACCTGTGGTGGGTAATGCATGGCTGCTGGATGAGCAACGAGCATGCCTGTGCACTGCAGGGGGTTGCTGTGCATGTATCGCATTTGCATCTGAGTGTGGTACAGCTGGCGCCTGTGTTGTTGACCAGCACTATGCCATGTGGCGCTACAGACATGTCTTGCAGACATATTCTGGTCACCCGCACACTGCAGCTGCGTGGAGCAAGATGCCTGCTGATGTTGGGCAGCGTGGTCAGCAGCCTTTGTTGGTCAGACAATTTTTGGTCAGCAGATCATGACTGCTACATCGGCAAGTCACTACAAGATCAACGACAATGGCAAAAGGCTACATTGTAGGCTCTGCGAACAATGTACACCGCAGCTATATGTGCTGTCCTGCTAAAGTTGGTAGAGCTGAGCAATGACGTGGCAGCAGCTGCACGGCACGGCTCCAGTGCTTTGCATGCTGCTGGAGGCTGTGCTGTGCTGTGCTGCTGCCTTGGTGTGCTGTGGCTTGCTGTATGATGCACTGCTTCACTTGGCTGACTTGCTCGAGGTTATGGGATGCTGTGTCCTGTGCACACTTGACCTGCTGGTAGAGTCAGTAATGCTAATCTTTGGTCTTTGAAGTCACAGCTGGGGGCGAAACTGCCGGCTCCTTGTGTGACTACTGCCGCGTATGCCACAGAATATGCATGCTGCCTTGAAAACACCTCAGCTGACCACGCATTGAGCGATGCTGTGGCTGTGACTCAACAAACTGAACTTTGTGCCATGCCTGATCATCCTGCACAGGCTTAGGCTCTGACACTGTTCTGACGCTGTTGCAAATTGTCCACTGCTACTGTCGATATGGTGTAAAGTTGACGTAACACATTGCAAGCCTGCTCAGCTGCAGACATCTGCTGGATGATACCACCAGTGAGCTAGCTGCAGGCCAACAAAGCTGAGTATCAAGTAGAGCAAGTCTGCTGACAGCCCAGCCGTCACATGCATGCATAAGAGCTGGACTCTGTTGAGCTTGCTGTTACGTGGCCTCTGGCATGCTGTGCTGATACTGCAAGTCCTGAGCTGGAAGAGCACATGTGTCACTCACACAAGACATGAGCCAAAAGCTGGTTGTATTGTGAACAGCTTCACACCTCGCCTTCTCAGTGTGTTGTTATACTGAATCCTGTGGAGCTTGGCAGAGTTGAGCTATACCGGGCCTGTGGTCCAGCATACCACTGACGGTGTGAACGCCAACAGATTACGCATACTGAGCAACCAGCATGCTCTCTGAGTCAGTGATGCAGAATTGGGCTCCAGTGAATTCACAAACGGCAGCTGACCATTTACAGAAGCACATGCTATCATATTAATTACAAATCTTATGCAACTTGCAGACACAGCATGCACATAAGTGTATGACTGGTCATAAGCAGTGCACACATCACCTTGTGTTTGTGACATTGTGCAGAGGCAAGCGGAGCGTCACCTGCAGCAATCTTGTGAGCTTGGAGTCGCGGTATGGAATGTGACCACCTGGTCTACCGTCCACTAAAGCACTGATCACATTTCCCAAGGCGCTCAAGGACAGATTGATCTTGGTGGCCTCCTTGAGCCTGTCCCCAGTTGCACCTGTGTCAAACGCACAGTGAACGCACAGGAAAGGCTGCAGTGTGGTCACAGCACAGCTGTCAGCAATGCTTCTGGCATTACTTGGGACTACATGATTCAATCAACTCTGCTTGATTCTGTCCCCTTGCAACCCTGAGGAAGTCACCAGCTGAGTCTTAACAACCACAACTAGCTGCAAGTTCGACCGTGCGTAGACACATGCAGGCTGAGCAGGTCACAATGGGATGTAAGAATTTATAGTGGGGACCATGTTGTGCAATGGAGACAGAAAAGCCCATGTAGTAACTTGCAGTTTCTGCGTGAGGCAGCTGTTCCAGCATCTCTGACTATGGTCTCAAGT
The DNA here is from genome assembly GCA_000818905.1 of Trebouxia gelatinosa. Lineage (NCBI taxonomy): Eukaryota > Viridiplantae > Chlorophyta > Trebouxiophyceae > Trebouxiales > Trebouxiaceae > Trebouxia > Trebouxia gelatinosa. The sequence goes on along the minus strand of KN805368.1, from coordinate 7,467,026 downwards.
ACAGAGTATTTGAGCTGCAGACATTGCTCAAGTGCAACAGAAAGCATGCATACACCTCAACATGTTGCAAGTGCAGCATGCAAGGACTACGCAGTGGACAAAATCTCTGTGTGTCAAGTAACACATGCATCCTGGCAGCGCAATACAGGTTTGCCAGCAGACAGATGCTGCATCAAAGTGCAATGCTTGCTTGCATGCCCTTTGCTGCCAGCTCCATGCTCTCTCAGCTTCATGTTTGCTGGTACCTGTCTTGCTCTGCCTTTCACTACCAGCCAGATCAACCAGATTCAGCTTGCCCACTCGGACTGTGTTGTTGCCGATGCCAGGGGCGCCGTCAGCATCTGCACTGCCATCTGCCTTGTCTGCAGTCTCAATGGTGATTGTGAACACTGAGTGGGAGCGTGAGGAGTCCTGGTTCATCCATGTTGATGCAACACTGCGGTTCTTGCGCCNCTGCCTCGGCTGCTTTCTCAGCCTGCAAGGCAGCTTCCTGGGCAGCTGTCTCCGCTGTCAGCTTGTCCACCACTTCCAGCAGGTTCTGACCCCCNACATAGTTGTGCATGCATGGTGCACATTTCTACTGTGGCTGCTGATCTAAACGACTTGCAGCATTCACAGGGACTACAAGCTGAGCAGAAGCTGACACAAACATTATTGCGCCTCTACAGCAGCATCTACACCTGCAAAAGTTTCGCACCAACAAGATTGACGGGCGAAGGCAAACAACAAAAGGATGCAAACAAGCATACTGATGCATCACAGGCTTGTGAGGCTCGCACATGTACAGGACCCCGATTGACCAGCTATACATTCAGACCCCTACTAGGCGGTCTGCGCCCAGCAGACAGCAACCCCCGCGCTGATGGAAAAGCCATTTTCTCCGCTTTTGCTTTGTCTACATCAAGCCTAGCCACCTGATCTGTCAGGGACCCTATGTTATTTGGATCAGACCCTCTGCTTGAACCCCTACTAGAGTGCCTTGAGCTGCGCGGTCGAGGTATCAAACTGAGGGGTCTTTTATTTGCACTGTCAGTCGGTCTCCTAGAGGAAGCAGGGCTTGCATTTGCTACACTGCTTGCAAGACTGCTTGCTCTGCTGGGCTTGTATGTCAAGTATGCGTTCTGCTGCTGTACCCTGGCTGCATCTTGGTCTGGCNGCAAGCTAGGGTCTGCATCTTCTTCGTCAGCCCCTTCCCCAATGTCTTCACCTGGCACCACCTGCAAGTTGACACCCTTCAATGTACAGGCACAAACAAAACCTACATGCTTTGTCTGGTCCACCACTGTTGTGCAAGGCTCNGTTGTGTGGGTCTATTATTGAGTGCTCACTGACAGTAGAGCAATTGGCAGATCCATCCTTGCCCAGCTAAGTGGCTACTTGGCCTCAGACTCTGCTGTAGAATCAGAGGCATTGCAACGCTTCAGGACTGACTCATTGATGCAGTACTGAAACTAGCAGCGCTCATTGCTGAGCCAGAGCATGCGCAGGTGGCGATGCAATGGACGCAGCCACTATAGCATCTTACGAATGTTAAGACCAGCAATGCGTTTGTTTGTACCTGTGCAGCTTGGCCTTCCTTGCAGCTGCAGCCTGGCGTACTTCATCTTGCAGCAAGCTAGGGTCTGCATCTTCTTCGTCATCAGATGTGGCATAGCCTTGAGAGGGTGTGTCCTGCAACAGGATGCTGAGTCAGCAGCTGCATTGTATGCAGTCACCAGTGAGATCCAGTGCAATGCATCAATGCGAGAACGCATGGCCTGCAGTCGTAGGAACATGCTGCTGCCAATGCTTGCTCGACTAAAACATTGTCCATTGGGTGCAAGGCATGCAATGTCATATGTACAACTTGCCGACCGCATAAATTTGCTGTGGGCCTAGGGGCAGTTTGCACATGCTTGTTGCATGTCATCTACATGTGACACATGGGGGCTGTGAGGAGTGTGACGGGAGACTGCAGCCTACATGTTACTTCTGTCCCCCTGTAGCACCTTCACCAACGGGCAGCAAAGACATGTCGCTACGCCTGCTGCTATGCAGACACAGGAAGTGTAAGTGTATGAAGCACACCCCAGCTACTTATCTTACAGCATGTAAGCCAATGCGCCACCTTACACGTACAGTGTGTGACTGTGTCAAACGCACGCCTACCTCTGGGGACTGAGACAGCAGGGAGTCCANGTATACTAGGGGGACCTGGACAATGCTGCATTGCATTTCCAGCTTGCTGCAATCGTTACCCACCTGCCATAGGGACTGACAAGCAAGTATCACAAATCTCACCTTCACAGACACACTGCCACCATAGCTAGACTGGCCGGGATGCGCTCGTCCCTGAGCTTGCACTTGGCGCCTAACACCTGCAAGGATGCTGCAGGTGTTGCAATTTGAATGTGTGTGTGATGCCACACAGGCACTGTAATCAAACAACTCTAGTCTGTAGAAGCTACAGAGTTTCCTTACACCTAGACTGCACAGCTCATACTGTGATTGCAAGCTGCAGCTAGTGTGGTTCTTCTTCCACGCAAACACATCAAAGTGGGAAAATTACGTAGGGTCCGACGTCACTACAAGAATGCGGTGACACCGAAGGGACGCTGACACCTGTGAGGTGGGTGCAGGTGCTGCGGTTCTACTGTGTGTGGCAGCGCTGTAGCAAAACTCCAGTCACCAGAAGCTACACTGTCGCTGCAGGATGACTGCAGAGCTCACACTGTTGTTGCAAGCTTCAGCTGTCTCCTGACTGACACCTGTGGGGTGGGTGCAGGTGCTGAGGTTCTACTGTGTGTGGGACGACAGGCAGGCCCTGTATGGGGACCNCAGCAGTGCTGCTGATGTCTGTGTTCAGTATGACAGCGCTGATGTCATTGACGTCAGAGAGTGTGACCCAGGCAGCAGCGTCACTGGTCCTTTGTACAGTGGCCTGCACCTTCCTGCCGGGCTTGAGAGTGTCGGCAGTCTCCCCTGTGAATACACACCAATTTGCTTGCTGTACAGGTTGTGCTGTTGTGTCAAGCTTCACACAACAGTGTGACTGAGTTAGGTGGACAGCAGGGTCTTGTGCTCAACTGAGCTGTCAAGAGCAGACTGACAGCTGTCTGTGTGTATGAGTGTCACCTGGTAGGTGATCACAGCTTGCCTTGATGAGTGTTCAGCTAGCATTGCTGCGGGTTGAGGTCTACTATGTTGGCATCAAGTCTCAGTTGTGCAGATGTGCTGACACCATAGGATACAACATGCAACTACTGTAGCTATGACAGCACAGTTGAAAACCGCTCACGAAATCGATATCTGTCTATGTCTGGCTACTGGAGTGCCAGCTGACTGTCTTGATGAGGTGATGCAGAACAAGCCAACTCCACTCTGCTGTGACAAAGCTTGTGTCCTGTGCTTTGTCATCTGGCATAGCAGCCAGCACCTCGCCAGTAGTGCATGACAGGACTGCGGTGCGTTGATGGTCAAGAGATCGTTGTCCCGCACAATTCTCTGGTTGTCCTATGACTGCTGCAAACTGCATTGTCAAGCCACNATCATGCATCATGCATACACACCTCATTGACTGCTAGGCACTTGTTGATGGTGCTGTCTTCCCAAGCAGCATTTTCAAAGCATGCTGCTTCACCCAGCACATCCACTTTGATGCCATGCTGCTGCAGTTCCCGGATGGCATGGCCTCTGCTGTGCGCTAAAGGGTGCCTCATACCAATGACAACTCTGCTAACACCGGCGCCTATAATTGCTTGTAAGCTTGCACTGTCGCCATGACAGTCTCCTGTCTCCATGTTGAGGTAGGCAGTGCTGCCCCTGGCATGACTCCTGGCAGCTGCTACTGCTTGGACTTCTGCTGATGGTGTGCCCTGTTCAACAAAGAATGCGCTACAAGCTAGATACCATGTTGCTTTCCATGCCCAGGCAGGCATGGGCCGCAATGCGCAGCAATGGAGTATGGACGAGGCCAGACAGTGGAGCAATGGCAGGGTTACATATGCTGTGCATCACCTGTGCTGTCAGGTATGACTCCGCTAGCAGCCTGCCATCTGGACTGACAAGCAGGCACCCCGCATTGGGATGTGGCTGAGACAGTCCTGCACTTTTGCTTAGCCCTATCAGAAGATGCTACTAGTGTAAGGCAAGCTATTTGCAGGTTGACGCTATGGCTTACCTGCTGAACTGTCTGCAAGCTCTGCAGCACGGTGCAAGTACTGCAACTCGACGCCTGCAGCAGGCCGGTTCACGCTGAATGCGGCACTAGCAACATGTCAAGCNGACGCACTCTGAGCCAGCAAACAAGGCACCCACAGCGCCAAAGCCCTTTGCATACGTCCTGTGCACACACGCCACAAGTGTCAGCAAATGTTAGCTAAGGATTCAAGGCTGACCCAAGGCAGATGCTGCAAGATGAGTTGCTGCCATGCCTCTGCAAGGCACCACTGCATGAGGTACTCACCAGCTTCGTGATCGTGCTGTCAGCAACATTTGTCGGAAGACCTGCCGTGTCGTCTGTTTCTGTGCTTGTGCATTGGGTGCCAAGTTACCATCTAAGCCAGCCCCCTACCTCAAAGCAACCAATCAGCTGTAATTAGACCAAACAACAAGGCAGATTCTGCTGCTGAGAGATGCAGAAGCCTACCCCAGCATCCATACTGCCCATCACCACGCCAAAGACAAGCCCCAAACCCGAGCCCAGCACACCTGACATCACTGTCCGAACTGCACAGTTGTTCATCATATCTTCTTGCACCATCTGCTCGGCCGTTGGCNTGCTTTGTATGCAGTCACAGCTCATGCCTGTGTTTGCAGGTACTCATATGAGAATGCACCCATTCAGAAAGAGTTGCAAGCTAGGGAAGTAGGAAATGCAGCAGCATTCCTGCTATCCCCTTTGGCATCAGCCATCACAGGCACAACTCTATATGTCGACAACGGCTTGAACTGCATGGGCATGGCAACAGACAGTCAGGCTCTCGTTCGTGCTCAGGAAGCTGCCAAGTAGTTCCCCACGTGATGCTGTTGGTACTCATGTGGGTTTGGCAGCTGACCCCAAGGCGTGATGCTGAAAGATGAAGTATGAGTATGAGCTTTAATGTGACACACCAAAGCCGTCAGCATGAATGCTTTGGGAGTTTGCTTGTGAGGGGTGAGAGTTCAGAGTGCTGTGAGACTGTCAATGTGTGGTAAGGCCAGAAGACACTGGGAGCTGCAGTCCATTTGGCTTCCAGGACGCAGTCGCTGTGACTGTGCAATTTTATCAGGTATTTCGGAGTGGACTGTGCAATATGCTCAACGGCTGGTGCAGTTTGTGAGGCAATCTCTGACTGCCTTCGGCGGATAGGTAGTCGGTCACAATGTCACTGACATGAACCGCGGCGAAACTCGCTGTGACTGCTACTTGATGGCCAATAGCCTCTCCCGAGTCTGACTAAACCATATGCATGTCAGGTCACAAGTACAAGTCAAGAGCTCAGACACGGGCAGAGCATCTCCATGTGGGTGCAGCTTGACATGTACATGACTGCTGTTCTTTGACGGTCTGCTGTGCCATGCAGGTGGTGGCTTACAGCTGCATCCATGCTGCAGGCTCGCCATCCACTGTCTACTCTGCTAATGCAAACGCCACTATAAAGTCATGTCAAGGGCGGTTCTTGAGGGCAAAAAATTATCGCCGGTCAACCTGCCCTGCGCTGCACGCGACGAGGGATATGCACAAGGCTTTTGTAGTCCGCCGTTCGCTATGTTGCGAAGCTTCTTACAGTTCCCCAAGCTTGGTTGCTGACCTGCCGGACCCTGCGACAAGACGCCGTAGCGTTGCGTTTTGTAGCGGCTGATCTAAAGTACTTCAACCAGTGTCCTGCCGAGGTATGAATCAATCGATGCGCTCTTCAGCAGGAGCATGGCGCCGTTGTAACAGGTCACGAACAGGTTGTCTAAGCTTGCAGGACTAGCTACCGGACTTTGGACCACCGGTCTGACATAGACGCCGAAAAGGATGGACTTCGAAGCACAGGAACAAGGGGAGGTCGACGAAATCATGGCCCCTCGCGAAGACTTGCTAGGCTACGATGATGACGAGCTCGCTGAAGATGATGCCGACGTGCACAGTATGCTCCACGATGCACAGGCTCAGCAAGCAGCCGATGAAGAGGAAGGAAATTTCAGGTGTGTCACCAAGACCAGATCCTTGGCAGCTAGCATCAACATCGCTTTGCCGCCGTGGTCTGCATCAGACAAGCTGCAGCAACAGCAATTCCAGCTTGGCAGACACAGCACACGGGACTGCAGCAAGCGCCTTCAATCAGCCTGATGAGCACCTGCTGCAACATCTCCTTGTTTATCCCAGACATTGCCTTTATCTGCCCACAGTCACAGCAAAATCCGTCTTAGGCCATGCACATCAGACGTGGATGGTGTGCGTCCTCCCAGCTCACTAACCTGGTTATTGCTAACCACACTGAGGCTAGCCGCATGCCACAGGACTGATGCCATTTGCACCACAGTCGTCTTTGCAGCACAGCTCACAGCCTTAGCACTTACACCTACTGCTTTACTTTCATGCACCTCACACTGTGGCAGCTCGCTTGGCTGCTCCCAGACACCAGTTACATGAGCAGGGATAACATCCTTTAGTCAGCTGCCCACTCATACACACATGCCTTCCAGCAACTGAAGTCACAGGCCATGCTGGAATTGAAGCTCCAGCTGTGGTACACAGATGGCTTGCTTGGGCTGTACATGCCCAACGCAGCGTCTGATGTACTGCGTGCTCGGGCGATTTGCATTGCCTGGGCCAATGCAGCAACAGAGCCTGTGGCAGTTTGAGCACATCTCAAACCCTAAGACCGTTGCTTGGTTCCAGTCAGCAGCACGTCTTGCTGCCTTGCAAGGGGAATGCACACTTCGTGCTCTGGGACAAAGGCAGTGCCTGGTTCCAAACAGCAGCAGCGCTTGTGGCAGTGTTGTTGCAGGTATGCTAGCATCTTCTCAACACTCAGCACCAACTCTGCCTTGACAGGTCCAAGACAGGCCGTGAGTCTGCTAGCAGCGGACGCACCGACAAGCGAGAGAGGGACCGCCCACGTATCTCCTGGCAGGCCTGGGCAAAGCACGCCAAGCCTGGTGACACCCATGAGCAGCATTCAGAGCGGCGCAGACGCAGCCGCAGCCGCAGTCGTGAACCTGAGCGCAGCAGAGACAGGGATCGCAGCAAGCGCGATCATAGCCCTGACAAAAGCAAACCTCTCGATTTCGCTGCCAGACAAGCTGCCAGGGGTGATCGCGACGATAAAGGGACAGGTAAAGCCGACAGGGATGCCGCCCGCAGCAAGCACTCCAGGTCTGACAGCCGAGACGTAAAACCTTCTAGACCTAGCAGGGAGCAGGATGGGGACAGGCACAGGCGTGATGGTGACCGGGACAGGCCTCACGAAAATGGCAGAGCCAGAAGCAGGGACAGACACACAGAACGCAAGTCCCTTGAGCCAGTGCAGTCAGACTTGCCAGGGCCTCCCACAGAAAATGGCACAGCAGCAGCCAATGTCAGGAAAGCTGAACCTTTGTCTCTTGAGGAGCTGTTGCGCAAAAAACAGGAGGAACAAGCAGAACTTGCCAAGGTAAAGTTGGAAGCAGTCCTTGCACATGTATCTGTCCTCTTTTGTAAATCAGCAGCAAGGGCACATCATGCTGACAGCATATGNGCCATCCAGCTTCCTCCAATCAGACACGCTGGTTTCACAAAACGTTTCCTGGGTTGTCTTTAAGTCTTCACCATTGTCACGAGTTCTCGGATGGTGCGTAACTTCATGCTGACTGCGGTGGGTAATCATGGCCAGGTAAACATCCAGGATGCCTTGCTGCTCTGCCTCCTGGAGTATGCTGGCCATGCATTGGTAATCTTGGTCAAGCTGTTGCACATTGTCTAAATGCGTGCTTTTATACCTGCACGTCGATCGAAGTCACCTCAAACGCTAGTCATGTGCACATGNGACAGTCTGCACAGTACTTAGGGGGGCATCTGGCCGAGACCAGCGCATTGCTCAAAGTGGGCATATACAGCAATTTGCGCATACATACTGCTTGTGTATAAGTTGCAAAACACTAAGCAAACGCTTGAATGTTTGCAATGTCAGCCTCACATTGGAGCTGTTGACAATGTATATGTCGTGACAGCATGTTCTGTTTGAAGTACCCCTAGCTTTGTCGAAACATTGACATACCTACTCGTCCTCACCCTGTTCTTGGGCTATATACTATATTCAGGGTTATATACTATATTTAGGGTTTCAGGTTCGAATCAGCAAAGTAAANGATCTCACGTAGTACCTTGCTGTACCCTGGCATCAGTGCAAAATGGGGCATATTGGCCAGTATGTGTACATGCCTATTTTTGCAACTANTAGCACGTCATGGTGTAGCACGTCATGGTATAGCTTGTTGCTGTACGCATGCATTGCAAGTATGCTTCAAGGCTTTGTGGGAGGATCTCTTACAGTTTTTCCGAAGCAGTGTGGAAGCAGTCTTTGTACAACTAATGTGCATGCNAGCAAAGCAACGCAAAGCAAAGCAAAGCGACCGTCCCCGATACCCTTCCTAGCCGCGACAGATCAAAATGTCGTTCACGACGCGTTGTATCTTGCGCGACTCTATTNCTGCACAACCAACCGCCACTTCTGCACCTCCATCATCGTGCGTACTTGAGGGAACAAGCGGCACAGCTCAACACCCACATGCAGCGCAAATCCATAGTAAGCTCTGCATGCTCAGCATTGCTGTTGCTTGATAGCGCTGGAAGCACATGCCCGATGGTGTCAAAGAAAACCTTGAGGTGCGCAACCTTCAAAGAAGCATTTGTGGGCACCATGACTTCCTAAATGAGGGCCTTATGAGCAATTGCTGCAACTCATNAGACTAATCCAACTGCTGCAGCAGCATCAAACTCGCGGATAGCTGTTCCTCTGAAAGCTCTGCATGCCTCCAAGATCAACCTGGTGTCTGCTCCCTCAGCGAGTGCCCACTCAGGGGGGTCCTCACAAGACCTGCTAGGCTCTGCCAACAGCAGTTTTCAAGATGCTCCAGGCCCCCGGCCTGTCAGAAAGCACCGGAGAAGCAGTCTAGGACCTGGCAGATATGATGACGTGCCTTNTGTTGCCAAAGCATGCTTGGCATGGCTGCAAGCTACTCCACCATATGCGTAGCAGGGCATCGTGAGATAAGGGACACACAGCAGGTGCCCACTGGTTTGATCGCCCTGTGCACTACATACACAAATTGTCAGGCGGCTCAAATCGCCACGACCTACCACGACTAGTGGCTCACTACTCTCAGCAACATGTGCAGTCTTGCTAGCAGTGGCCGCCAGGCCCCCAGCACTGGCACATACAAAAAGACCTGTAGGGCAGGGGACTCCTTCAGCAGTGACCATGCCATACGTAGAAGGTGCAGCATGGCCTCAGGCATGGCTTTGGAGCACTATCAGCCGTGTCACATGCAGGAGCAGCACCANTGCTACAGCGACAAACAGCTTTGACGAGTCTAAGGATGGCCTGCCTGGCATATGCAGCAGAAGCTGGCATTCAAGATCATTTCTTGCTCAGGACTGCCACTTTGCAAACTCTTGTCACACTGGACCTGCCACTCAGCAGCCTAGCAACAGCTGCTGGCATCAGCAACCTTGGTAGACTGACCAACTTGCAATCCTTGAGGCTACCAGTTGACAAATATCAAGCGGATGTTGGCGGCATCTCGTTGACTGTGTTCACAGCACTGAGCCAGCTCACATTTCTATCATNGGTACTATTGAGCTGCACAAGCGGCAACACGATCGTGTCGGTATGAGTGCGAGCTTGTCTCACCTGAGTGCGGAGCCCACGCTTTGGACAAAGGCATCTGGCATACGACCAAGCACAACTGGCGGCTTGTCGGCTGTCGCAACTGTCTGGTCCACCTGATAATGCAGTGTTATGCTCTGCAGCAAACACATAGCATCAGCCGGTGCTTCATTCAATGGCAACGCGCCCTTGAATGTTCCTCTGTGTCAAGTCTCAATTCTAGTACACCTCAAATTTCGCCTGATACGCTACAACCTGGCATGGCTGCATGCTGGTGCTTGATCAAGTTTCCACAATTGCAGGCAGCAAGAGCTGCCTGTTGCATCACCCCAAAGCCAGATGGGAATGCAATGGCTTTCTGTTTGCCAGTGCACTCAGCAATCAAGCAAACCTGTCTAGAGGATNTGGATGTCATACTTGCAAAATCACTGCATTTCCAACAGCCAGACAGACTGTTGGACAGATAGGAAAAACTATATGCCTGCAAAGCCCTCAGCTCCTGATCAACAGCAGTGGGAGACAGGCCTCTCAGCATGGACATGGCTTGTGTGAAGTCTTGTGCTGCATGGCCCTGCTGTACAAGCTCTACAAAGCTGCTGCTTGTGGCTTGTCCTGCAAGCAACTCTGTTGCTNAAGCGAGGTCACAATGTTGCATCTGCAGCTGCGTCTCACATAGAGTGCGTATTACACAGAGCAGCTGTTCATGATGAGGGTAGCAAAGGCCAATTGCACACTATTTGGTATCAGCTATTTGGCCAAGTGGGTTGCAATCGTGTTTGTGGCATACTGTGAGAACAAAAAGTGACCAGCCAAAGTGTATGATAAGCGGAGGGATGTCTGAGGATGGTGGNTCATAACTTGCAGCCAAGCTGTATACTTTATAAGCGGTGAATTGCTGAGGGTCACAGCACAGGTGAGCGAGCCATGAACATGTTGCCACCCATGCCACCTTGGACCCTCAGCTTTGCTGTTGTTAGCTTTCATTGGCTGCTTCACAGCTCAACAGGTGCGCACTGTGCCTTGACATGTGACCCTGCGGCNCATGTCGGTGCCAGAGATTGTTGTCTTGCATCCCTCTCTGCCCTCTGGCATTCACCACAACAGACTGGATATGTCAGCTTTTGTCCATGGAGTGGTCCAAAATAGTCACCAGCAGTCATTTGATGCCTCCCTGCAAGATCGTGTTGCTTTCTGAACCTGCTGTGCAATGCAGGCAAGATCAGAGGCTTGCATGGTCATCGCTGGTTGGTGGTGGCCTGTGAGNTCTGATGCGCTGTCTGAGGAGCTGCCTGCCTGACCAGACCTGAGCCTGCGCTGAGCCCGTTCTTCTCTGGAGGGGTTTTCAGGGTGGATGCCTGCAAGCTTGCGCTGAAAGTCAGCCTGCCGTTCATCTTCCCTTTGTCTGGCCAGTAAGCGCTCCTCGCGCTCTCGCTCCTTCCGTACCCGCTCGTCTTCCTTTTGACGTGCAAGCCTGTCTGCTTTCTGCTTGGCTTTCAGCCTGTCTTCCTCCTCCTTCTTGGATGTCAGCTCCTGGAGCAGCGACCAATCCGTGCAACATTGATTGCATTGGTGGCAGCCAAACTGTAGCATTCTCTGGTTCCAATGACAGCAGCACTTGCTGTGGTGTGGTCCAACACAGTGGCAAAAGCTCAAGTACANTGCAAAGAGTGCAGCTTGAATGCTTAGAGCAAAAATTCAGGCGTGATACGTCTGGTGTGCCATCTCTGGGCATGCAGACGCTGCCAGGTGGGGGCTGTAAGACAACGTGAACATGCTGAGGCAGTCTATCCGATGACCAAGCAGCATGTGTTCTGTGCGGCATGCTTTGTCTCTGTCGAACTCACGCCCAGCAGAGGATCCGCATACTGTACGCAGCCGATNGCCAAGGTACAGTCTGCCTCATGTCAGAACGACTGTCTGTGTCCCTAGCAATGCGGTTGCTAGATCAAAATGTTTGTAGACCAAGTCTTGCTTCCAGTCAATCACAGACAATGGTAACCAGATTCCTGATTGCTACATTTTGAGCTCATTATCACAGTGGTCACTAAATTGAGAACCCTGGACCCAATAATCTAGATCTTTCTTTTTGCAACACTGACCTTGATGCATGACATATGTGTTATGTGAACAGGTCACAGCAAAAAATATTCAGCTGTTGGCAGAAACTCTCAGCTGTAACATCGAGGACAGCTTGGTACCAGTCATTGATGTGCCAAGCTGTATTGACCATCACACTGAGCTTTGAGTGTGGGTGATGTGCTCGCACTTGAGTGTCTGCAGTTGGTCAAAATTGCACTGGACACATCTGCTTTGTTTCAGATCCAGCCTGGAATATTCAGTGTGAAGCCTATGGGCTTGACCTGGAAGAGCCATTTTCANCTGCACTAGTTCAAGACATGCTTTGCTGTCACACCATGTGAGAAATTGAAGCTGCATTCATCAAGCCGACTTTTTGCATGGGAATGTGTCATCAAGGATGTATGCACTGGCAGCCTTCCAGCTAGCAGGCTGTGATGAAGCAAAAGCACAGCTTAGCTGAGGGTGTCAGAAAGGCTGAATGCATTGAGGTGAGAATGACCTGTTGACTGCCCATGATGATGAGGCCAGCCTTGTGCTTGGCAGAGTACTCCAGTACACAGTCCACCATACTCTGAGTGCCTCGCACCTGCGCATGCCCAGTGCAAACCTGTTTTATGACCAGTCTGCGTGCCTGCTGCTGCTGTCAGCCACTTTGAGGCAAGCGTGGTACATGCTTGCAACACACAAAGGCTGTCGGACATACCCTCCGTACTATATGTGTCTATGGTGCAATCTCTGGTAGCAGGTGCATGATGCTTTGTAAAGCAAAAAATTGAACCTAATAATGCTTGTTCCAAACTGTACACGCTTGCAAACCCTTGGACACTTCACATCGGGATGACCACGAGCTGGCACTGCATTGGCCTTGGACGCGAGCAACATAAGTCATGCACAGTGCTACATACAACACATCCATGAGCAAAGTAGAGAATCAGCAGGCCCGAAGATTGGCAACATCAGAAGGTGCTGTAAGTGGCACACCATGACTTCAGATGAGATGCGTGAGCCCAGCCCTGGAGTCATGCGCGCCATGAGCTTCTGGGCGTCTGGTGTGCCTCCAGTGTTGGTGCAAGCATGCATGACGTGCACTGTGTCTAGGTCTGGCCGTGCCCAGGCCACAGCTGTGTTCACTGCGTGTAGGCTGGCCTCATTGTCTGTGATGAACACCATGATTTGCAAGCCCTGCAAGGACAGCTTTTGGTCAACAGAGTGTTGCCAGTACTGCTTGGCAGAACCCTGAGAGCAAACTTGTGTTGTTGTTAGCTGCGCTGCAGCAATGGANGGACAAGAGTCAGCAGCAGATGCTGGTGGTGATGGTCTCAGCAGCACTGGAGTTGACAAATTGGACAAGGGGCTGCTCNGTCAGTACCAAGCACAGCACTGACAGCAGTAGTGGCAGTCGCATGACTTGAGCTTCCGACCTGCCCTACCCCACTGGCGTGCCAGGTTAGGGCAGCCAGGTTAGGCAGCCAGTCACTGGCGGGCGATCACCACCAAACGATCAAAAGTGTGCGATCAAAGACTGCGATACTGCCGCGTCCTCCGACTACACTGACCAAGAGGACGCGCCAGAACGTGNGCATGGGACTCAGCAACAGCATGCCAGTAGGTGGTACTCAAGCTATGTACACTGACTCATGCAGTTGAAGCTGGNAAAGCGTGCAGTGAAGTCAAGAGATGTGAAGACAGGAAAATAGTCAAGCACTACCAAATTATGTGCACCAATTGGCTGCTCAGTGCCATGTGAGCCGCCCTTCACATGGAGAGCTAGATTTGTCAACTGCTGCTGCTGGTCCCTTGCAGCATCTGGAAAACCAGGACTTCCACGCAGCCGCTGATACTCGACACTTCAGCTAATGTACCCAGGTACTTGGCTCAGTGGCAGGGCATATTGCGCCCGCACAGGCTGCCAGTCGCTACGCTCATGCATGTACTTGCACCAGAGATGCACATGTACGGCTGTCATTACACCTTGCCAGAACACCTTCATGCATTGCTAGCTAGCATACAGCAAGGCTTGNCCAGCATCAGATGAGGATGAAGAGCCTCCCCTGCTAGCAGATGTGCCAATCATGACATTCTACTTGGCATAGCAGCAGGTTGTCCTTAAGACGTATGGTAGCCGACCCAGGTGACATTTTACAACCCTCTGCCCCTGCACTGCAAGCCTGGGTTTGCTGAAGGAGCCCTTTAGCAGGCATGCAAACTCCACGCCTGGTCAGGCTATGCCCATCGAGTCCCCTACAGAATTGGCCNAGAGGCAAGTCGGCGCACACCCTTCAGCTTGTGGTTGTAGTCTTGGTCATGGCTGCACGACCTAGCAAAACAACTGATCTCGATAACCCTTATGAGCGTGAACGGCAGCAGCGTATCGCAGGGAACCAGCAGAGGCTTGGTAACGCCACTGGACACGGTTCTATTTGGATTGCAGTCTACACTTCGTAATGCAGATGGCTGTTGTACGCAGATGCCATGGGGGTCTTGAAGCAAAGTCGCCTACTTGAGTCGTATTTTCCTGCAGTCAGAAACTCGAAGTCATCTGTAAGACTGCCTAAGGTCAGCATGTCTCGTGTATATTACTCTCCAATTGTTTTGTGGCTCTCCTGTTCAAGCCNAAGAGTGGCATGTACGCTGCTGCTGGCAATACTTGGCAGCACTCTTGGACACAAACGTCCTGCAATGCGCTCAGGCAGTCCAGGTTGCTATGTATGCANAGTCATTCAATCAGCAGCAGCAACAGCTCAACAGCACTGTCTTGTGGCCAGACCAGCCAAGTCAGCCTCAGCTGCTGCAAGCAAGCAGCCTGGGAACAAGCAGCCTGCCACCTCCAGTGCTCCATCACAGCCTACAGCTCATGATTTTTCACAGCCTGTCAATGCTGCAGAGGCTGTCCCAGCAGCCCCTGCAGGACATGTTGCAGAAGCAGGAGCTGCTCAACAGTCNTAGCGTCAGCTGGCAAACCTGTACATTGTGACTATATTGAGTATTATTGTCAGCTCAAGTTGCATGCACAGTCAGGGCTTGCTTGTGGGGAGATGCACCAGAACAGGGATGGGACACAGGGGCATAACATGCTGTCTGTGATTGCGTCAGATTGTCTCAAACTCATGTCTGGT
This sequence comes from Trebouxia gelatinosa, assembly GCA_000818905.1. NCBI lineage: Eukaryota > Viridiplantae > Chlorophyta > Trebouxiophyceae > Trebouxiales > Trebouxiaceae > Trebouxia > Trebouxia gelatinosa. The sequence continues at coordinate 7,452,013 of KN805368.1, read as the reverse complement.
CTGCAGGGCTCCGCCGACTGTGCTAAACTTTTTCAAGCCAATCGGGTCTCTCAGCAACAATGGCGCTGCGGTNCAGGCCTTCGAATTTGAAGCACAGCAAGCAGCAGCCTGATACACAAACCTGTGACGCTGTCCTGGTGCATCGAGCATCATGGTTTCGGTGCACAAGCAGCAAACTGGTAAACGGGAAGTCACCGCTAGCGCACCTGAGGTAGCCGTCAATCCTCTAAAGTCGTCTTGCCTATCTGCCAAGTTGTGCTGGTTACGCTTGAGCGCCAATGGCTCCGAAAGCATGCGTCACCAAACTCAAGAAAGAGATGAAGGTGATCACACTGCTACGCAGGCAGTCACGNGGTGCTGCAGAGCAGCAGCAGCAAGCTGTCTTGGAACGGCCAATAGATCTGTTCAAAGCCATCTTTGAAGACGAAGACTCCTCAGCAGAGNTGGAATCACCAGTGATGCCAGCAAAGCATAGGCCATGCAAATAGCAGCACTTGCAACTTGGGCAACTCTGAGAATTTGCAGTGGAGACGACAGTCGGGCGGTTTGCTGGGACNGCTTGTTCAGTCTGCATTGCAACACATGCGCTCACCATGTCCTGGGGCTTGCATGCAACACTTGCTTTAAAATCCTAAACATTGGCTTCTCTTCGCTGTTGCAATCCAAGACACATGCCAGGGTGCTGCATGGGTTGTGGTGCCAGCAAAGTTGCATGTGAGGGACTTGCAGCTCAGCTCAGCNCTGACAGTGCAGCAAGCTGTCACTGATGTTTCCTCGCTTTTGACCAGAGCTCGTTCATGTCGCATACAAACAAAGTTGACACGGGATCATGTGTGCAGGCAAGTCGGNGATTTTGAGGCTGCAACAGGCTGTGCTGCAACTCATGCAGTGTATGCCGCTTGTCAGGTAAAATCATTGGTGCTTGGTGCAAGAACCACCACCTGGCACCAGAGTGGCCCTCAGCACATACTGTCTACCTGGCTTTACACACCATCTGCATGTGTTTCAATTCAGGAGCCTGGTTATATGGTTGGCCGTATTTGCTGTGATAGTGAAGGGCGGCTTAATGAACACAGCATGCTGCTGGAAGGCTCTGTAGAGTCGTCCAACGGCATGAGAACAAAGCTTGATGTCAGCAGGCTTGACACTTTCAAGCTTTTCCCTGGTCAGGTGAGAACAGGGTGCAGTGAGTCTCTACTGCATGGAAGCTCTTGGCAACATCCTGTATCAGGTGTCTCAACTGTTTTCTTTTGGTGTGCATGCTCAACACATTGCTTTCACCTATTGTAGTGAAGGTGGGAATAGTGCTGGTTGCCTGACACATAGTTGCTGCNAGTTCAAGCTTTTGCTGGTGGTGAGTGGCAAATGGCAAAGCCAGCGCATGCCACGTTTTTTGCATCAGACCTGATTTTCTGCTCATCTCCAGCAATTGTAGCTCCCTTAGGGTACCTGCTGTCTGACAATGGCAAGCCTGCAGTTTCATCTCTGGACTCTGGTTTCAGGTTCCCAAAACCTTGCTCAGCAAAGGCGGGTGACGCCTGCGTGGCAAGTGTAAGCTGTAGGTATAGTTTGATGACACGGCAGTGCTTTGCATTTGTTCAACTCCACGCAGACAGACGTCTCTGTACACGTGATCGTTGCTGTATGCCGACGGGTTTCACACACACCAAAANTTGTCCACACAGATGCCCCAAGAAGCTGGAATTTGCTGCCGAGCATCGACCCAGCAGAGGCCTACTTCCTCTAGCTGGCTGTTGGGGTATAGGTGCATGAGGCCAAACAGGGCTGAGGCCTCTTGTNGTTGCTGCTGGGGATCTGGTTAGAGAGCAGATTAAAAACAAAACAGAGTTTGGCGTCAAGGTAGGGCCAGCCAGGAGGCTGAAGTAGTATTTTCCTGTGATTGTTGTGCGCATTTGTAAGCTTCAGCGTGATTGCATCATGCAGGCACAGAACATTGTTGCAAAGGGAGACCTCTTACCGGATGAGATGATTCTTGAGGTGAGTTTTGTGCTGCTTTGTACTGCTAGCTTTGGTTCTGCTAGCCCCTCTAGAAGTCTGCATGCAGAGCCTTTTGTGCCTTTGCAGCTTTTGGAAAAGCGTTTGAAGGATGGTCAGGCAAAAGGAGAGCTGGGTGTTCTGTTGGATGGCTTCCCCAGGACAAGGCGGCAGGCTCAGATGCTGGCCTTGATTGCTGACACTCAGCTTGCTGTCAACTTGTCTCTGCGGCCTGAGGTATGTTGATTGTAATGGATGATGTTGTGTCACCTGCTGTTCTCCTTGAATGTGCGCTGNCAGATTATGAGTAACAGCTGAATGCACAGTTCAGATCATTCGGACACAACCAGGCACAATTTGTGCAGAGCACAATGCTGCATGACCACAGAAGGCACTTGTAAGCACAAACTCTTCTGCTTTATCTCCTCGCAATACAGAGATAATCTCCTTGCAATACAGCAATCGACATTGTGACCTGACCAAGCCTCTTTACCTGTACAATGTGGAACAGTGTTGGCATTGGTCTCACAAGCTGCATGTTGTGATCTGCGCGGCAAGCCCACTGCATGTCAGATGTAGTGACGGAAAAATATTGTTCACTGCACTGTATACAAATAATTGCATTCATGCAAGTCAGCTATGCCCTGACCAAGCAATGACTACACATGCAGCCAGTAGGACAGCATGCCAACCAGACATGATCGAGGCGAGCGCTGGTGCAAAGCTTTTGGGACGCCCACTTCACAGTCACACTGTTGTGCAAGCTCCTGTAGGACCATTACAGATGCAGAACTGTGTGTCGAGCACAGGGCAGACAACACCCTATTCAGNGGCTGCCAGTTTCAGTCTCAAAACATGACTGGTAGTGACAATTCATGCTTGAGCTTTGCACAAANCTTCTGAATCATTGCTGATTTGCTTGCACTATGTCATGCAGCTCATGTCTGCTGACAAAGCTCCTGCCCTGTTCTTAGGCTGTCATTCCAGTTGGTCAGATTGCANCTGTCATGATGCATGGCATGCCTGAAAGCTCAGACCAATCATGTTGAGGCAAATTAGCATACACGCGCGCATTCATCGTGNCAATGAGACAATGCTGGCCTGCAAATGAAACAGAGTACTGTGCTGCCCAGGTGCCCTGTTTCAGGGGCAGATCTGATCCCTGGCAAAGATCTGGAAAACATTATCTACATGACGCTTTGCATGGATGAAGGAACCAGTCACAGCTTACAGGTATATTCTTTTGTTGACACAGACCTGCAAGCATGAAGCATGTGGCATGCATGTCAACTACTCCCATGTACAAAGTCTGTTACCCTCAACATGGTGCTGCAACTTGACCAGGCGACGGTGCACATCAGTCTACATCATAACTATTCACAAATTACATGTATCTGAAGTGCCTGGCAAGGATGCTGCTGCCGTCAAGCAGTACCTGGCTGAAGCGGGCTTGCTAGTAAGATAGTGACATGTTGAAGACACTGACAGGACTACATTAGTTTACCACAACTTTCGCAACTTTGTTGAGCAAGGTGCAGTGTGACGTGTCCTTAATGTTATTCTCTTTTGCACATGCCTGTTGGATGACGGTGCAGCAAGATCAATCAGAAACCTACCTGTGAGCATCAAGCTACAATATTGCTCTTGCGACGGTCGCCACTGAGTGTCGCATGTTGCTATACCGTGCAGCTCTCAACTTGCAGCAATGCAGTATTCCAAATCAGATGCGTCATGTATATGCAGGCAGCCGGCGCCATTGCTGGGCACTATGAGGCGGAGGCAGTCACAGCAGCCCAGGCAGCGCTGCAGCTGTCAGCACTACCAAGTGACTGCTGCCACGCCCACTTGGCTCTTGGCAGAGCCCACCTGGCCCTGCACAATATCCAGCTGGGACCTGCAGGCCATGATGCTGCCTGGACTGATTCACCGGCTGCTGCCACTGCAACGCCGCCAGCAGCTCTGCCAGGCACAATAGCCGCTGTTGAGGTCACCTCTGACACACAGGTGATCAGATGCATTGCATGAGTTGCCAGATGCTCAGTTGTGACAGCAAGCTCTGCATCACAGGCTCTGCAGCAAATACTGCCTGGCTGCTCCTGGTGTACCCACAACGAGGCAATCACAGCCCATGAACAAGTCTGCAGCTGTGATGCCGTACAGTTCAACACAAGTAGCATTNGGGTGGGGTCTGTTGGGGGGTGGTACGTGCTAGGGTTGGCTTGGTGCTTGCTTGGGGTTGGGGTGGGACTGGGGCTTGACCCTTACTGGGCTGCTTGGTGCCTCGCTTGATACGCCTGTAGATGCGGCGTTGAGGGGCAGCCTGTTGCAACACAGCATGACTGTAGGTCCCTAGTACGACTACAGAGGGCTTGCAATGTTACTGTTCTTCTTATAACTCATGTTGCACAAGAACAATTGCCTGAAAGGAGCCCATGAGATAGGCGTTCTGCATGCTCTGCCGGATTAAGCAACCAGCATGGCAAATGGGCTACATTGGTGATGACTTGAATGCCGCCACTTCACTTTTGCTGGGCTGGCAACTGACACGCGCATGATTTGTCAGACAAGACAAGCATGGTTACAAATGTACAGGGCATGTGCGGAGATGCAAGGGCTGAACCTGTGCAGGCCTTCGAGACCAGTCATCCATGTTGCTCTTGAAGAGGCCTGTCACCTTGACACAGCGCATGTCAGGCTCATCTTCGTCTGACCCAAACATGCAGTCCTCAACATCCTCTGAATCAATGCTTTTTGTGCTTTCAAAAGTCATGGACCCACCAGGAGGCACATACAGGTGTGGGGTCATAGCCACATTGAAAATGGGTAGCTGATCATGTGGTACCCGTGCCGCTTGATTTGGACCTGTTCCGTNGCATCACAAATACAACAACATGCAGCCACTTCCACTTTCCACAACCATACTCCTCATCATTCTTTCAGAAGGTGAAGTACGCTTGTGGAACGTAAAAGTGGCTGCGCGTTGTTGTACTTGTGATGCATTGCTTGTGATTGCTTGTATCTATGGTTCCATCATCATCATCATCTCATCATCATCATCATTATTAGCTGCCTCAGCGTGCACGTGGGCTTCCTGCTGTGCAAAGGCATGCAGAGGGGCATCGGGCTGGTAATTGCTCCGGCTTGCTGGCTGGTAAGAGCGACCTGCTACAGCAGCCACTGGCACAAAACTGGGGCTGACTACTGCAATATGCTGGGCCGACATTTGGTCTCCTGGAATCATGCCTTGCAACTGGCCAGCTCCCATTTGATGCGATGCAATGTCAAGAATGCTCTGCGGCTGCCTGCTTGGGAGCATTCCTTGCGGGGCCACAGGTGCCTGAGGGTGGGCCCAGAGACTGTGCACGCTCTCGTAACTAGAGTGTGTGGCAGGTGCCTGACTTTCCAGTTGTGAGAAGAACCCATGATGTGGTGGATGCCCATTTGCTCCTCTGGGTGGATGTGTGTGTATAAGCGAAGGCTGCAGCCGCTGATGGTCATCAAGGCTGTCATACGGCTGAAAATCCTGATTGTGCAGATCAGAGCCAGCCTGCAATGTGCCATGCGACTGTGCTTGAGCTAGCAGGGTCTGCTCAGTATTCAGTGCCCGGCTGCCCGTCAAAGATGCACCCCAGGCTGATGGCTGGTGGTTCTGCGCTGTGCTATGCCTTGGCGGACCTGTACTTGGTGGCATGGGAACTCCAGGTGGCATGTGGGCATTGCCAGACAGTAAGCTAGGAAACTCTGACTCTGACTTCTGCTCTGATGATTCTTGGTCAGATCTGCATGCCAGTGTCTGTGAGATCATGTCACTACAGACACCAACACACACACAAGTCCCGCAGCAGGATATATCACAGCAGCTATACATCAGTCAATCNAACATGCAGCAGCTGTGCTTGCAGAGCTGCATAGCTGGTTGGACAGGATTCCTGCCACTGCCCAGATCAGTAAGCAGCAGTTACAAGCAGCACTCAGTCAGTTGCAGCACAGGGTCAGGTCAACCCTGGCTGGCACAGAGATGGATCAGGTGGCTCAGCAGGAGCCACAACAGACCATTGGCAGCGCATNTGCGCGGTGATGGGATTGCTGAAAGCAGCGTGAGCATGAAGCAGCATATGCCTCAAGAGGGTGCAGAGATCACAGCACGGGCTTCAGGGACTGGATGCTGGCCAGCTTGTGTTATGCAGGTGACAAGCTGTACCTGACCGTGCAAAAGTCAGACACAACTGCTCTGCACGGTGCAACTTCAGTGCTTGCTTGCTGTTGGCAGCCAGGTTGGCCACAGCATGCACAGCAGCGGGGGTGATTGGGTGGTCAGGGCCCTCCCACACCAAGCGGGCCAGGGTCTCAACTGCGCCACTGCTGTGTACCTCTGCCTGCCAACGCACATGCATTTAGACAGCATGCGTGATCAGACAATATGACACCCGACTCAACTGCAATCACTCTGCGTGCCACCTTGTCACAACATCAAGCGTAAGGTGTTGGGCTTGCCCTGATGCTATGATGAGACACATCAAGCACTGCCACTGTTTTCTGGCGAGTGTGCACGAGGTAGTGACAGGCCTGACCTCAGCAACACCACTCTATTGCAATCAACTTTACNTGACGCTGCCATGATGTTGCTGGCATGTGTAGGGTATTCCCAGCTGCCACAAGTTGCGTGTCCTACCTGTGCAGCCTGATACAAACCTCATCACCTTTTACATGTGTTGCAGCATTCATTTACTCTATGCGTGTAGCATGACAGCAGTGGGTAGTAGACAGCAAAACCATCACAACATGACCTCACATTCATCACTTCCAAGCCCTGGACTGCCACAATGTCTGCATACTCAGATTGTCAATGCAACACAAGATGGTTGCAGCATGCAAGCTAGCAATTGCACACCCTGTGACCCTACATCATGCTTCTCATCAAGTACCCTGCCTCACAGCTTTGAGCTGCCTGCCAACATTGCTGCTGCGTCTGCAGATGAGATTGATGCGATAGGCAGAGCACGTGGGCGAGGGGGCTTTGCTGGGGGCAATGATGAAAGGGAGAACACACTCAACCAGCTGCTGGTGGAGATGGATGGCTTCCAAACCACCACAGGGGTTGTGGTACTCGCGNGGCAAAACCTACCTGGCCAAGGCCATGGCTGGCGAGGCTGGCATCCCCTTCTACAGTGCCAATGGTGCTGAGTTTGTAGAGATGTTCCAAGGAGTGGCAGCAGCCCGTATCAGGGATCTGTTCCGGGTGGCGCGCACCAATGCCCCTTCTATCATCTTCATAGGTGAGAGCATCAGCATTATTGCATCAAACATGATCGAGATGTTGTTAGGGGGGAACGTGTTGCCAAGATAGTNAAGCTGCTATTGCTGTGTGCTGCCTGTGTAGGCGTTTGAATGTGATGACCATCAACCTATACAATCAAGCGTGCGCTTAGCAGTCGGCGCACGGTCCGTTTGGACCGTTTTCAAGCGAGGCACAGTCTGAGCGTCGAGAGCTTACAGGCAGGCGCTGCCTTTTCGCAAAAGGCTGCACGTCGTCTTGAAGCCCAAGTGCTTGATACTTGAGGCGACTTGCAGACTTTCCGCTGTCGAAATCATCTGATACATGCCGTCTCTTCCTGTCTGACATGCTGAGCGGCGTGCACACAGTCACGAGCGGTCTAGGTCACAACCGATCAGGACTCAACAACACAGGGAGGGTTCGTGTCCTAAGGGCGCAAGGTGTGCCAGGAGGCAATGCTATACGTCAGAGCGACGTGCCGCACTTTTCCGCGGCAGCTTTCAGAAGACCTACTGAGGGGGTTGTTCGTTTATGTTAAACTTTAGATCCACACGCAGTCGCTGCTTGCCGCCGTACTTGTAGGTATACCGCAGATCCGCACAACTGTCTAGAAAGAACGCGCAAGCAGGCAACTGATGTAATGGTGCTTTGCGGCTGCGATGCAGGATTAGCGTTGATCCGTGATGAGCTACACCTCCGAGCCACAGAGGTAAATCTGCGTAATCAGCGCGATGCGTCACCTTTCTTCTGGGTAGTCAAAGTGCAGAACTCAGGCACAGATATTGCAATAGCTAGTTGAAAAAGTTGTACCTAATTGTTGTACCTGCTAGGCTAGCATCATTTCTGTTCAGAACGAGAGCATCTACTTCGTCTTGCCATCCGCTTGCTTCGGTGTGTTCAGTTTGACAATGTCATAGTTCAGCTTGGCTGCAANCGGTTGGGCCTTAGCAAAGTTCATCTGCTGATTGTACAGGATGGCGATGTTGGTCAGGGATTCTGCTACATTCGGGTGGTCTGGCCCTAGGGCCTTTTCCCGTGCTGCTAGCTCTGCTTCATATGCCCTTGGATCATCATGGCTGTGATCTGCANGACAGAGCAAAGGGTTCAGGGGATGCTGGATTTGGTGTATCATCAGCGGCATCTTCCAGAATGTCATTGTCATCTNCTGCTACGTCTGCTGCTGTCGCCGGAGACTCTCGCCTGGCCTGACTCTACCTTGCGTTTCATGGTGCTGTTCCAGTGGTTCTTGATGGAGTTGTCTGTCCTACCAGGAAGGAACTGAGCGATTTTGGCCCACTGATTGCCGTACTCTGCATGCTTCTCCACCAGAACCTGATCCTCTCTGCCTGACCAGTCGCCTCGCTTGATTTTGGGATCCAGGTGATTGTGCCACCTGCAGTATGGTTGACACGTCAGCTGGGGTGTTTCTCATCAGCAAGTCTTCTGCAGAAGGCAACACCAGATACTGCAGAAGCATCTCTTATTGAAGTTCAGCATGCTGTGTGAGGTATGAGCAGCAATGCTGAAGAAACTGTTAGGTTGCATTGTGAACACATACCTTTCTCTGCATTGCTTGCCTATGCGGCCTGGAAGCTCCTGAGCAATGAGTGACCAGCGCTTGGCGCCTANATGTTCTAATTTACCAGACATACCGAGTGTGCCTTCACAAGGTGTTTGTAACGGTTTCAATTCAACATGGCAGTGATGCTTACAATGCTCAGTTAGTCGCCCGTTCATGAAGAATGCAGTTTTTCATGTCCTGAGATTCTGCAACCATGATTGAACCCCTGACCCCCTCTGCCCTCCCCTCCACAACCTGCCCTTTGCGTGCATCTACCTCTGAGGAGCCAGTCAAAGGTAGTGTCTTGTGAGCTGTGTAGTGTGTGTTGTTTATTTGCATGTCACTGTATGATGCGGATTGGCATGATGCAGTGGAGCCGTAGACAATCTGTAAACACCACTGGTGTGATGCAGACATCAACCTGTGTGGATTGTAATAGTTCCCACACAAGACGATGCACACTCTGACCAGCTTACACATATTAGTCANTCAGCCCACATGCAACTGGGACCTGATAGCAAGCTCATCAACACTTGACAATACTCAAGTGCAGTACACTGTCTCATGACAATGACCTAAGCTGTATGTCTCAATAACCAGCTCAGATGAAACATGCGTTTGCAATGCAGTGCTGCCGGTGACGCACTTGTGAAAGGCCAAAAGCATTGCTTGTTGCAACTGTCATGATGCGTGTNTAGCAGCATTGAAGAGGCACTGTACAATCACAGCAGCATTTATGAAGCTGATCTGTGAGTAGGTAACTGAAATTGTTATTGCGCTGCAATTCAATGTGGACAATCTGGAGGTGATGCAGGGTATGGGTCCTTCAGTGCGCAGGCTGTATGAGCAAGGCAAGAGTGTGAATGGTGCCGGCATCAACTGCTCCTTTGCCGTCCAGCAGGTACTTGCAGATACATGAACAGCAGCATGGTCATGATGAGTGCAGATAACATGTACTCACAGCATATACTGGTGTATCTGGGTCCTTGCTCTAGTCGTGTACATGAGCAACCCCATGCACCAGACTTAGACTCTATCTTTCAGCAGACAGTACGCTCACATGGCTTGCTTGGGCAGTCACTGGCTCATCTGCCTGGCCTNGTCATGTTCCTGCTGTTACTTCAGCACCACCAGTGCTGGTTGATGATGATGATGTCAAAACTGTACTCTGGCCAGCAAGTTCTGCTGACGTGACGGGGGCTCTGGGTGATCTAGACCGAGCTCTTGGCATACGCTTCAGCAACTGTTCTGCATCCTTGCGCTGCAGGTAAGCATTGATGTCTTCCACATCCATCTCCAGAGCAGCCTACGCATGAATCGTAACATGACAAACTAGGTATGCAACATAGAGTAAAAATTATTTTGCTGATGGACAGGCTGTCATTGAGTAGAATCAAGCAACACAGATGTAGCAAGGAAAGCGCTGGGTGACAACACNAGGCTGTGTTGTGGCAGCATGACAGTGCTTTTAATAAGCAACTCATTGAATGCTAAACAACACTGCTTGCATTGCACGCACTTCATCAAGGCTGCAGCACAACACAGAGTCTCTGAATTAGCTTCGATGTGACATGTCTGCTTTGTAAGTGACAGGTTGATGACGATTTGTTGCTGCAGGGCACACATGACCTGTATCGGGAGGACAGCATGACCCTGCCATATTGGATCATCACCTTTGGAGCAACTTACTTTGTGTTTGCTATGTGTGTCCCACACTTGCATGGCTTGAGATACTGGTCGTCCATCAGCTGCGGCCTGGTCGTTGTGTTTGTGGCTATCATCTTTGGAGTCTCCATACATGACGGTAAGCGTACCTGGTTGCAATGTCCCAGTGTATGCGCATGTGCCGCAAGTGACCTGGTGCGTTCTTATTCATTATGTCAATGTTTTTCATGTCAGGCCTTGTATATGTCTTGGCATGCCATGTTCTAGCACAACTGTGTGCGTTGTCTCAACTTGCGTGCAGTGGCTGTGTCTGGCACATGCACTGCGGCATCTGTAATGGTGGTGTACTTCTGGCAATTTGTGCCAAAAACTGTCTGATAAGCAAGTTGACTGGGGTTGTGGTTGAGGCTACTCTCAGTTTNGCCTAACACTATGCAGGCAATTGTGAACTAAGCTGAAGCATAACATGCTAGTACACAGCTGCATCACTGTGACTTGTGTCAGCGTGTAGCCCAGAACTTTCACTGGCGCAGTTTGCACTGTTGCCACCAGCCATGCCCTGTATCAGCTTTCAACTTAGTGATCCTGAAGAAAGCTTTCTCGCAGTGGCTAGACTGCAGCAAGCCAGGAGCAGTGCAAAGTCTAGGCTGTGGTGGCCTTTCACGCAGCATACTAACGTACAGCAAGATGATGTGACAGTCATTGACGCCAGATGTGGGGAGCAGTATGCGGTGTATCAACCACCCATCGCCTCTAGGAGGGAGTCAGCCCAGTTGCAGCTACAGTATGATGCATGCGCCAGCTGGTGGACACAGGTCAGCTCTTGCTCTGCAAACTATGCAATTGTGTTTCCCTAGCACAACAAGTCCAGAGTGACCTGTCATAGCGCTAGACACGCACAGGCAGCCCAAGAGAACCCTGGCCCTCTGGCTATGTGCAGGTCCTCCGTCTTACTGCAGTCTTGCAATTGGCCCATCTGACTGTGCATACTGTACAGATCAGGAGTCTATTCACATGCTCCTTCCATCTCCTTCCACGCCCCCCATGCCTTTGCTTCCATCCCTTTGTTCCTGTCCGTAAATATGTGGATATGAGCAGAGCCGCTCTGCCAGAGCGTGAAGAGTCCAGCATGCAGTGCTGACACCCTGTCATTCAGCCTAGGCAAGCAAGCATGGCTATCACTGTCTACGTCAGAGGCAAAACAATGCGTTGCATGGTCCTTATGTGGTAGCTTGCCTGTAAATGAGGCAAGTGCTGTCAAAGCCCAGCCCAGCTCATCTAACGTCACACAAGCGNTTTGCGTGTTGCATTATACTTTGCATGTTTTTCTTGTAACTTGCAGCCATGATGTTCGCAGCGAGCCAGGCAAAAGGATGATGCAGGCAATGCTTCTGCAGTGTTGCAGCCTGATCGTAGCAGGGGTGAGGAATGAGGCAAGCAAGCTGGAATCGTTGTGGGGTGCTGGCATGCAAGTTCAATNCGCACCTTTTGACATGTATCACTTTGCAACCCTTACTAAGGAAACAAGATGTGAATAGCTGGCATGGCATGTGATTGCCTAAATAGCCGCCAGGCTAAAGCATATTCACTGCATTGTCAATGGCAATCCCTGGAGCTGCATGTTGCACCTTAGCAGATTTCTGCAACTCCTGCATGCGCTGTCAACCACTACAACACCGAGAGACATATTCACCACATTAACAGCCGCGACGTAAGCTGTGAGTGCATTTGAAACTCCATATCTCAAGCCTGTACCTGGTGTTCACATTTGCACAGGTGGTGCATCCCAAGGCGCCCCTGCTGGTCCTGCCATGACAGCATCAAGNGTGCTGGTGACAGGCAAAATCAGTCAAGCGGTTGTAGTGGCAGCTGCAGCCTACAGAGACACTGCCGAGTTCTGCAAGCGTACAGGCATCACCAACTCACAGCTCATCGACGATGAGTTCCACACCAATACACATGTGGGTCTTGCAAACTGCATACTTTTGCAATTTCATTGTTATGTGTGGTAGCCACAACATGGGCTGGAGCTATCTGAGCCTGCCAATACAGAAAATGATTGTGTTGCCTGACCTGAAAACACCTTGGCCTTCCTCTTCCTGAGGTGCCTTGCCTGTGTCCAAAGAAAAGCTGTCACAGAAGAAAAACCTGGTATCTGAAGAGGTTGAGGGTTCAAGTCCTTCTGGCACTTATTGCTGTGCTTCTCCTTCTTGATGCAATGCAGCACTCAACCTTTGCAAACACATGTGCCCTTGTTCAATTGTGCACATTGCTCTCTAGGAAGAACACAAACACTAGGAAGCAATGTTTCTGGATGTGCACATAGCCGTGTTGGACTGGCAATGCTGCTCATGTACACAGTTTTGCTTCAAAGACTGCAATGCTGGCTGACACGCATGAACTGACACCGTTGTGCTCAGTATTCATGACATTGACCACCAGATCATCAGGCATGCATCACATGTACAGATGTGACATGCTTCGGCTCATCAGTATCACTTGCACTGACTAATGCTATCCAGTGGTTGGATTGTCTTCTTCCTCTTCTTGGAAATCNGTGCATGCAGGCATGTGTACCTGGATGGCTTGCAGAGACAAGTTGTAACAGCACATTCAGTCATACTCTGCTTCATGTTTGGTCCAACTGGGCTGCTGAGCCACATGCTGACCAAAAGCATTGCCCAGAAACAAGGGCGTCAAACACCCCAGGTGCAATAAGAGCCATGCGTTTGATAGTTCTGTGTTGTCCTGCCTTGTTGATTGTCTGTCAGAAGCAGCGTCACAANTGTGCATATAGGCCATGATGGCTGCCACACACAAGTGTGTAGGCGTCAACAGAGTTGTTACCTGTTACAACTCTGAGGCATGAGTTGTAACAGCAGTCTATGACTCACTTGTAATGCATCGGTAGGATTGGGCTGCTGAAATACAGCCCAAGACNTACACCAGTCTTGGATTGCACAGGTATGCTGTGAGACCCGGGACTGGACATGACATGGAGTTGCCCTGGTGCTGCAGATGCAGCCTGCTGGGAAGGCACTTCTGCGCTGTCCCGAGACTTCCCTGAAGCTGAAGAAGACCCCAACCAGTGGGACGTAGTGGAAGGGTTGTCTCCAAGCGAGGGGTGACTGAATTTGGCTTTTTTGTTGGGAGGGATAGGAGAGGCAGTGCGCTGCCCAGCAGTGCCAGAAGACCGCCTGGCGCTCAACCTGGTTGCACCTGGAGCTTTGCTGGCTGGCGTCACACCGCTACCTGGCACTGCGGCAGGGATTACAGGGCTGAGGCCACAGTTGCCTGCTATACTTGCCTGTACCACTTCATGCAAGAGCTCTAAAGTCACATGGGCATCACATGTCTGTAGCCAGTCCCTTGCATGCCATAGGGCTACTCACTAAAGTTCAACTTGCTCAATGCACAACTAGATTGACATGGCCCTGACATTACCCTCACAACAGATTGACATTGCCCTGCATCCTTTGTATCGCAGCACTTGCATTGCAAGAAGCAGTTGAGGAGCATGTAGGTAAGCAGCAGGATCATTTGCACCAATTTGTGAAGCCCACAGACACAGACTGACTAGGTCATTGTGACCATAGTGCAAAGGACAAGCAGCAAAGCCAGGTAGCCAACTCAAATGGAACATGGTGCATGACAGCAGCAACTATGTCTGTGTGTGGGCAACAGACACAAAGCATAGGGCAGTGCTTACGGGTGTAGTATGCGGTGCGCCTGCCCTTGGGGTCTCTTAACCAGGTGCATGGGCTCAGAGTGCCATCAGGAAGTGCTGGCGGGTCTGGAATGATGCCTCTAGTCTTGGAGATGAGAGATAGGCCTGTGATGGTCTTGCCTAGTCCCTGCAGCATGCCACAGGGCCTCAAGATTGGCACAACTCCCAACACCATATGCTGGCTGCTACCCCAGGTCAGACCGAAGTCAGAGTGTGCAGATACGAATTCATATTGTATGCCTCATCATATCATGTGTAAATGAGACCCCAAAAACGGTTTTGTCATGCATCAAGCAGACTTACTACAGCACCAGAACGGTCCACCATAATGGAAGCCTGTTCATCAAGGCATTCTTGCACACCAATTCACTGTGCACTGCCAGACAAGACATGCAGGCAAACAACTTGCGCATTGTGATACTGTGAGACTCAAGCACAACAAGTGNCTGATAAAGCAACAGCTGGTATGCTGCTGCAGCCATTACTGCGCATACCTGTGCATACCAAATCTGACCTTTACTGCTCACCAGTGTAGCCATGGCAGCAAGCCACATGTTGGCCAGCTTCCAGCTTACATGCATGAGGCGTTCGCATGCAGTGCCCCTGACACCCGTAATCTGTCACGCTGTTGCTCAGGGATCCAGAGATTACAGGATAGATCCCTACCTGTATGAAGCATGCAAGTCAGNTGATGCATTCATCTGCAGCATGCTCTGTGCTGACGGCCTTGATGCAGGAATGACAATACAGATGGTGTGCAGGGCAAGGACTGACTTACACACTGTACATGCAGGCAGAAAGCTATAGGACAGGGCAGTTGAGGTTTGGCCTTGAGTACAGCTTGACTACAAAAGAGGATCATCCAACTGTTGCAGCACAATAATGCAACCCGGCCCTACACTCAATGACGGCAGGTGGCTCACAGCTATAACACGCAGACATACACTACACAAGATGGACAAGCTGATATACTGCTGAGAAGTAGCCTCGCAGCATGGGTGTCATGTCAATTGGTTGGCCCTCAGGCAGACTTTCTTCTGGCAGGCTTGTGCCTGTCATTGCTGGCAGGGCTCCGGTCATGATGAGAGCTCTTCCTGCAACAGGCGCATAGGCAGAATTTGCCATGCATAACACAATACATAGCTTACACAAGCAAAATTGGAATAACATCAAGCCAGTAAGGAAGCCAAGACATGCACCCAGAGACAATCCTACCCTGGCATATGGCTCCTTTTGAGATGCTGCCCAACATGTACTTTGGCTATCACACAGTTGTTTGAGCGGTCAGCTCATATGNACACGACCCTTCGATAACACAGTAGGCACTGCTTGCCTGGTGATCCGGCAAGCGATGCAAAACACAGTGTTATACGTCCTTACACACCTGATAGTGCTTTGCGATTTGCTTGCACACCACCTGTCCAACAAGACCGGTGGCACCCCAAATGACAATCTGGTATTTCCGGTCTGTCTCGGCCTGCATGCTGATCACGGTCAGAAAGCGTTTCAAGCGGGTACGCGTCGATAAGGCCAACTTGGGCGATCGTTGAAGATGCTGCTTGGATCGGCAGTCACGCGAGAGTCGTGGCTACAGGCTGCGAAGTACACGGTCGCATCGTGCTCGCTTAACCACAAGCTGCAGTTCGAGTTTGCATGTGTTAGTCACGAAAGGGGGCACGTGGAAAACGCAAGTTATGGTGCTTTCGGCTTTTTGGGGTCGTGCGCCCCTGATCAGCTACACCTATACGCCATGCTGGGTGGACGTCAGTGCCAGCATAGTGCCAACCATGTACTCGGGCGCTGTCGCATCCCCAATTTGACTTTGGCTCACGTTCAGACGCACATTTCACGTCATGCAAAACCTCACAAGCACAAGCAGAAGCAGAAACAGCCGCGACAGACCGCAGTTCTTAAGGCGGTCAGCGTAGAAGCGTTGAACAGAGCTTTGACAGATGGAGCAGATTGGGAAGAGCCAGCAGAAGGCTTCAATAGCATACCAGAGGCACTGGCCGATATAGCAGAGGGCAAGTTTGTGGTGGTTTTGGATGACGAAGGGCGAGAAAACGAAGGCGATCTCATCGTTGCTGCTGAGCACATGACAACAGAAGCTATGGCCTTTATGGTGGAGCACACAAGTGGCGTCATCTGTGTTCCTCTTGAGGGCAGGTGTGCTGCACTTTGACACCTTCCTTACCTGTATGCATTGACTGTTCGATGTTTGTTTGTGTTGCACTCAGTACTCAATGACAGTTTCAGATGACACATGTAGTGTCTCATGCACATCATCACATTGTTGTACATGACATACTGCTGGCCGCATCAAGCTCAGGGAAGCTGACAGCTGATCATCCCATTGCAGGGACCTGGACAAGTTGCAGATTCCCCTAATGATCAACTCAGCTGAGAATGAGGAGCTGCTGTACACAGCCTTCACAGTCACAGTCGATGCCAGGCATGGCACTACCACTGGCATATCAGCATCAGACAGAACAGCCACAGTCAAAGCTCTTGCAAACAGAAACAGTCGGCCTGGCGATTTCAAGAAGCCAGGGCACATCTTCCCACTGCGGTACCGCCAAGGGGGTGTGCNGGCTTGTGTGGCTGAATGCAGCAATGTACAAATTTACTGTTTTCAAGAGCTGTATAACGGCCGTGTAATCCTGATACATTGCAACAAGCTGTTTACGACACTCATGATAAGTATTTTCGTAGGAGATAGGGCCTGCTGACACGAGTGTCGGACACACCATCTCTACACAGCCGATATGCAGCTTGAATGAGAACGAATAAAAAAGATACTTGAAAGGCACTGACTACGTACACCCAAGACTGGCGAAACTGCTGAGATGACATGACACGTAAACATCCTGCTATTGAGTTATTCCACTGAGCTCACATCATGTGACAAGTCATTCATTGCGTCAAAGGCATTTGTAAGACTGAAGTGCTTCTTGCAACAGCAAGCCTATGCTTGTTTGACATTGCCCTGCCGCTTCAACAGCCAAGGAATGAGGCCAGACGTCTGTTCCACAACCGCATTGCCTTCGACACGAGCATGCCCATTGGTTTGTCTGCCATTGCTGGCCTGAATCGGACTCTGCACATTCAGAGACTGTTTTGATGCTGCCTGAACATAGCTACCTGCCCAGGCAGACATGCCATTATTGCACATGAGGGCAGTGACACGGGCAGTGACAATCTGATGTAGCACAGCTATATTGATGTTGCATTNGACCTTGCAGTGTGTGAGTGTATTGCACGCAAAATTTTCAGGCACACTGCATGACATGCATGGCTTGATGGGACCAAGCTTCTGAGTTTTATGCATCATGACATGCCATCATGGAGTTTTATGCAACAGACTGCATGCTGTATAGTCAGGGCAAACAGCTACAGCACAGTGTCTGTGCCTGCAAGAGCTGCGCTTCTGCTGCTGCATGCACTTGTATGTTGCCCACACTTGGAAGATCTGCTTTGCACACACCGAATTGCTTTGCTGTATTAAACTCGCATGTGTGACCATACTGCTCTGAACAAACTGACATGTCAG
Organism: Trebouxia gelatinosa; assembly: GCA_000818905.1. Taxonomy (NCBI): domain Eukaryota; kingdom Viridiplantae; phylum Chlorophyta; class Trebouxiophyceae; order Trebouxiales; family Trebouxiaceae; genus Trebouxia; species Trebouxia gelatinosa. The sequence goes on along the minus strand of KN805368.1, from coordinate 7,434,240 downwards.
GTACTTGTCTCTGTACACTGTCAGCACCACGTAGCCAATTGGTCATCGTCAACACGCATAGTTGTTGATGCAATGCAGACCACATCTGGCGGTCTTTTGCTCAGCTCTGGAACCACAAAGCCAATACAGGAAGCACTCATAGGAGAAATTCTCTCAGTGGGAGAAGATGTCAAGATTGAGGTCAAAGTGGGTAACAAAGTTCTGTATAGTAAGTATGCTTCCAGTGATGTAAAGGTTCCTGATGGCGAGGTCTCATTCGTGGCTGAAAAGAGCATATTGGCAATATTGAGTTGACGCTTCTATACCATGATTTGTAGAGCTTGTCACAGTAGCTTTTGCAGCTTCAAGTGTTGAAGTTGCAGGTATAGCAGACTTGACATCGAAGTTTTGAAGGCCAAACACAAACGCATGTTGGTCTCTCATGTACCGAGCTCGATATACTCATGTTACAGCAATACTACATACTATGTTTCGGTTCTTACCGTAATACCGTAGTACTGTCTTGATGTGGCACAGTATGTCTGCCTATGCACTGCCCTGATGTGAGACTTTACTGCCAAGCAATCAGACTTCAGTAACCATNAGACTGATGGCCATAGCAGCAGGGCCTCTGCGATTGGCAGATGCAGCCGATGTAGCTGACATGGATTTGCTGCAAGCTGAACGGTGCTGTGGACCTATGGAGCTGCTGGGGCTGCTTGTGCTGTCCAACAAGCTGCATCCTGCCTCTGAGCCAACCATCAGGGCACTCCAGGAAAGGTGTGCATGCCGTGGTCCATCACGTAGTTGCTGCCACTTGACAATCAAGTCACAAGGTCTTCAACAAACACTACAAAGCCCTGACTTTGCATGGAATCANGGGGTTGCCAGCAGCCATGGCTGTTGTGCCAACAAGTCAAGCCACTTGGACAGCCAAGTGGTTCTACACATTCCCGACATGCATGCCCTGTTGAATTTCAACCACCACCTTTGAACAGCCAGCAGTTTACGCTTGTGCAGCCAACAATGGGCTTGCCTAAATGTTCACAGCGTTGCTGATGCATTTGTTACAGGGCAAGGAGAACGAGCTGGAAGTACTGTCACGTAAGTTCAGCATCTCAGAGGAGGATAAGAAGGATCTGCAGCAGCAAGTGCAAATAGCCATGAGTCAGGCTGCTGTCCACATATCAAGCGCTGAGGCTGCAAAAACGGCTCTCTTTGAAAAAGCAGCCCAGCTGGAGATGGCTCAGGCCTCACTCAAGGTAAATGTTTCGATGTACCACCACGCTTCTGTGCAGTGAGACACTGAATGGATGTTGTCAAGTCAGTCTTGCACATGGTGTTATGAATTGCTTAGGACCTGAGGATTTGACAACACAAGCAGCAAGACATACAGACACATGGGCTGAGTCACCCATGACTGGCGCCAATTTAACTTGCTGATCCTGTGCAAGTGACAGGTTTCATGACTAAGGCTGCTGCAGAAAGTTGTCTCTGCTGCAGACAACACATCAGGGCATACCTGGTGAGTAGCCCTCATCAAACAGCCCTGCCCCAGCAGCAGGTTCCGAGTCCCATGCCGGCTTGCTGGGACTGTTTGGTCCCCCATGAGGCAGCTGACTCCTATAGCTCCTTAAATCCTTTGCAAACTGGTCATGTGACTCCATGTCTGCAGTGGTGGCTTGAGCAGTTGCTTGGGCAGCTGCCCTGGTAGCTACTCTCTGCAGATGCATGTCCCTGACTGTGGGCAGGGCAGCGGTTGCAGCTCTTCTTCTTGAGGGAGAGGCATGACTACGTCTGCCGTAGCTGGCTTCCGTGTGTGCCTGCAGCAACCCCGCTCGTTAGTTGGATGCGCTTGAAAAGTTTCAAGCCAGCGCTGTGTACTTGNCCTTGTGCCAGGCTTTGCTGCTGCAGCCTCTCACCAGTGAATCTAGATCAAATGCGTAAAGTGCACATCGTCAGCTACTGCCCAACACATCTGCTTTTGGACAATGAGTTTGCCTACCTTGCCAGTGTACATATGTTGCATCCGTCATCTTGTAAGCATTGCTCAAACCTACTTTGTGCAGATACAAGACTTCTATGTGCAGGGCTCAGAAGCCTGACAGTATGGTGTGTCATAAGCTTGTCAAGATTCAAATGCCTTCAGGATCTTGTGAGCATGAACTCCAAGTTCGGTGTGGAGAGGCTGCAGCTGTCAAAGTAAGTTGTTGCCTGCTGCAGCCATATGTGTGCATTCCCGCATGCTGTACATGACCAATATGCAAGTCACTGACTCATGTCTCAAGACTGTCCTGTTAGCCAAGGCTGTGCAAGGTAGCTTCAATCAGCTTTACCTTCTGCTTTATTACAGGCGGATGCCACAAGATGCACAGCCATGTGTGGGCAAATCTTGGACTGTGGTCATTCCTGCCAACACAAGTGTGGCAACTGTGTGGCCCACAGAAGCAAGCCGAGCAAGAAAGGTGTTGCATCAGAGTGTCTGTCTATGGTGTACTCAGCATGCTGAACCTATGTATTGAGCAAGTGACACCTGGAGCTCTGTCAAGATGCATCAAGGTGATGTAGTGCTGGTCACTCTGTGAACTTACTTCTGATTGGCCCTGACAGGCTCATTGGCACAAGACAGCAAGAGCAAGCATCTACCTTGCAGCCAGCAGTGCCAGCGTATATTGTTGTGTGGGCACAGTTGTGGTAAAGGCTGCCATGCCTCCGCATGCCCACCTTGCGGGCAAGCATGCGCTGCCCAGTGTGCACATGGCAAGTGTATGGCAGCATGCACCGACTTGTGCGCACCATGTGCTGAGCCGTGCACATGGCAATGTCCACATCAGGTGATATAACACACTCAGCAGTGTGTGCAAGTTGCAACCTAATGTGATGATGTGCAATATATTGTGAGTGAGTATGCCCGTAAGCTTGCAGCTATAGTTGATGTCTTTGGTTGATGTCAGTGCACTTTCAATGCAGCTAGCCGTATACCTTGACTTGCAGCAACACTGGTTGAGAGATTTGGCTCATTGTTTCCACATGTTATCATGCTACCTTGGGAGTGCTCTTCACTGGTTGCATGNCAAACTGCCCTCATCTCTGCCAGCACACATGCCACGAAGGGCCCTGCCCTGCAGCTGGGGCCCAGGGCTGTGAGGAGGAGGTGACTGTGCGCTGCCCCTGCCGCCGCCACAAGGTCAAGATGCCCTGCCACCAGGTCACCCCTGCCCTACATTGCTCAGCTATATGCACACCAAGTTTTGTGTAGCTGTGGGTCATGCTTGGTGGCCGCTTGGTACAGAAACTTTGACATTCTGAAAGGCCTACTTCATAACCACCACGCAAAGCTATCTATCCTGTACAGGCGATACTGCTGAGCATTACCTGGTATCTGTGCATTCGGCAGACCACATGGTGTATATGCCCTGTGTGACAGGTTTACGCCAACTCTCTGTCCCTGCTCAGCGTGATGTTCTGGTCATAACTTGTGTCTGTGCTCTGCATGCATCAAGCCTGCGTTCAACGTGGCAGGCCTTGTAGCTGCTGCATTTGACCGTGCAGGTCCAAGCAAGGTTACAAGACAGTGCAGGCTCCCCCTTCTTCACAGATGCCACGCCACTCCGGCTGCTACCATGTGACCAGGACTGCCAGACTGCCAAGGTGACGTGCATCACCTGTCATGCTATGTCTGCATCACACATTCAGCCTGTCATCCTCACACACATGATCTGTAACAACCAGCAGAATGGCTTTTAACCGCTACGTTGTTTTTAATCAGGGTGAGACCCATTGATTGTCGTGCAAGACAGATGTTGTAGTTATGTGGTGAGTACACATAACCAGGACAACTGTCTTGCACGACACTCAACCAGATTCAATCAGTAATGTGGTGATTGCACATGATATGCTGGACATACTGGTGATGCACAATGACAGTCGCAGCCCATTTCAGAAGCTGCTGGCAGACAGAAATGGTCGATCTCAACTTTGGTGTATAGCTTGAGGGTGGTTGCTGCAGAGCAAAAAGCAGGCTGATGGCAAAGCAGCTGGCTCAGCCTCAGAAGTTCAAGCCACAGCTCAGCGCGAGGCGCCAAGCCCAAGTGAACAGANTGTATACACAAGCTGAGCGCAGGGTGGCTGTTGCAGTAAGGTCTAGCTAAATGCATCCTTGCGCCCAGATTGAAGCGAAAATACAAGTGTTCTATCTCAGTCAGATCAACAGAAGAACCAATTGCGCTGTGACGGCCCCCTGCTTTCTTTGGGCCATGATGTAGCACGCAGCTGTGCCTGCTCATAAACATAGGACAAAGCCCCCAAAAGCCTGCCAGACTTAGGCCCAGATTGCACTTCAGGCTCTGTTGTCAGGTGTATGACTGAATGCCTCAGCACTCTTCAGCAGCGCATGCACTGTGTGATCGTAGCCAGCGTCCTCATGGACAGTAGCAGGATTATTTATGAACCCTATGGCAGTAATTGCTGCTCTGCCATACACAGCATCAATACAAAGGTGGACGCAAATTGACATTACAGAGCTTGCTTATATTCTTGCATGTGCCCAAGTTGGCCTTGTTAACTCATGCCTGCGCTTTGACCCATGTGACTGCTGCCAAGCTGACAGTTGTGAAACCAACGTTGAGATGAAGTGCTGCCTGTGGCAGGTGGCAGAGGAGGTGTTCCTGCTGTCACGAACAGTGCGCACCTTTGGCACAGAGGAGGCAGAGAAGCAGCGCTACACAAAGCGGCTGGGCATACTTCGCCACATTGCTATCCGCCAGGCTGCCGCCTACCTGCTGTACCTCACCTCCAACTCCGCCCTGTTTAACCTCACCAAGGTATGTCAGTACTTGAACATGTGCGACTGTTTACAAACATTGCTGCTGAGCAGAACTTGTGGCGTCATCATCAGAGAGAANCTTGCATGAGCAGCGGCAGCAGCACCACCCTGCTGTGCTTGGCAGCAACGTGCAGGGGGGTGATGCGCTTGCGGTTGCTGTCCCCGTCAGGCTGACCATGCCCGGTCCGCAGCAGCGTGTTCACAATCTCCAAATTGCCTCCCGCCACCGCATGATGCAACACAGTGTAGCCTGCAAAGCCAGACAAACTGAGCGGGCAAAGTGAACAGATCCTGCATTGTGCACTTGAGCATTGCTTGACAATCTTTACAGAAAAACAAACAACTATGGTCTGCAATCTGCCGCCTGAAGCACACTGCAGCATCAGGGTTGACTACGTCAAGTCTGTGCCTAGACGAATGGCCATCAGGAGACCGCTGCAGAAGACTCTCTCTTCTAGAGCCTGCCTCAGGCTATGCTGATGGCAGGTGCATTGTTCTTGGGAGCACNGCTGTTGCTATGGCATGCTGACACATCATACAACGACTTAGCTGTTGCATGGCATCCTGACATATCATACGNACCCCCCCTGCCCCCAGTCCTGGCCCTTGACACCCACCTGCCATGGTCACAGCATACCAGTAACAGAATGGATTCAACAGCTAGTTCTCGAGTCTTGGTCTAAAGTTTAGTCTTCAGACTCACCACAGCCCATCGAGCTATTCAGTCAATTCTGACCTGGCTTGAAAGGTCAATGAAAGCTTCTTCTATTCGTCTGCCATATGCAGCCACATGTTCAGAGGGCAAAATGTGAAGGGTACATGGATGCTTGTTGCAATTCGTACATCTGGCACTCAAGCGCCAATTAGACATCAGGTTTGTTATGCCATGCAATGCACTTCAGCTAGACAAGATACACCAACACTTCACCCTTGCTACCCCAACACCCCTCTACAGACTCACCAGCAAATGCATGGCATCTTTNACACTGCTGCTGAGAAGTCAACACAGCAGTCACAAATGATGTGAAGACACTGATGGATGTCTCACAAAGTGGTGCAGGTTTGAAGGCATTGCTATTGTCATGATTTTGTCACCTGTCATGATTGGCCTGATCTTTGTGCAAACGTAGCAGCTTCTGGAAGTACTGATGCAAGGCAGTTGGGACATCAGATATGGGCGGCTGGTCATCCTCACAATCATATGAGAATCCCCGGGACAAGTGGGGCAGCAAGCTTCTGGAGGAGGTGTTTGTGCTGCCAGGTCTGGATGATGCTCTGCTTGGCAACCTGACCAGCAACTGTGGCCGAGTACGTACTGCATGCGCCTGCATACAACCAACAGAGCGCTTTACAGTCTTCTTCTACAGGAGTCTTCTTCTTTACAGTCTTCTTCTGTAGTCTTCTGTAGTCTTCTTCTGTATAGTCTTCTTCTGCAGTCGTCTTCTTTGTTACATTACATGCAAGATTACACTTGGCAAAACTGGCTCCAGCAGCAACTCGGGTGNGTACTCGCGCTGTTTATACACAGTAGCGTGAGCAGTAGACTCACAAGCAATCGATCTCGACGAGTTTGATGTGCGGTACCCTTCGTCAGACACAGCAGCAAAGCATACAGCGTTCCACATGAAAGGGGAAACTGCAACATCCTGCATGCTTGGCAGCGTTGACCGGCATGCTTGTTGACAAACCCTGCACATTCACAATGCAACTGATGTTGCAGCTGTGTTGCATTCAAATAGTAACATGCAAGTCTGACATCGCAAATTTACTGGCAGCTTCATAAATTTACACACCATGAAAGTCGAACCATATGCACCTGGAAGAAGAAGAAGGTGAAGATGACCTAGAGTAATTACCAGACCTAGCAATTTCTACAGACTCTTGAAAGAAGCAAAGCAATGCGTATCAATATGGCATGCTGAGCATGGCACATGGGTAATGTACATGTCATCCCTTACTGAAGCACAAAATGACTCTTGCAGCTCCCAGTCTAACCCACCTACTTAGCATAGACAGTCATGCTTGCACAACAACAATGCTACCTATACATGTTCCTAAAGTGCAAGCGAACACCTAAGTACACAGCACTGATCTAGATATGCGTACCCATTGACGACTGGAAGTTGTAAGCACTTTTGTACTCCACAACAAAATCAAGGCCACTGACTTTGCTGATGGTGTTAGCAATGATGCTGCGCTGTTGCACCATTTGTCTCAGANCAGCTGTTGCACATGCAAGGCAGACACAGGAAGCAGCATAATTTTGTATGTGTGCACATAAGCTGCAATGTCCCAGCAGTTGTTCTGTTTCATGAAGCTGCAGTGCAACTTTGGCAGCTCAGCTTTGCTGCATGTCTGCAGAGGTGCTAGAGCAAATCCTGCATCAGGAGGCTATGCAACAGCTGAGTTTCAAGGATGTGTCCAGTCTACTTGAGACATGTCTTCTTGGGTGCCCANGCTAGGTGGAACAGGGCAGGGCAGGGCGAAGTAGAGTGGAGTCGCAAGGCAGCACCTGCTCGCTCAAGGCCACCTCTTCAAGCAAGGCCTTGGTGCGTGGGGACAGGTTGGCCTTTCTCAACCCCTTGGAGGGCTTAGAGTTGGGCCCTANACAGCTTTCTGCTGCTGTTTCACACTGTTACTAATGCCACCGCTACCCTTGCTTCTCACCTACGTCTCTGAAACAGCAGCAACACATTGCAAGTGCACCCGCGCATAACCAGGCCCATTACACCATCTGTTAGAAATGACAACNTTGTCACCTTACCAGCAGAGCTATGCAGTGTGCAGCTTTGTTTCAGCCACCGTTATGCTGTACCAAAACGTCTGCTATGCAACATTAAGCCACGCTGAATTGTCAGCTTACCATCAGGTATGCAGTCAACAGCTGTGTTTTCAACACCATTATGCTGTACCGAGACATCTGCCATGCATCTTCAAAACAACTCAACTTGTCAGNTGCTGCCATCAACACAGCTGCCTCAACAGCCCTTGATGATTTTTACTGTAACACCAGAGTGCCTTATGCTTACTCAGTGCGGTGGTCCCATGTCAGGGCTCACAAGTTTGAGTCATGAGTTTAAAGACTGTGGCTTGAGCCTTGAGTTAGTTGACAGTCTGTCCACTTAGAGCACAGCACACTCGTGTGATCTTCATACGGCCTTATCTTGGAAGCTTGCTCGCACTATGGCATTCAGTGCGCATAGTTTGCATGTGTTAGATGTGCTTTCATGCATGACACATTGAAGTGTGTNTCAGTGCAAGTGCCGTACACATACAGACATATGCTGGCATCTGCTTCTTATGACAGCAAGTTGAGTATAGCTGTACATAAAACTGCACAAACAGGGTCAGAGCGTNTCCCTGCCCGTGCGAAGCACGGGCTCCACCGCTTGTCATAGTAAATTACTATCAGGCGTTTACAACCCCTTTGTCATGTTGTTTGTGGCAGTCGCCGCACCTCTTCTTCCACAAGAGTCTGTAAAGCANTGAGAGCCTTCAGGTCTTGCACTGCATCATTGGAAGTGCTGCTCTGCATACGTCAAGGTATTCTGGGCGCTCATGCTCTCATAAATGTGCATTGCCACAGCCACTGCTTGTTAATTATGCAACATAATGCTGTGCAAGCTTCTGCTGTGCAAGCTTCTGCTGTGCAAGGTTAGTATGTTGTTGTAGGCACGCCAGATAAGGCCAAGAAGAAGCTGGGCAAGAAGCAGAGGGACAGGCTANGGGCCGCTGCATGATTCTGTCCTTCCTGACGGGACCAACAACAGCCTCCACTGCTTGCACAATAGTTTCCATGAAATCATCACCGCCAGAGCCTATAGCTTTGAAGTCTCGCTCTCCCGGGTACTGATTGACCTGCAACAAACAAGCTGTTTTTCATGACGCTGCGACTGCCACGCATGCTGCTGCGTTCTACGTCTGCTGACGCATGAGGTGAGATCATGTGTTGTGAATGTATATGTGGGAGGCAGTGTGTTCTGAAGCTCTTTTGGACACACAGCGACTTGGGATACATGGTAACAGATGCTGGTGTCTGTACCTTCTCATCAAGTTGTCGCCATTTGTCAATGGAGTCATCGGTGCCTAGCACCATGTTTTTGGAGCCAGCATCTCTGCCAGCACTGCTGGACACCTCTGCATAATTAGTTTCTTTTGTTCAGATGCTTGCTGTGTTGCAACATGCTAAAGTTCTTCTACGTGCCAACATCGGTCAAGCATAGACTCATGACCAGTCCAAAGCATGCATTGTCATGTGCGTCAGCATGCGAGCAGGAGTAGTTTGGTATGTGCACAGCTACCTCCAAGGCTTTGTATCAAGGCTTCTGCAGTATTGCTAACTTCTGCTTTCNGTCCTGCCCCAGCTTGTTGCCCTGCCCTGGCATGCTGTCCTGCCCTGACATGTTGCCCTGCTGTTGGACGCTGCCCTGCTGCTGACTGTGGCTTTGGAGGCTTGCCTTGTGACTTCAGATGTGCTCTGTACAGCTGCTGCCGCTGGCTTCTCATGAGCTGCTGTATCCTGATTAGGCAAGTGTGCATACGCGCCGTGCCTGAGATGAGCTCTGTCAGTGCAGTGAAAGTGCCTCCCTGTGTNCGTTTTCTGCAGCTTATGCTGATTTGCAGCACTTTCCATGAGGCCCCGCACTGAGATGATGATGTGCTCAAAGCTTGGACGATTCTGTGGATTCTCATCCCAACACTCCTGTGGGCAGGTTTACAAACTGTTCTTGGTCTGTTGTTTTGTTTGTACAGCTGGACTTGGGTTTACTTGTTGTAGCTGCTAAACAAGCCATACACTTGCTGTGCACTGCAACTACATGCTGTCTCACAAGGCCAGATCCAGTCATTGAAGACCAAATTTGCCTTCCAAAAAGGTGACAAGTACCTTGTGGTGCTATATTGGCTCTCTGGGTGTGTTTACAGACACTGCAACTGCAACTAAACACCTACCCCGTATCTTGTACCAGTCAGACCAGCTACAGAAATGACAAGCATCTACAACATCCCCATTGTTTGCAATTGNGCATGCCTCTTGCTGGGCAGTCTGCTGCCCATGATGCTTCACAAATACATGTTCAGAGATCATACTGCAGGTGTCTGAGCATCAGGCTGTTGTGCCAATCAGGAGCGTTCGGCATGATGCTCCTCAGCAATACAGTACAGTCAGCCCTACTACCTGGCTTACCCAACAACTTGAGCTGGAGGCCAAGCAGCAATGCATGATGTCTTGTTAAGCTTTGCGTACCACTGCCTCTGCAACATGACCACCCAATTGGGGTCCCCCTGCTGGAGTCTGAATCCGGACCAGAGGCAGATAAGGAAATGAGACTTTGAAACTCTGGATTCTGCTTACCTGCCGTTCGGTGCTATCTTCACCGAATGCAATTGATTCCCCTGGGCCCATTGGGGCGTTCCAGGGGGGTCCATTGTCATCCCAAGCCTGAGTGGCAACCATGGCAGTCATGGCTTCACTCTGCTCCTCTTCGTCTTGGCCAGACATGTTANAGCAGTGAAGCATACAGAGCCCTCAGAGGATAGATTAGTCATCAGAGATCAGGTTATTGCAATTTCTGGTCGTCATGGGGCTCATGAATGGGTGCAAATCGAGAGCAGCACAAAGTTCAGAAGCATGACGGGATCCTGCCACACGGGCTCCAACCTCAAGATAGGCACATGAGCTGAAATGCTGAGCAGATAATGTACTACTGGCACTTGCAAACGCCATGTGTACCTACGGACCTGACACTGCGGATACGGCGCCGTCCTGATATGATAAGAAAATCACCTGCGACTGACAATTTGGCCTCACCAGCGTGAAGGCTGCGACCTTTCTTGTTCCATACAGGCGGTACAGTGTTGGGGCTGGCACCNGCTGAGGCTTGGCTTGGGTTTTCTTTGATGCAAAGCATACGCAAAGAGGCCCGCCTTATGCTACATCCAGACAAGCACCCAGGCCAAGATCAGGCATTTTGGGGCGAATGTTTTGGGAGCTTTGAAGCACGAGCGCAAGACCTGCTGAACATTACCGGTGATACTGACCAAGAGTTCTGGCACCATCTTGTGCAAGAGAGCTTTGCAGCTGCTGCGTACCTGAGCTATTGTGAAGGGTGGCGTCAGTGCTATCAGACCATGCTGAAGCAATAGACTCTATGGCTTCTCAAAGTTTGATACTCACCGTTTTGACACAACACAATCAGCAAGATTGTGCATCAGAGCATACTAGGACGCTGCTGCTTCAGCACCCAATGCCGTGTTCAAGTGGATTGCGTTTGTTGTTGTGTTTGCCCATGACCAGCAGGCTTTAGCAGTCAGTTCTTGTTGGTGCTTGGCCCAATGGCCCAGTGGCAGGCAGCATGCAAGTGGGGAACGTCACCATCATGGGACCATTACAGTAGGGCTTACAGCTGCATCATATCTGTTCGAAGCAGACCAGGGTGTTGCTCAATGTTGTGAAATGCTCATGTGACGCTAGGGGCCGTGCTGGGTCTGAAAGGCTTTTTGTGCAGCTGTGTACAAACCTTTGGGAGATTGGGGGATATTNGAAAGCACTGCTCTTTGTCTTCTGTGAGGAAGTAATGGACAGGGGACCAAGCGCAATGTGGCAGCATGTGTCACAAAGATATTGGCACATGTTACGCCTTGAGCCTGGTGATTCTTGTAATGCATCTCTTGATAGTCAGCATATGTTCCTGTAAGGAGTGCCTGGCAATTGTGTGCTGCATGGGTCACCAGACGTGTGCCCACCATCAACAAGCAGTTGACCAAATGCATCCAGCAGACGAAGGGAGCATATCTAAAATACTTACCAGATCGAATAAGCTTTCTGTCACTGATTCCTCTCAGACCTATAGAGCTCTTNAACCTGACACTACTCTAAGGATCATGAAGACTGGCAGCAGCTATTTGACAGGACCAGTGTTCGGTGCTGTGACACAGTGTCAGCAGAGAAAGAGCAGGGGTTACAATGTTGGCATCTGTGAACGCACATGGGCCGTGAATACGTCCAACATTAGGATCGTCATCAACATGTCTGAGTGCTGCGTGGTATGCCTCTATACGCTGGCTCAGTCTGACTGTATGCGCAGGTCTCCTTTGTGTCCCAACCAGAGACAGTCGACTTCCAGGTTGAAGTCATGGGTGGCTCAACCCTTTCTGGTCTGATTNAGATCGACGAAGACTTGCACAGCCGACAGCTTGCAGTCTATGGTCGGGACTCGATGCGCCGGTTGGCAGCTTCACAAGTCCTGATCGTTGGACTCGATGGCCTCGGAGTAGAAGTCGGTGCGTTGATGACCTGCAGCTACCTCCTGCTGCATGCGTGCCATGTCATATTCGCTNCAGTTTGAGCAGCATACCAGAGGGAACCATTGTCAGCTCCTGAAGCCATGATGCCATCCTCATTCACAGCCATGCTGTTGACAATGGCTTTCTGATTTTGCAGCATGTTGTGCAAAAACTCACCCTGCAAGGACGCTTGCTGTCAGGTTCTGCAGTATGACCTGTAGACGCTGCCAGCAGCAATCATTATTGCTACAGACAGGTGCAGAAAATGGAGCATAAGGAAAGCTTGTCAGCAATTTGGCAGCAAGACAGTACTGCCCCATCACAGCAACAAGCATGGTGCACTAATGCTCCTGAANTGCCTGTGCAGATCCTACAGCTGTGCACTTTGCCGAGGGACCTGCCTGAACCAGGTAGACAATCTTTCTGACAACATTTTGGCAACAGTGGTGCAGTGTGCCCGAGGTGCACAATTCGAGCGACTGCAACCCATACCGTCACCTTTTCTTCTGGTACGGATGCAAGTCTCATAGTTGCTANGGCCACAAGGTCAGCCCCTGGCTTGCTGCTGTCTACAAGTATGTTATGGAACTTCTGGTGTAATGTATGACAGCATCCCCGTCGGATTGACAATTACATTGCTGATTGCAATGCGATTGTGCGTGTTCATGCTGTNGTCAGGCTTGACCTGAACAAGAAGAAGAGCCAGACAGCTGTTGCCAGATCGATAGGCAGCCCTACGACAAAGCCCTAAGTACTGCGATCGAAACAAGGGTCGCGGAGATGTGCACTGCGTGGTANCATACCTTGACAAGTGGTTTCGGAGCCTGTATCCGGGTCTGGGCTCACGCCTTTTCGCTACGTACTCCGTATGTCGCCAGGCAGAAGAGTGTTAGATCTTGCTNGCATTGAAGGTGCTCATATCTCGTATCTGCAGGCTTGTTGTACAAACATCATATAAGCAGCAGGTTGCCAACCACAGGGAGCCTGGAAAAGTATTCGGGAGGCAGTCAGGGGCCAACAGGGGGCAGATAGCCAGGAGCACCTCAGCAACGCTGCATACATTACACTGGCTTGTTGTAAACTACGCATGACCGGAGCTGCTGTCACTGAGCTTCAGAAACTGGGAAACCTGGATGCCCCAAGCTACACAGTGACCACTGATGATGGTAGATTATTACNCTCCACAAGCATGTGTGAACATCCACAACAAGGTCAGTGTCAGTGCACAACATGCTGAAAAGCTGTGCTGTGCCAAGTTTATGCTAGTGCAGCATTGCGCATTTTTGTGATGTTGGACGCAGTGTTTGGTTCTTGATGGTAGCACAGGCGTAGCTGTAGGGCTCATAAGTGATGCACATAAAACCAAACAACATCTGATACATTGCCTGTTTAGGGTGCTGACTGCAAGCACAACTGAGTACAGGCAAAGTTGACACGCAGGTCCATTGNTTGACCAGGCCAAACAGCACATCTGTGTGAAGTGTGCGTTCATGCGCCTCATCAATCATCATGACACTGCAGCCAAGCAGAGACCAGACTTCAATCGTCGCATTGTAGCAGGCTTGTGTTGACAATAAAGGGTGTCAATGTGATCACCAACCGTNCTGCAAGGAGCTGATGCAGTGGCTGCAAGGGGGACAGTACCAGGCCACCCTTGCGACCCTGCCTGGGGCCCTACCTGCTCCTGCAGCAGGTGCCCTGCTCTTTGCACACACCATGCATTGGTCACAACAAGTGCCATGTCTGCAAAGCTCATTTGGTTGGGTCATCACAAAAACCCATACCCTACAACTGGTTGCATTGGTCATCACAAGTTTCCATACCCTACATCCCAGTCGCATTGTTCATATCAGCGCCCATTGCCCCGCAGTATTGTCAGCGTCCAGCACTACCGCAGAGCATGAGCATGTACGCAAGACATGATCATGAACATCATGCATGTGCAGCCATGTATGCTGTTATCTACTTGCTCCACAGACAGAAGTCTTTCCACAGGCCTGACACAGAGCCCCATGCAAGCCACCGTCAGCTTCCTGCAACAGGAAGACAGACTTGCCAGCAACTGTGCTGAGGCTTGGAAAGCAATTTGCCAGTTTGAGTCCCTTTTCCCCAATATGGCTGTAAGCACAGAGGTGGATCAGCGCTACCTTGATGCAAGAGCAGAGGGCCTAGATCAGGCAGAGCGGATTCTCACACCNCTGTGTCTGAATGATGCAAAGCTGCATATAGGCAGCCATAGCTGGACACTCTGGCAGTTGCTCTGTTCAAACTTTTGCCGTGGCAATGCAGGAGCCTGTTGCCATTGGTGAGGAGGAGCTGCCCCTCACGCTGCCTCCAACACAAGACTTTGTGCCCAGCGGGCGTGCTGAGTCCCCTCTGGCAAAGATCACTGACTGGGTCCAGACTACAGATCCTAACACAGGTTTGCCTTTCCTGCAGTGCTGTGGCTCATACTTCACTCGCTGGGGACAGACAGAAACTAGGTTTGTCATGAACATGACACCAGGCATGCTGTACAACTGTGTGCTGTGGGCGCTGTGTGGCATCTCAACAGCTGTATGACAAACTGTTTGACTAGCTTTTTGGTAGACCACACTGCACATGCTTCAGATTGCTTGACAGGGTACAGTGCAGTGTGTACAAGCATCCAAATGTGGCTTCACACAGCTTGCGCTTACGCCAATCTGTCTTCACATCAACCAGCCAGGTACATGATGCAGCCAGTGACTCTGAGNGAGAGATGTTTCAGATGGAGCTGAGTTGACGGAGGATGAAAGGGAAGCTATGAGGAAGCAGAGGAGGCAGCAGCAAATGGCNTTTGGGTGTGGCTGGGATAGCATGTGGTCGCCTTGAAAGACAAAATCGAGTGCCCGTTTTGGAAGCTGCTGCTTGTCCAGCGCTCCTTTAAGCTCCTCAGTGAATTCCTCCAAGCTATGTGCCCTCTGGGGCAAAATGGCAGCATTTGGGGGCAAGACAGGAAAATAAGGTGTCAAAGGCTCGGATTGTGCTCCGTCAGTGTAGCGTCGCACGGCAGCACGCTCTGTCGCACGTCCCTGCAAGTGTCCCGCCGCGCGTTCACATCAGGAGCAAGTTGGTCAGTCGTCTGCTTGACAACGCGTGAAGGCATTGTGTAGAATCGCTGAACGTGACGATGTGCAACGTCATATCGATTGCCATGTTGAACAGCTTCTGTAACATTACCCAAAGTGCCTTGGGGCGTTGTGCAGTGTGGATTGCATTCCTGGTTGCTAGCGTGCGAAGTGCGTGCGTCACCGTTTCAGTGCAGCTGGGCCTGTTGCCTCACCTGAAAGTTTAGTACCGGACTGCCCATGAGCNAAAAGTGCACACTGCACAAACAGCTGCAGTTGTTGATAAAGTCTGATGACGGAGTCATTGCATGTCCCTCCTGATCTGAATATGTCTGTAACAGAATACTTTGTGTATACAGGTGGCCAAATGCAGCATTGACAAGCCTGTAGAACTGCAGTGAAGCAGTTGTGCAGGCAAACTGCAGATACTGGTGCAGCGCTGCAGGAAGCCAAACAGTGCCCTGCCTCACCTCCATGAAGTCCTGCTTGGCCTCATCAACACCAGCAACGTCAGAAAAGGTGATGCCAGTATTGGGCTCCATCTGGAACTTGGCCTTGCTCTTGGCAAAGTTGAGAGGGTTGTTGCCCCCTGGACCCCCCATGCCGCCCCCTTGCCGTCTTGACAGCAGGAACAAGCCACCCACCAACAGCAATGGGAAAGCAAGGTTACCTGCAAGACATTCATTGAGTTACTGATGCCCTGAATTTTGCCAGAGGAAGACAATGCTACAGCCAAACCAGAGCGTAGACACAATCTGTAGGTGGCTAGACTGCAAGCCTTGACCTTTTTCAACCATGCTACAGCTGGTTGCACACGTGCATGCATCCATTGAGCATGGAAAAAGTAACATCAGGTGCACCATACCTAAAAGGTTCAGGAACACTGCTCCGCCATCNGACTTGTGCCAAGGCCTCACGCTGTACATGCTTTGGACAACATCGCAAAACGTTGCTCTAGGGGATGATGCGCTTGTCTCCTTGCTCGTCATCAGGCCTGCTGCTCAGGGTGTTTGATCAAGAGCTCAGCATCAATCATGTGCATTTATTGNACTGGCTGCTGCAGCAGCTGCGACTGTACTCTGCTTTCTGGCTGCCTCACTCTCGTCTTTGTACTTTGCAGCATCTTGCTGAGCAGCAAGTAACTGAGCTTGAAGCCCTTGCTTCTCAGAGTTGAGCGCACTGAGCTGACTGAGCAGCCCTTGCCGCTTCTGTTTTGGGGTTGCAACTCTGCTCTGAGTCACTGACGGCAAGACATCAGCAGCTTTCGTTCCTCTAGCGCCAGAATTTGAGGGACTGTTCTCCACTGAGGTGCCGCTGAACAACTGTGAGAACCTTCCAGGACTATATGGACTGCTGTGGAGCGCAGCAATCAAGCCCTGCAGACAGAGTTTCTGGTTTGCACAATATGCGATAAGCATGCCAGCGGGTGTCAAGTTTTGCACGGACTGTAACTCATCGTGACATAAATAGTGTCAGGCAGACATGATGAGGCAGGAGGGTTTGGGGCATTGCATGAGCAAAGATGTGCATGACATGCTGTGCTATGATGGTAGATACCATTGGTTGAGGGCTCGCATTTATATCAGACACAGGTTCATGTGCAGCCCTCTTGGTGAACAGGCATCGTAGCAGTCTTGCATGCTCCATATGACAGAAACATGACAAAGCAGACGTATTGTCAGCACAGTTACAGCATGACCTTGCTATACAGGGCTATTACCTGACGTTGTGTGTCTTCCTCCTCTGAGGAGGTGTCAGAGTCAAACATGTCAAAATGGTTCGGCAGCAGCTTTGCCTTTCTTGATACAGGGCCAGCTTGTGCAGCTGGTGTGTCTGCTGCTGACGGCTGCATCATCTGATTGACACTGCCAGAGCTCTGTGCAGGGGGGCCTAGGTGCAGCACACGTCGTGGGACAGGCTTTGGACTCTGACTGACGCTGTCTTTCACAAATACTGTTTGCAGGCCAAACTTGGCAGGAATCTTNCACCGCAGACGCATTCAATGCGTATCTGCCTCTGGTATTCGCGTATAAGTTCCGTTTTCATGCAAATTAACGACCGGTCCNTTGGGGTCAATGCTGCATGCTGAGCACACGTGAGGTGTATCACTAGTATGGCAGTATCGTGCACCACAGCACTTGTCCCTGTGTTGCTGCCAGTAGCTGCAAANAAGCCCTGCATGATGCGGAGAAGGTGGTTCGTTTATGCCCCGATTGGAGCAAGGGCCACTGGCGCCTTGGCATGGCTCATGTAGGCATGAAGCAGAATCTGTTGGCTGTTGCAAGCTTTGCCAGGTGTTGGCAATTGGACAAAGGTAATCTGCCAAGTCTAGTTCATGCTCTGTCATGTGTGGATTTCCCATCGACTGAGCATGCAGGAGAAGCTACAATCTGTTTTGCAGAGGTGCAAGCCTCTGTGTTGCATCACAAATGTCCTGTCCAGTACTGAGTCAGCATCTGTCTTATCTGTCGCCCTGCAAGCAATCTTGCACNATGTCACACGCATGCAGTGTTTGTATGCCTGGTCAGGATGCAGTGTCGAAAGGTGAGCCTCTAGGTGTTCAAGGGCGGCATGGCAGGCTGCAGTGACAGCCCCCACTGCCATGTCCCCAAAAGTGTCCAGCTGGGCTTCTGTCTGCTCATGCTTAATCTCCTGCTGAGCCAGGAAGTCCGGTAGGCGCTGCACGCTGCCGACAGTGAACTGCTGCAGTCGCATGCTTGTCAAGTCTGAGCACAGCTTCCTGAGGGCTATCAAGTACTCCTGCACATCTACACACCCTGCTCGACACAGTTGCATGCGCTTAGTCATGTGCACTAGGANACTGTATGATTTGTTGCTGCATGTCATGTAACACTGCTGTCGATAGCCTGTTGCATTTGTACTGTGCGATAGTGTGCGTCATGCTACATGGCACTATCATCACTCTTCTATCATGTATCAGGTGCTGGGTGTTATGCTGCTGGGCACCCTGCCATGGCACTATATGCTGTGGCAAGCCGCTATCCATTTCCACTGNCCTTCACCAGAGCAGCTTGCACCTCAGCCAGCTTGTCAAAATGCTTGTCGGCCTCCAGTGTGTACTGCTCGATTGTGGCCTCAGCGCGAGCCAGATCAAGCTTGGCACCCCTAGCTGCTGCATCACTGGCCTGCAGCTCACCCCTCAGCCTGTGCTCTTCTACCCGTGCATCCGCTAGGATCTTCTGAAGGCGTTCAAGGCCTGACTCCAGCTGAGCTACNTGCATTGCAATTTCCAGCATGAGTCACACAAAGATGTCAGCTTGCTGCTGATCAGGACATCCTGTAGACATGCAAGACGCTGCAGATCGCTGAGCTGACACCACAAACGCTGATGAGAAATGATGTGTATGCACAGCTTATGGCTAACACACTCGTCGAATCAGTTCTGAGCTATTCAGCTCCATGATTGGTAAGGCAGGTGTAGATCAGNACATCAGCTGACATCAGCTCAGGGTGCATGTGAGGTTTGCAATCACTCACCTGAGTCTGCAGCGGCAAAAGTGGGAGAGGAGGATGGCTCTGAAATGGTCGGCTCAATCTGTGAAGCCCCTTGGCCAAACTGTTCTCCCTCCTGATTGTTATGAGCTGCATGACCAGGACTACTGTCAAGGAAAGAAGAGAAAAGAAAAAACGAAAAGTCTTNGCTTGTGCAAACTCCTGCTGTGGCAAGCAAAGTCACACACCTGTGACTGCACCTCTATAGCTTCCCCGAGGCTCGCCGTAATTTGAACTCTGCACTTTCTCAACGTAGCAAAACTGCGCAGTAAGAATAGACTGCATCCTATCTTTCATATAACCTGGCTTGACATGCTGGTGATGTAGCCCATTGTAGTGTGGAGTGAGCCACTGTCATAAGCATCCGATGTCAAGCATGATTGCCAAAACTGTGAAAGGTAGGATGCAGTCTGTTTATGTGTTGTGTTGCAGTGCATCGTGCTGGCAACACATGGAGCAGCAGCAGCTTTGCAGGGGAGCAAAGAAAGGCTGCAGGCTTGCACCAAGCTTCTCACTATGGCTGGGCAGAAGACGCACTGAGGGTTTAACAAGCTGAGCTCTCTTGTCTTGCAATGTTCGCAGCCTTGCTTGGCACAATGAGGGTTTTCCACAAGTTGTTGCCAGATGTTTGGACCCTGCAAGTGCAAGATGTGTCACAATGGGGTGTTGCCAATAGCGCCTCTTCTCCTACAGTAGTCCTACAAGAACTTGCACAAATCCACTTCCTGCCAAACTTNTAATTTACACACAAGTCAGACACAGACATTGAAGTGCAACTGCAGGCAGCTCATGTGCAGATGTCACCGCACTTGTTCCTTCCATCAGCAATACAGACACTGTGACAAAGTCTTAAGCTTACCCTTAGGTCCAGACGCTCAATGATCTCCGTTGTAGACAATGCTCCAGGCAAGTCATTCTTGTTGCCAAGTACAAGTAGAGGAGTCTTGGCAAGCGATGGCTTTTGCAAGAGCTCATGGAGCTCTTGTCGCCCAGAGTCAAGGCTGTCATGGTCTGCTGAGTCCACAACATACACAATGGCTTGGACGCCTCTGCAGTATCTCTCCCACATACTCCTGAACCGAGGCTGCAACAGGCCCATCAGGCTTTCATTTGTGATGATGATCATCAAATAGCATAATGGTAAAGACTTGCCTGGCCGCCTAAATCCCAAAGCTTTATTGTTACTGCTCCTTTAGTCACTTTCCGCATGTTGAAGCCAACAGTTGGTATCATGTCTTCATGGAAAGCCCCTGTGGTGAGGACATTCACAAGGGATGTTTTTCCAGCATTCTGCAGCCCTATCAGGGACAGCTCCATTTCCTTCTTGAAGAACAAGCTGCACACAAAACCCGGAAACTTTGGACAAAACCTGGGGCAACATTATTGAACGCAACAGCGCCAGCAACAACACCTTCTCNATGTGGTGGCTTTGACAAACCCAACTTACCCCAGTAGCTGTGATGGTTGCACATGCATGGACACTTTTAGTGCTGCATATGCAAGCTAGTATTTCTGCCAATGAACCGTACAATATACATGTGAAATGCAAAGGCTTGAGCATCAGCAGCTGCGATGTGTGATTGTCACACCCTTGGTGCACCAATTGCGCTATGCCGAGGAACATTGCTCGCAAATGAGTTGGAGTGCAGCTCTGTTGCGTTTGCTGTGTGAGCCAACGGTTGCTGTCCATGCTTGCTTGCAACACTGTACCTGACTGCCGGTAGATGACTGCAGGTCTTCATCGCAGATGACACCATCCTGGTTGTTGTCCAGGGAGGCAAAGGCCTGCCTCACGCGGTCATCCCAGTCCCCATCCTGCCGCACCTGCCCCCACATAACAGCAATGTGCATCAACTGCTTACAACTCCCATTCAAANAAGTCACTCACGATGTTGCTGCAGCAATAATGCGCTCACGTAGTCTGCCTTCGAACGTTGACTGATGTTAGTCATACGTGCAGCACAGCACGCCCGAAACCAACCACATTGCTCAGCATACCTGCAGCGCGACTTACCGGCTGTCAGTGCCACACATTCTTGGCAAACGTGGGGTGTGCTTCGATCGCGGCCAGTCGGTACATACGTACGTAACTGTAGCCTTCGAGCGAACCGAAGCTCGCATACGTACAGGCTACTCGTGCAGATAACGGAAGCTCTGCCGGACACCTGAAGTCACAGTAGTCTCGCAACGCATGCAGCTTTGAACACTGGAACCCGCAATGGCATCACACCGCCTTTCCGAGACGTATAGACAAAGCAAGCNGCCCTGCAGCCAGCACAGGCCAAGTCCAGCATGCCAGCATGCCATCTAGAACGCAAGCACCGCAGCAGTAAAGTCACCCAGTTGTTCCTGCTTGAAAGCGGGGCAGCACATGTTGAGTGCATGGTTGAGCCCATGATTGGGGCACCAGCAGCCTTGTGCTGCACCCGCAATCAGCAGGCATTTGAGGCAAGCCGTGAGCAAGGGGCTAGCAGGCGGTGTGTGCTCCTAGCAGCTGTTTGTCCTCAGCTGGCAAGCACAGCGCGCAGCGTNTAGGCAGTCTCAGCTGTTGCTGTGTGTTGGTCATCTCAGCTCTGGTCTCCTTGTTTAATCGTGAGACGTTACTTGTGCACATTGTGGTAGCTAAAGCAGGTATCGAATACTGTACACGTTTTTGTAGTTTGGGCGTCAAACGTAAGGACTGCAATAAATCCGACTGACTGATGCAGCTTTGGCACAGCAACCCCATGCGTNAAAACAGCGTGATACACAAGCTTGTATGTCAAGCAGTGCCTTGTGCCCAGTATGGAAACATGCAATGTCCTGAATACGTTATATTGTTCAGTAAAAGCGAAGCTGGNCCAGGAGCTATTGCTGCATGACACCTGTCACATTGTTTCCTGAGTGGCTGCAAACACGTGTACAAGCAACTATCATAGTGAGCTGTTACTGCAGCGTTCCANCATGTTTGAGTGACTTGCAGGTTGCAACTGAGCTCATTGTTGGCTTTGGCAGAGATTTTGTCACAAAGGAATTGCTGTCACGGCAACAGAAACTGTGGCGTACATGGGTGGCCGGCTTCGTTGCACTACCTGTTAATCTTCCTGGCTTTGGTATGCTGCCTTGTTGCCACATAACAAGCCTGACAGGCTACTGAGTCCATGTTGTTGCATGTTGGAGTGCCGGCTCTAGCATCATGTGGCGGTCTGTTCATCTCCACATACACCATACATGCAATGGGAATTTACATGATCCCAAAGAATGGCTGCACCCAAGATTCTACACATAGNAGCTCTGCTCTGTTGTCATCACATGCAGCTGGCTTTGACTAATATGTATGCCAAGGTTTGTAGTGTGCATGTTCTTGTTTGCACTGATGAGCTCTGCAGACGTATTGTGCATGCGTACTGTATGTGCCATTCAAGCTGCCACGTTGATGCAAAGCAACTGCCCTGAGTGTGTATGTGTGTGTGGGTGTGATCACAAGGTTACAGCTTATTGTGCACAGATGGGACATTTGACTGACAAGCAAGCCTGGGCTGTGTCTGCCTGATAGTGTTCACACATCATCGACTGAGATGTCCATGAAGTGCTCTTTTCTTCTTTGGATCTGCACATTGTACGTGCATGCAACCTAACTTGTGCTCTGTGCTCACGTGATGCATTTGTACGCTGTCGTCTGAGGCATTGGTATACCATGTATGACAGGTCTTGCATGACAGTGTATTGCTAGTGATCGGAACCCTGTGCAGCAACCAGTATACCACAGTTTGTTACGGACATTTAGCTACTGGGCTTGCGTACTCAGGAGCTGCGCTGAGCTTTTGACCATATACTAATCATGGTTGCTGGGCATTTGGTTGTGAATTTTGCTATTCCTGCAGTTTGGCAAGGTGGATGCCTACACTTACATCATGGACTACAACCCATCAGAGATAACAGCTATGCAAGCGTTTGCAATCAGCCTGAGCACTTTTGAGACGAAGCTACTCATGTGAGCTGTTGAAGGGTCTCTGGGGAATTCGGCTATGCTGNCTCGCTGCCCAAGCAGAGGCTGCTGAGTCTCCTGCTCCAACTCGCTGTCAGCAGCACCACTGGCACCAGGAGCAGTGCCAGACCCCCAGCGTAACAGTCTGCATAGGCAATGGACTACTTTCAACAAACACACCTTGCTGGGTTTACCGGCCAGACCTCAAACTTGAGCCTTGCAGTGTTGCAAATAGTACTCAGCTGCTTACGCCAAAAGTACATGTGACATTGACTACGACACCACCTGTGCAGGACCTGAATCTCCTCAGGTATCATGGGTCTACTTGGTGATTGCTCAATTGTTGTGACAGTGACATGGCAGTTTGCAGTGATCCATCATCTTCGCCATTGGCTCTCACCTGCTAGCGCTTCTTACAGCAGCTCTGCCTGCAGTTTGTAGCTGCAGCCCTACATGGCTGGCTTGCCTCATTAGGCCTCGGCCTGATGCTGGCACCTGGTCATCTTGTTGCAGCAGAGCAGAGTCATTAGCACCAGAAGGGAAAGCTGGTTGTGCAGCAGCCCCTGCTTCAGTTGTGGCCGGCTCAGCTGATGTGCTTGCTCCCTCAGCCTGCAGCCTGCAACCAGCAAGCACTGCATTCTCAGCTTGAACATCAGCCTGTGATGTGCTGTACAGACGTGAGCTGTGATGTGCTGTCAAATGTGTCTTGAGCCAAAATTGACAGTCAAGGGGGTTGTAGATGACAGTGCTGACAACAACATCGCTCCTGGACAGCNGTGATTGGGGAAGATGCTTGCCCTGGCGTGAAGCAAAACGGGTTCCCATACCTCATCAGGCGGTCTGTGGAGTGCAGCTGCCCGGGGGACGCAATTCCTGCCACCATTGAAGTCGACATCAGTGGACTCACCCTGGGGCAAACTGTCCTGTTGAGTCAGCTCAAATTGCCGCAGAACATCAAGCTAGTTGCAAAGGTACTGTCCACCGCCAAAGCTTGCCTTTTGTTTGTGTGTCATCAGCACAGCATGCTTGCGATTTACAATCGCAGTGTTGAGTGCTCACCTGACAGCCATGCTATGTTTTGCAGCATCCGCAACTACCAGTGTGCAAGATTGCGGGCAAAGGGACGAGAGAAGGCTAAGTGTTGTCATACCTGCTGTACTANTCAGCGGCAAGACTGTGCTGTGCAGCACTCTGCCGTCTCGATAGTAACAAACAACTTTAAGGGAGTCAGNAAACAACCAGGCAGCAGACATGTCACAGCCGGCAGTTGAAGCAACTGCTGGCTTTATTGAGAAGCCAGAGGACTACCCTGCCCATGTCAAGGCTGTGAAAGACACGGTATGAAAGTCCTGGCCATGGTGTGTCTATATATGGCTGGTTTTGTGAGCACTCGCTACACAGAATTACTATCTTGTCTCACATATACATGCAGTCTGTTGCTACATGTCTCGTGAGGTGCTGCATGGCGCTTGCCTTGTTCAACACTATTTGCATGCAGCAACAAATGCACATGTGCATTCCCGAAATGGCATGATGTATGTAAGGTGTCATGTCTGCAGGGAAGCAATGGTGCAAGTGGCAACGGTGCCAGACATCAAGAGGTAGAGGCCTGATTGTATCAGCAGATCTGTACATTTACATCTAGAGGCACTGCCATGATTACAGAGTTGCAAGTAGCATGAGGTATGAGAGAGGAGTGAGCCATAGCAAGCAGCACAAGCGCCTGACAACGTTGGCAAGAGCTGTGAGGCTGAATGCTTGTACGCAGCTGGTTGGTTAATGTCTGACCTGTGAGCGATGTGGTCTGGTCGTTGTGTCTGCTTAGATGCCACAATCATGCAAGGTTTCCTTTTTCCTGCATCAGTATTACTGCGGTTGACAAGGTAGTTTCAATTTAGAGAGGTGGTTGACAGTGCTAACCTGAGCCGTGAGGGATACATGTAATCTTCAGTGCAAACCTGTCAAAATCAGCAAACACAACAATTCAAATATGGATNTCTACCATCTTTGCCGCAGAAGGTGACCGTTTTGGACCCACTACCTGCTCAAGTTTTTCCCGCTCAGCAGTGTGACGCTGCTGATCATCAAGACGCTGCATGCATACAGCGAGCGGCGGAAGTACAGATAGGCTGCCAGGCTACACCTACAGATGCTTTACAGGCTGCATACACAGTCCTGGCTACAGACGCACAGCCTGACAGACGTGAACACATTGCAATGGGGCAGTCACTGGCAGTGAGCTCTCAGGCGGCGCTAGCAGCTCTGCATGCAAGTTCAGAAACTCATATTGATGGCCGCAGTGCGGATCCTGTGCAGGTTGCAGCACTTCAGCTGGACTCCATCAAAGCGCAGGCAGCAAGCATTGCGTCACAGCTGAGTCATACTGCTGATGAGCACATGGCACAGCCAGCCGAGTAAGTAATATAAGCACTCTCCTGGTGTGAACTGTTCATGACGTCTCTCCTGCTGTGTTTGCACTCAACTTAAGCTTGCCATCACTTCATATCGTCACAGACTTGTATGCCTACTGGCATGATCAGATATATCACACCATGCTATGTAATATGCACATATGTATCAGTACATACGTACATAATGCTGCAGTAGTTGCTGGTCCTGGCACAGGAGGCAGTCCAACATGTTTATGCACAATGCATTTCCTTTCTACCTGACACCCACTTCATATGTAAATGTGCAAGCATATAAACATGCTGGACTGCCCCTTTGCATCATTGCACTCAGGCTGCTGTGGTCTGTCTAGCAGAATAAACTAGGTTTAGGGTTCAACTAACCAAAGCCCAAATGCCAAACCCTAAACCCTATATACAAATTGGTCAGACAATCCTGAAAGTGGCTGGTGCCCACATTCCCCACTTCTCACTTTACCTGGACACTTATAGTCATAGCAAGTAAAACACTGATTCAGTCACATGTCACCTCACATGAGCTTGAACAGCGACTCATCCCTGCAGGCAAGGAGGAGAGCAGTCAGCCATCCTGCAGCNTAGAGACACCAGAGATTGCAGAGGCTCCAGCAGCAAATACTGCAGGTGCAGGCAAGGGCAAGGCTGATGCCAAGGGCAAGCCCTCAGGGAAGGGCAAGCCTGAGGCACAGGCCACACCTTCAGTCCCGTTCACAGAGGTGCTACCACCGTTCCCTGCAGTGGTGCAGCTGGCTGCTATGGATTGCCTCAAGGTGAGCAGCACGCTTGCAAGGGAGTGCCACTCCCTGTCAAAGGTTTTGCTGGCTGATGTTTTAGTATGTTCTGAATAGGTCTGGTGCATGTGGTACCACAAGAAAATTTGTTGGGGTGAGAAGCAATGACAGCGGGATTGGCAACTGAAAATTCACAAAACCCAGCAGTGCTGTTGTACTCGTGCACAATGGCATGCAGCATGCTCGTGTGGGTGTGCACCAATGAGTCTATCGGGCAGACTGCTTGCTGCCTGACAGCACGTACTCCTCAATTGAGCTACATTGCATTTGCCAGCTCATTGTTGGCAACGCCGCACAGCTACTGATTGACAAGAAGACTGCCGACAGGGTTTGAACCAGTGCATCGTGTGTTGGTCATTGNTTCAAGGCATTGCCTGAGGCAACAACCCACTGGTCATGCATCACTGCTGTCGAGGACAGGAGAGACTGCTTGAAAGCAATTACAACCTGTTTAAAAGCCATTATAACGAAGCTCAGCACCTATTGGTCAGCTAAGGCTTGTCAGATGTCATGNCATGCTGCAGTCTTTTGTCCCACATGTGAAGTAAGCTCGTAAGAACAAATGGGCTTTTCATGTAATGCTTGACCAGCAAAATCAGGAGGCAACGCAACTGAGACAGGAAATGCTGATGCCTCAGGCAATCTCGTCCACNCACTGATCTATGTTGTTCATGTGTTGTCTAGGGAACAACAAACACTGTTCAATAAAAAGGAGCAACCAAATCCAAATCANCACAACAAGTTCTGCTTGTCAAGCTGAATCCCCTTTTTAGCGCATCTAGGCTCAGACGCTCATNCTGCTGGACAACCAGTTCAACCTTGACACAACCGTGCTGGACAACCAGTCTGTTTGGCTGTCTGATTGGCTGACCCTTCTCAGAGCTGTTGCACAGGATCCCATTTCTGCCTCCATGCTCATGGTGGATGTTCTCAATGTAAGTCAACTGTAAGGTNACCTTTGCCTGCAGCAGCAGCACAAGGCTGGCATTGTAGCTTGACACCAACTCCTTTGGTCACATAAGCTGCTTTGACACCCACTTTTACACACTCTGGCAGAATGATGATCCTCAAANAGCAAGACCAGATGTATTGCAGCAGTATAATCTGTCAACTGAGGTTCCGCAAAGTGTCTTGGACTGGCTTGCAGCACCCCCTCCCCCGCCCCTGCCCATACCTACCAAGGGCAAGCGCTCCTCAAGTCAGTACATGTTCTTGCTCGCTGCTTTTCAAGTCATTGATCTTGTGCAACCCTGTCAGCNTTTGTGGGTACACAGCATGCAGCATGCAACTTTGCATTGCCTTCATATGTCATATGTATTCATTTCAAGAGGTACTGACACGCGTAACTTGTCCGGCTGATGTAGCATACAATGCCAGGCTCTACAGCTTTTGTTGTTGACTTTAAGATTNAGTCAGCAAGCACTCATGCAAAGCCCATGACCTTCGTTCACAATGTTGAGAAAAGCTGCAGTCACTCAGCTGCTTGACAGTTTTCCTACACCATGCCATGCTGTGTGTTGGCTTCAGTCTGGCTTCCTGGGTCAAAAGTCCACTGATACCATCCNCAGTGCCTGCAGTGGTTGGCTTAGCAGCTGTGGTGTTTGCTGCTGTGGAAGGAACAGCGGTGCCATTGGTGCCCTCTGTCTTGGCTGCTGTGGTTGCAGCTGGTGCATCTTGGGTGGGGCGAGCTGATGCTGGTGGTGCATTGGTGCTGACAGGCAAATCAGATGTGGTGCGGGCATTGCCTACAGCATGCAGAGCCACATCAGACCAGGTAGGAGGTGGCTGCGCAATGCAGTGCTCACACCATATGTAGAGCAATCCAGTTTGTCAGCACTCACTGCAATACTGTTGGACCATGCAGACAATGTTGTGAAACGATCTTGCTCATGCTGACTTTATATCTGTTATGGAGAACAGATGGTATATGTAAAGTATATGTGGGTGGAAGGACCTGGTTGCTGCTGCATGCACCTAGCACCGGCTGGCAAGTGTGTAAATCAACATTATTATTATTCTGCAGACAAGATTGTGCCATTTGCAACGGAGGATTTGACAGCTGTGACTGCCTGATCCTATGGTACACAGCTTTGCCCCTTGCAATAATCAAACCCTTAGTAATGTGGGCAGCTTGCAAACATAATTGAATTGAAACTATGTGGGGAAACTGCATGTTGTCAATGCTGGCAACTCAATGCTGCCAACACAACTGAAGCTGACTCACCTGTACCAGTCTCAGCGGAGCCAAGCTTGGAGGAAGAAGCAGGATTGGTGGCTGCTCCGGAGTCCCTGGCCAAAGGGCTGCCTGAAGTCCTGCGCAGAGCATGCTCAGCAGCAGTGGTCCCCATTGTGTTTGAGGGCTGTGCAGCACTGCTGCCCTCTGGTGTGGCAGACAGCTTCTTGGCTGAGGTTGGAGGCAGGGACTCAGCTGAGGACCTGTTCAGAGGTGTGCCTGAAGTCCTGCTCAAAGCGTGCTCAGCGGCAGTGGTGCCAAAAGACGCTGGAGGCTGGGCAGTCCCTGTTGTCTGGGACTGTTGAAGACCTGCTCCTGTGCCTGCAAGGAATGCAACTGCTGCTGGTACACCATGCTGCTGGTAAACCATGCTTGTGCATACAGTTGGACCACCATGACACTGGGCTGCACAGCGCTATAGATGCAGTGCAAACGCATGATCTTGCTTGCTGTGCACCGTAGAAAAAGGATACATGCCATTGTTCAGCACAGAGCATGAGGCCCATAGGCAAGTACAGACTGAATTAAATGGCTCGACGTCTCCAGGAAGCTGCAGGTGGTGTATTCAGGATTGTGTGTTCCATGAAGACAACATTTGCTGGTATGCAGAGAGATCAACACTTGAACGAGAGGCTATGTATGCTGCCCCATTGCTGCATACTGAACTGTTGTGCCCACTGCTGCAAAGCTCCACACCACTGATCCTGCATGCTGATGATGAAACCTTAGCATGCAATGATGTGATGCATACCTGTTTCAGTAGCTGTTCCACTGCTGCTGCCAATGCCAGCGCCAGTGCCTGTGCTGAAGGCTGTAGGCTTGTTGCTGGCAAGCCGTGGGGATGAAGCGTGCNACGGCTGCATCATCAAGCACAGCTGCAAGCATCCCTAACTTGCCAAAATCGCTGTATTCTGTACTGCTGTCCGCATCACTAGGCAGTGCTTGTACATCAGCAGTGCTGGAAGCACAGTTATCTGGCTCTGTCTGCTGTCTATCATACACACTGGCTTTGCCTTCAGCCTGCCAAACTGACGGTTCTGAAGTACCAGGCAATTGGCCACATTGTACATCACTCACAAAGATCAGTCCATGGGCNATGAGAATGGTGGTGCAGTGACTGTCAATGCTGACCACACTGGCATCTCAGTGTTCAGAGAGTGAGTGGTGAATTGCATGACCAATTATGTTGTTGTATTGGGCATTGCTTCCTTGTTTGACACGCACCTGGGTCCCTGCAGGCGGTCTTCCATTCCACAGAGTGAATTTGGCTTTGACAAGGTTTGATGCTTTGACCATGCTTCCCCAAGCTACTACGTACTGCATGCAGCACACATGCATGATATACATGTAGGCATACATGCGCATCACAGCACATGCTTTTGCAAACCAAGGGCTGTGCAGCTCTGGTATGCATTTTCAAAGAAGCAAAGAAGCTAACACAGCTTGGCAAGAGCCCATATTGCACACACTACACCTGATGCAGGGTGTCACACTCAAGCTAGTTTGAGACATAGAGCCTGAGCATGTGTGGGTAACCATTCTTGTAGCATGTCTTGACAAGCTGTGAAAGTGCAGATCCTTCCCGAAGATTCTGTGCAAGCAGATGTGTACCAAGCTGCAGTACAGCCCGTGGTTGAGGACGTGCTCAATGGCTACAATGGAACCATCATGGCTTATGGGCAGACGGGAGCTGGAAAGACTTACACGCTGTCTAGCATTCAGCCAGATGCCATTGGCATGATTCCCAGGGCAGCTGCAGAAGTGTTTGCCCACATCTCCAAAGACGTGCTCAATGAGTACACTGTCTTCATGTCCTACATTCAAATTTACATGGAGATGATTCAGGCAAGCAGCATCCATTCTCACTTGACTTACCTTCACTCAACAGTGAAACTGATGGGCGCCCACTGAGGCAGTATGAATCACTCATTCTGCACTGCTGCTCTGCAGTGTGAAGCCCTCGCACGGTTTGGGCATTTCACCTGACACTGTAGGTGATGTCTCCGCACTGTTTGCAGCACACTGTCAGTTGTCCTGCAGATCTGTCCCCTGACGGCCAGCGGCTTTGCAACTTGCTCTGCTCCTGACTGACTGCAGGCAAGGCTGTCAAAGTGAACAAGCTCAAGCCTGACACTGTACACTCACCTTCTGGATGCTACTGTTGCACTGCAGGATCTTTTGCGGCCGGAGAATGAAAATCTGCAGATCAGGGAGAGTGAGACGGGGGTGTTTGTGGCGGGGGTGCATGAGAAGGAGGTGAAGGGCATGGAGGACTGCTTGCACCTGCTGCAGCTTGGCGAGCGCAACAGGTCTTGACTCTCTACTAAGATGGGCTGTGCACCCTGTGCTGTGTTTGTGCATGCTTTGTGCTCTGCATGCTGTGCTCTGTATGATGTGCTTTGCATGCTGTGCTGTGCTTTGCATGCTGTGCTTGCTGTGCTTTGCATGCTGTGCTGTGCTTGCTGTGCTCTGTATGATGTGCTTTGCATGCTGTGCTGTGCTTGCTGTGCTGACGCCTGCTTTGCTGCAGCTTGGCAGAGGCAACATGTGTTCAGTCTGCCTACGCTTTCACACATGCTATGTAGTGCTCAACATGCTGCAGTGTGATAAACTTCGTCAAGCTGTGACTCATGATCATGACTGCATGTGCTTCTGATAAGTTCGTGCATGTGGATGCAGCACTGATGTGAATGGCCAAGACAATGTCCTGCCTACATGCTGCGCCATGGCACTCATCTCCTGCAGCTGTGATCTGAATTGTGGCATGGTGTCAGACAGAATATGCATGATGAGTGACGACTTGAAACACATGCCATACATCCTATGAAAAAGAAGTAAAAGAAGAAGATTACAGGGTTTGGCTGTGCACAAGGAGTCCAACAGTTAAGTGCATGAGCAGACAAGGTATGCATCACATCACCAAAGTTGACCACAGCAGGAGTGGACGAACACAGGATGACTTGCTGAGTGGCACCGTATCAGCATGGGGCAACCCTGGCTGCTGGTGCTGCAGGGTGTTTGCGTTCACAAGGCTGAATGCACATTCCAGCCGCAGCCATGCCATTGTGATGCTGACCATCATCAAGAGGCGCAGGACCCTGCCAGGGCAGGAAACAGGGCCCTTGCAGAAGGTCAGAATAGGCAAGCTGTTCATGGTGGATCTGGCTGGCAGCGAGCGCCTCAAGAAGTCACTGTCCACAGGTATGCTGCAAGGAACAAAATCGTTGGACTGGTCAAATGATAGACTGGTTGATGGTTAGACTGATTGATGGGTAGACTGGTTGATGGGTAGACTGGTTGATGGGTACACTGGTTGATGACGTGTCATAGCCAGGGCTTGTACGGCAGTGTTTCTCAGTAATGCAGGTATGCATGGCAATCCTGGCTGGCTGTGAGCAAACAGGAAGATCTGCCCCTGGTTGTTCTGCGCCTGTCTGGCAATGATTGTCGGGCTATCACCAAGTGTCGCCTTTTTGTTGCAGCACTGTGTCTAGTCACTGGGCATGTTTACTCAGTAGATCAACTGCAGCACATCAGTGAGCAGAGGTTTTTGCCATTTGCATTGAACTCAAAATAAATTTTTTGTATCAAAATCATCAGCCAGCCCTCCGAAGCCGTGAGGCTGATGCTGACACGTGCCAAGAAGCAAAAGCGATCGCGCAACATGGCATACTGTCTGCATTAAGACAAGAAAGGCACTACACTGTGACTCACAACAATGATGCTTTGTGTCTGACTCATTGCTTTTGTTCAGGTCTGCGTGCATCCGAAGCCAAGAGCATCAACCTGTCCCTAACGTCGCTGGGGATGTGCATCAATGCCAGAGCAGACCCCAACTCTACCCATGTGCCCTTTCGGGATTCCAAGCTCACACGTCTGCTGCAGGTC
The DNA here is from genome assembly GCA_000818905.1 of Trebouxia gelatinosa. NCBI lineage: Eukaryota > Viridiplantae > Chlorophyta > Trebouxiophyceae > Trebouxiales > Trebouxiaceae > Trebouxia > Trebouxia gelatinosa. The sequence goes on along the minus strand of KN805368.1, from coordinate 7,402,245 downwards.
TGTCAGTGTGCTGCCAGCCAGCAGCATGTAGCAGTGACGTCTGCTGCAGGTCTGTCAGTGTGCTGCCAGCCAGCAGCATGTAGCAGCGACTTCAGCGACCTTCACATCTCACATATCTGCGGCAACTACATCTTGCATGTCTACGGCAACTGCAGCTTCACAGCATGTAGCATCTGGCTCAGAGTATTCTTAGCATGTAGCATCATCACACACATCAAGGCATAAACAGTCTTGCAGCATATGCTTGTGTATGCTGGGGTTTTGCCTATGACATCATGCCTGTCTCAGATCACACAGCAGGCCATCTTAAACTCTGCCTGCAGTGGATACATGCTGCGTGACCTTCATGCATACCAGCCCACCCCACCTAGTCTTTAAAGACTCTTTGTCCTGATCAAATGCATGTCACAGGAGTCACTTGGAGGCAACGCAAAGACCTCCTTAGTCATAGCAGTGGCAAACGCAGAAGAGCATGTCGATGAGTCCCTGCAGTCCCTGCAATTTGGTTCCAGAGCCATGCGCATTCTGACTCGGGCAATGGTGAATGAGCGCACAGACGTCAAGACAGCCATCTCTCCTGAGATTCTTGCTCAGCTGGAACAAACAGAGGATCAGGCCAACGCCTTGGCTCTGACACTGCTTGCCAAGGAGAACGAGCTGGAGCAAATGCAAGGCGACCTTCAGGTACACGACGCTGTGTGATACATACAGGCAGCCGCACCTTGCCAGCTGCATGACGACAGGCAAGATTTATTGACATATTGCCAAGTCCAGAAGGCGCTTGCAGCAGCATACCATATTGCATGCTGCCTCTGTGTGTTTGGGGTAGCGCTGAAGAGAGCTGCAGCAGTGTACAGACAACAGACAAGGCTTGCTCAAGCAGTGGCAGTAGTTAGGTGACTTAGCCCAGTTGATGAGTACGCACAGCCGTCCTTCTCACCCGTTTTCAAGAAGCTGCCGCCAAATGTCTGTAGCACAGCAGGCATCTTGCTTACCAGATCTGATGGTGGCTTGCAGCAGCATGTCAAGGATCCTGATGAGCTGCATTGCAGCATGTGGAGGCGCTTGCCCATTCCATGTAACAGAAAAAGCAGAAAAGCGATGGCGGAATCGAACACAGTAGGGGCTAGGCTAGAAACAGACAGTACAAGGATACAGACATCTGTCACACACATGTCAAGGCCAGAGGGAGACGTATGTACAAAGGACAGTCGTATGTACAAAGGACAGCCATGGCTTCTGAGTGTGCAGGAGGAGTGAGAACCTGACCCAGCAATAGCGGCGGCACTCTAGTGGCATCAGCTTGTAGGCTTTGTGCAGGAGGGTTGGGAGGGTAGCTGTGGGTTGCACAGGCAGACATATGAATGCTTGCTCTGGCGCCTCTCTTGCTGCTGAATGAGTCGTGCTTTGATTGTGCAGGAGGAGCGGGATCGCAGCTCAGCGATAGTGGCGGCACTACAGCAGTAGCAGCATTAGCTTGTGGGCTTTGTGCAGGAGGGTTGTGAGGACGGCTCTGGATTGCAGATTCAGACATGTGCATGACTGACAGGCGCCTCTCTTGCTGCTTGAATGAGTCCTGCTTTGATGGTGCAGGAGGAGCGGGAGCGCAGCTCAGCAGTGGCTGCGGCCCTGCAGCAGGAAAGGCGCCAGATTGAGGAGCAGCAGGCTGAGGTCATCCGCCAGCGGGAGGCCCAGCTGGAGGCTGAAAGGGAACAGCGGGAAGCCCTCGCCCAGCAGCTGCAGCACTCCAAGGTAGGTTTTGGGGCCTGGATCAAGGGCTGGATCATGCAGTCACTGTGAGGGCTTGCAGGACATGACTCCCTATGGGCATGGCATTCTACAGGCATGAGCAAGTGGCTGATTACACGTACAGGGCAGAGCTCTGCTTTAGCACGTCTGCAAGGACAGCCCACCAAGTGTTTGAACAAACAACTGCAGGATCATTGACCACCAGCATGCACTGCACAGCTTCTCAAGCCTGCCACTAACCGTTGGGTACCAATGAATCTTGTTACTGTTGTTGTCAGTATTATGTTATGGATGTCATGTTGTAGTAAAGTGTTTGCACACTTGCAAGTCAGCTATAGGTGCATGCAACAGCAATCAGGTACTTTCATGCAATCATACGTTAGCAGTTATATTCCTCCAGCAATCTATTCTTCCTAACAGACATCACATCAGCATGAGCACAAGATAACGCTGTTTGAGTAGCAGCACATGTTGTCATGCAGGATGAGGGTGAGAGTCTGCAGCAACAGCATGAAAGGGAGAAGAAAGCTCTGCAACAGGAGGCTGACAAGGCATGGCGGGAAGTGGGCCGGCTGGACATGGAAGCCCAACAGGCCGCCTCCAAAGCAGCTCAGGAGATTGACAGTCTACTGCACAGCCATGCCATGAGTCAGGTACAGCAGTACTCTGGCAACTGCACAGCTGATAGCGTGCTGCTGTGGTAAGGGATTTGCAGAGCAAATCAGAAGCCGGTATCAGAAGCCCACTATATGCCGGGGGCAACGTGACATGCAGCCACACTTGAGCTGAGGCTGTTGCCCTGCTTCATGTTTATGAACTGTGACCAACATAAGCAAAGCTTAAACAGGCTGATATAAGGCTGATGAGATGCATCATGACAATTACACTTGAGTTGACACACACATGACAAGGGAGGGGTGGCGGCACTTACAGGCACAGTCACCAGTTGACAGCACAGCTGTCCCACGGGAAATGCTCTGAGGTGCTCCACTTGTCGTTTCAGTCATTCCCACATTGCTCAGTGATCTAAGATGCATGCGTACAACTCTGCTGTTCCATCACTAGATTGCTGTGCCACTATGTTCAGGACATGCTACAGCAGAAAATGCAGATGGAGCAGGATGCAGCAGTGCACAGGCAACAGCTACAGACCGAGAAGCATCAGCATGAGCTGCAGCTCTCCCAAGAGGCACTCACAGCAACACTGGCTGAGCTGCAGCGCTTGCATCAGAAGCATGCCCAAGACACAGCATTGAGTGAGGTATGTGTCTCTGCAATGTTGTGAGCTTTGATTCAGGTTTGGCAAACATGTCGGTCACCATCTCGGCAGAGGCATATCTGCATTATTGTGCACCTCTGCTTTGTATGCGCTCTTGGCCAAAGGGAGGTCAAGAGCTTGTGACAACACTTGCATAGCCATACACAGCAAAACATTCCAGTCGATCATGGGCATGCAAATATCAATACCTGGCGATTCTCACCATACTGTGTTGCCTTTGACGTCATCGCCATCTGCCTGCATGTCAATGTGTGCTTGCCTGGCCTCTATCTGGTTCACATGCTGTATGCTGTGCCACCTTACATGTGCGTGCATGCAAGTAGTGTTGCAATGCACATTGATCAGCTGCAAACCGAATGTGTGTCTTAAGCTGCTCAAGCACTGAATGAGTCATGTGTCTGCAGCGGCGGTGGCAGCAGCGGGTCGACAGAGCAGATACCCTACTGCAACAGCACTCAGAGAGGGCGCAAACCCTAGCCGCCAGCCAAGAAGCCAGCATCAGTCAACTGCGTGGCCAGATAGACATGCTTAACCAGACTGTTCATAGCTTGGATGACAGCCTCAGCGTACTCAAGACGGATAAGCTGAGCATTGAGCAAGAGAATGAGCAAATGAGGGATGACAGGCTGGCACAAGCAGCAGACATTAGTCACCTGCGCAGTCAGNCGACATCTCAGGCCAAACTGTAAGCTAGCAGTGCGTGCATTGGGTTGCGGCCTAATTGTCACATTGAACGCGACATCTCTGCAGCTCTGCGTTGCGGGGTGTCGTGCACATGAATAATTTGGCTCTGAATCCACGCTTCATAGCCCTGCAGGCAGCATGGGCAAGTCAGAGACAGAGAGAGAGAGTCAGTAATTTAATGTGCTACTGAGACGCACGTTGAACGTGACATGACCGCTGTTCAAGGCAGTGTGCCTGCTTTGCTCCGGGACCATACACTATACTTGCTTGCCANTGTAAGCTGGTGTTGCAGCTGCAGCACACCTCCCGCGAACTGATATGCGTCAGCTACAAAGGCTGCCTACTGTGCAACGNTTTGGAGGTCTGCCCTTGGCATGCAACACAGTTCTTGAACCTAACATAGCCAGGCTTGTCAACAGCTTTGACAGTGATGTTGGTTGCAAAAATGCTTTGGCTGCAGTGCATGCATGACTGCGCAGGCAATGAGACGTTGTGAGCAATGATAGCCTTGCACTGCTTTTCAGTATGTGGATTCATTTGTCGCTACTCAAATAACAGCTTTATTGTGATGTAACAAGCTCTGAGATACAACTACCAATTTAGGTTTNATCATAAGCACGCACGGCTGCTTCATACCACTCCTCATCATCAGGCCACAGGATCCTGCAGTGCCGCCCCACCCAGGCCTGAGGCTTATCCCTTGGCACATCAGCTCCACCACCTAGGGAATCGATACATCAGGTTTCACAAGACAGCTTTATGGGGCTACAGCATTATGCACAGTTGGTCATACTATGCNGCTGGCCTGCAGATGGTGATGTGCTGGCTTTGCTTTCTGCATCGGGGGAAGCCAGATGACACGCTTGGCATCCACCTCTGCTGCCAAATCAAGCCATTCACCCTGCAGAACACAAGTGCATTACTGCAACGCCCACCAGGGAAACATGGCCAGGGAGCCTTGAATTGCAGGCGGTCTATCACTCAGCTATCACCTTGGTCAGCTCCTCAGACCACAGGCTCCAACATGCTGTATGACTCACAAAGCCAGCTTGCTATACAGCAANCACACCATGCAGTGCGCATTGCATCAATGATAGCAACACACAAGAGTTGTTGAGTCACCAGGCTTGCGCCATGGCCAAGCTTGACNCAAGCTGTGCTGGCCGTGTAGAGCTCGTGGTCACAGCTGCCGTTCACGTTCGGGTTGATCAATGCTTGGAACTTTTGATATGTTGAAGTCTGAAGGCGAGGTAGCATCAACACCACATCAGACGTGTCGTTCACATCAGACGTTTCGTTCACATATTCAGGACATCGTCAAAACATGTCATATGACTGCATGTACGTATGATCATTTGTATAAAGATGGCATTGCTCTCACCAACTTCTAGCATGTTCGCATTTGAACAAGCAATACTTGCAATGATATGATGATCAGCTGATGCTTTGTCCTCAATAAGAGTATCNGAGGCTGAGGGCATAGCAGCTGTGCCAGACCCACCTCCCCCTGAAGAAGAGCCTGCTGCTGGTGAGCCAGAAGGTGAGGAGGGGGAGGAGGCAGGGGAGCCCAAGGGGGATGCTGAGGCTGAGCCGAAGCTTCCTGTGCCTGTCAAGGACCCCGATGCCTTTCCCTTGAAGGATGGCATCATCGTTGACCTGGCTGCCCTGCCACCCGTAAGCTGCATCTGCTCAATGTCACAAGCAGCTCAACAGCTTCAGCAGCAGGGTTAGGCTGTGTTTGCAGCATTGTGACACAAGACGTGTGTGGGCATTTCATCACCCACACACGCATTTCATGATGTGTGCACATGTATTTGGTTCGTGTTTGAGTGAAGGTCAGGCATGTCACAATCTCTGACAAGCAATCCTTGATGTATGAGTGCAAGCCTGGNCACCTCTCTGTTGCGCAGCAGCTTGATGGGTTGGGCCAGGGGCTGTGCAGCATCCCCACCAGGCACATGAAAGATCCATGCCCCGCAGTCACTGCAGTCTGTGCCCAGGTCACACCACACTCGTGTGTTGTCTGTTGGGTTGCTCTTGGAACCATCATCACAAATGCCGTTCTTCTGCATCGTCACATATAGCGCATAAACACAGTTGAGCGTCTGTCAAAGACAATTGTGCTGGATATGGCCACANCTTGACCACTTGCAGCCAGATGCTGACGCAGATGTTACGTTCCCTCGCAACCGATGCCAGGTGTCACTGTTGGGCAACGACGTGGTATACCTACGAACTAGGCCATACACCAAAAGGCGCCCGGGCATCGTCAGCTGAAGACACATACGGCAAGTCGTCGCTAGCGAACGCGTGCTGTCCACCCGGGACTGGGCGGCGGTGCAACAACTNGGAGGTTCCCATTTCTTCTTCTTTTCTTCACCCTGCAGTGGTGGTGCACAACATTTGTGCTGGTGCATGTACTTCCGAGCTTGGCTGCTTGACATTCGCACACAAATAGATAAGAAGTACAACGCTGTGTTCAAACTGCATCCGTTGATGAGCATGGTGGTCCACTGTGACACTGTACCTTCTCCTTCTTGTNGATACTTGATGACTGCTGAAACTCAGGCATGGCACTAGCTTATTGTAACCGAAGAAGCCGTCATTTTTGCAGCTGCAGATGTGTTACAATGACAACATCATTCGTCACCCACCCTGAGCACAAATCAAGCAACAGATTTGGCATTGGAATGCACAGAAGCTGAACTTCACACACTGAATTGTCACTTTGCTTAGTCGACTGCATGAGGTTGCCAACAGCAGCTTGGCNGAAGTCTGGCAAGGATGGCGCGAGCAATGCTGCCAAGGCCAGAAGTGAAGTGCAGAATGCAAAAGCCCTTCCTGACACTACACAGCCCTCAGCAACAGATGATAGTGACAGCTCAAAAGCAGCCACAGCAAGTGGCCTAGCNCGAGACGCAGACATGCGCGCGATGCTGTGTGCACGGCCAGGCTTGTCAGGCACGCGGTCAGCGTTCAGTGATCAACAACAAAGCCTTTAGATGAATTTCTGCGCTCTGCTGTAGCAGCTTTGCACGCTCATGCGCAGTGATATTACACTGAATGATTTCACGGGTCACGCAGCGCTGTATGCAACAGCGTTGTACACCCGGCACAACCCAGTTAAGGTGCGTGCGCATGCGTTACGCGGTTTCCCGTGCGTTACGCGTCATTGTCGCTTTCGACATTTTGCCTCGGACATCACGCCGCAAGTTATCGACGATCTCGATGTCNCTTGTTAAGAGTGCAGGTGCAACAGCTGTTATCAGGAGTGCAGTGTTCAAGAATGCAACGAACACTTACGGCAGCCTCAGATGCAGCAAGCTCCTGGGCCAGCTGCACAACAGCTGCCTCCTGTTGCACAGCTGTCAGCGTGGCACGTGTGCAGACTACAGCTACCACCAGACCAAACACCAGCAACCCCCAGGCTTTCCTGCGGAACCCTTTCTGCCCAGTGACAGCTTTTGGCTGAGGGCCATCTCGGAATGCATTTGCCTCACCAGGCATTCCTGGGGGACTACCTGCATACCAGCTTCTTGTCATGACTCAAAGTGTTAATGGTACAAAGCTGGGATGTGTTCTGCACATAGTGAGGCGCTGTCACATGCAGGGACATATGTTTGTGATGTTCTGCACAGCGATGCTGTCAAGTGTAGGTTGGCCCCCACACCGCCTCAGCTGAGTCAAAGTGCATGCATGAAGTTCACCATACAATGGGGCACCCACACAATGTATCACGCCCAGCATGAACCCTGTCTGATGAGCGAGGCTCATCAGAGCTTGTTGTGCATACACTATGTTGCCATTAAGCCACCCTGCCATCTTGTGTGACAGCATGTTGATGGACCAGCCTACAGACTAGTGTCTGGCTTACCACGACATAAGCACATGGCATGACTATTCAGCACGCATACTGCCAACGCTACTGGACTGAGCATGAGCATTGCATGCTGCTCAAAGCAGTATGGTACAAATGCAAGCCGACGGTGCTGTCAGGTCCCATCACAGCATAGTAATGTGGAATTGCATGAACAATCACAGCTCTGCAGGAGCATGCAAAGNCATGTATGCAGCTGCTGCTGCTGGACACAGCTGTAAAGGCAGAGGCGACATGAAAACACAGAAGCTCAATAATGCATATAGTGCGCAGACTGCCAGCCCCATGGCAAATACAATGTGCATCAGGTCAATGCCACAATNTAGCATGGTTCACAGCACATGCATTTAGCCTGAGTGTGACAAGGGAGATATACATGCAGATCTGTGCTGGACATCCAGGCAGAACTACACCAGTTTCATAGCACTCAACAGTCGCCAACGGCTGCAATGCCTGTCTGCTGAGGTTGAGCATCTGACTGTGAGACAGTGGCCGCCACAGACTTCAAACCCTTCATGATCTGCTGTGTAGCTGTCTCTGCCACCTTGCCTGCTTCAGAACCAACAGGCTCTCCAGACAAGCTGCTAGCTGTGCCGTTTGTGTGTGAGGCGAGGCCATTTGCCTGGTGCAAGATGCCATTTGCAGTNGTGTTCGCGCTGTGTCTGGCAACAACCTTTTGCACAGGAGCAAACAATGCTATGCATGTGTTGGTGCAAAACCTGCCATGTCACGAGGCAGCAATCATGAATGCATTTGGCATTGCTGCCCTAACCAGGGAAGCCATGCTGCTATGTAGCCTGTATTTTGATGCTTGTGTTTTTTGGACCATGTGTCACTCTTGCTCATTATCACCAGCCGTAACTTGTTCATGCTTGCATCCTCATGCATGTACCAATCCCAATGAAGCCTAGCTTCTTGTGCATTGCCATCTAACAGGATTGCATGCACGGTGCAGACGTTTGTGGTTGACAAGAGCGGCGAGCTCATTTTTGTTCACCAGCCTCCAAAGGGGTCAGATGTGAAGGAGCACATCACCAAGTCATTGGAGGCCCTGAGGAGCAAGGGTGGANCATAGCTGGGCGTCATATGCCAAACATCCCATTCTGTCTTGTCATACTGACAGAATGCTCAGAGAGCAAATGAAACCTCAAACCGTGGCTCATNTGGCTGCTCACTGCCTTGCAGCAGAAATGATCAATGACTGCCTGTTGGCATTGGAAGGTTGTGCAGGATGCAGCTAAGCTGGCTGTGATATGAGACATTGTACAACATACTGAATATCCAGACGCATGGTGCAAGTTGGAGCTTAGCTGACAGCAGCAGATTTATCAGCAAGCTGTGTTATATCAATTGGGACAAAGCTGAGCATACTCCAGCGTGTATTCCAGCAGCCTCTATGCTATTCGTGCAGATCACAGAGCCTGCCGTCTTGTGATGGCGCCTCATACAGGACGTCCTGACTCAGAGGTTAATGCTGCAGCGTTTCATTCACAGCTACACTGTTACTGATACAAATGCCAACAAGAAGCAGCNCATCAACTTGATGCAGTCACAGGCCTGCAAGTGGACAAAAGAGTGGCATCATAAGCAGACCTGCAGCTGCTGCATGAAGGCCATGACTTCTTGGGCATCTGCCCTGAAGCGGTCCTTGCCNCAGGCCGGGCGCAGAGTCATGTTGCGCGTTTACGAAGTCGCTGAACGTGCAGTCATCAGTCGCAAATGTTTGAGGCTTGCTTGGTATACGCGTTGTTGAGGCCAAACTTTCGATGTTGGGCCTTGACCTGTCGGAACACTACGAGAGTTTTTGATGTCCAGCATGGCGGCCTTAGGGCCCGACAATGCGTTGCAACTTGTACAGCTCAAGCAGTTGGTCGAGAATGTTGCAGAGTCTGCCTACAAAGGCTTGCAGGACGTTAGCCAAGCCGTGCCTGCACTCTCTGATGAGGAGAGGTACCGGCTTGAGCTAGGCCCCTGCATGCACACGCATACCATCGCCTCTAGCATCTCGCGCATGGCGACTCTACTGACCGTGTTGACACTTCGAGTCTCAGAGTCGGTGTCTGGTACACAGGAAGCATGCTCTATTGCTGCACCTGCACGCCACCCGACAGAGGCTCTTGCGTCTGCATGTCTTGGTGGAATGGTCCAACAAAGTAAGAACTCTCCTTAAGTTGGTGCTCACCGTCTATCAGCAGTGCTGTATGTCAAAAGCGTGTAACACACATATCATACGCCCCAAAGTGACAGGCTTTGCAATGTGCATTCTGTGCAATCAGACATTGCAATGTTGCGTGACAGGCCATGGCCACAAAGGAAGTCGGCAAGGTTCTGTCCAAGGCAAGCAACCATGCAGACGCCATCAGAGAGGCCGCTGATCAGCTGTACTTCCTGAATCAGGAGCTAAAAGCGACTGCTGCACCCTTGCATGACGTCTTTACTGCCAAGACAGTGCTTGAGACAGGTCTGCCCTACTTATNTGTTCTGCCACCTGTACAGTCCAGATTGGCATGAAGCAGGGGCTTGAAGTGCATGACTTCGCAAATGGAATGTCTGCTGTGCGCAGACACAAGCTAGAGCACATGCAGGGTGACAACAGATACAGATTGATTTGTGAGCTAACCCTGACACACTTCAACAGCTCAGAACCCTGCAGCAATGCAATGCACTGGTGCATGTGCAGCCACCTGTAGATTGCAGTGCAGCCAAGTTGGAACTTCAGCGAACCCTGCCAAGGTACACATCACCGTAGAAGCAGCAACAGACACACAGCACATTGCTACATGCAGTAGCAGCGAACAGCAGGCATACCTTCCGCAGCAGGTTGTCACAGAAGTTGGCCATGAGCTCAGCTATGCTGCTGCCAGCCACGCTCTTGTTGCAGAAAGATTCAAACGCCTCTTTGAGGGCCTTGTGAAAGNGCGGAACCGGCCTCTTCAAGGTCCCGGACACATACAGCTGGCGGCGCTTGGTGCGGCCGACCCAGTCAGCAAACTCCATCACGTTGGGCACTGTTGCGGACAGCAGGATGAGGTTGACGTGGGCTGGCAGCATAATGATCACCTGCCCACACAAAATATATTACTACTGATAAGCTTGCCTACAGTGATACGACGTCAGACAGGCTACCGAGCCAATGNACAAGCCTCTGCACGCCTACTTCAGCCCCAGCCCTGCCACATGGTGTGACATCAGCCAGAGAGGCANAGCGAGACATGCCTGTGTGTACACATGTCTGTGTGTACACAGGCACCTAGTGAAATTGCGCAAGGGCAGATCGACCACCTCTCCATGATAGACANTGAAGCCCCTTGCTGCTGCTGCAGGCACAAAGGTCACACTTTGAATCAGATGCTGACACAAGCAGGCATGGTCATATGACTCGAAGACTGTGCTCAGGTTGGCTGCAGGCTGCGCTCAACAAGCAATCCCGCTCTTGGTACAAAGAGGCAACCTCCTGCAACCCCAAGCAGCATAGCACACACACAGCTCTCGGCCAACAGCTTACCACAAGGCAGTGCCTTTATATGCAACACACCTGGTACTGTATAACCTGGTTGCGCAGAGCATCCAGTTCCGCCAGTTCTTCAGGTGTGTGAGTATCTTTGCTCTGCAACCCAACAAATCTTTCGCGCAACTCAGCTAACTCATTGAGATGAGCCACCTCACTCTGGTCCATGCTTTGCTCATGGGCTTCCCTCTCTTGCGANACCCAGGTCACTCTGCACAACACAGCACTCTTCAACATGGACAGCAATGCCACAGATGGCTTTTGCANCAGCAGTGGGGCTGCAGACCCTGCAGAGCCGAATGCAATGTCAAATGCGCAAACTACGGATTGGCGTCAGTTCAGGTATGCTTGCAGAGAGCTTTCACAGTGAGCAGCACACAGTGATCTGGTGTGCATAACATGGGTAGGCATGCACACCAAGCTCATGCTGCTGTTGAGATTCCAGCAGGGAAGACTGTGCCTGTTGTACAGGGCACACTTGATAGCCACAGACAAAGGAAAGCNGTGTGACTGTCTGTCAGCAGTGCAGGAGCGAGGCATACAGGATATCCTGGCAGTTGAAGTCAGCCCTGCCATGGTCGATGCTGTGCGTCGTAACTTCCCCAATACAGCTGCCTCAGAGGGCAACACACCTCAAGTGCGCACGTGGCTTGGCGATGTACAGAGCCTTCCTGCATACCAAGTAAGGTTTGTGCTCTTCCCTNTCTGACTGCCAATGCAGCAAAAGGCTGTGGGCACGACTTGCAAATGCTTTGAGAATGTATGTGGCCAAGGAACTATGCAGTGACCNTAGCATCGATTAGCACTTAGCATGTGCTGATGTCTGTGCAGCTTAATGAATTACACCAGCCTGGTGTATATCATTTGAACCAAGTAATGCGTGCTATTGTTGAGTGTCAGAGAGGTGACTGCCTGACAGATGTAGACAAGCAGAGACACCAGTTAGAGGTGCACCTGTAGTTTCTTTTCAACACGCACTGTCATGGTGTTTGCTGAAACATCATGGCTGCACATCAGCACCAAGCCAGGCATGAAGTGATCATTGGTTTGATGTCACAGGCTGTATACAAATCCCACTGACTGCTCNCTGATTACGCATGCACAGCTGGTTGACTGTGTGCTTGGTGTTTGAGCATAACATCATCTCTTTGGCAATGGGAAACAAAGGGTGTCTTCAGCAATTTTGCAAGCAATCAAGACATGTCTTGCATGTAGCAACACTCATGGCTATCATGCAATGCATCAGCTCAAGCAAATTGTGCATGAATCCAGATGCGTGGTGCTGTGTATTGCACGCAAGGTCAAGTTGTGGTGGTATGTTGTGTGTTGTCTGGTCACTGACACCTGGCTGCAAGATTATTATGTAGATCAAGATGACTGTGCATGATACTGTTTCGATTTGATTTTGGCCCTTGTGCTGTGCAATAGACACTNACAATGGCTGCTTCAAAGCGTCCATGTTGTGTGTAATGTGAAACAGGGTGGTGGCCGTTGGCTGATTGGCCACTTCCCATTTCACCCCTAGGTCGCGCAAGCTGATTGGGTTGTTGCCTGCATTGCACCGATAAATTAAATTAATCTGAGAGCTCTTCATTTAGAAGATAAAATTTGAAGCCAAAACATTGGCAAGATTGAAGCCTTGCAGTGCACAAAACATTGATGCTGTTTTGCATGCTGTATCGCTGTACACATCTTGCGGTGCAGCTGCAACTGAGTACAAAGTGTGATGCTACAGGCAACATAGCGGTATTGTCTGTCTTGTATGCTGACCTTGTGTCCTGTCAAAGGAGAACCGCTGAAACCAGCATGCCATCAGGACTCTCATCTCCACCATGGCAAGCTGTTTGCCCACACAACCCTGCAACTTTTGTGGTACCAAAATCATGACAATTGCTGGCAGCAATTGGGAGGACCCGCACTCTGCTACAGCAGTCCTGGACTCTGCCATGCTGCAAGCCCCTCACTGAANTTTGCCCAGCTGGACTGTGCTGCAGTGCCACAAGCACCTCAACAGTGGGTGCATTGTTGTCAAGCCACAATTGTTTGCCAAATGGGTTTGTGCTCTTCTGCCTGCATGTGGCGTGCTTGGATGCATGCAGCATCATTGCATAGGGTGCATGGTCNCTACAAAAGATGCTCACCCAGCCGCTTACCACCCAGGGCCCTGTGGCTAGCTACATCTTCACGCAGTACAGTCCGCTANGACGTGGTAGAGGCCGAGGCCCTGCCCGAGGGCGTGGAAGTTACGATCGGTCGCGCCCGAACGAAGCACCAGAAGACGCTGAGNTGGAGGGCTGCTTATGCTGCTGCAGGGCAACTATGGCCCCGCATCAACACTGCTTTGAGTACAATGGGTAGGCAGCAGCTCGACCCTCTCATGAAAGACAGCAAGCCCAACTGGATCAGCTCTGTTCAGCTTGNATCTGGATTACCCAGATGCTCAGCGAATACGTGGATTGGAGCAGCTACTTGGTAAGACAAGCGTTGTTGCAAGCTGTTATGACCTTTGTCAAAAACAGTGAGGAAACAGCTGCTTCCCCAAGGCAAATGTTTGGGTTCTCTTGACACACCTCCATACTGAGTTAGGCCACGGTATACATTCCCATGCTTGTAGCATGCCAAACAAGCACCAATGAGATTTACTCTGCTGGAAGTGAACATGAGCACATAGTTGCCCAGGACAGTTACATACTATCTGAGGGAACGTCATGTGATCTGTGACAGGTGATGGCTTTGAGGAAAAGATTGGCAGCAAAGGCTCGCAAGATCCAGAGCACCTGCACTATGCTCTGTGGACTGCAACTCAGCTGTTGTCTGGTGCCAGCACTAAGTCCAGCAAACGTGTCCTCATCTTCACAAGAGATGATAATCCCATAGCTGATGCTGGCAACTTCAGGTGTGCTCCGCTGTTGATCCTTGCCCATCCAGGGCAACACTGTTGTAGCAAGCAGCTGGGCAAAGCAACATGCATCACCATCAAGTGTTGCTGGCGTAACAAGCACAGACAAGATTGTTTTGACGAGATAGTGTCAGTTACGCAGCTGACTGTGTCTCACTATTCTTACAGGGCTTCATCATGTATTGCGTCGCTTGCATATTGTGCACAGCATGTTTACACCTGAATGGGGCAGACCCTGCCTTACAATCCCAGCATGTGACATCACCAATGGCAGTGATATACCTCTCTAGCTTTCAGCTGTTCGTGCTAACTATGTATAGCAACCAGGAGGTATACCCACGTGCGGCCTGATGCTGGCTGCAACACACACCCAGGGGGTATCACGGCAACACCAAGACACGTTGGATCTGTAGCGTAGGAAGGCAACTACATTACCACTTGGCCAAAGGTCACCCTTATAGATGTATACAAGGGGTTTGTACAGCTGTGGCAAAATGAATTAACCATCGCTAAGTACTGGATCAATCCTTACGTCACAGGATCACAACCATTCTGACACGCACATGGCAAACCTGAGGAATCAAGCATGAGCTAGTCCATGTGCAGGGAGCAAATANAAGCGGGTCTCAACAAGCTCTGCCTGTCTGTCCTAGGTAACAACTGCTGGACAGTGATCTGTATGATCTGGCAGCTTGTTGCCTTAAATTGCACACGGAGCACCACCTGCGTTCTTCTGTGAGCTGGATACATTCCGTCTGTACGTTCTGTAGGTTCAGCAACGAAACGTAGGGCAAAGGTCATAGCCCCTGTGACCAGGAGAGCATCTGCTAAGTAGGTAAGTATGATAAATTCAACAATGTGTTGCATATTTGCGTCCAGTCAGGTCAACTTTCTGTACTGTTTGACANGTAGCCTGGTCCGACGCCTAGCCGCATGCTGTGAAAGCCCGCCACTCGATGCTGTCTTGGCAGGCCTTTGCCAGCACCATCCTGGGTTGGAGTACATAGCTTTACAACAAGTCAGCAGCACATCTTTGCCTTTGTTATCTATGTT
Organism: Trebouxia gelatinosa; assembly: GCA_000818905.1. Taxonomy (NCBI): domain Eukaryota; kingdom Viridiplantae; phylum Chlorophyta; class Trebouxiophyceae; order Trebouxiales; family Trebouxiaceae; genus Trebouxia; species Trebouxia gelatinosa. Next base: position 7,387,196 of record KN805368.1, on the reverse strand, counting down.
CACTAACCTCAAGCAGTGTCACCTGCAACCCACGACAGAGGAAGGGATGAGTCTCAAAGCACTATCCTACCTCCCGANTTACTGGTCACCAGGCACACTGAGTACTTGAGAAACCACTTGCAGTTTGGGATAACAATTCAGGGTGCAATAATGCGCAGCTTTCACAGGTACTGCTGTTTCCTGCATGCACATATAGACTTGTCAGCATATGCTGACAATGCTAGACTCTGCTTGTGTTCAGGACGAAGGTGAAGCACTGAAGATCGTGCACTACTTCTGGGACAACCCTGAAGTGGCCTTTGTGACTATCAGCAACACTCCACTGGATGCTGCCAAGACCAACCGGGCAGCAGTGGTCTTCCGGTCAGAGCCAACCTCAGAGGATCTGTCAAAGCTTGCGTACAGCTTCTTCAGTGCAAACACAGTTCAGGAATGTACTGCGCTCATGCGGCNCCAAGCATAACGCCTTGGGAGTAAAGGCTACGAACCAAGCGGCCAGCTGGAGTGTCTAGCACTTCTATGAGACCGTGCAACTCGTCTTGGTGCCACCACATCCTGATTACCTGTACAGCATGTAGTGGTCACATGCAATTCACTCAGGAAGGAGATACATGCTCCCTGTGATGTCATCAGCACCGCACAGACATTGCTCTTGCGACTTGTGATTCATCTCGGGATCCAAGTCTCATCATCCTGAAGCTGAATGCAGTCATTCATGGCATATACAACACAGATCACACGCATGTCCGCTATGAAGAGAGTCCTGTCTGCACCGAGACCATGACCACAGGTGTCAAGGCTTGATTATACTCAGGTGTCTTGTGGGTCCAGACAGTGTTTGCAAGTTGTCTATCTGACTTGCCTGGTGGCTGAGAGTTGCTAAGTGCAGCTGCTTGAATGTTGGGCTGCTGTACTGGGGATGCTCCAACTCCCCAAAAGCTGTGCCAGCTTCCACCAGGTTGGCCATATACCTCCTTCCCTCACTTTCCAATGTATCCTGTATGAGGTGCGAGTTAATCTGTGTGCAGTACCAGTACTGCGGTGTGAACACTATGCACAGAGATCTGGATTTATCGCACGGTGTTTTGGCCAGTCGACAAGCATATATGCCTATGACAACTGGACATGATATGTTCTGTAGAGAGCTGGCTCCTCAGTGCCAGCATACCTTGTCATAAACTCTGTTATTGGTTGTGACTGCATTGGCTCGTGCCAGCACTCCTGTAAGTCATGATTGTATTGCATGCTTGTCGTCAATACTCAGAAGTGTTCTGCCTCAAGGCAGTAGCAGTACCTGACAGAAATAGGCGGCCAAAGTTCTTGCCAATGCTCTGCTGTACTCTTCTGGCTCGCTACAGGCAAAAGTGTACAATGAGTCTTATTTGTATCAAGTTCGATGTGCGTCTGAAGGCATGCCAGTACCAGTTCCTGCACGGAAGGCCCCTTGCTGACAGTTTGTTGGCATGCTTTCTGTTCCTGGAAGTTGAGGTAGCCAGGGATGCCGTCTTCTATGGTGGGTCCGCAGCAGAAGCACGTCTGCATCGAAACGCAGTGTCTGCGGGACAAGCTGCGTGCGGCCTGACCCTAGGGCCGACGCAATGTTGCGGTATGACCGAGAGGTGTATGTAACGGATACGGCCCCGCACAGGTGCAGACAGGGGTCTCTGTTGCCTGGATGCAACGCAAGCTTCGTGCAAATCCAACCAATGAACAACACCTATCAGAGGGGCAAGTGCGAGCTGCACACACGCGGCCAAGCAAGTGGTCAAACAAGCTTGAGGGGTCATTAGGGCTATTGAATGTGTATCAGTCATCATTCTTTCTTTGGAGTCATGAGTGATATTTGCCTTATTTGACCCTGCATCAAGCGTATACAATGTGCCCGAGACTGTACGATAAGCTAATATGTCATGCCTGTAGAACATCGCCACTTTCGTCAACTGCAAACACCAGGGAACATGGCTGCGTGTCAACAAATTTGTTAAGTAAGCCACCCTTTCAGTGCTGAGCGGCGTCTCGTCACGTCAACAAGTAGCCAAAGTCATATAGGGCTCGGCCTGTGGGTTTGTCACGTACCTAACCGCCACGCTAGGACTTGACAACATCTGAGCAACTTCCCAAACAACCTGCCGCAGAACTGCTCAGGGTGAATTTGGATTCCGCCCACTCAGCTGAGTGCAGTGTATTCGGAGGGGTAGCCTGTGCGGGAAGAGTTGCGCAAGCCTGCAATGTGTTTGCACATGTGGTAGACACTGACAGCTGTACCGTGATGAAGAATGCAGAAATGCTGTGNATACGGCAACTGCAGGTTGATCACCAGCAGGTCACTGAAAGGGACTGTGTGATTCATCATCTCAATTCTGACATACAGCAACTGCACAATNCATGTGCATCTGGCAAGTTATGGCCGACTGTGTCCTGCTGCATGGAGTTTGAGTCACAGCAAAANGACAGCATTATGAGACAGCACTGTGAAGTAGCAGCAGGTCATACCTGGGCAACTGATGCTGAGGCAGGATGGAGGCGGGCATGCCAAAACAACACTGGTCAAGTCTCCATCTGATGCACNCTTTCACCATTTCCACAGCTTCCTGCATGCACCAATTCAGCAAAAAATCAATGAACTCAGCAACATCAGCCAACGGCAGATTGTGCAGATCTCTGAACATAAAGCTGTTGATGGCTTAATGAGCATGTCTCAGCAGAAGCAGTTTGCAATGGTGCTGTAGATAATGACACTATGGTCCATGTTGCAACTGTCAGACATGCAGATCTGCAGCTGTCATGTGCTGGAGGTGCCTCACCACCACCATGACTTGGTGTACTAGGCCTACTTGGCATTGGCTGTGTGTTGACACGCACAGAGATTTTCACACACGCATGTGAAGAAGCGACTTCATGCCAGCGTCATGTGAATCAAATGCTGCATAGCATTGACATTGCAGCTGCTGACCCCTATTGCAGGTACCAGCCAAACAGCACTGACAAGCTCAAAAAACAGTGGTCAGCCACCAGCATTTGTANTAACGCGGCTACTTTGATCTCCTTGCCCTTCAACAGGTGACCCATGCCACCGTCGAGGATGGTGACCTTGCCACTCATGCTTTTGTTGTGAGCGCGAAGCGTTGGCCAAGGGAGCTGTACTCAAATGTGTTATCGAACAGGGATAATCGGTCGCGTTGAACTCTAGCTGAGCGTGCAGGCAGGCCGAAGGGATTGGCCCATTCGCAATGCATGCATTGCACAGTTGCATCCATTGACCATGCTNGCAACAACAGCAGAAAGGGCCTGAGCAAAAGCAAACCAAGTTTTTGTTGGGCAATCTGGATATGTGGACCTCGTTTGCTGGGGACAGCAGTAAGCAAGCACACTTTGCACCAATTCCTCCATTGCTGCAGCAAGTGGCTGTGAGGCCTTTTATGCTGGACAATGCGCTCAATTACATTGTAGCTCCGTCAGTGGAGCACAGAGTTGCCAAGCAAGAACAGCCAAAGAGTGCTTTTGCTAAGCTGTTTACGTGGGGCAGAAAATGATAGGTGCATCCATGCCCATGTACTCAGCACTTNAACTGCAGCAACTGCTTGACTGGTGAGCCTGTACGAAGGCACAAGTTGTGAGTCGTATAGGCGCCGAGAGACTGACACATGTTGCACGAACAGTGCGTACCCGCTGCAATGGGCGCTTGGCATGCGTAAACCTGAGAGTGAGAGTTGCACGACAAAAAACGCCTGCTAAGATCGACCTCGCCAGCGCACGCTCTCTGCACACCGCTGCCAGCTGCTGTCCTCGACAAAAGCCCAGCAATGCTCTGCAGGCGGCTGCTTCGACCCATATTGGCTGTCGAAGAAGTCGCAATTGTCTGCACTTGCGTAGCCACAAGGTCGTGGCGCTTATTACAAACCTGTAACGATCTAATTGATCTCGAGCAGTTGTAGGGTACGTAGGGCCACAGAGTTTGAATTGCTCCTTATCTAGAGAACCCTATGGGAATTGGCGATTTTGTATCAACTATCAACCATTTGCTATCAGCTTGATGATGTAAGTTCAGCTTTGACGATGCATGGCGAGCAGTAGCTTCAATCCGCGTTCAACTAGCATGGGCATTGATGCATCACCAGCTTTGTGCTGTGTCGTTCCAGTAAATATTGCTTGATGTTGACGCCTGATGAATGTCGCTACAAATTGGAGGCAAACGAAAGGAGGCAAAGGCTGACAATTCTGCTCACTGCTGACCAGATATTGCGTCTCGTTGACGGACTTATTTTACACGGTGTTCAAAACTTTGGCTACATAGCATACAGGCAAATTGTAAGGCTCGTGAACGGCAAGATTCAGGAAGCACACGGGGAGATGACAGTAGCTGGGATTTCATAAATCAGATGGTTAGCAGCCAGACAAACGTGCTGGAGAGTACGCAGCAGGGTACATGCTGATTACACTGCAGTTTGTGCTTGGTACTCCTGCAAACACACCTCTCAGAGGCCCATTGATAAAGCAAGACCAGCTTCATGTGCAAGCACGCGCAGGACCAGCAGGTCTTTCCTGCCTGTTGTAGTCAACCCATACTGGCGACACAATGGACGGAGCTCCTGGGCCATTCTCATTTCCTTCAGTTCTGCTAGCGAGTGAGGCTGGAACGAACCATCATCATCATCAGCAGACAAGCTTGCATCTACTTCGTTAGCACCAATTATGTTGCTTGCACCCGCAACCATGTCCTTTGCAGTTGCTTGCAGTTGTGAGCTAGACTCAGCCTTGTCGCTGTTGTACGCTAGTTCAAGAACCTGCTGTAAGTAAGCTTTTCCAGTCTTCTCATCAGCAAGCAGTGACTCATAAAAGCCCTTGGACTGCTGTTTTGGCGCCTTTCGTGCTGTGTTTGTGTCAGCAGCATCAACAGCCTGCCTGGCACCTGCTTGCTGTCTCAGGCCTGTTAGCTGCTTCTTAGTCACCTTCATCTTGCTGGCTGGCTGTGGCGCAGCTGGTTTACTTAAAGGTTGCTGCTGAGGTTGCTGCGGCTGCTGCTGAGCGTTCACAAATTTGGGATATGGAATGAACACCTCAGCAGGCACAGCATGCTTGCTGTCTCTACGCAGGTGCGAGGGTGTGGTTTCACGCCTGCCGTCACTTGATGGCACTCTCTTGCGCGGCACAGCATATGCCAAATCCTGCTGTTGCTGCTGCTGTCTTGACAATTTGTCTGCAAGCGCAGCCTGCGTGACCTTCTGCTCCTTGTCAGCTTTGCGTTTGGCCTTTGCTTCCACTGCAGCAGCAATTCCATCGGTGGCCTGCTGCTTCTGAGCCCGTCTTACAGCATGGACCTCTTTGGCTGCTTGGGACGCCCTGTACAGCAAGCATCAATTTCGATTGTGATGCATTGTGAGGAGCATCAACCTCAAACACGGGCAGCACAATGGCAAGGCTGTCTTTTGAAATGCTTGGTAAAGCCAAGTAGCATGACATTGCAACAATGAGATGCTTGGAATTCCCTATACAATACATATTGACGTTTGATGACAGATAGGCAATGGCTGTGCTGCTGTGGCGTTTGGCTTGTCTAGCATGGAATCATCCATGTGCACGTGCTTGTTCACATGCCATTCCCAAACATGATTCTGAGCCACTCAAGCTTGCTATGCCGCCAGCGTTGCTTGTGGTACTACAAACAGTTTATGTAGTGCAAATGACACAACACACACCTAATGCAAAATCTGGGCATGCCTAGCCCAAAATCCTGTGACAATCGGTTGACATGTCATGTAGAATGCAGAGCCTAACGTACACACTAGCTTAGTCCTGGCAACTGCAGCAACAGCCCAACAAATTTGCAGGCATGCTGTGGGCACTTGCATGGCTAGACATGACTGTACGGTACATGAGGAAGGTGCTTGTAAGAGCCCACCTGCGAGCAGCCTCTGCCAGCTCAGCTAGGCTCAGTGGGGCAGGCAAGACCATAGGCGCCCCTGCTGCCATGCCACTTGCTGCAGCTGGCATGGCCCGCTCTGATACAGCGTTTCGTGAGTCAGGCACTGCAGATTCTGCTGTGTCATGTGCTCGAGCAGGCACAGCTAGGTCTGGCATGTTGTCTAAAGAGTCTGCAAGGACAGCTTCACTTGCAACTGCTGGCGTGTCTTCGTCTGCCTCCACAGACGAGTCATCATCAGCCAGGTCTGCGTTCAACGGTTCTGATTCTTCATCCAGAAAGGGATCTTGTCTTAGACTCCACCTGTCATTCGTGCCTGCTTCCACCTGAGAAGCCTGATTTGCTGCATGCTGCAGCTGCTGGGCAGAATGCTCTTCATGCTTTGCAGGATGCTGTGCAGTGCGCTGTGCATGCTGCGCCAGCTGTGCAGGATGCTGTCCGTGCTGGTCCTGTGATTGAGCTTGTCCTGCGATCTCTTCAGCACTGCCCATGTCATTGGCAGCAGGGCTCTGTGACGTCCAAGTGGGCCAGACAGTCTTGCTGTCATTGTCAAGTGGGCCAGCCTGTCTTTCTAAGGGAGCCTGTGTTTGCTGTGGATATGGATCCCGCTCTGCCCAGTCAGCCATAGCTTGCCTGACGTCCGCAGCTGCATCAGCATCAGCAGCTGCTCGGGAGGGAGCCACAGTTGGCTGGAGATTCCTGGATGACTGATTGACACTGCCAGCAGGCGTGGCTCGTTTCTGAGAGGAAGCTGCCGCAATGGCGGCAGCACGAGCAGCTGCAATGGCAGCTGTGGTGGCAGTTGTCCTGGCAGGTGGTGATGGTACAGTGGGTGTGGCATCAGCTTGTGGATCCCGTGAAATGGCAAGCGGTGTTGGTGATGTTGGAGGCTGGACACCATGGCGCGCCATGGTCTTTGCAAGATACGTTATCTGCACTTGAGCAGACGTCAATGATGATGTTTGGGAAGTGTTGTTGCCTGGAAAGCAACTGCATGACATGACTCAGCACACATCTGTGCTTGGTTGCACAGCCGGGATTATGCTTACATGTCAACTGTGAGGCATATGAAAACACTAGACATGTTGGATCGGCATGATGCACTATTGCTCAGCTCTCAAAACAAGGTGTGAGGTACATGAGCACCGGGCACATCAAGATGGTGTTTGCATTTTTTGGAAGATAATGACTGTGTAGATTTATCTATAAACAAAACAAAGTTTTGTTAGGGACGTCAGGGATGTCGGATGTGTTTCACATATTTTGCCATCCCTGAGACTTCAAACATCCTTTCAGCATCATGTGACCACCAAGGTTGATGCCTGCTGAATTGTAAAGATGCACGCAATACAAAACCATGTGTGACTCACTCTGGCTGCATCATCTTCTAGGGGAGTCCACTCATAGTAAGGTACACACACGATTGTCCATCCCAGTGCTGTCAGATGCTTGCGCCTGCAGAACGCTCCAGCATGTTGCTGTTCAGCAGCTATGTATGCTACAGCTGTTGGCTGCTACAGCAGGAGTTACCTGCTGCTTGTGCACCACTCAGCTTTGACATGAACAGGAGGCGTAGAAGTAGACCTTGGAGCCTAGGCAGATTGACCATTGACATAGACAGTGAAGGGCTTGTTCTGATGGTCAGGACCACTGCAACATGAGCAGCCTGAGATGTTGCACTAAACACTGCAATGCTATGCTGTGTTGTCATGTGCAGGTTCCTGCTATACTCACGTTCAGACGTACATGCAAATGCAAGAGTCTGTGTATTAAGCCATGAAGTCACAGGGCCTGATGATATTTGCTATCACCACGTTTGGATCCACGCACATGTCTTAACGATAACATGGATTGTAACAATAATAATGTATTGCTTGGTGTCAAAACCCCATGAAGTCAAAATCTCATGCATGCAGCAACATTTGCAACAAGGTGGATCACCTCAAGATGGTATGTCCCAAAGGCTGGTGACAGTTGTTGGCAAAGTGGTACGGTCCGTCCACTTCCAGGCACACTTTCTGCCCTGGTGCAATGTCCAGCAGCGCCATGTCCACACTGAACAGTCCATTCTCGGCTAGGTATTCATTGTGGTGGGAGATGCCCATCTTGACCAGTACATCGCTGACAGTGCGCTGCAGCACAGACATGTGTGTCTGGCGCACGTATTCCTTCCAACACCTGCATGGTAGAGCAAATCAGCTGAGCAGACAATTGCATGGTTTCATCGCTATTTGACTGTCAAAGCTAGTGGATGTCACGATATGCCAGTGCTCAAGGTGACAGGTAGTGCTCGGGCAAGCAGCAAATTTGATCAATTCAATAAATCGCTTGACTTGCTGCAGCTGCAAGCAAGAAAATGACTCGAATTACCAAGATAGACANCAGCACAGCACAGCACAGCACAGCACAGCACAGCACAGAATATGAGAGCATACACAGCCAAAACCTGCAAGTGCGCGCTGAGCGACTTGCAAGGCATGGGCCTGACACAACACTGATTGCAATACACTGTACCCAGCATAGTCCTCAGGCAAGCAGCTTGTCAGAACAAAGGGTTATGAGGGTGTGTTGGCCTACTGCAGGAGGCAATGGTATAGTTTACACATAACTCGTCACACCACCCACAAGCCCACACTGGACCTGTGCCAGCCTGAGCCTCATGCCTTACCTGGGCTGTCATTGCTCGCTGCACATAGCGCAGCACATAGCGCAGCACAGCACAGCACAGCGCAGCACAGCACAGCAGAGCACAGCACAGCGCAGAAGCAAAGCGTACCATGTTGGTGATTTCCTGCGGGCTGAAGCTGTCCAGCTGCATGAGGGCTTGCTGCGCCACAGCCAGCAGCAGCATTGCTCCTGGCTCGTGCCCGATCACAGCATATCTACACCATGTCAGGAGCTCATGTCAGCTTCAATCAGCATAGCATTTTGTTGTTTGACCAGACATCACCCAGATCAGGGCATATTGCATATATGTATCAGTGCACTGCTGCTAGCCATCGCGACTGCTGGTTATGTTATGTGTTTGAATGTGTTGGTATATGTGAGCACAAGCAGAAACGAGGAGACGCAAGAAATCATGACAAGACTGTTTAGCAAGCTCACCCATAGACCATGTTGGACAAGTTCTGGGGTATGAACTTGTGGCTGTGGCGTACGTCCAGCAGTTGCTTGACAGCTTCCACAGCCAGTGCATCAAGCAAGCTGTCAATGGGGCTCTGTGTGCCGCCATCCAGTATGCTGGGCTCATCAGGCCGAGGATTGGGCAGGGCGCTCAGCTTTGCATATGCCCACACGATGTTGGACAGCCCCTGCACAAAGCTAATTCATCATCATAGGTAACAGCTCCTGCAAAACGTCTCTGCTGTGCATCTGTCAGCATGCACAAGGCAATGAAGAGGCAGCAGTCAGGGCTCTGCAGCGTCCACTTGCTGGGCAGCTGTCAAACAGCAGAAACAAGGCACACGCATGTCTAGTTGTGAAGCAGGCAGCTGCATGAGAGGAGCAACGGTGTGAGCATGAGTTAGTGGCAGAAATGTGCAACAGTGCAGATGCTGAGTGCTTTACCATCCACAGCCTTGGTTGGGCTTGCAATCTAGCACTCAAATGACAGCTGCCATACAGTGCAACCGGCAAGGATGAACACTCATGCCACCAACACGGCCAACCTCGCCAGTTGACCTCTTGCCTTACCTGTGGGGAGAAGTCTGTCAGCTGGCCTTGCACGCCCTGAGCAATGGCATTCAGCAGCTTGCATCCAGGATGGTGCCCCATGACAGCGTAGGCATACACCATGTTAGACAATGATTGGGGTCCCAGCTTCAGGTTGGGCTCGTTCTTGGGGACCCCTTGCGTGAGCCTGCTGATAGCCTCTTGGGCAAATGCTTGCAGCAGATTGCGGATCTTGAGGGGGTCGTAGCAGATTTTGGCTAATGCCCAAATGATGATCCCCAACCCTTGGCCCTGGACCTGGGGATTGCCGAGACACATGATGAGGTGAGGTGACCATGAGCAATGGTCTTCAGTGCAAAGTCAGGCATGATATTGATGCATTCAGCTGTTGCATGAGCAGATGGTGGTGTCAGGGGTTTGCGTGATGAGCGACTTTGCTATGCTATGTCAGCTCAGACTGCAGATGAGGGTTGTGGGTGCTGTGAGGCATGTGACATGAAACATGCACTGTCGTATCATTGCAGTCATGGGTGTGTGTGGCACATGTGCAAATTTGGAAGGACAGCCCTTTGCTTTCAGTACTGGTTTAAAAATGCGCAGGGCAAACGCAAAGTCAGGAAACCGCAACAGAAACACAAAATCCGCACCTCCTTGATGTGGGACACAGCGAGCTGCATCAGCGTCTGCAGGGCATGGTCAAGTCTGGCTTGACCATTTGAGGCGCTTGCAGTGAGGTCGGGCATGTCTCGCCACATCCGGGCCAGGCGATGGAAGGCTGTGGATATGTTGACTGCATTGAAGTGCTGGCTTGCTTCCTCCACAATGTCAAGCACCCGCATGACGCATGTTGCATCCACAATCCGCCTGTTGATGTCTCTGTGAAGGTGTGTCACGGCTTGTGTTTGATGACTCATGCTGTTGCTTGTGATAACGTCTACAGCCATATGTGGGTTGCCTGTGACTGCAAGATCTCCTGCTGCAAAGCAAACACAGCAGTGAGATCATATACACACTGAGGTACAGGTGGCTTTGGCTGGTGAATGACAAAGCAAAGCAGCGCAGCATTGTGACTGGTGGCAGTTGAGTTGTGAGCACTCATTGACACATTGCGCTCCCTGCATCTGAGCCTGTTTAATGGATTGTGGGCAGTTGAACTGCATAAGTGATGGGTCTACTATAGGCAAATGCTGAAATGACCATGCATTGAGAGCAGAACGTAAGAGTTGTTATGGACTATGACGACCGCTTCTGGTCAAGCTCAAGTGGGTATGAATGAGGCACTATATGAATGATCATCTGCTGTAAATACTCGACGAGGTAGTTGCGTGGACCACACTGCGTGTGACTACGTACTTGAAAACCTGCTTGAAAGTCTTGCTGATGGACTGCGGGCTGGCGAATTTGCTGAGGCATGCACGGCACAGCTGGCTATGTAGCGCGTGGACGACGGATGACTGGGCGCGTTATCCGCCAACGATTCNAGGGTTTGCCACCAAAGCAGGACTGTTGTGCAGACTTTCAAATGTGTGTTAGCGTCTGCAGCAGACCTGCAGCACTTGTATGACGGATGCCAAGCCCATTCAATGCTGCCACAAGCTTGTACAAAGACATTGTTATGATGCTGGCTTGTGCCACACAGGAGGCATGAGTGGGCTGCTGCTGGTGGCATCAGATGAGCCATGCCCCTCAGTGCTGACAGCACCATACAAGCTGGGAGATGACATCACTGCCAATGGAGTTGTCTGTGCCAATTTCAAGTAGGTAGACCTGCCATCAATACTGGCAGAATGTCAACTTACTGCTTTTGCACCAGAGCAAACCTCTCAGCAATGCTTGCTGTACCGCTGATGAGCTCTGCAGGTTTGCACATGCTGTACATGTCTCTGTGAGATCCTGCTCCGCAGGTTTGCACATACTGTACATGTCTCTGTGTGAGCAGATCAGTGTTGTGTGTGACTCTAGATGCAGCACCAACCAAATGGACCACCAAGTCAAGAGTGTCTTGCCCTGCTTGTTGCACAGTGCTCTGAGGCATCCACACACTGGACATCCCACATACAGACCTCTTGAATTCAATCCTGCACTCCTGCTGAAGCTGGCACAGCACTGAGCTGCAACATGAGCATGTGCACTGCAGAAACCCAACTCCGGCTCAGCAGCACCTTCCCAGGCTGCTACCTGGCACCATACTCGACCCTCCAAGAATCACAGAAGCGGATGTGCAACCCAGCCAAGGTCTATGGCATGAGGACCAGGGTGGTCGTGGCAGGGGTAGGGGCAGAGGTGGATATGGGGGTGGCAGGGGCAGGGGTGACCAGAGAGCACTTGCTCCAGGCGCCCACCGCATGTTGAACCACAGCATACACAGCATGGGCCTAGCTAATCCTGATGGGTATGAGCAGAGGCACAATGGGTATGGGCCACCACACCAGCAGCCTTCTCGGCAGTATGATGACAGACAGGTGTGAGCATTCACTAATGCCTCTGGAGGGCAACCCCAGCTGTCACCCTGAGCCCTGCAATGATGCACTCTATGACTGCCTGCCCACTGGCTGTCCTCTGAGCATGCTCTCTAACTTTGCTGTTGTTGCAGGCATATGGAGCTGGGCAATTCTACCCTGGCATGCCAGGAGGGCAGTTTGTGCCCCCTGTGCAGCAGCCAGCTTACTCAAGAGATCCCTATGGTCCCCCATCCAGGGGGCCTCCCTCCTATGCAGCAGGTGGCTACAGTAGCTATGCTCCTCCTTCAGGTCTGTATCAATGCTCCATAAAAGGCTGCAGTTTAAGTTGTAAAACTAATGCATGTCAGCCATATACCATATTCACCAGCAGGTGTTGTACACTGGGGCAGCTCAGAGCTGCACACTGCACAGCTGAGTATCACGCAGCTGCAGGTCTGCAGAATCTAGGGTCTCCATCAAACGGCTTTCACCTGAGTCATGGCATTGTCAATCAGCATGCGGTACCACCGGCAGAGCATAGCATCCAACAGTGTAAATCAGACATCTTGGCTGTGTACTTTGCTGTGTCTGTAACTGTGCTGTTCATGGTTTACCTAAACACACAGTCTTGAATACAATGCATGTCCTGCAATGCATTGCCCCAAATGCATATAGCACAGAAACACGATCTGGCAATGTACATGCAGGGCCCTTGCCTGTTGTGAGCAGACCATGGCAACCAAAGCTGGTGGCATATGGAAACACAGACTTCCTAGTATATATTGTGAATATCTTGCTGATGCTGCTGTTACTAAAGCAGGACATAATTGCTGCATGAATGCCTTCACCATGGTTGACAGTAGCATGTGCATGAACATACAACTATGCTTCAGGTCGCGATGACCCTTATCAGAGAAGTGCGCACCAGCCCTATTCCAGGGACCCATACAGCAGAGGGCCACCTGAGCGAGATCCCTACAGCAGGGGACCCCCTGAAAGGGACCCTTATGCCAGAGATCCTTACCCCAGAGACCCCTATGCCAGAGACCCATACCAGCAACCTCCACCAGGCTATGGAGCACCTGCACATGACTACTACGGGAGATCCTCACAGCCACCTCCTGTGTATCAGGACTCACACAGAGCTGCTTATGGCACTGCTACACAACGCCCTCCATGGGAGACCGCTGCACAAGAACCTTCACGAAATACCAGGCCAGACCATAGCAGCAACCCGTATGCTGTCTTGCAGAGGGATCCTCGACATCGTTGATGAAATGGCTGCTTTAGGGCTTTCACATTGCCGTAATGTCTACTTTCACTCGTAGACAGAGTCATGACAATCAAGTTTCGGTCCATATCTTGTCACAAATGTACCTTGCTGGTTATGTCCATACCTAATATTGCTCCACACAGTGTGGAAGAATATAGTGACGTTTCTCACTGTACATCTGTGAACTGAAGTTTTAATTGTGAAAATATGTTTCGTTCGGCACTGTTTCGCCTGGAAGCAATGTTAGGGTTCCAGAGGAGGAAAAACTACAGCAGCGACTGCCACAGCGTGACGCACTATACGTGCTGACTGAAGTTGCCGACTTGCGTTGTACTGCACACACGTGGCTGTAGCCGCTCTGACAGCCTACTGTTGCTGAAGAAAACTCTCGACTGTGACCGGTCCTAGTACTACAACGCACCAACCTATACGTGCGCAACTGCCCTCAGAGGCAGTGTATGGCTGAACGCTCACGACACGAGCAAGAGTGCAGAGACTGTGGCAGCAGCGACTTTGTTCAGGACAGGGCAGCTGGCGACTTAACTTGCCAGGTGCCATTGTCACGCAAAGTAGCTGCTGTTGCAGTCCTGACCTGTGCTCAGTTTTGGTACCTTCTAGGCATGTGGGCTAGTATCAGAGTCACATGTGTGCATTTGCTCCAGCCTGGCAGTGACATCGCACTGGTTGCCAGCCAGTTCCGCATCTTAGCACCTGAGCTCAGCAGTCAGTACACGCTGCAGCTGATATTTGGTGGCAGTCCACCTTTGCAAGACTGACAATGACTGACATTGCAACACTCTGCAGCCTACCCTTTCTTGCTGCTGTAAGCAAGCCATGATGGCGTCAACAGCTTTTCCTATGTCCTTCTTGGTGGCTTCAGGCACTGCAGCCTCAAATTCCTGCTCACCAGCATGACAGCAATACACACCTGCACTCTTGGTGAGAACTTGACAGTGTGTGGCAACAGAATGTAGCTGCACACTGAGACGCTTGTCAGCTATCTAGCTGCGCACACACCATGCCCATGTTCTGCCACCATACCTCAAGCAACCAGTGCTTTGCATGTGGACGTCTCACTGGGCTGTGTTGTTTTCTGTTGTGGTAGACCATGACAAATTGTAAAAGATGTGGGAGCTATGCATACAGGCTGAGCTATGGCGCCTGTCACCTTGAAAGTTCGCAGTAAGCCTTCTTGCCGACAGGCACAAAACAGGACAGCAGCAGCCACAGCTGGCAGACCTCTGCCCCGTGCTGCTTTCTGGTCAAATGCCAGTTTGTACATGTGCGATGCAGTGTTCTGAATTGTTTTGGTCAAGCCCAGTTTTCCTGCAATCCTGCTGATCTGGCTGTACGCTTGCCTCAGTGACCTGTCAGAGCTGTTCGATGTGTGAAGCCTGCTCAAGTTTTTGGCATGTGCATTGCCAACTTCCCTTGAGCTGGCACCGATAACAGTGGCATCAATGCCTCCTTCCATGAGGAGGTCATCGGTAGCACCTCCAACACGTGTGCGGTCAGCTTGTGGTTTATCCTAGCAATTGAGACAGATCCGATTACAGTATGGTTGTTATACTGTGTGACACCCAATACTGTTGTAATCTGATGCAGCTGATTGGGATGTTAAGATGCCATCCATAGATCAAACAAGCAGAGACCTGGTTGTGCCATTGCTGCAAGGGCTGGCAGCACAAGCAAGAGGTACTCACGCTGTCTGCAAATGTCCGCCACTCAGACGTCTCATCAGACGTGCTGCTGTGTCAGACCACATGCGCCGATTCTGCTCCCACTTGGGGATGGCACAGCATGAGATGAGGGCTTGCACTGAGGTGGCAGATAATGCCATGCCTCGGTATGGCACCACCAGGTACAGCCTCACTGTGACGGCAGTTGTATGCTAAGTGATGAATATGCTATGCCTATCACCTGTCTTGGCTGCACTGGGCAAAGACATTACCACCCTTCAGTCATGACCCAACAAGTGCTCGGCATTCAGACCAAAAGCCGGACATTTGCTATTGCATCAATGCGTGTGCACTGAGAATTTGGGGCAGCAACCTAGACAGTGGTACATTCACAGTACTGTCAGCTTGTGCAGGTCAGCCATGCAGCTCTCAGCCAAACAATAAGCAGATCTGCTTGTTCATTCACACAGATGCAAGCTGTGCCATACAAAAGGCTGTGAGCAAGGCTGTGGAGCAGTGCTTCCACTCCACAGCTTGATTGTCACACTTTGTTTGTTTACAGGGGCACTTCCTATTTTGTGCGATAGATTGTAGTCGCACATAGTGCATGGGCAGGTACTGCACTGCACACTGCTGAACTTTCAGTGTGGTGTGGTGTCATTCTGCAGCACTGCTGTCTGTGCAAGCATGTGACCCATGCAGGGAAATTGCTCCATGGCATAGCAAAAGCCCCAACTCCATTGCTGCAGCAATACTGTACATGGTCACTCAGCTGCCAGCAGCAACCACCAAGCCAGACACACACATGATAGCAGTAGAATGTGGTGTGACGGAGAATACACTGCAGACCACGTACAAAGATCTGTACACAGGCCATGCCAGCCTGATACCTTCCTGGTTTGTCCAGCCTGGAGATCTTGGCTACCTGCAGCAACCACATGAAAGGGCATGAGTAGTTGTGCCAGCCAATGCTAGGTACCTAACAGGCGTGTCCTATTCTAGTTCTGAATGCCATCATATACTTACATTGCAGATATTAAGTTGCACCCTAGAGTCAGGGCATGAGTGCGTGATGTTATACAGTATTTGTCTGACAGAAAAGACGTGGCTTTAGACCATCGTTGCACGAAGGCTGCCTTGTAGCAACATTTGTGAGGTGTATGCTGCCCCAATATGTGCCATGACCTGTTAAACTCTGTAAGTTTGAGCATTTAGTGAAGTGTCACAGATACCAGTTTGAGGGCTGACAATGGAATCACGATCATCAAATCACTTCACACGTGTTTGTACTTGATGAGCACAGCTCTGTGCATCCTGTTTGCACGTTCAGAGTGCTTATTCCTACAAGTTCAGGGTTTAGGGAAAACTCTCAACTCAAGGTCTGTATCGATATCGTATGGTCTGTGTCTTGTTACAAGTAAATTTTGCTGATATGTCATGCCTGACCGTGCGCAGCGTCTTGGGTGAGACGTACGCCCGGCATTGCTCTAGCACCTGCTCTAGCACTCAGCCTAAATCATAATTGTGGAAAATGTGTGTTTCAAACATGATAGGGTTGCTAATTCGAGGTCAAGATCGGACAAAAGGGTTCAAGCTGATCGCGGTGAGCAGCAACTGCCACAGCTTCACGCACTGTTACCTGCTGCAAGCATCCGCTGACTGAAGTTGCTGACTTGCCTTTACCAAAAACCGTGGCTGTAGCCGCTCTGACGGCCTACTGTTGCTGAGGAAAACGCTCGATTGTGACCAGTCCTTGTACCGCACCGCACTGGCCCATACGTGCACAACTACCCTCAGAGGCAGTGTATGGCTGAACGCTCACGTTACGAGCAAAAGTGCAGAGACTGTGGCAGCAGCGACTTTGTTGAGGACAGGGCAGCTGGCGACTTGACTTGCCAGGTGCCACTGTCACGCAAAGTGGCTGCTGTTACAGTCTTGATCTGTGCTGAAGTTTGGTTGCTTCTAGGCGTGTGGGCTAGTAGCAGAATCACATGTGATAGACGAGACGTCTGAATGGCGGACATTTGCAGACAGCGTGAGCTCCTCTTTCTTGTGCTCCCAGGCCTTGCAGCACGTCCTTGCAGTACTGGCACAACTAGGTCTCTGCTTGGTCTGTGTGTGCTTGATCTGTGGACGCCATATGATCCTTCCAGTTAGCGCCGTCAGATTTTCTCAGTGTTCAGTGTCTCACGGTGTAGTAATCACAATGTAATAGAATCCTTCTCCATTTTTAGGATAAACCACAAGCTGACCGCACACGTGTTGGAGGTGCTACCGATGATCTCCTCATGGAAGGAGGCATTGGTGCCACTGTCATTGCTGCCAGTACAAAGGAAGGTGGCAATGCACAAGCCAAAAACTTGAGCAGGCTTCAGACACGAAACAGCTCTGACAGATCACTGACGCAAGCATACAGCCAGATCAGCAGGATTGCAGAAAAACTGGGCCTGACCAAAACAATTCAGAACAGTGCATCACATATGTACAAACTGGCATTTGACCAGAAAGCAGCACGGGGCAGAGGCCTGCCAGCTGTGGCTGCTGCTGTCCTGTTTTGTGCCTGTCGGCAAGAAGGCTTACCACGAACCTTCAAGGTGACAGGCACTACATCACAGCCTGTATGCATAGCTCCCACATCAGTCATGGTTTGCCATGGTCCACAACAACACAACACACAGCTCGACGTCTACATGCAAAGCTTTTTTGCTTGGGTCATGATGACACAACACACAGTGTTTGCGTGGCTACATAGCTGCTAAGTATTGGAATGCCCAGCTACACCCTATCGCACATACTGTACGCCCAAGAGTGCATTGCAGTCTCATTAAGAAAGGAAGAAATGTGTACAAGTACAGTTGTATATTGCTGTCATGTTGTGGAGCAGGAAATTGAGGCAGCAGTGCCTGAAGCCACTAAGAAGGACATAGGAAAAGCTTTCAAAGCCATCATGGCTTGCTTGCAGCAGCAAGAAGGGGTAAGCTCCAGAGTATTGCGACGTCAGTCATTGTCAGTCTTGCATATGGGTGCCATAAACTAGCAAGTGCAGCTGCTGAGCTCAACTGCACACATGCTGAACTGGCTTGTGACCAGTGTGATGCCACTGTCAGGCAGGAGCAAGTGCACCCAGACGTGCAGCTGTGTCAGACTACATGCGCCGATTCTGCTCCCACTTGGGGATGGCACAGCATGAGATGAGGGCTTGCACTGAGGTGGCAGATAATGCCATGCCTCGGTATGGCACCACCAGGTACAGCCTCACTGTGACGGCAGTTGTATGCTAAGTGATGAATATGCTATGCCTATCACCTGTCTTGGCTGCACTGGGCAAAGACATTACCACCCTTCAGTCATGACCCAACAAGTGCTCGGCATTCAGACCAAAAGCCGGACATTTGCTATTGCATCAATGCGTGTGCACTGAGAATTTGGGGCAGCAACCTAGNGTGGGCAGCTGGGATGCTGTACAGCTGGCTGTGGCCTCAGAGCGCAGTGAACAGCGACTATCCACCCTGCAGCAGCGCATCACATCCCTGGGCATCAAGTATGGGGCCGTAGCAGACAAGAAAATGATTGCCTACACCTCCCAGCCAAACCCTGCTCCACTTGCCAGCAGTAGCCCTGGTCAGGTGAAACATGCGCAGCAANAGTCAGACCCTCTGCTACTGATGCCCTATCTGCCAAGCGCACATCAGATGCAGGATGCAACAGTCAAAATGCTAACAATGACGTGAGCTGCAACAGTACAGGTGTCCTCTCAGCACACTAGGCAAGCTTACAGTAACAAGCAAGCACCTGAGCTGGTATCCCTATGTGTGCTGACAGCTGTGAATAGGCAGGCAGATCTGATTGTTTTGCTAAAAAAGCTTTTGTTGACGGGTGTCACAGCGACAGGTACAGAATCGGTACATCACACTGTGGATACAGAACCGAGTAACTTCGAAGTTCTNTGTCTTTAAGACTGACAATGCTCACATGTTGACAGGGGAGATGCTTCAGTGACATGCCTCTGTTGCCTGCCAGTTTCTGGTACTTCGGCGGGATGTTGCAGTGTATCTGTCATTCAATTCAGCCTGACCAGCAGAGGGACAGGTTTCTGGATCTTCTGCCTTCATGATTCTTTGCTGACTGTCGCCACTATCAACAGAAGCATTGCTGGCAAGAGAAAACGGTGTTTGCATAGANACGATCGTAGTCCAGCATCCTGCAAGCAGGTTCTACCTCTGGATGTTGCTCTGCTTATGTGACAGCAGGTGGCCGCAGCTATGATGTGCGCAAGCTGGCGCNAGCCCCATGCGCCATGCTCAAGGTGCATGTGATAGCATTTACAGTACTACCGCCACATGCAGAGTGGTATGAGCCTCACTCGGGGATCCATGCCCAGCTGCAGGAGGTATGGGTTGAAGATGAGAGCCCCGCCAATACCCAGCAGCCCTGCTGTGGCGCCTGAGACTGCCAGAATGACCACTGCTGTCAGCAACACCTTCACAGGCTTCCTCTCACCTGGCAGCACAACACATGACTGTGTTTCAAGCTTCATGCAACAGCGTTTGACTACAAACATGAATGCAAACACAGAAATGCTTGGTACACATTGGTCGGTGAGAATCGACTTCAGAAGCAGGTTGTGATGCTGCTGCTCTTTTGACATTGTTTACTACACTCACAGTAATAGCTCATGCATGTTGCTGCTGAGCAAGAGACATGCATCTGTCACATATACGCCCTGGCAGCATAGGTATGTCCAACAGGCTGCTGCTGAGCACAATGTACCTCAAACAACATCAGTTGCATTTGTATCATGTATGCAATGCAATGCAAGTTTGACTACAACACCAGCATCAGCAGCAGCTCCAGCTAATCTACAAGAATGGCTGCTGCATGTTCAGCTTTCTGACATGCTCACTTCAAGCAAACTGCATAGTCAGCATATTGCAAGGCTGAACATGCAGCAGCTGTTTGTGTGCATGAGCTGAAGCTGCTGTTGACATATATTTCAAATGCTCACGAGCAGCATTCACTTGTGTGCACAGCAGCATCGTATTTGTGTTACAGCATCTTGTTACAAATGGAGTCACAAATGGAGACATATATCTGCAAGCAAGCAGACACCAGCAGTAATGCCAGGTCAATGCCCAAGTCACAGTAGCATGACAAGCCTTGATCCATCCAAAACAAAACGCGCGACTAAGTAGAAACAGTAACCAGCAAAAGCGCTGGCATGGATGCACGACAGTAGCGCTTGCTCACCAGACACATGCACTTTGTGCAACTATGCCAAACATGCATCGACAGCTTGCTACCAATCAGACATGCAGACAAGAGGAAACTTCGTATTGAACAGTGCATTCCAAGTCGTGGCAGCAAGCAGTCACCAGCAGCTGCGCCAGCACGGGTGCCCAACAGCAGCTCCTGCATTTCAGGATCTGCATGTTCAGTGTCCTCCATGACTTCCGCTAGCTCCCGCCTGATGAAGAAGACGGTCACGGAGATGCAGAAGATGGTCTGAAAAGCAAACAGCAGCAGGTACTCTTTGGTACAGGTGCCATATTTGCTCTTGCCCAGCTGGAACGCCAAGAAGGCAGCCCATAAAGCCAGCAGCTGTACTACCTGTGACATGGCACAGCGCAGTCTGCCGATCATGTCTGCAGAGTGCAACAGCAACTGACAGCTCTTGGTTATTTGCACAGTTGATGTCCAAGTTGCCATGTGGCAATCACGTAACAGCCTCAAAGTCAAAAAAACAGGTATGCGGATTTTGGACGGCGCAGTTGAAATCCTAGCTGTTGCTCAGAAAACAAGATTGGCTTTGGGCTGNGCGGCACCAGGGCAAGCCTCCTCAGCTCTGGACAGCCTGCATTACGCCGCACACCGCATCAGACCATGCAGATCATGCAGTACACATTCAGAACAAACACCAAACAGCAGTGCAGCAGCAAGTCTAGACACCTTGGCATATATACAACTGCGAATCTTCGGAGGCATCTCAATGGCCAGTGAGCAGAGCATGTAGCACAGATTCATCAGGTGAACAGCAGTATCAAGTGCGTTGCAGCGCACTNAGCTTCAAGACACTTGGCATCATATGCATTGCCATCCAGTATGCACATCTACACGCAGATCAACTGTCAGGAGACAATGCCAGGTGGCACGAAGCTGTTGAAATCCCTGCTGGGACTGCACCGCTTGTGCACACGTGGGCAGTAGTGAGGATGCTGGCACACCTGAGTCAACTTGTGTGTGCACATGCTGCCTGTGAGTCAGGTGCCAAAGTCACCTCTAGCTGAACATCTGGAATGTCTTCACCCAGAGGCACTCCTGTTGCTCTGTCAATGATCTCCACACGTATGGGTGCCTCACATTTGGCTTTTAGGACATCATTGACAAGGTACTTTGGGGCAAAGTTGACATTGCACCGCCTGTGCGGGTTGTGCTCGCACAGAACACATTGAGGATCTAAGCACCCCAACGACCTGCATATCAAGTTTGAGCGGTCGATGTCACCATCAGAGTGCTTGCTGCCAAAGTGTACAGGAGAANCCTGTAAATTATTATTATTATTATTAAGGTCATTACATATTGTTGCGAATCGGACCGGCTGGGAGTTTTGATCAAGCAGTTGTTGGTCCTATATCCCCGTCTGTGATACATTTACATTGCCAGCGCTAGGGTTGGAGACTTTCCCAAGAGCCAAGGACAGAGCCTGTGCTTCATGATACATATGTGTTCAATAACGCCTCAACCTGCTGTAGCGCTGGCTGACTTACGGCTGTGTCAAGAGATGAATGCTCGTTGGAGGTCACTCACTTCACNGATACAAACCTTCTCTGGCGCGACAGCAAGGCCAACGACACGCCGACGAGGGAACCCTGTAACATCTGACATGTGGAGTTCGAATCGAGCTGCGCGTTGAATCAATACGATGCATGCTCGGTCATGATGCTCGATAGGTCAATTCAATGCTGCGTACCCATACGCATATTCGAAACAATGCTGGGGGCTCAAAACTCGCCCCCAACCCCCNTGCCAACAGTTGCATTTGCATTTGCAAATGTGGCTGAGTCAGCCGGTGAAAACACGGACTGACTGCATTTTCCCAAGAACTGCTGCCTCCAAGCTGCACAGATGTCCAGAAAACGCCACTGCGCTAACCTGTCTGTGTTCTTATAGTTGCTCATCAGGAGCAGATGCATTTGCATTCACCTGTCTGTGACCTGCCAATGTCAAACACTTGCGATTGGGTCACAATATTGCTGCAACAGCTCTCACATGTGATGCACTCACGCACAGCATGTGAGCAAAATGCGACTCTCTGAATTCCAGACTTCTCTGCTGCAGATGGACATTGGCATGTGGTTACCCCCTGCCACACAGCTGATGCAGTATGTGCTTCCTGAATCTGTCTATGGAAGACCTATGAACATTGACCGCGCTTGTGCTCCGTTACCTGCTGCATGTGACCTGGGGGGCTATGTGATGTTTCCCAGCTTGCTGTTTGTTACGGCAGTCTGTCGACGATGGCAGGCTCTCAACAAGGTACATGCTTCCCTAGCTTGTGTTTTTGCAGTGGTCTTCTGCTTGGCAAGTCTAGGGTACAGGAGGCACTGTTCTGCTGTGTAACNTCATACACCTGCCCACAAAGTTGCAAGCATGACAACGGAGCCAAAGCCTATGCCCTGAATCAATCGCCAGTCCTCCTTGCATTTCAGGGCTTCTGGCAACAGCTCCAGTGCACAAACAGCCATCTGCACTGGCAACAATGCTTCAGCCCTACAACTCTTTGAGGCTGACATGCGNAGCAGATGCACGCTTCAAACCGGTGAAGCGCGGCGTAGCAACGCTTGACATCTGGGTCATGGCTGCTCTAGCCGCGATTACCATCTGGGTGCTGTTCTTTACTTGAGGGATGCGAGGTACAGCAAATCTACCGTCGACCTACAAGTTGCTTGTGACGGAAAGCAGACTGACTGCCTCAGCCTTATTGAGTCTTGCTGCCCAGCTTGAAACGTGCAGCACGTGGCCCAAGGTGCTCCACATCCAGGTGGTGCCAGCTAACGTTAGTGCTGCTGCTTACTACAGCGCAGCAAGTACAACGACTTGTAGACAGAAAGCAGGTCAGTAGGCTGCATTATCTGCTGCATCGCGCAAGTAGGCCAATCATACTCTATACACCTGCAAATATGTACCGTACACTACTGCCTCAGTAAGACNTTCAGACTCTGTGTATCAGCTGCTGCAGGCCGCCAATCTATATCAGCTTCAATCAAACCTGTCTGCGGCTCTGAATGCTGCACGGTAGTTGTCTGTGCCGATGCCACCTCCTGCATATTCACTGTGTCCTGCCTTGCATTGCTGGTAGTGAATTTCTTCAGTTGTTGCAGGGACCCATGCAGCCCTCTGCCGGCTGAAGTGCTTGCTGACCGGTGAGGGTTGCCGGCATGTGTAACTCCATTCCCACTCCGGCTTTTNCTTTCGCAGGCCAAAGTCCATGCGATGCATGCCAGCAGCCAAGAACTGGTCAGCATCACAGAGCTGCTCCATAATTCTGGCAGTGCCTTGCATGTGCATGTCTCTGAAACGCATGCTCTCCATGTTCTCATGCAGCCCCGACAGGATGAGAGGATCATCTGCAAAGTCTTGCAGCGTGCTGAGCAAGCGCTCCTGCTTGGATGTGGCACGCTTGTCACTTCTCTGCAGAGGTGAGCATACAAATGTGGTGTTACTGCTAGCTCAATTGTGCAATGCTGTCAAAGGCAGTGCAAAATCACACTGTGCTTTTGAGGGCAATGCTGAACCATGCTGTGCCGCCAAATGCTCAACGGTGAGTCATACGGTTTAAGGCTGCGCATAAATTGGGCTCTATGCAAGCGCCCTGAGCAGCAGGGGCCGAGCTTTGTTTGTCTGGCTAGCCAGCTGAATATGATTGTCAGCATGCTGATTGACATGCCCAGACATGTGGTCCTCTGGTCAGCAACACAGAAAGAGTGTGTAAAAGTTGTGATTTTTGGAATGAGTGGTATCGTCATCAGAAGACCATTTAAAGTCTTCACATGCAGCCTTCACATTGCAAGCACAAGCTTGTCTTTGTGACAAGTTGTGACTGCATGCAACTGCATGCAACTACTGACCTTGTCCTGTAGCAAGTCCTGCCAGATGGTGAAAGCTCCTTTGTTGATGTCTTTCTGGCCAACATGCAGTCCAGTNGTCTGCACCAAATGTTTGCTTGCAGATGGCCATTCCTTGTGTCAGCTGACATGTGTAAATGCGTGCTGGTGCTGAGGAAAAAGGTGCAGCTTCTGGTAACGGCAATCAATGCTATGCACTGAAGGTGAGTTGTTGGTACAATATCACTGTACACATGCTTGTATGCAAACAGATCTGTGCACAAACGCAAGAGAAGCACAGCAGCAACTCACATGTTCACAAGTTTTCAGAGTCAACTCAGTGAGTACAACACTACCTGATGCAATGGACAATGTGCAAACATATGCCTCACCTGTTTGTTCACAGCATTCACATTGGCATTTGCGTATAGCAATGCACGGACAACATTGGTGTGACCCCTTGAGGCTGCAATGATCAAGGATGTGTCCCCCTGTTGCAATCACATTCAGCATTGTGACAAAGAGGCCATGAACATCATTATTCTCTCACAGAAAATGGCTGCAAACACTGTCGAAAAGGAAACCCTGGCTGTATCTAGGGCTGACAGCATGCTTGACAGCACGCCATCTGCGCTGATGAGCACGACATTGCAGCTTCTAGTCATGGCAACAATGCTGTAATGCATGAAACTTGAGCCGTTCAACATTGATCCTGAAGTCATCTCGTCTGCGTGGGTATGAATTGGTGTAGGCATGCTTGTATGCAATCTGGGTCTGTGTACCGACGGCAGAAGCAGCACAGCAGCAGCTTGTATGTACAATAGCAAGTATACGTGCATTTTGCGCAATAATTCCAGCTTTTTGTAAAGGCGTTACCGCAAAGTTCCACTCCTCAACATGAGCACCATGGTTTAGCAACAGTTGCACGGCTTCCACATGTCCATTAATGACTGCCTCTAGCATAGAGCTATGTTCCTGCACTCAACACAAACACAGTTCCATTGAAGTTGATCAAGGCACAGATGCCGCAGCAGTGTTACAGATTTGTATCCAAGCAGCAAGTTGTTTGTCTGTGAAAGTTGCTAATGTAGGGGCAACTCGGCACTGCCCTTGGAAACCCAATTGCAATCGGTGGCACATCAAAATAAAATGCTAATGAATGTTGTTGCCACTTGTGCACAGGCACATCCTGTGTGTGGGCATGGGATTTGTAGCAAAAGTACGTAGCTGTTTGTATATCTGCAATATCCAGGGTGGTTTGAAACACAACCAGTGCAGGTGCACTCAGCCATTTGTGTCAACATATGCTAGTGCACGATATGGGGGAAGCATAGCACAAGAGTAGTTGACAGGTCTACCACTGATGTGAGTTGGCTGTACCATTGACCTGGTTGAAGCATTCCTCAATTTGAACCTGAAGCGGGAAAGATACTTACATGGGACTAGCAACTGCAGCATTTATGTGTGCAGTTGCTAGTCCCACGTATGTATCCCTGACATATCAGGTCCAACTGTATATGTTGCAGCATGATCACCTGAAGTTGAACCCTGATGTGTGCTCCACAGCCTATCAAGAGGCGCATCATTGGCAAGTGGCCACAACTTGACGCACACCATAGAGGGCTGACTATGGGCGCCTGTAGACATGGTAGCATGGCATTNCTCTCTCTCTCTCTCTTACCATAGGCCAGTTCCGATCTGACAACCCCCGCAACCGATTAGCTTGGCAGACAAAGACCTATCGTGCACGCAGTACGTTCGTGTGGCGCGGTGCTGCTGGGGAGCTGACTGACAAGTCCTGTCTGCCAGCTTGATGCTGCAAACAACTCTGGCTGCTACTGTGGTGGGTGTAAAGTGCATACTTTGAATGTCGGTCATCTTCTGCATCTCCCATCGCAATCTTTTGGGTTAGAAAGCACTCAATGTCTTGTGCACTGCCCAGCTGTCAGGAAGACCTTGTGCAAGCAGCAGCTGCTTTGGCAGTGACAAACGCACACACACACATCGCACGCTTAGACAAAATGAGCTGACAATGCGCTTGACCTGCAGGTAAAGCAGTAGCAATGAAGCCAGGGCATTGGGCACAGCTTCCGGGCAGTATATGGGCTTCCGTTCTTGTGCAGCTGCAGTCCTGGCCGGCATATGCTTCCTTGGTGCCTCCTTTTGTGGATTTCCAGGCTCGAGCAAAGCATCAGCGTTGGCTGCTGCAGCTTAGAACTGTCTGCCATGCCTTTGCTGAAGAGCCCGAGCTTGGCAGCACACTGACCATCAATGACAATGTCCGTGACAGCGCGTCAGCAGCAAACTTGATAAAGTGGATGCAGAGCCATGGCAAGATCTCACACTTTGCAGTGTCCCTCGATGGCCATAATTGTCACATGCTTATGGAATTGCTGGAAGCTCTCAAGTCACATAGCTCTGGGCTGGCTAAGGTGTATATTGCAACACCAGCTTATTATATCAGAAAATGCCTGCCACTGCTCTCAACCTTCCTCCATTTGACACAATGTTTCTTCACGCTGAGTTGGGAGAGTGACAAGCACATAGATCTGTCAGCTCTCCAAGCATTGTCAGAGCTGACTGAGCTTGGTGTGGACGGTGGTGGTGGTGTATGTGAAGGCATTGAGACACTGCCCAATCTGTCCTCCCTAAGATTTGAGAACGTGACGAGTGATTGCATGTCCAACAGCTGCTCAGTGTCATCATTGACCAAGCTGGAGCTTCGCAGTTGTCTATTGATGCGCTTTCATGACAAAGGCGTGTCTTCATGCCCCCAACTCCGGGTGCTCATATGTGATCTATCAACCGTTGGTAGTGTCGATGAAGAAGAAATCTTGATATCAGACCACCGCAGTGACCACTGCCAAGTGCCATCCAGTTGGTCAACTCTGACTGCTCTTCATACGCTGACCATCAAGGGGAACATGCCAGCGTGGACATGGATTACTGATATGGCTGGCCTTCAGCATCTTGAGATTGAGACAAGAGAAACAGAGTTTGGACGTAGCTTCGTCAACCTTACAAATTTGCAGTCATTGCATGTCTGTTGGTCCAGTACACTCAGTACAAGTCTGAAAGGTGATGCTTGGATTCACTTTGACTTTGAATGGGCCCTGCTTGTATCCCTCAGATTCTCACATCTAGAGTGTTGTGGACTGTATGAGCAAATTATGGTTGGACTAGCAGACATTCCATCACTGGAGGAGGTGTCTTTCCTCAGGATGAAAGGTTATGATCCCTACACAGCATCTCAAATGGCTCAGCTTGCCTACAAACTAGGTCAGAGTAGACCTGATATCAAATTTGTCATGACTTAGAGTTTTCATGTATCGGTAATATATAGAAGCAACCTGCATGTATAACAGGCACAACAAGCTTGAGATGTTGACTGCTGCAATGTGTAACATCGTTGGTATCGTGCTGCAGTGTGGCCATTGTCAAGCTCTGCCAAGTTGCGCACGTGCAACTGCCTCTGCATTTTTGACAAGCTTGCTGTCCTGACGTGTTGCTTCTTGCTTTTTGTGCTGCATTGATGGTCACCCGTGAATGTTGCTTTGCATCTGTGACCTGTTTTAGCGCATGGCATAAACTAATGCCATTTCGTGTACACATGTGGGACCCTTCTGTCGCTTGAAGCAAGTCTACTCTATCACGGAGACTCAGCACATTTGGTCTAGACTTCAAGTAGAAACATTCAAGCAAGTGCATCTGTTGGCTTTTGCCTTACAGGATAGATACCATGCTCTGCACTACACTCATTGTGAGCAGCAAGACAATAGTAACAAAATTACTTGTCGCAATTGGCTAACAAAGACTTACATTCAGGCTCAAGTGGTTCCCATGCTCACACAGTTGAGCTACGCATGCTCTGCAACACACCAAAACATGCTTGCCACAATGCAGTATGTACTACTCATGCTACCTTACCCCTTCTGAGGCCATGTTTCTGAGCTCTCCTATTGTGGGCATGCATCTGCAGATCTCGCTTACGCAATCACATCAAAATCCAGACCCCAGGCACTGACTATGTAGGCTATTTGTGTCAAAACTCTGCAGACATGCGCAAAGGTGTGCCCACCAGACCATGTGCAGCCCAGCCTGGCAAACTCATGGGCATACCCAAAGCCTCCTCACAGAGTTTGAAGGATGGTCTACTCGAAAAATCCAATAAAACCTGGCTGCCATGTTGTGCGTTTAAGGTGCAAAGGCACCTGGATTATGTCAATGAATGATAGCGCAGTGGGTAGCTATGTAACATGCCATCCTGAGGGTACTGCATCCCAATCTGCTCCCTGATGCGGTCTGCAGTCTCCATGAGCATGACCTGCAGCAGCAGGCAGCCAGTCAGGTTCCATGTCGTCACTGCATGCTCATATTGCAATGCAGTCACTGCATATTCATATAAGGAGTGATGCAGTCACTGCATGTTCATATGGTGCTGCAGTCACGGCAGGTATTGGTGGTCCAGCACTGGTTATCTTCTTCTGTGATCTATTTCTTCTTGCTTTATTGGTTCAAGCCCGGCGGCAGGAGTTCAGTAGTCCCTGACTAGCTGGTATGTGTAAGCACGCATGAAAGTGTCTGCTCACAAGGGCAAAGAATGTCAGGCTGCCATGTCAAGGGATTCCAGTGTTGGGTGTCTCAGGCCTGTCAACCAGGTGATGCTAAACATGACTTTGGGAGGCGTGCAGGCTTGCAAGCGAGAAGGTATCATGCTCCTGTTTGTATGCTGGGCAGGCCGTTCTTACCACTTGATGAAGACAGGATCGCTCACTGCATCCTTGTTGATGCACTGTTGTGACATCTCATGCTCAACCACATGATGCCGGCCTGATGCAGACATAGAGTGCAATGCTAGGTAACTACTGGTGCCCTGTTTGTATCCCTTGTACAAATTTGATTTTTTGAGGCCTATGCAATGTATCCCTACAAGCCTTGTATCCCTACAAGCCTTTGTTTGCGTCCTGTGCTGCCCCTGCTGTATAGTAGAGCCCTACATGTAGTGCAGTATGCAATCATGGGCAGCATGCTCACCATCTCATCCCGCCTTACATCTTCATACTGCTTCTTGCCGTTAATCTCGGCACTGTGCACACCCACACCCTCGTATACAAAGCCAAGACACATAGTTGAAACCATCTGCAGGGCTCATGACTGATGCTGTCTGGCTGCTCAGGGAATGGAAAGTCCCTACTGCCATGCGTCTTGCCCTGCACCATGCAAACAACTCTTTGACGGTAGCCCAGAGAGTCTAGAGTACAGGATACAGAACCCCAGCATACAAGATGTCTTTTGTGATGAACACTGCAGGAACCTCACTTGGGCACTGCATTATAGGTGCTGATGACCAGCGTCACAAATGGGCAATATCGTAGTTGTCTGTGAGGTGCACTTCCATGTCATGGAAAGGCACAGCTCGCCAAGATGTTTCGTGAAATGCACACATACCAAATGCGGGTGCAGCATTGCACCTCTAAAGCAGCAGGTCCAAACGGCATGCACAGTAAGGCCATATATGGCGATATAGCTACTGCAGCCCTTGGGTTGCTGCAAGGCATGTGGAGGCAGTGTTTGCAATGACACTTTGTGATTCATCTTGTACAGTGATACCATGTGGACTACGTGCATGATAGAATACAAATATTAGGATTGTTTTTATATCAGGTTGTTTTCCGGCGGGATGTGTTAGATATAGATTGCATGTCTTTTCGTCATATTGTGTTTTACTCACCCAAGTGAGAGAGGGGTTTAGCTACCTGAAAGCTGTACTGTGAGCTTTGTTGGTTGTGCATGGTTCTGTGTATCTTGATGTTGCCTGTGGTGCCATGTACAATGCCCTCCACAGGAGCAGATGCCATGACCACCCCAAATGTGATGCTAGCCATCTCGATAGAGGAATATCTGCAGAAACAGCTTTTGTCATGTGCATAAGTGGATATCAGGCTGACCGAGTGGCGCTGTACTAGCCATCTTGAATGCTGAGATTTCCTGATCATGCAACACTGATAACTTAATGATGTGCGCTTTGTGTACAATCTTGTCTGGACACAGCATGCATATGAGGGGACTGCAGCATGGCAGCACATCCCTGAGAAGGTCCAGCTGTAGCTGGCTGTACTGAAGGACATGCTGTGTGCTTTCCAGCAATGTAAGATACAAAATGACCTTACTTCTGATATTTCTGCGCGCAACACAGGCACGGCACAGCACAGCACAGCACAGCACAGCACAGCACAGCACAGCACAGCACAGCACAGCACAGCACAGCACAGCACAGCACAGCACAGCACAGCACAGCAGTAGCCCTAGTCAGCATAGACAATACTCACTTGAGGTTGACAAGGCCCATGCTGCCAACGCCGGTTGGGTGCACAGTGCCCATAGCAGAAACTGCTTTTGGGGCCTGGCAATTGACATAGGTGTGACTTCATCTCTGTGATTTTGTAGTCATGCGTCGACCCCGAAGAAGCATTGACAGCGAAGACTTGTCAAGACGGTCGGGGCGGGTTCACAAGTCACGCGGGCTTGCTGTGGTTCCAGATTGCTTCATTGTGTGGCTGCTGCTCTGCGTGTTGCTGCGTGCTAAAGCAAACCTGGGCACCAGTAGACGCCTTTGAGAACCCACGAGCCGATTGCCAGTCATTTGTGGGAATGTTTGTGACTGTCTGTTCTGAAGCTCCCATCCAAGCCTTGAACGGCAAGCGGCAAAAGGTAGAATCTCAGGCAAGTATTGTTCGTTACTTTTCGAGAGCATTCACAAATTGTACAGTGGCAGTAAGTGTGCAGTGGTACAGGGTATCACAGACGGCAGACCCCTTGTCCAAGAGGACATCTGGACAGTTCACGACTTTCCAACAGAAATAGACGAGGATCTTGCAATCACTCCTGCACAGTATCAATCACTAAAACAGAACTGGATTGGGACTGCTGTGAAACCTCGTGACCCTCGTGTTACCAACAAACTGCTGAGATCTTGGGGAATGCGCTCTTGGGAGCAGTACATACTAGATCGGTACTTGACCAACTACTGATGGAAGGTCTTACCCAAGAAAAGCAACAACTGATCAGCTTGTATGACATTTGGCTGGTCCGCCAGAATATGACAAATGCCCCGCAGCAGCCTTGGCAGCCGTACAAGTTGCCACAGCAGCACAGTGGTGCTGCACCACAGCAATACAATGGTGCTGCGCAGCAGCAGTCACAGCAGCAGCAGCAGGCCATAGCCCTGCACCCAACCAGCATGCTGGTGGCAGACACTATGGCAGACACTACAGCAGGTACTATGGCCATGGCTGTAGAGGCCAACGTGATGTGGAATACAGTACTGTGCCTAGCTGTGCGGCAGTCAGCATGCCTGTTTCTGTGCACCAGTTTGCACATATGCGCCAGTGCTCAGTAAGCCTTCACATGTCATGTTGCCAAGCGCTTAAGCACCGGGCTTGACTGCTTCACACAGATTTGTTTCATCTGCAACAATGACTGCTAGGGCAACAGCATCAAACTTATATGTTTGTGCTACCTGTGCACCAGCTCTTGACACCATTGTGCATGGGTTTTTTACAGTAAACAAGGTGTGACATGCTGCATGCACTTGAAAAGACATTGGCGACACAGAGAGTTGCATCAGTGAGCACTTTGTGTAGCAAGTGGGGGCAGCTGTTTACAACAAGCCTGAGACTTTCAAGATGGCCAGCGGGATTGCCATAATGTCTCAAGGCACAGCAAGTAGCAGCAGTCACCATGCAAACCTTCTCAGAGCAAGTTGCGATGAATGCCTCCAATGAATGAGAAATTTGATATTATCCTGGTCTGTTATTGATGTATGGCTGTCAAATCTGACATGTAGCTGTAACATGCTGCAAATACAATCTGATTGCACTTGTGGCATGAGTCATGGCATATGCATACAGCAAGACCAGTTGGCACTTTTTGTCCAGTACTCAGTGCAGCTGACTTACAAATGCACACAGTGACTGAAGAAGGAGATATACATTTGTGTGCCATGTGACATGAGTGTGAAGCAGGTCATGATTGGACTAGCAGACATTCCATCGCTGTAAGAGGTGTTCTTCATCACCATGCATGGTTTACACAGCATCTCAAATGGCTCAGCTTGGCTTCCTACTCGGTCAGAGGAGACCTGGTGTCCAGTTTGTCATGGGTTAAGTCGTTTCTAGTTGTTGGTATGGTTCAAAGTCAACAAGCAAACACCTTCCAAGACGCCTTCAAGTGCATCCGTTGGCCTTCAACGTACTGGACCATGCTCTGTACCGCAGTCATTGTGAGCAGCCAGACAGCAGTAACAAATTACTTATTGCAGTTACCTACCAAAGATCTATAACCAGACTCTATTGGTGTCCATGCTCACACAGTTGGGCTACGTGTACGCTACATAACAAAAAATATGCTTGCCATGATGTAGCGTATACTACCCACGCTACCTTACTGCTTCCAATGAGGCCATGTTTGTGAGCTCTACTATTCTGGGCATGCACCCACAGATCTTGCTTACACAAACACACCAGAACCCAGACTCCAAACACTCATTATGTAGGCTATGTATGTCAAACCACGTCAGACAGGCGCGCAGGTGTGCCTCTCACGCTATATGCAGCACAACTGTGCAAACTCATTAGCATACCCAAAGGCTCTCCACAGAGTGCCTGTCATTCTGTCTGTTTAATTTGCAAAGGCAAGGTGGGTTATGTCATGGACGGGAGTGCGGTGGTTAGCTTATGTAACACGCCATCCTGAGGATACTGAACACCAATCTGCTCTCTGATGCGGTCTGCAGTCTCCATGAGCATGACCTGCAGCAGCAGGCAGCCAGTCGGGCTCCACATCCTGACTGCATGTTCAGTTGATGCTGCAGTCACAGCAGGTACTGGTACTCCAGCACACTCCAGTTCACAATGGTAATCTCCTTCTGTGTTCTAGTTCTGCTTCAGCTTCTTGTGTTCAAGTTGCTGGTAGCAGAGGTGCAGCGGTGCCAGGCTAGCTGAAATGTGTCATGACTAATCATGTTGTGTTACAATTATCACCAGTGGGCACACATGAAAGCGTCTGCTTACAAGAGCAGTGAATGTCACAACTGCCACTTTGGGGATGATAGTGTGTGTGCTTCAGGTGTGTCAACAAGATGATGGTAAGCATGATTTGGGAGGTGTGCAGGCCTCCTGTCAGATAGATGTCATTCTCAAATTTGTATGCTGGGCAAGACTTTTTACCACTTAATGAAGACAGAGTGCTCACCGCACCCGTGTCGCTACAAGGCTGTGACATTGTAGTCACTCGTTGATTGCATGATGCCAGACTGATGCAGACACAGAGTGCAGTGCAAGCAGTTGCTGCTGCTCTCTTTGCACGGCCCTTGTACAGCCTCAACTGGTTGATGTCTGTGCAACTCATCACTACAAGCCTTGATGATCACTCTGCACTGCCTCTGCTACATGATAGAGCATCACTTTTGGTGCAGCATGCAATCATGGACAGCATGCTCACCATCTCACCCCGCCCAACATCTTCAACCTGCTTCTTGCCATTGATGACGGCGCTGTGCACCCCCATGGCCTCGTACACAAAGCCAAGCCCTCCGCCATAGTTGAAGCCATCCGCAGGGCCGTGATTGATGCTGTCTGGTTGCTCAGGGAAGGGAAAGTCCAACTCCCATGGGTCTTGCCCTGCACCATGCAAACCACTCTTTTTGACAATAGTCCAGAGGATAAAGAGTATGGGATATAGAACCCCAGCATACAGGTTGTCATGCACGCTGGGCACTGCATGACTTGACTTGAGCACTGCTATGATGACGTGTGTTGCAGTTGGACAATACCTCACAGTTGCCTGTAAGGTGCAATCTATGTTCATGAAAAGGCATAGCAGCTTGCCAAGATGTTTTGTGACATGCACACATAACAAGCATGCTGCATAGCCTTGCAGAGTTGGCAAAGCGGGGTGTAGCATTGCACCTCTAGAGCAGCAAGGCCAAACAGCATGCACAGTTCGGATGTAGCTGACGTATGCAGCACCCTTCTGGTTGCTGCAAGGCATGTTGAGGCAGTGTTTGCAATGATACTGTATATTCAGATCATCTCAAGATATCATGTGGACTGCGTCAATGATGGCAAAAGAAATATGGATATACATGTGTTCATCAAATCAGATCGTGTTCATGCTTGTGACTGACACAGAGGTGTAGCTACCTGAAAGCTGTACTGTGAGCTTTGTTGGGTTGTGCATGGTGCTGTGTATCTTGATGTTGCCTTTGGTGCCATGTACAGTGCCCTCAACAGGAGCAGATGCCATAACCACCCCAAATGTTATGCTGGCCATCTCGTCAGAGGAGTACCTGCACAACAGCTTTTGTCATGTGCATGACTACAAGTGCACATCAGGCTGTGCACCTGTCCCTGTACTAGCTATCCTGCATCCTGCAGTGATCTGGTCAANTGTTCTTGACAGTACTCAGCCAAGGGCACAATGCTTGAAAAGGCTTGAATCAAATTCCTAGCAGTCTATTTGTTCAGTCCCATGACCAAGATATACAGGAGAAGGGGAGGAGCAGTTCCCTCCCAGGTTCAAGTCCTCTTCAGCCTTGGGCCACTGGTAATGGGTTGGAAGGCTCTTATGGGAGCACGCAGAATGTGGATGGCGTACAGAGCACTTGGGCCCAAAAATGCTGTGCAGGTGCCAAGAAAGATTTTGCGAATATGTTGAATCCACACCTGTGCTTGTCCTTGTCTGCCACCCTCAGGACAGTCTCCGTGACCAGCACACCGTGGTCGTACTCTCGCAGAAATATAACGTTCGCATGATTGCTATCTTCTGATGATGGCTTGTGCACCTGCAGATTGTGGTCATGTGAGGTGCAATGATGGTCACCACATGGTGATCAGACACACAGACACATTGGCAGGGATGTTTGTTGGCTGACCACACAGCCGTCTGCACGCTGCTTAGCAGACTGCGTAATTCGCTACAGGGTGAGGTCCTGTACATATGGTATGGCAGCATACTGAACTGTGCAATGTTGAAGGTGCAAATGAAACCAAGTGCAGCATATTTGAGCCCTCCTTGCTTGTATGCATGCCACAACTCATGTGTGAAGTGAGCTGTCATTGCAGATCAAGTTCAGGTTTTGCCAGAAGTAGAGGGTCAGATTCACATACGCACAGAGCTTCTGCACTGTTAGTCAGCAAGCCAGCAAATGGTTACTGACGAGGTGCATTGTGCGATACCTGGAACTGGTCATGCTTTACCATAACAACACTGTATATATTACAGTTTGTGATGCAGTATGTTTATGTAGTCAAATTTTGTATTGTTGTACACTGCATTCGTGTTTGCAATTCAACCGGGAACGCATGAAGGACGCTGCCTGAAAGAGCCTTACCCCTTCACCATGGCGCCTGCCATGTTCCCAGAAGCCGTAGAAAGAGGATCCATCAGGTGCCATGGAGGTGCCAGGGCCGTGCTCCTGGCCCCCCTGCCACTCCCCCTCATGCCGTTGCCCTGCAACACAAGTGCCCAATTTCTTTGTTAGGTTTTAGGTTTTAGGGTTTGATGTGCCAGGGCCGTGCTCTTGCCCCTCCTGCCACATTGAGTATGGCAAGTCAGTTCATCACACAACAAGAAGACAAGAAGACAAAAAGACAGGCAAAGAGAAAAAGGCACAGCAGGATCAGGGCTCGATCCTTGCCATGCTTCTTTGTGGGCTGCGCCCATGTAACAATGCACATGACTGCAAACGCAGCTCGTGACGGCATGCATGCATACGAGATGACAGGACAGATGGTCGAGCATTATGTGGGTAGTGCCACTTGATCTGAAAGGCTTTGCCAACTCAACAGGATGCTTGACAAAAGTCAGTGACTCAGAGCCAGACTACATTTGCCGA
Source organism: Trebouxia gelatinosa (assembly GCA_000818905.1). Classification (NCBI taxonomy): domain Eukaryota; kingdom Viridiplantae; phylum Chlorophyta; class Trebouxiophyceae; order Trebouxiales; family Trebouxiaceae; genus Trebouxia; species Trebouxia gelatinosa. The sequence goes on along the minus strand of KN805368.1, from coordinate 7,351,214 downwards.
GCAGCTGCTGCAATAATCTACTTGCCCTCTCTCAACAACTTCATGTGTCCTGACGTCACTGCAACAAGCACAGAGTGTACCTGACTGTGACACATAGATGCCTCTGCCGGTAGGCTGCCCATCTTGCCATTCCCCAAAGTACTCACTGCCATCCGGCCATGAGTAATGCTCCTCCCCATCCCCAACATTAGTCACGTAAATGCCCTCCTCATCCCCATGGGGCCGGTCTGCCGGCGCCTGGGGTCCCCACATCTGCTGCTTGGGCTCCCCTTGCTGCTGCACCTACATAACAAACGAATCATATGGCAGATACATGAAGTTAGCAGATATGCTGTGTGTACTGGCGCAGTGATCAGTCCTATTACTTTTACACATTTGAGCAACAGGTAAGAACAGGGCGGTTGCACTTGAAATGTAAATATGCAAAGTGGACATTGCAAATTTACTTACCCGTACATCTGTTGTTGCAGACTTGCTGAACATCAGCTGTTGGTCTGATTGGTCCTCATTCACAGTGAGTGTGTGCTGCGGCTGCGCTGGGTGCTGTGACACCTTCTCTCCTAGCTGCTGTAGCGGATGCTGGGTTTTGGACTCCTCAATTGTGGGCTCAGCCTTGTATGCAGCGTCCCAATGACTCAAGCTTTCCTGTTTAGGAAGCTGATGCTGTGGTTGCTGCTGCGGCGGCTTGCTGTGTGCTGACTGTTGATAAAGCTGATACTGAAACATGGCAAAACCTGCTATGCAGCATACTGGCAGGGCAAAACAAGCTATCAGAAGAGGGATGCCAATGCTGGACTTCAAACCGATGTAGCCGATTGTGAAAGCCACCAGAACGCCAAGGCCAGCTGTGGCTTGCTGCTTGTCCTGTTCAATGAGTTGTGAGTGAGGGACTGTTTGCTGCTTCCTGTGCACGTACACGTAGGCAAGAAAGCCGCTGATGGAGCACAGAGGCATTGCTACGCACCCAGTGATGATCAGTTGTGTGCTGGCACTGAAAGAATGAATTGCTTGCTGAAAGCTGGCGAGTCCGACTAGGATGACGAGAGTGTCTGTCAGGTAGCTGACATGCAGCTGCCAATCATCAAACCACTTCAGGCTGTAGGATTTGGCCAGTGTGCGAGCTCGATTTGTGGCCGCTGAGACTATATGTTTTCCTGTTGCTCTGGCATAAGCCAGGTAGCGGTATGTGATGAAGCCTGTCATCGAGCAGAGTGTGATGACCAGGAATGCAAGCAACATGACTGGTTGCTTCTGCATGTTGACATCGAGTGCTGCGTAGATACAGATCGCCAACACAACTGACAAGAGCAACATCTGGCCATTGGAGGACTCACTCCACTGCTTGACAGTGTGCTGCAGATCCAGGGGACGCTGCGAATGGAACTTTGAGTGCTGCGTTCTGTATACCATGTAGCCGTTGAAGCAGCATATGATGGACAGTAGCGCTGCCGCTATTAGCAAAAGCCACATTCTGAGCCTTAGGTCTTAAACGGTCAACACACACATTCGCACTGCATCCCGTGAAAGAACAGGGATTCACACCATTTCACACCAGGTTCAGGTACGTGCAAATGCACCTTCTTTACCCAGACTTTGGCAGTCCAGTCTAGGCTGATTTTTGCGTAATTATCGATCTACAACTACGTACAGGGCGGCGACAAAACTTTGCACGGCTAGAGATGTCGGCCCCGACAACGGATCAAGCGCGTGAGACGAAGTCCGGCCTCGGACGTTGAGATTTTTGTCGGAATGCTGCGGGCATGCGGTCAACTACCTGCAAGTTCATTTCAGCAACTCTCAGGACGAAGGGCAGAACCGAGGGCGCTGCATGATATGGCTGCAGGTGACCAAAATCGTCCTGTTGCATATTTCAGTTTTGCCATAGGGGTGCAAAGGAACACACTGCTACCCTTTGCTGTTGCCTGACACACGCGCATGGTCAAGTAGCGGGCTGCATACAGAAGACCTGACTCGTGACTCTGCATCATAGCTGTAGTACTGGCAAGTGATCACCCTATTTCGTTTGCTCTTGTAAAAGCTTGTGTTGCGCACTAGGCTACGACAAACCACGTCTACCGTACATCATTCGTGGCTTGCCCTGCCGCCGGTCGTGTAGCAGCCCTAACCTCGACCTGTTCTGAAGTTGAAACCCTGATCAGTGCACCTAAAACGGGTGTTGTACATACTCAGACCAGCGCAAGGTCGTCTTGACTGCTGCCACACAATATGCAGAGCAGACCGTGAAAGTTTTGACCCAGCGTCACATACTGTACTGTTGTCATCAGCTAGTCATGTGGCTTGTGGCACCCCCGCGCCTGCCTGCTTGAACATCTGCTGGTCCAATGTCCAGTGCAGCGCTGTCCATGCGCCGCACAACAACTGGCGTTGGTCAAAGTGCTGTGGACAAGAAATTTGCTGGTGGTGACAGATATGTTGGCAGCTGGAAGGACGGCTTGGTGAGCTCCCAGACAGTTTGCCTGAGACTGTGTCAAGCTGCACCCTGTCGCTCACCACTAGCATAGATGCATGCTGGCTGACATCAGCAGCGTGTCACCTATGCTGATAGAGTCACGCCTTGCCAGCAAGAAANGCCTGTCATGAATGGCTCCAAGGCCACTGTTTTGGTCCTAGCACTGATGCCACAGCAATGTTGTGCCTTATGACGGCATTGGCTTCGGAGCCAACATGGAGAAGCTGTGTCTTGCCTGCAGGTTTTTTGCTTGACACGTTGTCTGGTTGCTGCAGGCATGTTGTCATATGCAGCACTGATGGAGTCGGCTGTCAGGGACANGTTTAGGGTTTAGGGTTTAGGGTTGAGTGAGTGGCCCCACCCTGAGAGCAGCTACAGAGGCCTCCCTGACAAGCACTTTAGAGTCCCTGAGCCCTGCCCAGATGATCTCAATGAAGTTTCGCACATGCACATTGAAGACAGCGGGCGCATTCTCAGCCATTTCCCGCAGGATCAGCACTGCTGCATAGCGCTTGTTGCCGGCACCCTCCCCATGCAGCCACTCCAGTGACCGTTTAACCTGCAGGGTGGCAACAAGGACAACAAATGTAGTCTTTTTACCATTCCAGTGACAACTTGCCCTCTAATGTTGTGGGAAGGTTGACAGGTGTGTGTCATGTGCTGATTGACACATGCTTGTGTTGTGCAGCTGCATGTGGGTTCGATCATGTGTACACCAGACAAGGTATAGGCCAGCTGTTGCAGCTAGCATGTTGTCACGCAGGCAGCTGTTCCATGCGAGCGACCTTTCTTGCAGCAGGTTGTTGTGCCCACTTATGTCAGTGCAGTCTGCAGGACGTCCATACACAGAGGCTGAAATGACTTGCACATGCCTTGTACATGCCTGGTCTCACTATGTATGGGCCCCAGATCAACAGTCTGAAGCAACAACCATGCATATCAAGATTGAAAGCCTGAGCTGGCAACTCTGTGTGTGCAGCGTAGAGTGGCAACTATGGTATGTCAATTCATGTCTGTGACGTTGGCACGGGAGACCTGCCGAGATGCTACAGCAGTGGCATCAACACATGTAGCCAGCACAGCAGCTCAACACGTTTCAAGCAATAGGCTGGTATGTCCATGTGCTCTGATGTTTGACTCCTTTTGAACCAAATTTGCCAACACATGCAACGTAAAACTCATGCCAGATTTTGTTCATGTTATAACTGTGGGGTGACATGGCTGTGGGACTTGACATCTGGCATATGACATATGGCTTATGACACCATTTGTCTTGACCAGTGCAAGTCTCAGAAACGGCACAAGACCCAAATTTGCAGGCAAGACTGACCTCAAACTCCACTACATCAGCTGTCAAGGCGCCGCCAGCCTGCACAAGGTGCCCCAGTGTGGCTGCTGCCACTTCCAGCGTGGTTGGATCTGTGTCTGTGCGAAAAACGTTCCGCAGGTAGCCCGCAAAATTGACAATCTTTGCAGGGTTTTCTCCCAGCAGCTGTGGCAGCATGACAGCAGTGAGACACATTGCAACAATCTTGGCAGAGGTGACGTGAGACTCAGACTAAGCGAAGGGCTTGTATATTGCCGTGTTTGGTCTCTTACCTTGGCATCGATGAGTTCATCAACAGACAACACACCTCCAAGCCTCTCATTCTGGTCAGCACTGCATACATCACAAGCCAATATAGATGTGCTGGTGACATGGGCCAGACTGCAATGTGCCAGGCTGACCTGCTGATGTGGCTCTGTATGGTGCCATAAAGATTTGTCATGAACAGCGAGAAAGGCTGGCCCGACAGATCCCGGGCCTCTGCCTCCACATACTCTCGTAGAGACCTGTCTCCGTCCCGCCGCTTCTCAAGGCTGAGCCCAGGTCTGGACATCTCTTGCAGAATTCTGGCCAAGTTCTGTCCCCCATTCCTGACTGACACCTGCCCGTTCCTGCCGCTATACTGTTGCCCACCTCCATTGGCGGCCATTATTGCCAAGCCAGCGTCATCGTATGTGCTTGTGGTCGCAGTCGCAAATTCGTCAGAATGTTAAGCTGTATGCGGACAACGGTACGCAAGACAGGCGTAACGATTAGCAGCGGTGCTTATCTTGTAGGCAGTACTGCAGACCCTTTGGGCGAAGTTATCGAGAGGCCTGCGTCAGCAACGGTATTCGACAACAGCAGCGACTAATTCGCATGTGCCGATCACGCCAAGTGTTACAGCGCGTTCCGCCAGGTCCTGCACACTTGCCGCAGCGCAGACTTGGCAAATTCGGCTGTCACTCCGTCACGCCAGATGTGGTACGACCTCAGCGATGCGCCGTGGACATTGCTCGAGATGTGACCTTCCGACGAAAGAAAGCTATATCACGTACTCATGGACATGCTGAGCCCTGTGGAACTTTGCATTGCATGACATCAAATCTGTCTTTTGCCTCAAGCGACAACCATTTTCGACGTTATTGTGTTGTTGCGTCAAGTCCATGTGCAGACTGGGCAAGCACCGTTTACTCACGATGCTGTTTAGCAGAAACTCTATTTCTGCAGCTTGATTTGTGATACCAGTTTTCAGAATATTTCAAGACAGTGAAAGTCTGCAGACACAGTTGTGCAAGATTTCAGCGGCAATGCACAAGTGTCTCAGACCAGAGACTTGTGGTAATGATTGTTGGCAGGTCCATCAGCATGAGGCAACCTAACAACTGTAGAACCAGCTGGCAGATCTTGCTAAGCAACCAGCTGGTGCTATGCAAATGCTGTTGCAGGTTGTGACACAGCACAGCATTCCAGTGGTGAGAAGCTGATGGTCCAGAACTTCGAGCGGGTGTCTGCTTACAGCACTTGCCATGTCAGTGTATACACCTAGGTGCTACTGAGTGTCACAATGTCTATGCAGCTGTAGCTGGGATACTTATAAGACATGCCTATTGAGTACCTAGCATCAACTGACAAACCTGTGAATTGACAACATCATGTGGGGGTGTCTTCACACAGTAAACAACACTAGTTCACATGATTCAAGCTGTTGTTATTTATTGGCATGTCATGGCACTTCAGGCATGCAGTTCAAACACATGCCTGTGACCGCTTCCATTATGACCAGCAGTTGATGCTCTGTCTAACGGGCCCAGCACATTCTTGCGTGTGTTGTATATATGCACAAGGATGAAGTTGGGTACAGCATTTGTGAGTTTGTGTGCGCGTACTACGGTACTGATGTTTAACACACAACACATTGAGCAAGTACTGGGCATTTCTGTACAGGCTTTCATTGACTTGATAAAATTGCCATGATAGGCATGTCTCCCTGCATATGAGCTCACCTCGAGCTACCTCGAGGTGCACAAAATTGAGCGCCCACGCTAGCAGTTGCTTGTCTCAATACATATGCTCGCAATACACGGCAGCTGCGCAGCCAAGCACGCTTGGCTGACACATGCTACACACGGCCACATAGCTTTCAATGCCTCTAGACGTGAGTCAGGCCTTTGAATCAAGACGCGCCAGCTGCACTTCTTGCGAGGCGTAAAAGCACCGCATAACGTAATTTTTTGACGATATTTGCTACAAGGGTCTGACGTTGCGACTTGAGGAGAACACTTGACGTGTTCAGACCACTGAAAGTGTTGATGTCGATGGTCAAATCAGGACAGTGGCTGAGCAACGCGGCATCGACTTGCAAGCGTCACTGAAGCCAGCCTGCAGGAGTCTCGAGGCGCGAGATTATCCAAAACTTTCGAAATTAGCCACACGTGGCAGTCGTAATCGCGCATGACTCACGATCATACCCGCTGACGTTATCAGATTTTGACGCAGGTATCGTGCTAGCTTCCGCTGGTAAGTCGACTCCGCCGGTCAACAAGATTCGCACAGCAGCAGGTCCTCTGATAAGCGCCGTGCAGGACATTCAAGGCTGAGCGTCTCCCGCAGCTGCCTGCTACAACGCAGGCCGTCGAGATCTGAGGCTCGCTGAGCTTGAGCGGGTGCTGACTATGAAGATAGTTGCGGCGGCAGCGTGTTTGTTGTTATTAGCATCACAAGTTCGTGCCTACTCGTTTCTGAGCTGCGTTGACTACAATCGCGCTGAAAACGTGTGTTACGGTACGTGCATGCTCGCGTTAGCTGCAGTGCTTGTTGCAGGCCTGATTGGTGTCGCAGTTGACAGATTTGTGTCCCTCAACTCCTCTATCACACCGCTGTTGTGCAATCACGACATTGATGTCAACAGTCCCAGCTTTTGTCACCCCTTTCAGCTGGGGTGGGTCTGCAGGGTATATGAGGGATTATGAGTATATCTTGCCGCTCATGAACCATGCCTATAACTTCCAGCAGAGGGCCTACAATTTCACCAACTCAGCCATGGCTGCAAACAACACCGCGTCTCAAGCTAATGTTGCTGTAGATCCAACCTTGCAGGTATGCTTGGTAGCTTTTAACAATAGTGTCTGGCTGCACAACAGCCTATGCTTTGCAACCCAAGTAGCACAAGGCCCAAGTACCACGCCGCACTGGTTCTTAGTGTCAAGTTCAAGACAGGATACATTGCAACTTACACTAGCATCAGCTTCTTGGATGCCAAGAAAGAACTGTACACCAGCCCATTGCCTCGAAAACCATCAATGACATCCCCGTGTTGTAACCTTGGTCTGCTGGCATGCACAATGATGCCATGCTGAGTGCTTGAGTTTTTACAACACATCTGCAGTGCAACATCTGCAGTGCAAACTCCCAGCTACTGGAGTGCTGCACTCAGCTGCAATTCACACAACAACCCTCCCGCAAGTTGCACTTGCATGCACTGTGTTCTTGTCATTGCAGACTTGCATGTTTCAAGTGCAGTTGTCAAAACCCTGTTGTATGTACAAGGCAAAAGCTCATGCTCAAGTGTTGCTGAACATGCTGCAGAATCGGACTTCTGCAAGAGCTTCTATTCCCAACAACCAGCAAGTCTTCAATGCTTATGGGCGCTACCCAATGCTGGTAGCTGCTCCAGGGCAGGTCATCACCATGACATGGCCTCGAACAGCCCCTCCTGACGGCACTGCAGCAGATGGCAGCGAGTTTCTCAATGTGTACTACAACCCAAATGCCACTATCAATGCAGGTATGTTCAAGTCCCACAATACAAGCAAGTCCTGCCCATAAGTTTACATTATGTGAAGTGTGGAGAATTGCAACGAACACACACACTCCGTACAATTGTATGAATTCAGCTGTTCTGTGATCTGCAAAGCACTGTGGGAAGAATCTGCCAGACGGTGCCTCTGTGCTTCGTGTGCTTTGTGTCTATTGCACTGGGATGTGTTGCAAGAGGACCGCCAGAATCACAGCATCTGTGATGCTGCAACTTGTGTGGCCTGATCAGGGTCACTGCAACAACATGTCTTGCTTCACCTTCTAGCAGTCTTGCCACAGACCAGCTTGCAGGGGGCACATTGTGCCTGGCTGCATGTTGCTCACAGAAGTTACTGCATTTGTAGGTACAACCTACAATAGAAGCACAGACCCGAGTCTGAGCGTTTTTGAACAGCACCACCTTGCAACTCTATCCTATGCCAACGATGGTGCTTGTGCTGTGGATGACAACAAGTATGATCTCTCAGTCCATTGCTCAGGGCAGATGCAGATTCCTCGCAACTTGACAGACGGTATATACACTTTCCTGTGGCACTGGGTCATCAACAACACATCCCCCACTCCAGTGGATGGTGTTGCATTGTACCTGGACTATCGCTTTGCTTTTGAGGTACAAGTCAGGACAGCATTAGCTGGGTTGGGAGCTGCAGCACCTGCACCTGGCCCTGCCATGGCACCTGCTGAAGCAGCTTCTGCAGCCCCTTCTCTGGAGTCATCTGTGAGCTCATCAGGTTGATGGTTGTAACACAACGTATGTGGCAAAGCACTGTGTTGATGTCATGCAGTAGACTGATTTTTCATGGTGTCATAGGCCGTTGCGCTGATTTACTTATTCTCTGGGTGTACATAGCATGTCAGAGGCTGGTGAGCGTCCAGGTCACGCATGAATCGGTTGTATAGTGCTCCTAACGTATGAACAGCATCAAGTATATGGTTGTACCGACCGTGTTCTTGCTAGAACTCTGATGTAATTTCACACTGCGTACAGTTGCTCAGGGCAGATTAGCCTGTCACTTACCTGTTGAATTGTCAAGCATCAAAGGCATGCTAGGAGCCCCTCGTGCATGATGCAATGCATGTGTCACAAAAACTTTTTTATGAATGCTGATGCTGCAAGACCTTACATGCTACCACATATCAGCATCACATGCCCCCACATATGCAATCAAAGGTCACAATAATCGACATTGAATGAGCGACATCGCTTCACAGGCAGGCAGCCAAAGATCATGGCAGACAAGAGTGCTGAAGTGTCCCTTGTGAGCCGTCACTAAAACATACAATTCCACAACATGTGTCTAGACATGTTGAACTTCCGCTATCATGGGCAAGAGACAAGCTGAGTGCCTGCAAGTAGTGAGCAAGAGACAAGCTAATTGCCTGCAAGTAGTGGTGGGCAAGTGGACCGTAGTCTATGGAGGCACTTACATACTATCGCTTTGGCAAGGTCTCAAAGTCATCATCACTGCCCCAGTCTGCTGCTAAAGCGGCAGCCTTGGCTTCCGCAAGTGCTTCCTTACTACTCAGAGCTTTACTGCGCTTGCTGTCCCTCTCTGCCTCAGCTGCAGCTGCTGCTTTGGATTTCATAATTCGCTTGGGGTTGACTGCACACACAGGCCATGCTCAGTAACATAAGCATGCTAATCAGATGTCTTCCCAACATCAGACATAGTGCCTGCCAGACAGCGCCAGTAACTCCTTGCAACATGCCAGCAAGCAATTGCAAAGCACCTTCATGCCAGACTGCCACCTGCATAATGTTTGTGCCTGCACGATTGCAGTGCACATTGCATACCAGCCAGGTCACAACAGTTTTACCTGGTTTGGCATTCTCCTTCTCAGATTTGGCTGAGATTGTGCTTAATGTAGTGCGCTGAACAGCGGCTAACGCTGGGTCAGGTCCTGCAGCTGACAACCTGTCAGTCCCAGACACCCAGTGCGGTCTGCTCGACCTGCCCAAGCCATGCTGATTGGTATGAGTGTCATTGTGAACCCTGCCAAAACTCGGCGTACTGCCAGCAGCACTGGCAATGCTTGACCTAGCTGGCACACCCGCACTCCTCTCACAGTTATCACTATTGGCTTGCTTGGTATTGTGCTGTCTACTTGCGTCTAGGCAATGTGGCTGCATTCCATCTGGAAAATTCAGATGTGCTGTGTGAGGCTCAGTGGCTTGCTGAGCACAGCAGATGTCATCACCAGGCATTGGCTGTGACGCCTCCTGCATGACTGTGTCAGCTGCATCATTGACAACACAGTGATGTACATTCTGGTGAGCAGGCTGCTGCTGTAGCGGCAGGTAAGAGCTGGGTGCTGCCGCCCTTGTCTGTCCAACAGGCATGCCATGCTCTGCTTGCTGCTGAGCGCAAGGTGCAAAGCCTAGCTGTGTTTGGGGCACAGCTGATGGCTGTAGGCTGTGCATGTCTTGGTGGCTGCTGAAACCTTCGTGTGCCTGAGAGCACTGTGGTGGGAGATGCGCTGATGGCTGCACTGTTGAGCTTCGGTCAAACTGCAAAGCAGTAGGCAGTGTGCTGTGGTCTGGCGACTGTAAACTCGGCAATCTGCTGAGGGCACTTGCGTAGTCCTGCTTCATAGCCTGTATAAACATGCAACATGTTGACCTCTCAACTGATTTGACCCAACCTCTACGCTGTGTGCAGCGATGTGGCTGTGGAGAAACAAAAATGTTTGAATATTTGAATACTTAATCTGGGCACTCCTGCCACGACAGGTCTTGTTCATAAGCCATGCACCAATTCCGTGGGCAGAGTGGTACATATATAGCCTAACCCCAAATGCAACTATGTAACGCAGATGGGAACTGCTTGCGACAGCGCTGTTACATCCTGCACAAAAAACATGCTGCAGACAATGGCCACAGCACTTGCTGATGATCGTTTGCAAGTTACCTATGCTGCGTCCTGCAGATCGCGCATGTCCAATGGCTGTTTGACGCAGCAAAGTACCTCAGTTGTACCTTGTGACAATGAAATAACAAAGCAATAGCAGCAGCAGTACCTCCAGTGACTCCTGGAGGAGCACACGCCCCAGCTTCAACCTCATAGCATGCATGCAAGCAGGGGGTGGGCTGAAGGTCTTGGGAAGGGTGATGCCCTTGGCGCAGGCTAGAGCCTTGAAACCCCTAGGGAGGGGGCCATCCCACTCCTGTAAGAATGCTGTAAGCCGGCTGTCTACTGTCAGCAGTTCTCTGCAATGCATGCACCACATGTGTTTGAGCTTGGCGTGATTGATTTGCAGTCAGCAAAGTGCGGTTCATGATGGTGCCTGTAATTTGGAATGTCAGTCACATGTGTTTGTTTTTCCACAGGTACATCGATGACAGCGCTGCACTTGAAATGTCAATCTAATCTAGCAGTGCAACTTGTGGTCTGCACTTCCTGTCCAGAGTGTGCAATAGTACACTGCATCTTCTGTGCAGCAAGGTCTGACTTGCAGCAACAACAGTAATGGTTGAGCAGCAGACGGCGTTGAGTCGAGCCGCCCAGTGCACTTTGGTCAGCCCCGATATGAGTACCTAGCTACCTATCTTGCATTTGTATTGGCACTGCATGTATGGTCATCCACAAAGAGCAAAAAGGCTTACTTGGCCATGTCAAAGCACTCCAGCAAGCCAGATCGAGCCACATCTTCGGCCTCAAGTTGACTCTGCAAGTCAAAAACACGCTTGATATGTGTTATACAGGCTGCCATGCTGAAGCAGATCATGTACCAGTGTGAAGCAAATATACAGCTGGGGCAGAGCATGCAATCAAGTGCAGCACAGCCATGTCTCCATAACGCAGTGAGGTTTCTGTTCCACTTTGCTACATAACTTCTACTTGCAGGATGTGCAATCAACACATGCCAGCCTTTGCTATGGTCACACACTTGCATCAATACTGAAATGGCTGCTTTGCTANGAGGGAGTGGCATCACACCCATGTATCAGATAGCTCAGGAGATCCTCAGAAACCCTGAGGACAAGACTCAGGTGTCCCTCATATTTGCAAATCAGACAGAGCAGGACATCATCCTCAGAAAGGAGCTGGATGACTTGGCAGCAAAGCATGACAACTTCCAGGTATCGTAGGCAATCAAGCCAGAGTATGTGCACAAGCTCTACTCCCGTCTTGTTGCGCAGCTGTGTGAGATTTCCCAGTGCTTGCATTCCCTGGTCAGTAACACTGGCAGGCACATGCTTGCATGTCTCCAATTGGAACACGACTAACCTGTTGCGGGCTTCAGTTCAGATTGGCAAGAAGAAATACCTGACAAATGTTGCTGTCAGGTATACTATACAGTAGACAAAATTGGTGAAGGCAAAGGGGACTCCTGGAAAGGTGGAGTTGGGTATGTGACCAGAGAGATGGCCACAGCTAATATTCCTCCTCCCAGTGATGACAACCTCATCCTTGTCTGCGGTCCTCCACCCATGTACAAAGCACTGAGCGGAGACAAAGCAAAGGACAAGAGTCAAGGTGATCGCATATGGCTCTATCTGCAAAGCATGGCAACCATCATTGAGATGAGTTCCGCAAGTATTGAGGCTGGTTTGTCAACGCAGTGCTTGTACAGCTGAACCTGAAAGACTGAAGTTCATCAGCGTACAGTAACAGCTCATTAGCAGCAAGTCATAACATAAGACCTGCCTGACAGCCTGACAGCCAGCCAGCTATGGAGACTGTGTCTGCAACAATCTGCATCGCATTGCATCTTGTCAACACAGGCATGTTGTTTAGGTGTCTCAATGCTAACCTACTCAGCTTGCTGTCATGTCAGAGCCACTCAGCTGTTGATCGTTCATTCACAGCTCTTCTGTTATGGCACTTACATGCTCATTTTGATACTTGAACATGCGTTATTGCAGGGGAGTTGACTGGCCTCTTGAAGAGCATGGGCTACACTGAGCAGCAGGTGTACAAATTCTGATCAGTGTGAAGCTGTTATTGTCAGTGAAGACAGCAGCACATGTGGTGGCGGACAACTTTGTAGTTATGGCCCTGTCGGGTAGCTTCGTGCAGCACATGCTTTCAGCCTAGTCTCACAACTACACAGCCAGCGCTATTTCTGGATTTCTTACGTGTTGCGTACTACAGTGTTGTTTGTCAATTCCTGCATGCTGTGTTGGATAGTGCGCGTTAATTTTCGTACAATACCTTTCAGACCGACTGCTGGGCATGGCATGCAGCATGCTAGGTACGGACCCACACAAGCGCAATATGGCAGTCATCACAACAGGTTGACTGAAGATGTTGGCCTGGTAACTGCAGCGCTACTCAGCCACAGCGTGCACAAACCTGAGCCAAACATTGTACATGTTGCACTATGCTGTAACATTGCTACCTAGTCAAAGCTGTAGGCTGCATGACTTGTTGCCATTCCTCTGCCATTGTGTCAAGTGCCATCAGCTGATACATCCAAAACGCAACAGCATCGCTTTCACCCCTTCTCTGATGCGCTACAATGGCAACATGTGCAAACTCAGCCCAGACTTGCATCACAGGCTTGTCAGGCAGCCAAGGTGCGTCCTGCAGGCAGGACAGTCAGATGTTCAGCTCATGGTGCATAAGCACACAATTCCTAGCTCTGTTTTGCAGATCAGCCTGACAGATTGGGGCTGATTTGTGTTCATACAATGATCCACAGTGTCTTGACAACTGCTGATATAGATACCTAGCTTGCACAAATTGAGTTAAGTTTTGTGCCTTGTGGATTGGTATGATAGTATGCCTTGCATAGAACAAGTTGACATGCTGTTGCAAGGGGCAGCCATTGAGCTTGCTGCAGGCAGCTAGCATCTCGGCGCTACTCAACGCTCATAATCATGTCATCATGCATGTAGGCAGCTGTGTCTCACCATCTGCAAGTGGGGCAAGCTCTGCTGCACGTTGGCCGCTGACATCACAATCCCTTTCCTGGGATCTGCAAACCAAGCCTGGTCATGTAGTTGCGCCTGGTTGCTGCTGTCCTGTGGGGCTAGATTGCTGCTGGGTTGCTGCAGTGTTGTGGAGCTGAGCTGCGCAGACCACTCAGTGCGGACAAGCCAGTTAATAGGTTCTGGCGCAGTTGCAATGGTCTGTGTGGCTTGCCTGCGCCTGATTGCCTCTGGCACCTCCACTTGTGGTGCAGGGGCTGCATCAGGATGGACCCGTTCACTATTTGTATGCTTGCAAAAGCTGTTGCAGATGATATAAAGCAGCATCAAGGCTTGAGCATCTTGATAGGGAGTATCCGGTGTTGCCAGATGGCATACGGTGTTTCAGTGGCTGTTATAGCAATGCATCTGCACAGAACAGGAGACTGCAAAGCAGGACCTTGCATAAGTCAAGTGGTTGCGGATGGTAACTTACCTTCTATCACAGGCATCATGGACATAGGGATGCCTAGCTGCCTGGCTATGCTGACGTACAAAACAGCCAAGGACAAGCTGATGCCTTTGTGTGTCTGCAGGACTGCCGTAACACTCAAGGGGTCTAAGCCCTCGTATACCCACTCAAAGGGGTCCTGCCTGAACCGTTTCTTGTGAAACAGTGTCTGCGGGAGAAGCCAACAACAAGCCTTTTCAGTGATAGGTCTATTCAACACTGTACAGCCAAAACGGGATTGCTACTTTATTTTTGCACCTCGACTACATTGTAACAACCAGGCGCTCCTGCATGCAAGTGCAGCAGACGACTATCTGATCTGTGCTACAGGCTTGCCCAAGCCTCACAGCCAAATGAACACTGTGTGCAAGGTTCTGATCACATGGGGTGAGCAATGTGGGCGATGCTGTGGTTGCCGCCCAGCACAGCATGCTATAACACCACGCAGGATCAGCATGAAAACAAAGTTGTACCTGACTTATGCNCTGCTGGTGACCAGTGGTGCTTGTCAAAAGCTGAAGCACATCTCTGCCATAACATGTACTGGAAGAAATGTGACTGAAGCAGAAGCTTTGTGTTTCGCTGGCAGGTCTGCATCTGTACAGCCCACTGAGTAATGTATTGACCCATACAGACAGCTTGGATAGCAGTGCATGCCTGGAGAGTGTGATTCGTCAGCACCTCTGAAATGCCTGCAGTAGCTGCTGCGGTACCTCACCAACTGTTGAAGCCTTTGTAAACTCGCTCGACATTTGACAAGATGCCTGCTCACAGTCTGCAATCTGCATCGAACGTGTTCACCATCAATCACAGTGGATTTGGTGAGTTGATCTTAAACTTCCTGTGTCACTACTGCAACCTGTATTTGCGCAAAAGACAAGCACTATCCATGGCAAGTTTTCAGTATGCCGGCGCTGGAGTAAGGATTCAGCCTGTATTGCAAGCTGAATTGTAGGGGTGCCAATCTACCAGCCACAGGTGCCAGTTGACTACAGCTCCAAGTCCGTTTGCGCCTATTGGTGACTGTTTGACTGGTTTTTGTACAGGTTCAAGCTGGTTGATTGCGGCCTACCTTGATGTCCATCTGGAAGGCAGTGACACCATCGGCATCACCAGCTACCTTGAAATCCATGTCACCAAGTGCGTCTTCACTGCCTAGGATGTCAGTCAGCACCTGAAACTGGCCATCAGGCTCCAGGACAAGCCCCATGGCCACGCCTGCCACCATCCTTTTCATCGGCACACCTGCAAAGTNCTGGCTGTTGTGCATGTGTTGCATGGCATACAGACCACCAAATCAGGCAAGGTGCTGATGATAGATGGCTACACTCACTGGCATGCACACATGAATGAGAAAAATGGACTCAATCGCTCATGACATCGTAACAAACATGTCTTCACTGTGGTATGGCAGGTGGAAGACTTGTCGCTGCTGACGGGCCTTCAGGAGCTGAATCTGAAACAGAATCCAGTCTCAAAGCAGGTCCTTCTGCGACTATTTATCTTCTTTTCATTGCCCAATCTGAAGGTAGGCATGTGCCACAATCCAGTATGTGACATCATCAACCCGTCATGACTTGCTAGATTGAAGCATGTTATGCAATGAGGTGCCTGGTTTGTGCAATCAGCAAACGTGGCCGCTTGACTGGGTACGTGTTGACAGATGTTTGCTTATCTAATAGGTCTTCTTGCCTGACAGAGCCTCCATGAAGCTGTCCATGTCTTCACAGCAGATGGTGTCAGCTGTCAAAATCTTCAGCTTGTTACACTGTTCACTGTGTGGTGTGCATCAGACCTGTCTGATGGTGATCAGTTACACTGCACCAGGCAGCACTCAGTATGTAGGACACTGCAAGCAGCAGGCTCAGGCTTCCCCCATAGCTTTCCACCAAGAAGCAGCTATATAGCATTTATGCGCAGTCTGCTTTCTAGCCTGACATGATGTGTAAGCAGCCACCTGCTAGCGCTATACATCATCAACATTTGTCACCATAGACGCAATGTTTCCCACTGTGCACGACCCACGTTGGGTCAAGCTGCTCGATCACATGGCCCACATCCAGGATGGCAACTAAACTCATGCACTCTCATGCCAGAGCAACCCAGATCACAAAATGACACTATGGTATGATGACTGTGACGTTAAGGGCAAGCTGAGCTGGTACTACAAATCTGTGTGCAGAAGCTCAATGGCTGCCTCGTGACGGATGAGGAACGTGCCTCAGCTCAGAGCATGTTTCAGCCCCTGCAGGCGGCTCGCCTCACTGCCAACAAAGACCCCTTTGTCATGCTGGTGAGGCTCCCCTGCCCCTTGATGGGGCTGTGCCACTATGTCACATTGTGATGGTCTGTGTTGGTATTGAGTGCTGCACTAAAGCATACTGCGTCTGCATGCAATTAGGCCCACTTTGAGGTAGACCACCAGACACCTGCTGCAAGCCACCAATTGGAAAACAGTTCACGCCATTGTAGTCTCTGCAAATGGATGTGATACCCACTTGATGCCATCTACTATTGCGAGCACCAGTCTATACCACATACAGCTTATCACCAACATGGAGAATACATCACAATGCAGGCAACTGCGTGCAGGCAATGCTGCTACAGGGTGAAATGTGACGCATAGGTTGTCATATACTTTCCGTTCAAAACGTGGAGACAGCAGTTTGACACAGCAGCTGCCTGGTCCATGCACTGCAGTGCGCATCAGATCAGCTCATCGTATGTGTAAATTTATAATACTGTATATAATCCACTTATGCCTGCAGGCACGAGGCTGCCCACAAGATGATGAACGCAAGCCTGTTTCTGACAGACAGACGCATGTAGCACAGGTGCTCAGCAGCCAAAACAAAGAGAATGTGTCTGACAATGCAAACATTACATTGGCAGTGCAAAGCCTGTGGTCTGGCATGGTGCATAAGCTGGTTCAGCAGGACCTGAGAGC